>JAKELP010000017.1:1479820-2679820 GCA_029929735.1 Mimosa pudica | reverse complement strand
ACACCTCAACTTTATAAACACAATATAATTCAAACTTTGCAAACTTTACAAATATGTGGAGGTGAAATGAGAAAAACAAACTTACCCTAGGAAAGATTGAAAATCTATCGCAAACTTTTCAAACCTCCTGAGTTAACACTAACTTTTCCTCTTCCTCTAGCAAACCAATTCCTACATCCATAGGAATTCTTTAGCAATTACAAGTATATAGTTTTGCAATCCAATAAATCAATCACAGTCCACATACAAACAGAAATAATTCTCATTGATATTGATATCTATATGAATAGAAATAATGATGATATATTTTCCATGGTAATCTTTGTTTGGGCTGTTAGCTTCTATGTTTTTGATTGAGGATTTGTAGGATTGAAGAGACGGAATTAATGGTAATGCATGGATGTTTAGATGATGTTTGTGGCAGGAATTAAGTTGTTGCATGTGTAGTTAAAATTTTCTGCATTATTTTTCTGTCATGACCGACTGAAATTGAAGTGGAATAAAGATTCTTGTTTGCATTGGGGTTTGAAAATGCTAAAGAACTTGTTGGATGAAATGGACAAAATTGAAATCTTACTCTCTTTTGTTAATGTTTCATATCTCAAGAATTGTGTACAATCATTTGTAGGTATGATTTGTGAAACTTGGTTTGGTGTACATTCCATATACTATATCATTTTCTGCAGAATTTAACTGATATGAGAACTTAAACCAATTGATTTATAAGGGAAGAAAGACTGGACATAAGGATTAAGTAATTAAGATTAGCATGTTAGATTTGAAATGGAAATTTAGAATCTCTTGCATGATAATTGTTCATTTATGTGCGGTGAAAGTTCTTGTTTGATAATACCATTTATCAAATTTTTTATCTAAGGGGCTGTTCATCTATTGTTTTGAATTGTCATTGAGTTAGGTGAATCCTTATGATTGATGATTGATTATGCAAGATAATGCAACAATAGAAATTTTCCTTAATAGTATAATAAGTAAAAAAGTCATGGGGTAGTATTATTAGGACTACGAGAGAAGTGATATTTTACTACCTTGAGTGATTTCTTGATCTTACTCTTACATGGTGTAATAATAGGGGTACCTAGTGGGGCATGTGATTGGAAGCAAAGCAGTAACCGCAAAAAGAAGGATAAGTAACTGTCAAAGTACAGGTACTAGTTTACTTCATATATATAATGAAAGTTCTTAGAAACGCATGAATATTTTATAGTATTATTTTCAAAGCATGATAATGTTGATCCTATGAAGAAGAGGTATATTTATATAGAAAAAGGAAAGAAATGAGGTGAGTAATCCATTGACTTGGTCTCGGTTGTGGGAGTGTTTTATGCAAATGCGTTTGGTCAGTTTGAGGCTTAGAGTCTTTTCACATCTAAATTTTATATCCGTCAAGTAGAAATACTATTTTTGCACCGGGACCCCCAAGTTGGGTACTATTTTTGCACCTTGCGAAACTTTAGTATTAGAAACACAATTTTGGGTTAAGTTTAATATTATTTTTGCACCTTCACCCTTATTTATAAGAAACATCTATGAGATGCGTAAATTTTTGGCCAATTTCTCATTTAACACATTAAACTACTCATTTTAATGTTTTTGATATCATTAATAAGTTAAATTATCAAGGCACTACTTTCTGTTAGTTAACTTTTATATTTTTCACTCCCACGCACACTCCTCAAAAATAATCTTTTATTATCCATTTTCTGTTAGAATCTTAAGTTTTGATGAAGAATAAAAATATGAAAGAACGAGCCAAACACTTAGAGAATATTAGGTTAATATAGAACCCAAGTAAGAGTACAACCGGATGTGGATTTACTTCCGGATGGACTAGGACTAGCGCTCACGGATGAACGTCTCATCCCCCAGCGACA
The DNA here is from genome assembly GCA_029929735.1 of Mimosa pudica. NCBI lineage: Eukaryota > Viridiplantae > Streptophyta > Magnoliopsida > Fabales > Fabaceae > Mimosa > Mimosa pudica. The sequence continues at coordinate 2,677,928 of JAKELP010000017.1, read as the reverse complement.
GCAAGTACTTCACCAAGTAATAACTCAGTCTAAGAACATTAGTTGTATAAAATCCTTGAGACTAAGTTAGGAAGCTTCCGGATGTGGATTTGCTTCCGATTGTATTAAGGCTAGCGCTGGCTGTTGGTATGGATAACACTGAGCGCCAGTGAACATAACCCAACGTCCAGTGGATTTGCTTCCGATTGCTTAGTGACTAGCGCTGGCTGTTGGTATGGATAACACTGAGCGTCAGTGAGTAAAATGTGAACATAACCCAACGTCCAGTGGATTTGCTTCCGATTGCTTAGTGACTAGCGCTGGCTGTTGGTATGGATAACACTGAGCGTCAGTGAGTAAAATGTGAACATAACCCAACGTCCAGTGGAAGTGCTTCCGGATGTGGAATTGCTTCCGGATGTAAAAGAGTTTCCTTAGACTAAGTGAACTCCCACTGCATGTGAGTATGTGCTATTATTGTTAAGACTAACGTTCAGAATGCAGCACACTAAGTAATGTTGCTTCCAGATGTGGACTTGCTTCCGCATGCAATCAGAATGTCAGAACGTTCAGAGCAGTGCAGTGTCAGAATGCTTTTGACAGAGTAGAGGTGTCAGAACTACTTTTCAGAGATAAAGCAAAGGCAACCCTGCTAAGCATTAATGGAGCATTAAATGGACAAACAGTAACTTGGGAAAAACGGCCATATTCAAACGGCTAACCCACCTACCAAGAGTGAGAATACTTGAAGACTATATAAACAAGCTCACCTTCATTTATGAAGACAACTAATATCTTTGACATCTTGAAGAAAGCAAAAGTGAGAAACTGAGAAATCCTTCAAGCATTCAAAGCTGCCCAGAAAAGAGAAAGAGCATTTAACACATTGAGAGTTCTTTTCATCTAGCTATCTTGTACTCTTTGTAGTTAAGTCTCTTCTTGTATTAAGAGCATTCATTGTACTTAAGTGTGTAACATTATCCGTTCTTTAAGAGAACTAAGTTTAGAAAATCCTTTATTTGTAAAGGTTAAACTCTTGCTGGTTGTAAGGGGGAGTTAGTTAGCAAGGTTGCAAGTGAGCCTTGAGTAAAACTTGTGGTTGTAAGGTTGCAAGTGATCCCGTCCAAGACTTGCGGTTGTAAAGGTTCCATGTGAACCCGTTTGTAAAACCTGGGGATAGTGGAACTCAACCTGGGTGGTTGAGAACTGGACGTAGGTCAGGAAGACCGAACCAGTATAAACCATTGTGTTGTTATTGTTTGATTTTTATTTGGTAGCACAATTCACCCCCCCTCTTGTGCATCCATTACTTTCATTTGGTATCAGAGCGGGTCTTTCTGACTTGATTCCAACGAATCTAGAAAGTAAAGATCCAGTAATGGATACAGACTATTCCTTGCCAGATGTCTCTATTCAACCCAACAAGCCTCCAGGCTTTGATGGGTATAACTATCCTTTCTGGAAATTCCGAATGGAGACCTACATCAAGTCCAGCGACATCCGACTCTGGGATGTGATCGAACATGGGAATCACACCCCTCTTGATGATGATGGCTTTGCGAAGCAGCGATCCAGATACACCAATGAGGACTATGCTCTAGTCCAGCTAAACTTTAGAGCCATGCACTATATTCAATGTGCTCTTAGTCCTAAGGAGTTTCATAGGATCAGCCACCACAAAACTGCTAAGGATATGTGGGAGGCTCTTGAGGCTGCTCACTCTGGAACCAAGGGAGTGAAGGCAAGACAGGTCGAGATGTTGGTGGAAGAGTTCCACAAATTTGCCATGATCAGTCCAACTGAGCCAATCAGAGAGCTGGAGCTCAGGTTCACTCATCTTATCAATAACCTGGCCTCCCTGGGTAAAGACATTCCTGAAGAAGAACAAGTCAGCAAGATCTTAAAAGTTTTGAAAGGTGATTGGATCACCAAAGTTACCATCTTGCAGGAAGTCCAAGGAGAGTCAACAAGCTCCATCACTGCGCTGTTTGGGTCACTGGCTGAATATGAACCAACTTTGCTAGCTCAGAGAGCTCCTCAAGCTTCATCTAAAACCAAGAATCTTGCCCTTGTTGCCCCCAGCAAGGAGAAGATTGATGATAATGATGATGATGAGGAGGACATCGATGATGAGGAGATGGCTATGATGGTGAGGAAGTTCAGAAAGTTCTTCAAGAAGAAAGGAGGCTTTCAGAAAGGTGATTCCAGCCAGAGGAGAGGATATAAGAAGGAAAGGGCACCAGTGTGCTTTGAGTGTAAAAAGCCTGGCCACTTCAAGGCTGAGTGTCCAAGCTTGCAGAGATCAAAAAGGAAGGACAAAAGAAAAGCCTTTGTGTCCTCCATCTGGGTAAATAGCTCAGACGAGGAAGCAAGTGATGAGGAAGAGGTTGCCAATCTCTGTCTGGTTGCCAGAGAAGATGATGAGGAAGCATCTTCAGATTTTGATCCCATCCAGGAGGACAGTGAGGTGTGTCTCAAAGCATCCACGAATAGGAAATGGTATATTGACAGTGGATGCTCGAGACATATGACTGGAGACAGAGACAAATTCAAATCCTTGGTGATCAAAGACGGAGCCACAGTTACCTTTGGAGGAAATCAAAGTGGAAAGATCACCGGAGTTGGAGAAGTTGGACCAGTGAAAGACGTCTATCTGGTGGATGGTCTCTGTCACAACCTGCTGAGCGTGAGCCAGAGCACTGACAAAGGAAATTGGGTAATCTTTGATTCACATGAGTGCATGATAGTAGATAAGCAGGATCTGAATCTAGATAAGGCCAACCTAAAATGCAAACTTAAGGCAAATAGAAGTGGAAACCTATACACTCTAGATTTATGTCAACAACTGGAAGAAAAATGCTTAATATCTAGTGATGAGAATAGTTGGTTTTGGCATAAAAGGCTAGCACATGTTAATTTTACTCAACTTGACATGCTGATTAAGAAAGAGCTAGCTATAGGTATTCCATCTTTTAAGGTTAAGCATGATTATATTTGTGAATCCTGCCAACGAGGGAAGCAAACAAAGTCCTCGTTTAAAACCAAAAAGAGAGTCTCCACCAGCAGGCCCTTGGAACTAATCCAGATGGATTTGGTTGGGCCAGCGAGAGTGAAGAGCTTAGGTGGAAACCTGTATGCTCTAGTGGTGGTGGATGACTATTCTAGGTTCACTTGGACAATGTTTCTTGCCTCTAAGCAAGATACTTTTGATGCTTTTGTTGTCCTGGCTAAGAAAGTGCAGAATGAGAGAGACCTCAAAATCACAGCCATAAGGACAGACCACGGAGGAGAATTTGAGAACCATAGCTTTTCTGAGCTGTGTGAGCAGAATGGTATTGATCATAACTTCTCAGCTCCTAGAACTCCTCAGCAAAATGGTGTAGTCGAGAGGAAGAATAGGGTTCTGACTGAGATGGCCAGAAGCATGCTCAATGAGAAAGAGGTTTCTCAAGTGTTCTGGGCGGACACTATGAGCACTGCTTGCTACATCTCTAACATAGCCTATGTTCGCAAGGGCTTGGACAAGACTCGCTATGAGCTGTACAAAGGCAGAAAGCCCAACATCAGCCACCTCAGAATCTTTGGATCAAAATGTTATGTGCATAACAATGGAAAGGTAAATCTGGGTAAGTTTGATCCAAAAGCTGATGTAGGTGTATTCATAGGGTATTCCCTTAGGAGTAAGGCTTACCGAGTATACAACATGAGGACTAGAACTGAGGAAGAATCTATGCATGTTGTATTTGATGAAACTCCTACATGGGAACAATCCACAGAAGATGATGGGATACTTAACCTTCCAAAACCACCATCATCTTCACCACCAAAAGAAACACCAGCAAGCAATCCCAAAGAAGAAGATGAACCCAGTGATGAGCCTAGAGTGCAGACCGTGCCTGATGAGGCACAGTTGCCAACAGCTAGGAGACATCACAGGGATCATCCTCTTGGTCAAGTGCTTGGTGATGTTTCTTCTGGTGTCAGAACCAGAAGGCAGGTTCAAAATGAAGTTGAGTTTGGAGCCTTCTTATCTCAGATCGAACCAACTTCAGTTGAACAAGCTCTTGAGGACTGCGACTGAATTATTGCCATGCAGGAAGAGCTAAACCAGTTCGAAAGGAGCCAAGTTTGGGAACTAGTCCCAAGGCCGTCTCATCAATCCATAGTTGGGACCAAGTGGGTCTTCAAAAACAAACTGGATGAGACAGGTCAAATAACAAGGAACAAAGCCAGATTGGTAGCCAAAGAGTATAACCAAGAAGAAGGCATAGACTATGAAGAAACTTTTGCTCCAGTCGCTAGACTCGAAGCAATAAGGATTCTTCTAGCCTTTGCATCCATGAAAGGCTTTAGATTATATCAAATGGATGTAAAGAGTGCATTTCTTAATGGTTACATCAAAGAAGAGGTTTATGTAGAACAACCTCCTGGCTTTGAGGATCACAAGCATCCTAAACATGTGATAGACTAAAGAAAGCTTTGTATGGCCTGAAACAAGCTCCTCGAGCTTGGTATGAGAGACTCAGCAGCTTCTTGCTGGGAAAGGGTTTCTCAAGAGGCAAACTAGATAATACACTGTTTATTCTACACAAAGATAGAAACATGCTAATTGTCCAGATTTATGTCGATGATATTATTTTTGGGGCAACTAATGAAAAACTTTGTGAAGAATTTTCTAAGACTATGCAGGGAGAGTTTGAAATGTCAATGATGGGAGAACTAACGTTCTTCCTAGGCCTGCAAATTAAACAAAAGAAGAATGGCATATTCATCTCCCAAACTAAGTACTGCAGAGAGCTACTCAAGAAGTTTGGGATGGATGAGTGCAAGGAGTATGACATTCCCATGAGTACAACTGCCGCACTCGATGCTGATGCAAAGGCTAAATCTGTCAGCCTGCCCAAGTACAGGGGAATGATAGGTTCCCTGCTGTATTTAACGGCAAGTAGGCCTGACATTCAATTTAGTGTAAGGCATGTGTGCTAGATTTCAAGCCAACCCCAAGGAGTCACATCTAACCTGTGTTAAAGGAATTCTAAGATACCTTGAGGGAACACAAGAGCTTGGTCTTTGGTATCCCAGAGGTAACCAAGAGTTCTTGTGGGCTTATTATGATTCTGATCATGCAGGTTATAAAACTGATAGAAAGAGCACCAGTGGACAATGTGCCTTCCTTGGTGGTTGTCTGGTCTCTTGGGCTAGCAAGAAGCAGACCTGCGTGTCCTTATCATCCACAGAGGCAGAATACATTGCTGCCGCAAGCTGTTGTGCCCAAGTGTTGTGGCTGAAGAACCAACTGAGAGATCTTGGCTTGGAATTCCCTGAGGCTCCCATCCTCTGTGACAACACCAGCACCATTAGCCTCGCCAAGAATCCGGTTCAGCACACAAGGACAAAGCACATTGATGTCAGACATCACTTCATCAGAGATCATGTTCAGAAGAAGGATGTCAAAGTGCAATTTGTCCCCACTCAGCATCAGCTTGCTGATATTTTCACCAAGCCTCTGGGGGTTGATCAATTTACATTCATAAGAAGTGATTTGGGATTGGTAAACCCAAATGAAGTTTAATTCTTCAAAATAAACTTGTGCTTAATTGATTAAAACCTGCAACTATACTAACTTAGGCATCGGAGTGCCAATCTTTAGTTTTGCAGGTCTCCCAATGTTAAATCTTAAGTGAGTCCAACCGGAAGCAAAACCACTTCCGGATACTCCCTTGCTGGCGCTGGATGACAACTCAAAGTGACCTGGAGCGCCACTCCAACCGGAAGCAAAACCACTTCCGGATGCTCTTCTGCTGGCGCTGAGTGTCGAATCAAAGTGAGCGAGAGCGCTAGTGTTTGAACAAAGGGACACGTCACCTCAGAAAACGTTTCATCTTCTCACACCAAAAATTGTGCCTCTTCTGACATTGTGCAGAGGCACGTGTCACAAAGGTGCGACGTTTCAATTTGAATATTTACGTTTTCTGATGAACCAGCGCATGCTTTCATGAAGAGTCATTATGAGCATTTACCCGTTGTGACATTGCATATAAATAGGAAGCCGTTTTCACTTTTACTTTTTACTTGCACAATTTTTCACCCAAACTCTCTGCATACATTCATCGTGTTCTTCATCTTCATCTCATTCTCTTCATCTTCTTCATCTTCTTCTTCTGTCATTTCACTCCATTCATTCCACTTAAAAAACCCTAAACACAAAAATGGCTGGATCACATGAGACAAACCCCAACACTGAGATAGCCACCACATCAAAGAAGTCCAAAACTGGGAAATCGGGGCACTCGAAATCTGGGAAATCCAGAAAACAACATGAACAATCTGGGCAAAGTCAAGAACAAAGAGAGCGAGTCCAAGAACAGCCAGAACAGTCTGGGCATGTTGAGCAATCCCAGCAAGAACACTCTGGGGAATCTGGGCAACAGCGAAAAAGGTTGCAGAAGAAGGGTAAGAAGAGGGTTCAATTCAGAGAGGAATCCCCATCCAAAAGACAACGAGTAGAGGAGTATGATGATCCTCGTGTATACAGAGATGGGGCATTGGAGGCTGTTTCCTCCAAATTTGAAACTACAAAACCCTACTTCAACACCGGGATGTTCATAGATCTGGACAAGATAGATGATCTAGGGTTTCCACACTTGAGACCATTTCTGGAGAAATACATGCCCTGGCTGGGGATCAACCAGGAATACAACGTCAACGTCCTGCGGGTATTCTGCCAGTCTCTCACCTCCAAGGTCAAGTATAAGAAGATGGATGAGAAGGATCAGATTCGAAGAGTCACCTTCACTACCACAGTAAGAGGGAGGACCTTTAGCTTCACTTGGAGAGACATCAACAACCTGATGGGGGTCCCTGAGGGAGAAATGAATGAATGGTTATTCCCTAAGAAACTCAGCAAGGAGGAACTTGCAAAGGTCTATGACACCAAGGGGAAGAAGGTGTCTGGGATGTCTGACTCCAACCGCCTCCTATACTATGTCTACTCCCGCATGATGACACATAATGGGGGGAACTTCAACGAGTTCACTCTCCTTGACAACCCTTGGTTCCCCAGATTCCTCTCCCAGCAGCCAATCAACCATGGGCAGTTGATCAGTCTAGAGCTGCAAAGGTGGATTGAAAATCATAAGTCTGGATATCTTCCCTACCCCACTGTCATCGCCTTCCTCCTGGAGAAAAATTTGATCAAGTCAACATCCACTGATGAGGACGAGAATGTTAAGTGCGTACCTGTCAGTGCAGTTAACATTGGCAAGATGGGGATAAAGTACGTCAAGCAGACCAAGGCCACTCGCTCAGGGTCTCAGGCAGGCAGTGCCTCTCATACCTCAGCCCCCTCTGTATCTGGTGCAGGGGATCAAGAGGTAGACTCTCATCCTGGTCCCAGTCGTGTTGCGAAGGTGCCAGCTACAGTCAAGGCCTTTGCTGAGGAAGTAAAGGAGGAGATCCTTTTTAGACTGTCTGACTCTCTGATGGCTCCCCTCCGGGATGAGTGTGACACTGGCATGTAAATGTAATCTAATCAACCATTTTTTTGGTTTTTTTCCTAAAAAGGAAGCGGGCCTATAAAAACGGGCCGGCCCGCATGGGCCCGAGGCCCTAAAGGGCCGGCCCATATAGGCCCGCTTCCCATTTTTCCACCATAATAGCAAGCCCGGCCCTCCTCGGGTTTGCATGAAAATGGGCCGGCCCGACTGGTCAGGCCCATATTACCGGCTCTACACCTACTTCCTCCGAGACCAACCCCCTATTCCATGGAGAGTTAAACAACCCGCCGCCTACTCCTCCACCTACCCCTTCGATGGGCTATTCACCCACCCCGACTTCTTCGAAAGAAACACAGTTCTCTTCCCAAACCCTCCTAATTCACCAGAAAACACCTCACCCATATCCCTCGCCCTCCTTGATGATGACAAAAGGGGGAGAGATGTTGCTATCGCCCTCCGCCATACCATGGATACAAGGGATGTCCTGACCCAACCATCCCTCTAGCTAGACGAAGACATCACTGCTGCTCTTCGCCGAGCCATGGATCTTCAAAGATTGGGTGGTGCTGAGAGTCTGATCCGAGGGGAAGCCATCCGATTTATGCAACAGCAAAGATCAGATGAGTAAAGGTCCAAGTGGGCAATGGTTATATATGAGCAACCTGAAGAGATCCCACAGCCAGAGTCTTCATCATCTGAGCCTCCATCCTCTAAGCCTGCCCAGAATTTAATTGAGGAGATAATGATGAAGTATGGGCTGGAGAGGATTAACCATCCATCAATTGTCATAGCCAAGCCAATTCCTTCTCCTTCTGGACCAACCTCTGCTCCTCTTCCTTCTAAGCCAACCTCTGCTCCTCCTCCTCCAGTAGTCAAGTACAGCGAATCTAGGAAGAAGGCAGTTGCTAGAAAGCATGCCAACAAGAGTACTAGTTCTACTGCGTCTGCTGTGAGTGAGCCAGAGGTTCCATCTGTTCAAGCTGAGATTGTACCTGAGACTCAGTCATCCTCTCAAGAGACACATGTCCCTCCGATACTAAAGGAAGTCAAGCTGGAAATTGAGGACATGACTCCTGAAGAGTTCAAGAGGTATGGGTTCACGGACAAGATCTCATTTGGTCAGATGGCCTGCCTAGATGCTGAAAGAGCAAAAGCTAAGCCTACCCAACCAATAGGCAAGGGGAAAGGAAAAGGCAGAGGCAAAGGGAAAAGGAAAGCCCAGGAAGTTGAGGAGGACCCCAACTTCCCAGTGTGGAATGTGAAGATCAGGGCTGTCCATTATCCCAATGGCGAGGTCACTCCCTTCTCTGATGCAACAGGGTTCCCTGGGTTTGAGGAAGTTGAAAACTTGAAGAAAGCCTTTGAGGAATTTGTTGAGTCTGAGAGACTCAGAAGGGAGAGGGAAGAGGAAGAGCTTCAAAGGATAATCGCTCAGATTGATCAGAATGAAGGATGCCCACATTGCCCAACTTGAAAAGGAGAATGAGGAAAGGCAAAAAGAAAAGGAGAGGAAAAAGAGACATCACCTATAGACCCCACTCTACCCCATACACTTACCTTAGAAATTTTTCTATTCTCATATTTTTCATGCATAGTTCATTTTGCAATTTTTTTTACTTGTGAATTTTATATGTTATTGTAATTCTAACTTGTAATTCTTTGTTCATCAATGATAATTATCTTAGTTGTTTGTGCTTTATCTATTTGTTACTTTTATTTCTTTCATATGAACCTAATTGGTAAACTTAGTTTGTCATCATCAAAAAGGGGGGAGAATGTTAGAATCTTAAGTTTTGATGAAGACTAAAAATATGAAAGAACGAGCCAAACACTTAGAGAATATTAGGTTAATATAGAACCCCAAGTAAGAGTACAACCGGATGTGGATTTACTTCCGGATGGACTAGGATTAGCGCTCACGGATGAACGTCTCATCCCCCAACGACAGCAAGTACTTCACCAAGTAATAACTCAGTCTAAGAACATTAGTTGTATAAAATCCTTGAGACTAAGTTAGGAAGCTTCTGGATGTGGATTTGCTTCCGATTGTATTAAGGCTAGCGCTGGCTGTTGGTATGGATAACACTGAGCGCCAGTGAACATAACCCAACGTCCAGTGGATTTGCTTCCGATTGTTTAGTGACTAGCGCTGGTTGTTGGTATGGATAACACTGAGCGTCAGTGATTAAAATGTGAACATAACCCAACGTCCAGTGGATTTGCTTCCGATTGCTTAGTGACTAGCGCTGGCTGCTGGTATGGATAACACTGAGCGTCAGTGAGTAAAATGTGAACATAACCCAACGTCCAGTGGAAGTGCTTCCGGATGTGGAATTGCTTCCAGATGTAAAAGAGCTTCCTTAGACTAAGTGAACTCCTACTGCATGTGAGTATGTGCTATTATTGTTAAGAGTAACGTTCAGAATGCAGCACACTAAGTAATGTTGCTTCCGGATGTGGACTTGCTTCCGCAAGCAATCAGAATGTCAGAACGTTCAGAGCAGTGCAGTGTCAGAATGCTTTTGACAGAGCAGAGGTGTCAGAACTACTTTTCAGAGATAAAGCAAAGTCAACCCTGCTAAGCATTAATGGAGCATTAAATGGGCAAACGGTAACTTGGGAAAAACGGCCATATTCAAACGGCTAACCCACCTACCAAGAGTGAGAATACTTGAAGACTATATAAACAAGCTCACCTTCATTTATGAAGACAACTAATATCTTTGACATCTTGAAGAAAGCAAAAGTGAGAAACTGAGAAATCCTTCAAGCATTCAAAGCTGCCCAGAAAAGAGAAAGAGCATTTAACACATTGAGAGTTCTTTTCATCTACCTATCTTGTACTCTTTGTAGTTAAGTCTCTTCGTGTATTAAGAGCATTCATTGTACTTAAGTGTGTAACATTATCCGTTCTTTAAGAGAACTAAGTTTAGAAAATCCTTTATTTGTAAAGGTTGAACCCTTGCTGGTTGTAAGGGGGAGTTAGTTAGCAAGGTTGCAAGTGAGCCTTGAGTAAAACTTGTGGTTGTAAGGTTGCAAGTGATCCCGTCCAAAACTTGCGGTTGTAAAGGTTCCAGGTGAACCCGTTTGTAAAACCTGGGGATAGTGGAACTCAACCTGGGTGGTTGAGAACTGGACGTAGGTCAGGAAGACCGAACCAGTATAAACCCTTGTGTTGTTATTGTTTGATTTTTATTTGGTAGCACAATTCACCCCCCTCTTGTGCATCCATTACTTTCATTTTCTACAATCCAACAACAACAACAACAATAATAATAATAATAATAATCTTTCTCTTGTTCCCTATCTCACCATAAATAAGTGTATTTGACAAAAATTATCTACTTTATTCGATCAAAACTTTTTTTTTATAGATAGAAACGGAAAGAGTAATACTTAGTTATCTTGCTAAAGGGCTGTCTTTGATTTATATATACAAAAATTGTTCGAAATAGGAAGCCTTACATGTTATAGTCATTCAAATAATTATTTTCTCAATTAAAAGGTTCTCCAATAAATATACTTTTTTTATGAAACTCCCGTAAAAATATTACTGCATCAAATGTTGTCACCTCCCTATAGTTTCCTTTTGAACCTATCGAACATTACAACAATCTTCTAGATGGGAAATAGGGACGTGCCTGAAGCCCCCAACTGACCAAACGCATTTGCATAAAACATAAATTTAATTCAATCAATAGATAAAAAAGTAGTTAATCAGGCAAACTACTCATTACTAAAAAATAAGGTTAATACAACTTTTTTTAATGAAATAATACTCCTTTCAATAATATTCATCATACCAAAATATTTATATTTACCATTTTATCAATGGGACATGCACCATAAAAATACTCATTTACTAGCGGAAATCACAATTCACCATGGGATTTCCGATGAATTAGAGTCAGAATCAAATTTATTGTTGGAATTCATTCTGTTGCTAATTTTAGCATTGCTAATAAATATAGCAATAAAATTTTGGTTTCGTTTTTAGCAATAGAATTTTCCTTTGGTAATTAAATGGCAGAATTTCGTCACTAATTTTCAAAAGTTTTCAAATATATATGCCACATGTCACCCTCACAAATTGTCTCAGTTGTGGGTGGTTGCACAGTCAACCCATCAACTTCCAGCGCATGCATGCGTTTTGTTTTGATAAAAGGACAATTTCATTAAAAGTAAAATGATTACAAACTAAGACTCGCTTATATAGTTATGTAAGAGTGTCAGTTATTAAAGTACATGTTGAAACACTTAAAGAAAGAAAGTTAGAAAATAGGCAAGCATAATAAAATTGGAACCAGAAACAACTAACGCGAACCAACTCCATTTGAGGTAGAGCAATCTGCATTGGATGGTAGAACCGATTGAAGAGGTGACAGCCAAAGGAGGGAGTTAAAGCAGACCCATGATCGCAAGGAGCTCCATAAAATTTACGCCACTACGAAATATAAATCTATACTTCACGACGTTGTCACCCACAAGAGGGTGATAGAAGGAGACAGAGAGACAATCTTCGCAAGAGTCTTTGGCAACACTCACAACCATTTCAACCAAAAGATGCAAAGGAACCCGATGGAGTATGGTCATCATAGTTGTCTCACATGTGAAATTTGGCAATCAATCCAACTATTCCTTAGGGAAACACCGCTTACTCGATCAAATAACCAGACCTGTGTATACTTGATTGAAGTATTAACCATTTGTTATATGGAAAACTATAATAAAAATATGTAATAAAAAACTATAACAAAAATATCACATCATGGATATTCCAACCCTCAACCATGTGATATTATTTGCAAGTTATTACATTTATAATATCTAAACTCCACTAATATTAGATCCTATATATAATTTACACTATATTTAATATAAAACAATATGAATTATTTGTTAATAAGTGATATAAAATTTATATATTAAAATTATATAATTTCTATATTAAAGGATTTAGGGTAAAAATACATGTGTTTTTTTGCCGAACAAGTGATTTCATTAATATAAAAACACAATACATACACTAATACTCAAACTAGAGCGCTAACACAGACACATGGCACTTTGCATCCATCCATTGAAGACACCATTGTCCCTAGACAAATACATAGGCCAACACACTTGCTACTATCAAAATATCAAGACAACAACGCCAAAACAGACTCCAAATACTAATGTTGATACCTAACCATTGCAGGTAGAAGATGAAGAGATTGAACATCCATTCTATCATGATCAAGTGAGAGTGTAAGAGAAAGTGGTTGTCTAAAGACATGCTCTTCCGAGCCCACCAACTTTGATGCAAATGCTGCATATTAGCGTTGCAATCTCACCTTCAAGAAGGTGAAGAGTACAATAAAGTTTGTGACAAAACTCCATTGAGAAACAGATCATGCTAGAACTTAGCCAACACCCAACACATACAAAATTAACCCACAAGATCAGGAAAAACCATAGATAAAATGACACACATATAAGAAATTTTAAAACCAGAAAACACACATATAAGAAATTTTAAAACCAGAAAACACACATACTACAACTAACACATACTAAGGGTAACCAGGACTCCACAAACTCTACCATATGACCCCTCAAACCCAGATAGAACCCTGACTTAACCTTCATGGTGGCTTGGTGGCTGTGGACCAGCCACCGGAGATCAGAAGAAACCCACAAAGCATCCTCATAGTTATATCTGAAAAAACAAACATCTCAGTCAGATCTGGAGAGCTGCCCTTTACTACCCTGTCCAACACCGCCGGTGAACACCATACCCACACTGGAAAACTTCGAATCCAGCCGTCGAAAACCCATCCTCGGCCACTTCCTTCTCCGGCGTTGTCGTGAAGCTTCTTCCTACCCTTCCCAGTTCGCACACACCACCAGCCGCTCGCCGCCCCTGCTACATTGCCGCCGTCGCGTCCATCATCGTCGTCGACCACTACCGTACACCACTTGTAACATTCTATTACTAATTCCCTAATTAACTAAAGATATCTCTTTTAATTCAATAATCTCTTTACTAACCATGATAGAAAAAGGAATGTCCATAATAACAATATCTCTATCATAGCTATAAAAAGAGTTTTCTAATCATTTTACACATTATCCATGATAGAAAAGAATTTCCTAATATAATAGAATACTATCATGGATAATTGATAGCTAACCATGTTAGAAAAGGTTCACCTAACATGGTTAGAAAAAGAAGTAACCTAATGTTAAATTGTGATGCTCTGCCACTATTACCGATTAACTAATAATATCAATTATAATCCTTATTAATTATCTAACTATGATAGAAAAGACTTTTCATATTATTATTAACCTATCATAGTTAGAAAATTACTTTACTTATATTACAATCCATAATCAACATCCTTGAGTCTATTTTTCAGTTTCATAAGAAAATATGCGGAAGCGAATGCAGACCTACACAAATTGGCAATATACATTTCTAAAGAATCAATACAACCTCTACTACTTAATTCCCTTTCCTGGTGCTTGCGCCTGTGCATGAATACCTGCAAAAATGTGAGTAATCGTGGGATGAGACAAATTGTCCTAGTAATCACCGCTTAACTCACTATAACAGTGAGATGTGTGGTAGCGAGGGCGTCTAAAGGGTACCAGAGTTTTCAAATAAGTAATACATATAGATAATTCAAACCTTCTTCCCATGTTCACTCAAGTCCCTCAATCACATCCAATCCAAATCGAATTCATCATCTCAACTTTCCATACATCACTCCAAATCCCTCAATCATTTCCACAACAACTATACTTCATCTTCCCAATCTCCAATTTACTAATTCTACTACCACAACTCTCACACTCACCTATAGATGTATTGTGCCATCAAGGGACATTTATCCAAGCATCTAATCTTCACTATATGATTTGACATTGTGCCCCTCTCTATAATGAGGGGACAATTTCCCTCTCTGGTAATCTCCAGAGAGGGAACCCCAATTCTGTTTCCATTGCAAAATGGGAACGATCGTGGTATCTAATCCGAAACAACCGTAGATCACTTTCTCTAGTAAGTAGACCTATTATCCCCGATCTCTAGTCTAAAAAGGATCTGTACAAATAACTATCGATTGGCCTATCGACAGTTAACATTGCGTGATGGTACATAAATAGTAGTTTCATGCAATGCTCACCATATCCCTATCAATATCTCATCACAATATTCAACATCTCAATCAAATTTTCCTTCAATATCACAATCACAACTATTCAATTCCTTCCCTCAACCTAAATATCAATATCCCTAACAGAGTACTACATAAATCTCTCACAATCTCAAACTCAACATTTCACGCCCTTTCTATTCTCAATCCTCTCAAAACCATTGTCAGAATATGGTACCTGTATATCACACTATTAAAAAACTACCACCACCAGGATAATATATATAAAATGTAAAACAATCCTTTATATGAAAATAATCGTGTTTGAAAGGCACCCGATAGCCTGTTTTGTATAAAAATAACTTTTCAAAGATTATATATATATATATATATATATATATATATATATATATATATATATATATATATATATATAGGGTGAGAAAAGATTTTAGAAATCCCAACTAACGTCAACCTCAATGTTATAGCAAGGTTAAGAGTAATTACTTGTCGCCCTTTAGCATTTTGCTGCTCTTCCTTACCATTTCCTTATAGCTTTTCCTTCAAGTATCATCACCACTATATATATATATATATATATATATATATATATATATATATATATATATATATATATATTCCTATAATGATATGATACATAATGATAAATTAACATCACTCTCACTTCATATTATTTAAACGTCACTTCATATTATTGGAGGCTGTGGGAAGGGAGGGGTAAGGGGAGGTGTGGAGTTTGAAGAGGTGGAGGAAGGGCTGCCGGAAGTGGAGAAGGGGAGGAGGTGAGGAGAGAGAGAGGGGGATGGATGAGGTGTGTTGATGAGGTGTAAAAATAAGAGTGTATGTGGCAGCCATGTGTCAAAAAAGGGTGACTTTGCTCTAGATTTAAACTTCAGGGGTTTAATTGCTCCAGATTTAAACTTCAGGGGCTTAATTGCTCCTCAAAAAACTTCCAGGGTGGGGGCACTCCTCTGGCAAAACTTCCAGGGGGCATTTGATATTTAACCCAATATAAAATTAGGGTTTTGGGAAATATTACTAAATTGCCCTTCAATCTCTATTTATTTACTTTCCCATTTTAAATCTCTTTAAAACAAATGGTAAAACTATTCTATACACCAACCTACATATTTTTCTCCCACCATAGTATTATCTATGCCCTAAAGTATTTTCAATTTAAAACTCACCTTCTAACTATTTTTCTTTAAAATCTAAAGATAATTAAAATTTAATATGCATAAATCTAATTTAATATGCTCTAAGACGTGATAAAACCCTCACTCACTAGAGGAGGTACTAAGGGAGAGGAAAAGTTTTTAGAGAGAAGGTAGACTTTCTCTTTCTAACTTTCCTCTATTAAAAAAATAAAAAAATACATGTGTTTTACTCCAATGCTCACCGAGTGGTATATATTTTTTTGATTTAAGAAATATACATGTGTTGTACTCTAAGGGTCACATAACACCAAATACACATGTGTATTTGACCAAAAATTTGGTTTTGAGTGACCTTAGAGTGAAACACATGTGTATTTTTTATCAAAAAAAATATATGGTATTCGGTGACCCAATAAAATACATGTGTATTTTTTACCCTTAAAAAGTACATAATATTGGGTGACCCATAGAGCAAAACACATTTGTATTTTAACCCTTAACCCTATATCAAAATTTATATATATTACTCCATAAACAATTATACATTATATTGTATCTAGTATTTCAATCTTATATTTATCATAATATTATTTCTGTGAATGACTTAATATAATTTTTAAAATATATTATATTTTATTTAGTTGTAATTGCTTTTTTCATTTTTACTGATATTTATTTATAAATAACATGTTAATTAATAAAACAAATCAAAATTAAGTTAGTGATGAATTCATATGTGTCTAGTAATTTTTATTAATATTTATAACACACTATTTATTAATTAAATTATAAAATATTTTTGCGCAAAAACACTGATATAATAATTAACTATTTCAATTTGGGCAAAAATAATAAATAACTATTTCGCGGTGCATAAATAATAACAATTGTCATTAAAAATTTGTGACCCGGTGCAAAAATAATAAAACCGGTACTAAATGTTAATTTTTAGTTTTGTGGAACCTTTCTGATATTATTTTCTAAAGTAAAAATACATTTTTACCCCCTCAAAATTAAAACCCAACCCTTATATTTCCGCCCTTCATCTTCCCATACTAACTAGTCTTAGCAATATTTTAGTTGGGAGTGACAAAAATGTATTTTTCACTTTGAAAATAATATCAGAAAGGTTCCACATAACTAAAAATTAACATCCAACACCGGTTTTATCATTTTTGCACCGGGTGACAAAGTTAGATATTATTTATGCACCGCGAAATATTCATTTATTAGTTTTTCCCAAACTGAAATAGTTAATTATCAGATCAGCGCATTTACCCAATATTTTTAAATAAAATAATATTTTGTTTTTAAAATAATCCATAAATTAGCGACGGAAATTCCATTGCTAAATTTTTCGACAAGCTCTGTCATTAATGAGCCACTAAAAAAATTCTTTTTGTAATAAGTGATGAAATTTCATTGGAAGATTTTACCAGCGGAATTTCCGTTCGAAACTCTCCACTAATTAGCCACTGAAAAGTTACTGTCAATAAATTTTCCAATGGCAATAGAATATATATCAAAAAATAAAATATCAATGGAATATCTGTCAAAAATTGTCAATGAAATTCATTTCGTTGGAAAAATTTGTCTGTAATAAGCTTTTTTTACGTAGTGTTGTGGCCCATTTTCATATAAATTGTGTGAGTAATTTAGTTTTATTTTAATTTAAAGCACAGTCATTGATGGCTTATTTAAGGTTAATTAAATATGTTTGAATTTGCAATCTCTCACTCATGAGTAAGGTTATATTACATAATGGTCGAAAACATATGCATGGGATCGATATTTAAAGGAAATAATGGAAATTATATAGGCTTTATTTTTTAATGAACTCACTACAAAAAATTCGCTTCTTACCTGCGCGCACGTTCCAGCGTTTCGATGATAAATGCCGGAAACGACATAGTTTCTATAAGAAACGCCGAAAAGCGTAAGACAAAAACGCGGGAAAATTTGGCGCGCAGTTCCATACCCGTGTATACGTACCGGCGCTTTTTATTCACGAAGTGCAGCAATGGGTTATTTAATTTCTTATTTTTTAAAAAAGTAATTTTTCCTTTTTTTTTGCTAGCACAAACACTTCCGGCGTTTTCCATAAACGCCGCAATGTTATTTTATTTTTTTTGTTTTTTTAGTTTAAAAAATGACTTTTTTCTTTAATCTGAAAAACACATTTTGGCGCTTTTGTAAACGCCAGAATGTGTTTTATTTTTATAAAATAATAAAAAATACATATCGGCGTTCACTAAGAACGCCGATATGCGTTTTTCAATAAATGCAATTAAATGAATGCACATTTCGGCGCTTGGAAAAACGCCTTTAAGCATATCAGTATATATACATTCGACGGAAATCATTTCACTGTTTTTAAAAAGCGAAAAAAGGGTCCCACTGAAATTCTCTCTATCCTTTTGTTTTATTTATAGTCCTTCTCTGATAGATACGTCTCGTCGTTCCAGTGATCCCCTGTCGTCCTCGATCCTCCCACTTGACATATCTCCGGTAATTACTGAAATGTAAAAGAATGATATATATAACTAAATATGCTTTTTTCGAACAATATATATAAACTATTGAATCTGTACGCCACTTACTCGCGATAGGAGTCCACGGTAGTGCAGCGTGTAAGGACATGTCTGTATACTTGCAACATCTCGGCAGGACTCAGCTGGTAGAAGTGCCTTACTCCTACTGGTTTTCCAATGGGGGAAACAACGAGTCAGAGCTGGAATTGACATAGTTTGGGTTATCGTCAACTCGGGGCAGACGCTCATTCACTACTACAGAATAACCCCTTTACATGCGCTCATTTTGGCCTTTACATGCGCTTAAAAAGCGCTGGCAATGGCCTCGCCGGGAAAGGCTTTACATGCGCTTTAACAAGCGCATGTAAAGGTGTAGCTATACATGCGTTTTTAAATCTATGAAGCGCATGTATTTCTAACCTTATACATGCGCTTTGTTATACAAAGCGCATGTATATAACGACTAATACACGCGCTTCTATGAGAGCGCATGTATAGTTTTACTACCTATACATGCGCTTAAAGCGCATGTATTTAAGCGCATGTATAAGTTATATATATTTTTTTTCATTTCTTATAATCGTTTTCACTTTTTGGCATTTAAATAGACATGCACAATATACCCAACCATCCAGAATAACCAATATCCTATATAAACTAAGAACTGTTTTAGTAATAACCAATTTCATCCAAAATAAACATCAAATAAAAATCATTAACATATCCCAATCAGAATTTACATCAAATTTGTACCACCAAAAGTCATTTAGACTTAATAACCTATTCCAGCCAAAATACACATCAAATTGTACCAGCAAATTAAAAGACATTTAGATAAATAAAAAACTAGCCAAAATAGTTTATCTATCAAAAGTGTTATGTCTCCTTCTTCCTCCTTAGATGTATGAAACTAAGAAATTCTTACCTTTGCTTCAAACTTGAAATCTGTAATTATATATTAGCAGCTTTGATATCGCGATGGATGATCTTAGGATGACTTGAACATGTTGAATTTCTCCTGCAACCTGAAAAAAGAGTAACACTGATTGATATTAAAAATAACAAAGAAAAAACATAACACTGCCAGACAGGACAATGGGAATTTCTCATAAAAAAAGAAGTACAACCAAGAACTAAGTAACCATCAAGTCTAAGTTCCTGAAGCAACAGTTTGAACAAAATAATATAGGTTAGCTATTTCTTTTTCTTTTAATGCAACTGAAGTAGTGTCTTGAACTTACTGAAGCAAGTTCTTCGATGACGATAGCTCTGTTTCCGTCTTTCTCAAAAATTTCATATGCACAGCGTGCATGTTGCTCCCAACGATCAAGAGCTTCAAGCTGATGCACACTTAATGCAGCCGCACAAAATTCTTCAAAACACATTCTTCTATATTGTAATGAACTAATAAGCTGCAACAAAAGAAAGATTTATGGATGAGTCAGTCACTGGACCAAAATTGTACACCATCTACACACATATAGAGCAAGGTATTACCGAGGCAACATAATCAGAAATGTGGGACTCATTCATGGCATCTGTTGCATGTTTCATCAGCGCCTGTCCAGAGAAATACGAATGAGAAACTCTCGGAATTTGACAATACATAATGTCTCAGTGCACATGTCACAGTAGATTATACACTCATCATCTTGATGTTTTCTAATGTTACACTACCATTTTTGCTTGGCTCCAGCAGAGCAAATTGCTCCCTCAGATAATAGACACTCCGCAGCAGTCAATGTCTTTGACAACGCCTGCCAGAGAGGGAAATGTAAGACAACTAGTAAGATTAAATGTAACAAACACTTGAAAATATCACTAAGGTGCATAAATAATACAATGCAACTAGAAAGTAAAAACTATAGAGAGAGCAAATATATGTCAAAAGATACTCCCTCCATTCCTAAATCGAAGGCCCCCTTGACTTTTTTTGTGCAAATTAAAGAAGCAAATTATTAGAACACTAAATTAACCACATATGTCATGTAATTAGATTATAAGATATTTTATAAGTAGAATAAATTAGTTTTGATAATTTATATCTTACGATGAAGAACTTGTTAATGTTCAAACTCACGAGTATTCCTTCATGATCCTTCAAAGAATATTAAGAGACAAGCTTCCCCCTCTCTCTTCTCTTGCATCTGAAAATCAGTCAGTGAAATAATGAAGTTAATATTAGCTGAGAATTCAGAACTACATTATTAAATTGCCCATCAAGACTTTAAGCAATAAGTCATTATCCAATCATCATCATATCACATTCATACCATCATAAAATCAGATTTGGGAAAAGTAGAAAACACAAAATGGATATCATTCACAAGTGTGTCAATGCATATCATGCACAAGTCACACAAAACACAACCACATCTCTTGAGCCATTAATATATCAACATCGGTTTGGCCTTTTCAGAGGAGCAAACAAACTTTAACACATTTCCAAGTTAATTCAGCAAATTGTAATAGCATACCAAGGACACAAATTTAATATCTATATACATCAACACAATTTGTTTTAATCATTTGTTGTACACTTGTTAATATTCTCTCTTACACTTACACTTGTTCAAATCAGACCAAGAGCAAATTTAATTTCACATTCCATTCAACAATAGATATGCAAAGCACAAACTCTATTATATATTTACCATAACCAATAATTTAGCCAATCACAGAGTTAGAGGAAGAAAGAATTGCACCAAAATAACATGGTTTCAACTCCAATTTTGTTAGCAAAACTTCCATGTCCAATAAGTGTATTCCAAACCACAACATGATCAACCCCACAAAACTCAAACAATTTGGGAATCTAATAAGCTTAAGCTTATTACATTTCTGGGAGCAATCAACCAAAAGAAAAACACAATATCTTAACGAGTTATGCATTTAACCAAATAGATCAACCAACAATCTATTGCTAACACACACACACATGTGTATATATATTTAGTAAAACCGAAACAATTAAGGCCAAAGCAGCAGGACATTTAAAAACCACCATACATCAAGTTTTCTGGTTCAATTTCAGCACTCCCAACGTTATCTCACATGCACAACACAACAGAGAAACCATAAAAATTTTAGTAAATCATCAAGACTTCAAAAATCAAACATGTAGCACATCATTTAAGCTCCATTACAGTTCTACCTAGACAAATTAAAGATTTTTAAACTCAAATCCCCTTAAACCCGTCAGATTTAACACCCAAAAGTTAGGGTTTTGCATAAACTTCACAAAACATTAATCAAGCTTCAAATCATCACTTAGAATATCCAAATTCAAAGCTTAAAACATTCTTTAGATGGTTTTAAAACCCAAAACTCAAGCCCTAATCTCGGCCTCCCCTCTCTACCCACGAAAAATGAAGGAACAAGGTAAAAAATAGAAAGAGGAAACTCACCATAAGTTGACTCCAAGGTGATACGGCTGAATGGAGTCCACCGTCGGCCGGAAATCACCGGAAAAATGGCCACTGCCATAGGTGGACGAAAACAACAAAGAGGAGAAGGGAAAATGAGAACCCATCATGGAAAAAGCGCAAATCAAGAAATACACTACAAGTTCAAAGCTTAACCTTAAACCCACCGCCGTCCGCCGCTGGTCCGCCGGAAAAACAAGGAGAACGAAGATGACTAGAGAAGAAATAGTGAGGAACGAGTTGAGCAGTGAGGGTGATGCCAAAGATGAAAGGAGTGCCGGGGGAAATGAAGAGTATATGGAGAAACATGGTGGGGAAGTGATGAAATCGCCGGAAGGGAGGAAGAAGAGATGAAGAAGATGAAGATGGTATGTATGTGTGTGTATGTGCGGCTGAGCAAGAGGGAAGGGACTAGGGAGGAGGAGTATAAGATTAGGGTTTGAGGAGCAAATTACTAAAATGCCCTTATATCTTTATTTATTTACCTTTTCAATTTCAAACCCCTACCTTAAATTATATTGTAAAACAATCTATTTACTAACTTACATATTTTCTCCCATCATTTTTATTATCTATGTCATAGAGTAGATTTCATAAAAGTTCCAATTTCAAACTCGACCTCGAATTATTTTTCTTTAAATTTCCAAAGAAAATATATATGTTATTTTCTTAAAAATATATTTATCTTCATTTACATATTTACAATGCCTTGTAATTTAATAATAATGTCTTAATACCTTAATTAATTCCCTATTATATCTAACTCAAAATTTGGGATGTTACAACGATGAAGAGGAACGGAGAATGACGAGAATAAAGAAGAAAATGAAGGGCATCGGGTTTTTAGGGTTTGTGAGGGGGAGGTCAATTTTAGTGTGTAGAAAATGAAGAAGAAAGAAGAGAAGATAGTAAGGAAAGAAAGAAAAAGAAAAGAAATAAGGAAAAAGGTGAATTATGAACTTATGTATATGAGTATGAGACATGTTTTAACATATAAATTCATCTATGCATGGATATATTGTTCGAACAATATAATTTTAATTAAAAACTATACATGCGCTCTCTGGGTTAAAGCGCATGTAAAGTTGTAATATATACATGCGCTTAAAGCGCATGTATAGACCATAAACATATACATGCGTAGTTCCTAAAGAAGCGCATGTAAAGAGACACTATATACACGCGCTTTATGCGCATGTATAGGTTTGAGTCTTATACATGCGCTCTTGTTTATAAAGCGCATGTATTAGTATATTATATACATGCGCTTTATTCTGTTCTACTTGAAAGCGCATGTATAGGAGTAAATTACCAGCGCTTTTCTTGAAGCGCATGTAAAGGTGCGCTGGTATAGAGAAAATCTGTAGTAGTGATTACACATGTCCTGACCATAATATCGTACAACAAATGCAACAACCTCGTCCCCAACGTAACACTCAGCAATGCAACCCTCTGACGCGGCTCTGTTCTTAACGAACGACTTCATTTTCCCCTAGTACCTATGTTTCGAAAATAACATAATTTTAAGATGTGATAAATTATTATATATTATAATGTAAACGATGAAATTATCGTACCTTTCTATGGGATGCATCCAACGATAGTGCACTGACCCACCCATCTTTGCTTCTTCAACAAGGTGGACACTGAGATGGACCTGTGAGGTGAAAAATGATGGAGTAAATATCATCTCCATATGACATAGCATTAGAACAGCTTTTGTCTGTTGCTCGTCGAGCTCTTGTCTGTCCAACACCTTTGCGCACAACTGCCTAAGTATAAAACTGAGGTCGACCAAGATCATAGACACATCTTCGGGAAGGGTGTATTTTACAGCTAGAGGAAGGATCTGCTAGAGCAAAACGTGATAGTCTTGACTTTTCAACTCGAAAATCTTTGGCACGCTCGAATTTAGGTCCATGCACCTTGAGATATTACTTGAATATCCGCCAGGAACCCTGATGCCCTGTAGCGTGGTCAGAAACACTTCCTTATTCTTTTTTGTCACAGCAAACCTAGCCGGGGCAAACTTATCGTTCTCTTCGAGCCACGCGTCTTGACGTATTTTAATGGTCTTTAGATCTTTCCTCGCTCCAAGATGATCCTTTGACTTTCTTGCCTCGTTTAGAATGGTTTATAAGACATTCTCACAGACGTTCTTTTCAATGTGCATGACGTCCAAACAGTGGCGTATTATGTTGTGCTTCCATTATGACAGACAAAATAAACATGCTTCTCGTTTTCCATTGAGGTGCTGGACCAGTTCTACGGGGCACCGGCGGCCTCCGCAGAGCCAGCCTTCCACCGCGGCTTGTGCTAGGGGCCTCTTCATCCGGCGGCGGCGGGTCCTTGCCAAATTCACATTGCACATCACAAATCTGCTCAAAGATCTCAAGCCCAAACAGCCGTTGAGGGGGACCTCTACGTTCCCGTGTACCGTCAAATTTCTTCTTCTGCCGCCTGAACCCATGATCGGGTGGAGGGAATCGTCAATGACACATGAAACATGACTTCCTGCTGTGCGGCAGTCTACACGGCTCCTGGTCGAAGTTGCAGAAGGGACATGTCATCACTGTCTAAGTATTCCAATCGGATAACATGCTGAGTTCAGGGAAATCGCTAACATGTCATGTGTACCTTCGGCGTCAAACGTCTCGACTCCATCGTTCCATAACTCGTTGAGCTCCTGTATCATTGCCTGAACGTACACATCTATGTCGTTTCCAGGAGATGTCGGCCCTGGAATAATTGTCGATAGAATGAACGAGGTAGACTTCATGCACAACCAAGGGGGGAGGTTATATGGTATTAGCACAACTGGCCACACGATGTACGATTGGTTGAAAGAGCTGAATGGGTTGAAACCATCGGAAGCGAGACCTAACTTGACATTTCTCGGATCTGAGGCAAAATCGGGGAATCAGCCGTCAAAAGCTTTCCATGCATCACCATCTCGAGGATGTCTCATCTTACCGTCTGGGTTAGCTTTTGTCGTGTGCCACCGCATTTGCTCAGCCATCTTCAGGGACATGAATAGTCTCTAAAGCCTTGGACGAAGTGGAAAATATCTCATGCTCTAAATGGCTCGTCGTTTCTTCTTCTTATGCCCCTCACCCTCCACCTTATAACGATCAGTTCCACATCGTTGGCATTTATCTAACGCAACATCAGGGCCCCAAAACAACATACAATCATACAGACAGACAATGATTTTAATGTACCCTAACCCCATCTTTGTGATTGTTTTCTTCGCTTCGCAGAATGATGATGGTAGCTCGGTTCCAATATTGTAGAAGGCGTCTGACAGCAACTCAATCACGTCCAACATAGTCGCATAAGAGGCACCACGTTTACACTTAATACTGTACAGTTTGGTCAAAAATGACAGTTAAGAGTATCTTTCATTCCCTGTGCAAACACATATATTTTCATCACACGTACATAATATATGTACTTCATCGGAGATAATAAGTGGCTTAAATAGTTAAAATAGATGAATTATTTATACTTGAGTACAACAGTTTGTCATCTTCCGTCATGAGCTCAAAGAAAGCTCTAGCCACCTCAGTGCGTAAGTGCTCCGCCACTGGTCCATCAACCACTCCATCCCTATCGTCGCCTGTTTCTTGCAGGGCAAATGCTTCCCTCAAAGTGTTGTTACTCGGTTTAGTTGCATGGCCGCCACCATCGGTGTCATCGTCACTGCTTTCGACTTGCATTCCAACGTGAGAACTTGAACCGACTTCTAGAGCTCCGGCGTTATCGTGTAATGAATCCTCTTCATGAAACGCCCCAATGCTGTAATATTTGGGAAACTGTTTATCCATATAATGAGCAAATACCTCCTCTTGAGTCTTCCAACAATCGAACTTACACTTTTCACACAGACACACTATCTTACCCCGAACAATAATGCACATGAAATCAAAATCCAAAAATTGATTCAACCCAACCATGTATTGCGGTGACAATCTGGGTAAAGAGATCCACGATTAATACAACATTATTGTTATTGGTGTTTCACAACAAAACGACAAAAATATGAAAGAAGAAATGAGAGGTTTCAAAAAGATTATGGTGACTCACAAATTCTACATACGCATATTTATAGTCAATACCCCTAACTTTTACGCGTTTACCAAATGCAACACTGCCTAGCAAGGTTTTTTTAAAATTACCCATACCGGCGTTTTTAGACACGCCGGGAAGTGAAATATAATAAAATAATATGTACTGGCGTTTTGTAAGTATAAAATAATGTGCCGGTACATATTATTTTATTATTAAAATACGTGAGGGCATACCAGTGTTTGATAAAGTGCCGGAAAAATAATAATAAAATACAACATTCCAGCGTTTCAATAATAAATGCCGGTATGCTCCACCTGCTCTATAAATACCGCTGCTCACCCTTCATTTTTCCTTGCTCATTCTTCAGCTCCTCGTCCCTTCTTCCTTCTAGCCGCTCTCTGTTTCTATCATTGCATTTTGTGTTAGCTTATTTTCCTTTCTCTTTTTATTGATATTTGCTTAGTTTTTATTGATTTATATATCAATGTTAATTTACTTTTTTGGTATACTTAAGTTATGTTTATAGGTATTTTTTTCTTTTAATGTCTCTAATATTATTTTTCTATTGTAGTTATTTAATTGTTGTATTTATTGATTTCTCTTACTATATTTTTGTCCTGATATTATTGAATTGGGACGGAAATTAGTTTTTTAAAAAATGTTTAAAAACGTTGTTTCTGGAAACGCCGGAAAGTTAATAATAAAATATTATTCACACACCGGCGTTTATTGAAACGCCGGACATTTAATATTAAACTATTAGTCACACACCGGCGTTTAGTGAAACGCCGATACATGGGAAAGTAAAAGTAATATTAAATTGTGACTTACCGGCGCTTGCAATTGCGCCGGTATGTTTTTATATATTTTTTGCGTACCGGCGTTTAGAAAAACGCCGGTATGATTTATATTAAAATAATAGACATACCAGCGTTTCCAAGAAAAACGCCGATTTGTTTTATTATTAAAATAATACATACCGGCTTTTCAAAAAACGCCGGTATGTCTATATATAATATTATTGCCGGTATGCCACTTTTCGACGGTGCTTTTTCTGGCGTTTCACAAAAACGCTGTAGCGTTAATTCGCCGAAAAGAAACGCCGGAAAGAGACAAAAAAAAAACGCCGGTAAGCAGCCCGTGTTTTGTAGTGACTCTCGGAATTACAAATAATCCATGGCCAAGTATATATATGTTGTTTTTCTTAAAAAAAATACTAAATCACAATTCACTCCTGAAAAAGAGTATTGGCATGCTTCCTCCAATCATACACTGAATGTCAATATGGATATTTAAATTTGAACAAACTAAATTACATGAAGATATTGTATGAAATAACAATTCATTAATGAAGTCTATACATCATGTATATTTTAAAAGTTAATATTACAAACATTGATTATATATATAGATTTTCCTCGGCTGAAGATTTTTGACTTTTATATTACAAACATTGATTATATATATAGATTCTCCATAGATGGTTGTCTAGCTTGGCTTTACATTCTAACAATAATATCACAACTGTTTAAAAGTTAAACTGCAAAGTTGCATCATTTTCATCAGTATACTGTTTCTTTCTATCATGATCACTGTAACTTTACACACACACACATATTGAGAGAGAGAGAGAGAGAGAGAGAGAGAGAGAGGGGGTATGGAGGAGCTTCAAAATGGTAAGTAGCGACCCCATGACACCACTTTTGATTTCTTTTTTTCTTTCTCATCTTTCCCACCCCTTGTTTTAATTTTTTTTTTTCTTCCCTCCACCTCCAATGAATGCCACTTAAATTCCACAGCGTCGAGGAAGATAAAAACTCAAAAATTGACACTTTTGAACAATGAGATAATCTCATACATTCATTCAATTCAATTCCATTTATTTTTGTAAATAAAAAGCGTTCGAATTCTGGTATTAGTTCCCATCTAACCCCAAGAGTAGGTTAATACGCAGACTTATGTCATAGGACCCATTATTTTTTGTAAATTTTTAAAATCTGGTCGGTGAGGTTTAGATTGTGACACGCTCTTTTTCACAATAATCATTGTCAATATAATCTATCCCAAGCACTGTTTTGCACTCTTTTGCTTTGAAATTGATAGAGATCATCATGGAAGGCCTAGCTAGCTAATCTCTTATAAAGATCAAGTTTTAAAAAATAAAATACTATCTCCAAACCTTAATATAAAACTTAGTTAACTAATTTGAGATAGATTGAAAAAGATAAATAAATAACTTATAAATATAGCATAGTTAAGGTAAAAAAAATTAATGTAGCATAGTTACAATATCTCTATGAAATGTTTATGCGTATAAATAAATTATAAATTATTTTATAACTCAGGCAAGTCGTTTTGGATAAAATGTATAAGCGAAAAATGCTTTAAAGTAATTCATTTAGCTTCCTTAATTATTTCATCATATAAGTTAAATGGATTTCACTTTGAGGATTAAGAATTAAAAAAGTTTGAATTGTTGTATTCATGTGTTTAATTTAAATTTGAGTTGTTGATTATCAGGATTCACTCGATTTATATAATTGGACCTCTGTTGATAGGTTTAAGTTCATTAATAACTTGCTATTGATCTTGTGTGGTCATTCACCGATTGATTTTATTCAAACTATGCCCTTCTTTTTTCAATTTTTAACTACTATTGTGGTTTAATATTTCCACTATTTGTAATGCTCAATTATGGTAAACACTATTACTTATGTCAAGTATTATGACTTTGATAAGTGACTGAAGAAAAATTACACATTCTAGATAAGTGTTAGACATTGTAATAAGATCACTGTTATTATTAGGAAAATTTTAAAAGATCAGAAGAGATTTCATCTAGAAAAATCAGTCTATTAAGAGGGACTAAATAAGTTATTTGAACAATAAACCCATTTTGTTTATGAGGATTCTTGATATAGAACAAATA
Source organism: Mimosa pudica (assembly GCA_029929735.1). Classification (NCBI taxonomy): domain Eukaryota; kingdom Viridiplantae; phylum Streptophyta; class Magnoliopsida; order Fabales; family Fabaceae; genus Mimosa; species Mimosa pudica. Next base: position 2,649,177 of record JAKELP010000017.1, on the reverse strand, counting down.
AAAATATGTTGGACTCTCACCAACTTCCATTCCATGACACTTTACCCTATTTTATTCGGTGATCCAGAATCTTTCACATGTAGCAGTCCTTACTTTTCGATAGGGAGCACTGGCTTAGATAGCATTTGAAAACACTGCCAACAACAAAATATAAGCATTACCAATCCTGTTTTCTCTATAATCGTTTGAAAAAAGGAGCCCATTTATCCCTCAAATAGAATGAAGCCGTTGATGTAAACATACTTTCATTTGATAATATAACATAAAAATAATACATTTTTATCCTTGTATAGATTGAAATAACATATATGAAAAAAGGTCTTCTTCTAAAGTGTCTCGCACGCGCACACAAACTATCAAGTTTAAATTGTATACTAGCTTATTCTTTACTCGACGATATATATAGGGTGTGCCCACTTAAATTGAATAATGTTAATTGCATCGATTGATGCACTCATAATCCATCGAGGTAAAATTACTTGATATATCATTATTTAGTTTTGAATGTTACTATTTATTTGATCGATTCGATCACAAATATGGATGTATGTTTCACTATGCACCAACCTTTGAAAGGATTATCAAAAAGATTAATTCACTTTTGTGTCGTATGTGTTATTGCCCTGAATAAATGATAGATTAATCAAGCCATATCAGCATAATTTTATTTATTTTAAAGATTTCAACGAAAAATCTTGCTTTTCCTTGATCCAATGCATAGGTAGGAAACAATTTAAAACAAAATTAATGTTATTTGATTTTTATTTTTAATGTTGATGATGATTGGATAAGATTAAACAAAACAAAAGATTTATATGCAAGATATTAAATTTCAGTGATAATACTGCCAATATAATGTCCCCTTCAATCTTTCCTTTCTTATGTAGCATTGCTACAGTGACATTGTTGATGTGTTCATATAAATCAATGCACTGACCCCATTACTAAAGTTTTTCAACGTATAACAATGAAAGAAATTAAACAATTATTATACAAATTAAACAACAAAATATAAAATGAATACATTTTTGAAAACATCACACCTGCACTGACAAATCGGTTTGTCCATGGTCACAACACTTTTCCTTAATTTGACACCTTTTTATAAAAAAAAATACGCTTTTATTTTGCCACCATTAGTTAAATAATTTCATGAAATTATTTAAAATCATGTTGCCACCACCTAATTGGGCATCTTTGTTTTCAAAAAATATGCTTTTATTTTGAAATTCTTATGATAGAAAACATTCAAAATTGATTATCCAATAGCTTAGCTTGATGTAATATAACGCATATTCCTTGAAAAGAAATTCAAAAGTTATCACCCTCTGAAACTTTTCGAATTACAGGAAGAGAGAATTCTATTTCGGCAAGGTACAAGACAGGTTTTATTGATTGATAAAAAAAAATAAATTACAAATGAATACATGTAAGAAAATGTCTGCTATTGGATATATCAAACAAAACCCAAGTGGACACAAGAATTGCTTTGCCCTTAACTTCTCCCATTGACTTATATATAGTAAGAATTGAGTGATATATCAAATGTATAGTCTACATTATGTGATGGTAAACACTACCTAACTTACACACACACAACACACACACATACACACACACACACACAAACACACACACTCTTTGGATATTTCAACACCCCCAATTTTATGTTAATTTTGTTTAGGTCCCCGAAGATTATGATGACAATATGGTGTAACTTAAATAGGCTAAATCACATGTAACCTTATGCATGTCATCTAAAAATAATAATCTCCCTAAATTTTAAACTTCAAAACGAACTCCGATCCCATAAATATTATGTTTATGAATATAATTTCCCGTGACTAGTTTTTTACTTATTCGCATACAATTTGGAGTTTTGCCTTTATCAGTAAATAACTGAGTTTAAGGTTGTTATTTGCGCTCAAAAATGGAAAGTTTAAATGGAGTGCATAGTTGAGAGTTAATTCATCCTCACAAATTTGAAAGCTCAATTAGTTATTAGTTACTTAAGGATTCAATGTAAAAAGATTTTATTTGGATATGGTTCAAAGTTTAAGAGGATTGGTTTAAAGTAGTATTCAATTAAGTAATACTATTATCGTCATGTTAATAAGTATCAAATAAAAAAAAAAAGAATTTATAGAGAAGGTACTAGCAAGCTGAGTAGGTAAGAAGATACCGGAAAACTGACGATTGTGAATGTGTAAGTATTGTTTGGTAGGGAGCAGAACATTAAATGAGAGTGAAATGAATTCACATTGTTGTCAAATGTCTAGTGATGAGGAAAGGAGAAGGAATGGAGAAGGATTGTTTAGAAGAATGGTAGCTTTTGTAGGTCATGCACCAATTAATGGACACAAAAAGGTGTGTGTACTGTGTGTGTGTGTGTGTGTGAGAGAGAGAGAGAGAGAGAGAGAGAGAGAGAGGCAAACAATGGTTATTGGTACAGATGTAAAGCTAAGCTAGATGAGGGAAAAGGGAATTGGAAGTACTTGAGACATGAAGTGAAATCAAGATCTATACCATTTCATGGTTGATTTAAAGCAAATGGGCATGACTATGATTAAGATTTTGATATATTGTACAGCTTGTTAATTTTTGTTATGGATCTGAGTTAGGCCTCAAATATGGGTAAATTTTTTTTTCCGAACAAGGAAAGTTTTGAATTTTGATCGTAATTAGACTATTGACTTTCTAACCCCTCAAATCCAATCACCAATGTCGTATACCTTGATTTCAAGTGGTCTTTTTTGATAGAAAAAACTCATTTAGATGAAAAAGACCAATAAGTAGCAACGAAAATTGGACCAAAATAATAGAAGCAGGAAGACCAAAATAATCAAATAAGGGATCTGGGGTGGATCAAGCACAAGTTCATAAATTATAAGTGATCTGGGCTTGGTTTAATGGGCTGTTGGATGAAACACAAGTTCAAGAAAAGTTAAAAACAGAAACAAAAAATATAAAAAAAAAATTCGAAGAATTAATAATGGCGTCGCCCGGACTCGAACCGGAGACCTTCAGTGTGTTAGACTGACGTGATAACCAACTACACCACGACACCTAGATGAAAGTTTTCTATTAAGTATACTATAACTTATAACAATAACAACAGATTCTGTTAAAAGAAAATATTGACTTTGATAATTTTAATTGAGTCTGTAGATGAATTCTGAAAATATGTTCACATTTTACTTCTTAAGTAACATTAGTTTCTTGTATGAATTAGTAAAATCATTTTCAAATGTCAAAATTTTAGTCACTTTTAACCACATTTAATTAGCATAACCAACTTTTTAATCTATTAATAATCACTTCTCTTTTTTTTTTATTACAATAAAGCAGCTAAACTCAGAACATATTATGTGGCATCTCTTGTCTAACTTTAGCAGCAACATGAGCAGACACTTCCTTAAACTGCACAACTCCAGCACCCACTGTCAGCGCATATCTTGCGAGCAAGTCAGCAACACTATTCCTCTCTCGATTACACCACAATATTTGGACATCCTATGCACGCCTACACAAAGACAGAATCTCTTCCATCTCATTTGTTCTATTCCCATCCATCTCACGGTATTGCTCAATATCTTGTTCAAGACAATTGGATTCAAGTATGAGATGTCTAACACCAAACTCCCAGCTCCACTTTAATTCCATGAGAATAGCCCACCGCTCCTCTATATATTACTAACCGCTTTAGTAAAAATAGGATTGAATCTACAGTTTGCAAGTAATAACTTAAATTTGATACAAACATAATTTTTTTAGCAACAAAGGAAATTTCCATAATCTCATTTTACAGGCAAGTTAACATGCACAATGTTTGGTGCAGATTTAGAGCCTTCCATTAAAGCATGGCTAGAGTTTGCCTCATCAGGCAGGTTCTGGTCAAACAAAATGGGTGAAGGTTTTAACATTAGAATTAGAATAGTGAAATAGCTGAATTATACTTTAATGAGTAGGAATAGCAATGTTTGATAATTAAATATGCACCTCAGAGTTTTCTGCTTGCAAATCTAGTCAAGAATACGAAACTTTTGCCAAGAGATCAACATCAGTAGTAAACTGAGCAACAACAATGCCACTTCTAGGATAGGTCTTGTTGTAAGGCTTGACCCTTAAGAGAACAATCATTTTTGTTCCAATCAGTTGACTCAATTCTTGAGGGAAAGATCCCAACATTTGATCTTGGAATGTATATAATGACCACGATTAATTATTTAGTTCCTCAGTAAATGATTCTATCTGCAAGTAAACGTTGCATACAATCTGAAGTAATATGACTTTACCCTTTCAAGTTGCTCTTGTAGTTGTAGGGCTGTTTTTCCATATAACTATGCACCAAGTTTGTTGAAAAACACAATTGAACATTCATATCAGACACTTTATAATGCACCATAAACCTAAAGATGGGGAGTTTAGAAATTATATGTTAAACCAAGTGAAATTCAAAATATGTGGATTATACAACATTAAGTAGCAATAGTGTCATTGTCAACTTGGGCTATGTGGTGACAACTTTCTCAGGATATTTCTTACATTCAAGCTTGCCTTCCTCTGTCAAAATAGGTCTTGAGTTACAGCAGCAACCCTCGTATTTCCAATCCTCCAACGTTTCCAGCATTTCAATTGTTACTCTGCTGACCACATCCTCTGGCTGCTCACATCAAAATAGAAAGTGTAAGCTATAAAGAAGATGGGCTGGCTCGAAGTTAGGACTATAGTTAGTCAAGAATTAATAGGTAATAGAAATAAGTGTCATTACCATTTCCATAGCCTTCATATCGGCCAATGTGAACCTCCTAGGAAAATTAAGTAAGCCTGAAATCGAGGATGCACAAGAGGGGGGGGTGAATTGTGCTTATACTAAAAAACTTTAAACAACTAAAAACAAAACAAAACAGTTTATACTGGTTCGGCCAAAGACTCTTGCCTACGTCCAGTTCACCAACTCCTCGTTGGGTTCCACTAAATTCAGGTTTTACAATAGGTTCACCTGAAAACATTTACAAGTGAAAGAATCTCTCTAACACTCCCCCTTACTACCCGTAAGGATAGAACCCTGTTCTAAAGCTCCAAGCTTAAGAACAACCTCAAAATATAAGAAGATTTAATTAAATTCACTAAGTTCACAGATGAACAGATTGTGTTAAACAGTTAGGCTTGTGATCGCAGTGATTAAATGCTCTTTAAGAAGTTTGACAGAGAGTAGGTGCAAATTCAGATAGTTCGATGAAGAGCAATAAATTACACTGTGCTATTTATAGTCTTCAATGGATGATATAGCCGTTTGACACAAGGCGATGAAGACTTGAGTCCGTTGGGCTCATTTAATGCTTGGTACTTGGTTCTTCTCATGTTGCTTGAAAAAGAGGATGAACAATAAATGCATCTTCAAACTTTGACAGCAAAAGTTACTTCTTTTAGGTGAGAAGTTGCCTTGAGAGCATATATGGCAGAAGGCTGAGTCTAACGTCTTCTGATAAAGCACTCTGAGCGCGACAATGTACTTTTGTATATGATTTGCTTTCTGGTCGACACTTCGATCAGGCATTGATTGCACTTGCTACGATCAGATGCTACACACTTAGATCACATGTTAAAAGCATAACAGTTTTAATCACTTGATACTCCAATCACTAATTCATTTTAGTTCCGATCAATCCGTGATCTAATGTTCTTAGCTTTCCTTACACTTACTCTGATTGATATTTCAATCACGAATTTAACTTAGAAATATTTCTTTATTATTTCATGATCGCTTGATTCTAAGTTATACATGATCGCAACTATCTAGTGATTACTTATGTCTTAGTCTAATTGCTATGTCTATTTCCTGATTGCAATGTCTTATGATTACTATGTCTATTTCCTGATTGCAATGTCTTATGATTACTATGTATATTTCCTGATTGCAATGTTTATGATCGTTATTAGTTATCATCAAAACTTAAGATTCTAACATTCTCCCCCTTTTTGATGATGACAACACATAAGGTAAAATAAGACTAGTAGTTACTATAAAGTAAGGATCAGATAATCATGAATATCACAAAGACAGAGATAGATATGAGAAAGACACAGAAATATATATAAGTCACAACTTTGTAAGTACAACGTTAGTCAAAACAAAAGAAATTTAAGACATAAACAGAAAATACAAACAGACAATAAAAAACAAAAGAGATGATTATGGGGATGATTATGCATGTGCCGATTTTCATTCTTCTTCATCTGAATCTAATTGTGAGGCAGAAATCACATATCTCCTTCTTTTTCTCCCTGATTGTTGAGAAGAAGATTGTTCCTTTTCAGGTTCTTTCCCTCGAGTCTGATCGCCATGAGGAGCAGAGGGAGCAGCTCCAATAGCAAGTTGAGGAGTTGCTCGAGCCAGCAAGGCTAGGGAAGGCTCTGTGGCTATATCTGGTGGAGCTATAGGCTTAGCACCTAACCATTCCAAGGCAGAAAAATGTGGTGTTCTTGATCCTCCACCACCACTGCCTCTAGCAGATCTCTTTCCCTTCTGAGGCTGTTCTAACCCATATTTGCTAGCAATTTCTTGAAGGAGAGGGTTATTACTGCTGGGCTCCTCATCTTGACTTTCCTTTCTGCCACGCCCTCTACCTCTTCCTTTTCCTCTACTACCTCTTCCTCTATTCTGACCTAGAGACTTCCGTTTAGAAGAAGAAGAAGTTTTCTCTAGGTTTTCTACTTCCTTATCATCCTGTTTCTGAAGTTGGGCAGCAAACTGAGAATCTTCTTCTACTTGAAGAGCTTTCTTTCTTTCCTCTTCTGCAGCAGCCAAAGCCAAGGCCCTCTTAATAGACTCAATTTCCTCAGGAGTAAGCTCTTGATGAACTTCCTCTTCAACATGTTCATCCTGAGTTTCATGTCCTTCAGGAATGATAGAAAGTGATGGAGTGAAGAAAGTTGAAGCCTTAGCCTTTCTGGCTCTTTTGGATGAAGAAGAGCGTCCTCATCTGGTTTTAACTTTTCGGACTCTAGGCTCCTCATGTAGTGAATCATTAGGGCTGAAAGAGTAAAGAGCATCCGAGAAGTAGTTTGCAGGGACAACAATGCCTGAGGTTGACAGCTCTCTAAGAGGAGATAATTCTGGAGACCTCATGGGTGACAATGCAGGTGACTTCTCTCCCCCTTGTTGTTAGCATCAAAAGGAAGGGAAGGGAAGGGCAGGAGGGTGGATTCAGGGGAGGAGGGATGAGGTGAAGGGGAATGAGGTTGAAAGGGTGGGTGAGAGTGTTGGTGAAGTGGTAATGGAGTAGTGGATGGCTGGGTTGGTGAGGTATGAGGGGGTGATCGAATGGGTGATGAGGGGTGTGTGTGTGAAGTAGAGGAAGGTGAATGAAATGGGGTTGATTATTGTGGAAGTGATTGCTTAGTAGGTATGAGATGAGGTAGGGATTGATGGAGGAGGGTGGTTATGTCACTTATCTGGGTAGTGAGGGTGGATGTGAGAGTCTCCAAGTGTGTGATTATGTCTAGAAGTTGAGTGAGAGGAGAAGTAGCTGTGATAGTGGTAAGTAAGGTCTGGGTATGTTGTTTGAATTCTTCTCCAAAATAGTCATTTAATCTTTCCACAAGTTTGAGAAGTACTGCATCAGATAGACGGAATTGAGGATTCTCTTCAGAAAAAGTTTTCACAAAGGCCTGCTCAATGATAGTTTTTGTGTGTCTTCTGTGTTGATCGAACCTGATGTTATGAAGGTGCACCAGTTCATCATATGACAGTTCCCTGGATGATCGAAACTCAGCAAAAGAGGAGGGAACACTGGAAGAGGATGATCGGATGGAAGTGAGGAAGGAAGGTAGGGAGCGAGACTCATCATCAATAATTACCTCTGGAGACTGGGACCCATCATCATCAATTATGATCTCAGCAGATTGATCTCTTGAGGGGCTTGTCTCAGGGGACTCAGCAGGGTGCTCTGGATGTGGTTCCTCAACAGCCTGTGTTTCGAGCAGGGGTACTGCAGTAGGCTTCACACTTCTTTCAATCACAGGTGCTTCAACCCTTGCGATCACAGATGTTTCAACCACAAAAGAACTTAAGTTTCCTTTCTTGAGGGCTGGTTTTTTAGACTTCTTCTTGGATGGCTTGGCCTCTTTAAGATCAGCAGCCTTGATGGAACCCGGTTTCATTTTCCTCAGGTTTGTTGCATTGAACTTCCCAATGGGTCTTGGGAATATACCCTCTATCTTCAAAAGGCAAGAAATGATTTGAAGGTAAGGGAATGTTGTTTGAGCAGCCTTATCTTTGATTTTAGTCAGGAATCTCCTCATTTCCTGAATAATGATCTTGCCAGGGTTTATGGGCAATTGAGCGATAAGTCGTCCTAGAATAAGGTTGTCTACCTCAGTCAGATTAGAGAAATTCCCAGCCTTATTTACCACCAACCTACTATACACCATGTGTATGAGCCTAAATTCATCACTCATTCCAACTGGGCTTCTCTTGTCTTTTCCTTCCAGCCCCAGAATTTCATAATACTTCTTTTCAGTGAACTTCTCATGGGTTTCCCATGAGGTGTATTTGACATCTTCCATTCCTAAAACCACATTCAGACCGGCATCATCGAAGGATATTTTCTACCCTCGGACTTGGCTTGTGAAGGAGATTCCTATAACTTCCCCATCAGTATTTGTAATATCTTCAATAGAGAGGTTGGAATAGAAAACCCTGATCACGTCCAGATCATATGCATCATTAATGCTTAGCCATGTCTCATAAGGCTTGAGCCATTTGTCCAGATTGTATCCCCAATCTTTCAAGTACTCTAGATCTATGAAAATTGCAGTACGATTATTTTCTGTCCTTTCAGCACACTCTTCAGAAGGCAATTCCAGAGCATTCGTGTTGAAACCCACTTTGGGAGAAAGAGGAACAACCTCCTTCTGAGATTCTGGGATGTTGGAGATTTGTGATTTCTGTCCGGATGAAGTCATTTTTGGAGATGCTTGTGAAGAAGAATGAGTTTGTAAAAATGGGTTCTTGAAGGTTGAGAGTAAAATTTGAGATTGATGCAGATAATTGATGTGAAAATGAGTGAAGTGCGTGGGAGAGAGATTAAATAGTTTAGTGCATTTATGAGTAATGATGTAAGCATACATGGTTATCATGCAAAAAATGGGAAGACGTGACATTTGTACAGAAGGGTGTCAGATATTGTACCCAGAGCTTCGATTATTCTGAATGATCGTGTCGTTACGGATTCAAAATTCAAATTGTGATCGAAGCATTAACCTGATTGAACTGTCATGACTGTCTGAATTCCTTCAATCAGGATGTGAGTCATGATCGTTGGTCCGATGCTTCTGTCCTGATCGAAATGTAGTGATTGCAAGTCCGTAAATGATATATCTGTGATTTAAGGGGACCTGCAAAAACTTAGGTATCCACTCTGATGACTAAGTTAGTATACTGTTAATTTTAGAAAGATAAGAATAATAAAATTTTATAACTCATCTGAGTTTACCATTCCCAATTCTCTTCTTATAAATCCAAATTGATCAGTACCAAGAGGTTTAGTAAATATATCAGCAAGTTGAAGATAAGTAGGTACAGAGTCAACCTTTATGTCCTTCTTTTGAACGTGATCTCTGAGAAAATGATGTCTAACATCAATGTGCTTAGTCCTCTGATGATGAACAGGATTTTTGGCCAAACTAATAGTGCTTGTGTTATCACATAGGATTGAAATTTCTGAGAAATCCATACCTAAATCACTTAATTGTTGTTTTAGCCAAAGGACTTGTGCACAGCAGCTGGCAGCAGCAATATATTCAGCCTTTGTTGAGGACAGAGATACACAATTTTGTTTCTTGCTGGCCCAAGAGACTAAGCAGCCTCCTAGAAATTGAAACTGACCACTAGTACTTTTCCTATCAGTTTTATAACCTGCATGATCGGAGTCAGTGTATGCAATTAAATAAGCTTCTGTACCCTTGGGGTACAAGATACCAAGTTCTTGGGTTCCAATCAGATATCTCAGTATTCTTTTGACATTAGTCAAGTGAGATTCTTCGGGATTGGCTTGATATCTAGCACACATGCCTACACTAAACTGAATGTCAGGTCTACTAGCAGTTAAATAAAGCAATGAACCTATTATCCCTCTATATAAAGTCTGATTTACAGGTTTACCAGACCCATCAGCATCTAGACTTGCAGTAGAACTCATTGGGGTATCATCTGATTTGGACATATCAGATGCAAATTTTTTCAGAAGCTCTTTGCAGTACTTTGACTGAGAGATAAAAATCCCTTTTTCTTTTTGTTTGACTTGAAGACCCAAAAAGAAATTTAGTTCTCCCATCATGGACATTTCAAACTCTCCCTGCATCAACTTAGAAAATTCTTGACATAGATCTTCGTTAGTGGCTCCAAATATATTATCATCTACATAAATCTGTACTATGAGCATGTGATTATCTTTATGTAGAATAAATAAAGTAGTATCTAATTTTCCTCTGATAAAATCCTTTTCAAGCAGAAAATTGCTAAGTCTCTCATACCAAGCTCTTGGTGCTTGTTTGAGGCCATATAAGGCTTTATTTAATTTATATACATGGTCTGGTTTATTTAATTCTTGAAAACCAGGTGGTTGTTCAACATAGACTTCCTCTTTGATATAACCATTAAGAAAGACACTTTTTACATCCATTTGATATAACTTGATGTTATTGATGGATGCAAATGCAAGAAGAATTCTTATTGCCTCAAGTCTTGCAACTGGAGCATATGTTTCTTTGTAATCTATTCCTTCTTCTTGGTTATACCCCTTGGCAACTAATCTTGCTTTATTTCTGACTATCTGACCTGTTTCATCAAGTTTGTTTTTGAAAACCCACTTAGTACCGATGATTGATTGACTTTTAGGTTTTGGTACTAAGTCCCAAGCTTGACTGAATTGATTAAGCTCTTCTTGCATAGCTATTATCCAATCACAATCATTAAGAGCTTCTTCAATACAAGTAGACTCGATTTCAGAAATAAATGCAGAAAATTCTACCTCATTTTGTAATTGATGTCTGGTTTTAACTCCAGCCTGTATGTTGCCAATTATTTGCTCTGGAGGATGATCCTTGAGATGATTTAATGAGGGAGGCAGAGTCTCTTCGTCCTTTTGAACAAACTGAGATTCCTCCTTAATTGCTTCCTCTAATCGCAGCTTGGAGTGATCGGAGCATCCTTCAATCATGCCAGGCATCAGATCATCCTCTGATCACTTCTCCGATTTACCTCATCAAATACAACATGAACAGATTCTTCAACAGTTTGATTTCTTTTATTGTAAACTCTATAAGCTATACTACGGTTAGAGTACCCAATGAAAATACCGATATCAGATTTAGCATCAAATTTTCTTAGATTTACTTTGTCATTATTATGTATAAAGCATTTTGAACCAAAAACTCTAAGATGACTGAGATTAGGTTTTCTTTCCTTATAGAGTTCATATGGAGTCTTCTGTACTCCTTTTCTAATGTAGGCTCTGTTGGAGATGTAGCAAGCTGTGCTCATTGCATCTGCCCAGAAGATTTGAGGGATTTCCTTCTCATTTAGCATGCTACAAGCCATCTCTGTCAAGACTCTGTTCTTCCTTTCAACAACACCATTTTGTTGAGGGGTTCTAGGAGCAGAGAAGTTGTGATCAATTCCTTTCTCTTCACACAGCTCCTTTTTAAAACTGGGAATGCCTATCACTAAGTCTCCCTTAATTAATTTTTCTAATTGAGTGAAATTTACGTGAGCTAATCATTTATGCCAAAGCCAACAACTTTCATCATTTGAAATAAAACATTTTTCTTCTAAATTTTGATTTAATTCTAAAGTATACAGATTTCCATTTCTCTTAGCCTTTAGCTTACAGTTTAGATTATTCTTATCTAAATTTAACTTTTGTTTGTCTATAACCAGACATTCATTTGAATAAAAAATGACCCAGTTACCTCTGTCAGTGCATTGACTAACACTTAATAAATTATGACACAAACCATCTACCAGATAAACCTCTTTGACTGGACCTATGTACTTGTCCTACACCAGTGATTCTGCCACTTTGGTTTCCTCCAAAGCTAACTTTGGCTCCTTCCTTTATTTCAAGAGAGTTGAATTTTTCTTTGTCTCCCGTCAAGTGTCTAGAGCATCCACTATCAATGTACCATTTTTCTTTGTTTGATGCTCTAAAACATATCTGCACAATTTAAACACACTTAGGTACCCAACATTGCTTGGGTCCTTTAGAGTTAGTCCAAGACCACTGATCTGAAGAGATCTTGGTGGCAGATGTCCCTTTAGGGACCCATTTGTAGGAATTGCTAAACCCATATTTTCTATAGTAGCAAGAAGATTGGGTGTGCCCCTGTTTATTGCAATAATTACAGAAATTATAAGATGAAGAAGGATAGTATAAATTTTTCTGAAATGATGCAAATTTTGCTTTCTTCTGAGATTTTGGCTTAGGATTGTAGCCTATACCAGCTCTATCCATGTACCCTTTTTGCTCTTGAAGAATAACTTTCAACATAGTTGATCCTTTAGTAAATTTTTCTAGAGCCGTTGTTAATTTTTCTTTTTCCTTGATTAATGCTTCACAAGTTGAACATTGAGTGATGTTGTCTTCATGTTCTTTCTTTGATATGATCGCAACATCAGACTTAGAGCTGATCGCAATCTCAGATTTAGTGCTGATCGCAACATTAGATTCAGATCTGATCGCAGCATCAGATTTAGGACTGATTGCAATCTCAGATTTTCTCTTAACTTTTTATTTTCTTTTCTGAGAGTAGATACTTCTTTTGCAAGTTTATAAAATTCAGTGACCAAACTATTATACTCATCTTGTAGGTCATAATTTTCAGAATCATTTACCTCAGGTTGGCGGCCTCTTCAGTCTCCTCTTCATCTTCTGAACTATCTCCCCAGATAGATCCTACAAAGGCTTTCTTTTTGTCTTTTTCTTTATACCTCTGAAGGCTTGGACATTCAGCTTTGAAATGTCCAGGCTTTTTGCACTCGAAGCAGACATGTGCCTTTACCTTTGGGTAGCTGGATTCTCCCTTCTGAAATCTTCCTTTTCTTTTGAAGAACTTCTTAAACCTTCTTACCATCATTGCCATTTCCTTATCATCAATATCCTCATCTTCATCATCATCTCTTTCTTTGCTGGGAGCAACTAAGGCTAGATTCTTTGCTTTCGTGGCTGCTTGAGGATTTCTTTGGGCCAATAAGGTAGGTTCATACTCAGCTAAAGAACCAAATAGACGGTGACAGACTTTGTTGATTCTCCTTGAACTTCCTGCAAAATAGTAACCTTAGTGAGCCAATCACCTTTCAGTACTTTTAGAATTTTATTTACCTGTTTTTTTTTCAGAGATTGTAACATCCCGAATTTTTAAATTAGAGATAATAAAGAATTTATTAAGGTCTTGAGGTGTTATTTAGGAAATTTAAAGCCTTAGGAATAAATTTATGATATTTTAGATGATTTATGCGTATTAAATCTTATTTACTTTAGAATTTAAAGAAATGTAATTAAATGAGTCATTTGGAATTTGAAACTTTCATGAAAAGTACTGGGAGAATTTAGGTAATATTATGATGGAAAGAAAGGAGTGTAATAATATATATACAACTTTTGGGCTAAAAATATAATTAAGGATAAATAATAGGGTAGTTAATGGTAATTTTCCTTCAATTGTTTATATATACTCTCATCTCCTTCACCTCCTCAAACCCTAAGGCCGACGGCCACTACCCCCTCCCTCTCACGATTTCTCACTTCACCTCACCTCTCCTCCACCGTTTCTGCTTCAATCTCCGGTAACCCAAGGTGCGGCGGCGCCGGCACTCGCTCTCATCATGAGCATCATCATCAAACAACTCCTTTTCTCTCCCTCGCGTTTACTCCCTCTGTCGTTTCTTTGGTTTTCCGGCGTCGGCGGCTTCTTCTCCGACGGCAAGCGGCGGCGAAAGGTGAGTGAAGGCATTCCTTTGGTTACCCAAGTTTATACTCCTTCCCAACTTTATTTCTCCTTCCTTTTGTGTTATTCAGTTCAGCCAGCCACCTTAGTGGCCGATTTCTGGCCACTTTCCGGTGACGACTAACTCAATTAAAGCTAACAACTCCACGTTCAAGTCTAGGTAAGCTCTTTCTCCTTCAATTTCTCACTTCCCTGCGAGTTTGCAATGAAAGGGTGTTTAGGGTTTGAAAGGGGTTTAAAGATTTGATTCAATAATCATCAAAAATCAAAACTTAGTCTTGGATTTTGAGTTTCCTAAAGCAATTTGAGCATGAATAATGTTTTCAAAGTTGTATGTTGATTTCTCCAAAATTTCTTCTCTTTGGCTGCGTGTGTATGTGCATATATTTAGGATTGTGGGCTGAATTGGTTCTTTCTAGATTGTCTATTTCTTTTGTATGGAATTGTTGCTATTGAGATTTCTTCTTGTTATGGCTGAGTGGATTTAGGTTGTAATGGAAATAATTGTTCAGCATGCTTTGGTTTGACATGTCATTGGTAAGTACTGTTTTGACAGAGCTGTAATTACTTGTAGTAAATTATTTTCTTGCAAGCAATTTATTCTTTGTCAGACTAGTGCTTGTCTAGTAAATGAATGATTTTGTGTGGACTAATTGGAGGTTTCTTGGTTATGATTAGTTTTGTCACGCACTAAATTTTAGTGTTATGGTTCTACTTGCCATGATGTGAGGATGACTCAATATTAATGTGAATGATGATGGTCTGAAATGAGAATGCTATAACTGAAAGTAAAATGTATTTGAGAAACCATGACAAATATGAAATGGGGACTTTAGTTGTATGTTTTACTGGTGTCACAATTAATGTATATAATGGCTGATTACAAATAGAGTTCTCAATTACTGCATGAATTGAAGATGATTTTGGAACATAGGAAAGGAATTTGCTTTCCTTCTCATTAAGGTGGCCGAGTATAGTATAATATTATGTGGATGCAATGCATGTGATTGCATCTAAATAGGATTTGCTTACTTTAGATTCTAGTCTAATGAGTCAATTTATTATGGATATTGCAATATGGAATTGCAAGCAATTGCTACTTGGTTTCTAGTTGTTTTTCTCTTGGACTGGAGCTTTGAAAGGAAATGTAATGTATAGATTAATTTAGTTTTAAAAAGGCGGATTATAGTGTTTCTTCTAATGAAATAGATAAATTAAAGTTGGAAGGTAATTTCAAGTGGTGTTAAGTCATATATAGGAGTTAGTTACTTAGTCTTAAAGTTGCTGTTCAAAAATGATTCCCTTAGGTTGTAATGTCATACTAAAATCTTATAGTAGTGAGCTTTGTTAGAATCTTAAGTTTTGATGAAGACTAAAATAGGAAAGAACCAGTTAAATACTTAGAAAGAATTAGGTTAATTTAGAACCCCAAGTAAGAGTACAACCGGATGTGGATTTACTTCCGGATGGACTAGGACTAGCGCTCGCGGATGAATGACTCATCCCACAGCGGATGTAAGTAAGTCACTAAGTCAGAACTCAGTCTAGGAAAGTTAGAAGTATAAAATCTTTAAGACTAAGTTAGGACACAACCGGATGCAGGAATGCTTCCGGATGATAAGTGACTAGCGCTGCCTATTGGATTAGGTAACACCGAGCGTCAGTGAATATAACTAAGTCATAACTTAAGTCTAGTAGGAGTACTTCCGGATGTGGAATTGCTTCTGGAAGTAAGAGAGCTTCCTTAGACAAATTGAACTCCCACTGCATGTGACTATGTGCTATTATTGTTGGACTAACGTTCTAGTGCAAGACTAAGTGTTGTTGCTTCCGGATGTGGAATTGCTTCCGGTAGCAATTGGGATGTCAGAACGTACAACAATCAGAATGTCAGAATTGCTTTTTGGCAGAGCAGAGTTGTCAGAGTTGCTTTTCAGAGATAAAGCAAGTCAACCCTGCTAAGCATTAATGGAGCATTAATTGTGCAAACGGTAACATTGGTTTAACGGCTAATTTCAAACGGCTGGTTACCTACCAAGAGAGATAATTCTCGAAGATGCTATATAAAGAAGCTCATCTTCATTTATGAAGACAACTTGGAGAAAATCACAGAAAACTAGAGAGAGAAACTGAGAGCATTCTTCAAGCATTCAAAGCTGCCCAGAAAAGCAAGAGAGAACTTAATATATTGAGAGTTCTATTCATCTACCCATCTTGTACTCTTTGTAGTTAAGTCTCTTCATTTATTAAGAACATTCATTGTACTTAAGTGTGTAACATTATTTGTTCTTAGAGAGAACTAAGTTTAGAAAATCCTTTATTTGAAAGGTTGAACCCTTACAGGTTGTAAGGGGGAGTGAGTCTGTAAGGTTGCAAGTGAACCTGGTGTAAAACTTGTGGTTGTAAGGTTGCAAGTGATCCCGTGCTAAAACTTGCAGTTGTAAAGGTTTCAGGTGAACCCGTTGTAAAACCTGAGTTAGTGGAACTCAATCTGGGTGATTGAGAACTGGACGTAGGTCAAGAGTTGGACCGAACCAGTATAAAACCTTGTGTGTTCTAATTGTTTGTTTTATTTGGTAGCACAATTCACCCCCCCCCCCCTCTTGTGCATCCTCACTTTCAAGCTTAATCTCATTTGATGATTTCTCTGGATTGAGATTTGATAACTATGAAGTTCATATGGATTGTGATTGGGTTGTGTTAATTCATATGGTGTTTCGATTAAATATATGTTTGTTGTTCCCTTGGCTTTTGTTTCATTAATTTGAATGTAGTTATTGGTTTAGGACTTTGATAACTTAATATGTGCAGGATTGGTTAGAACTATTGTACCAATTTGTGAAACAACATAACTTTCTTTAGAATGATATATATAAAAAGGGAAAAAGGGGGTAGTTATATAGGATAGAGAGACGCTAAATATTTATTCATAAGAATGATTGTTTTACAACTATTATTACCTTATGTAATAATAGGAGACACTTGGAAGAGAATCCACAAGGAATCGGTAAGGAAGAACAACAGAATGCTAAGGGCGACAGGTAATCACACTTAACCTTGCTATAACATTGAGGGTGATGTTAGTTAGGGATTTTGTAAAATCCCTTCTCACCCTCTATATATATATATATTATCTTTAAAAGGGTATTTTTATACAAAATAGGCTATCGGATGCCTTTCAAACACGATTATTTTCGTATAAAAGAAATTTGAAACATTATAAATACTATCCTGTATGGTGTGGATGGTGGTTCTGGATTGGTTCAGTTCTGGGTATGATGTGAGAGATTTATATAGTATTCTGTTAGGGATATTGATGGTTAGAGGGAATGAGTGAAATAGTTGAGATATTGAATGGAATGGTAAGAGTGCATGATATTGATGATGAGATTGAAATGGATCGATATGAATATGGAAGAGACTTGTGATTGAAATATTGAATATTGTGGATATGATGTTGACAAGAATATGGTGAGCATTGCATGACTCTGCCTTTTATGTACCATAGCGCGATGATAACTGTCGATAGGCCAATCGACAGTTATTTGTACTGATGATCCTTTTCGGATTGATTAGACCGGGGATCATAGGTCAACTTATTGAGAGAAAGTGACCTACGGTTGTTTGACATTGAAGAGTCCAACCGTTCCCGTTCTGCAATGGAAACAGAATTAGGGTTCTCTCTCTGGAGATTGCCATAGAGGGGAATTTGCCCCCTCATCATAGAGAGGGGCACAATGTCAAATCATATAGAGAAGATTAAATGCTTGAATGCCCCATGATGACACAATGCATCTATAGGTGAGTGTAAGAGTTATGGTAGCATCATTAGTTTGGAGACTGTGAGATGATATTTAGATAATGTGGAATTGATGGAGGGATTTGAGTGATGAATGGAAGAAGATTTGACATGGATATATATATATTACTGGTTTTAAAATGAGGTACCCTTTAGACGCCCTCACTACAGCACATCTCATTGTTATAGTGAGTTAAGCGGTGATTACTGGGACAAATTGTCTCATCCCACGATTACTGACATTTTTGCAGGTATTCATGCACAGGTGCAAGCTTCAGGAAAGGGAATTAGGTAGTAGAGATGGTATAGTTTATTTAGAATTGTATATTGCCAATTTATAGGTCTGCATTCGCTTCCGCATGTATATATATCTATTTATTTTTATATCAATTAGTTTTGTTTATTAACCATGTTAGACAAATCCTTTCTAACATGTTTATCAATAAATTATCCATGATGGCAGCTGTGTTGTATTAGTTTATTCTTTTCTATCATGGATAATATTTAATCATTAGGAAATTCCTTTTCTAACTATGATAGGACATTGATATTATGGAAATCCTTTTTCTATCATAGTTAGTAAAGAAGTTATTAGATCTAAAATGGATATTATTGGTTAATTAAGTAATTAGTAACAGAATGTTACAGAGATAGTTCTTCCTAAGACAACGAGGTTGTTTATGAGATGGGTGAATCTGATTTCTAGATCTCTGATAGGCTCGTCGGGAACCATAGTGAATTTGTGAAATTCTTCAACAAACATTTCCACTCTTCTGTCCTTCACACCTGTGGTCCCTTCATGAGCAATTTGAAGAGCATCCTACATTTCCTTAGCAGATCTAAGATGACTTATCCTAAAGTATTCTTTCTGACTCAAGGCACATTGAATCATGAGAATAGCTTTGTGGTTTAGCTCCATCATGGCAAAATCTTCATCTGTAAATTTGTCTTCAGTATTTGGGGTACCCTCTGAATCCTTGGGAACAAGGTTTCCGTTTTGAATGATATTCCACAATCTATAGCCATGATCTTTAATGAAATTTTCCATTTTGAATCTCCAAAAGGTATAGTTCAGACCATCAAAGCCAGGAGGCTTGTTGGATGGAGTTGAGATATCTGGAAGCACATTCTCTACAGCATCCATCACAAGATCTTTGCTTGCCAGATTGTTGGAATCTAAAAAGGAAGACCTGCTCTGATACCAAATGAAAGCGAGGATGCACAAGAGGGGGAGTGAATTGTGCTTATACTAAAAAACTTTAAACAACTAAAAAAAACACAAAACAGTTTATACAGGTTCGGCCAAAGACTCTTGCCTAGGTCCAGTTCACCTACTACTCGTTGGGTTCCACTAAATTCAGGTTTTACAATAGGTTCACCTGAAAACCTTTACAAGTGAAAGAATTTCTCTAACACTCCCCCTTACTACCCGTAAGGATACAACCCTGTTCTAAAGCTCCAAGCTTAAGAACAACCTCAAAACATAAGAGGATTTAATTAAACTCACTAAGTTCACAGATGAACAGATTGTGTTAAACACTTAGGCTTGTGATCGGAGTGATTAAATGCTCTTTAAGAAGTTTGACAGAGAGTAGGTGCAAATTCAGATAGTTCGATGAAGATCAATAAATTACAATGTGCTATTTATAGTCTTCAATGGATGATATAGTCGTTTGACACAAGGCGATGAAGACTTGAGTCCGTTGGGCTCATTTAATGCTTGGTACTTGGTTTTTCTCATGTTGCTTGAAGAAGAGGATGAACAATAAATGCATCTTCAAACTTTGACAGCAAAAGTTACTTCTTTTAGGTGAGAAGTTGCCTTGAGAGCATATATGGCGGAAGACTGAGTCTAACGTCTTCTGATAAAGCACTCTGAGCGCGACAGTGTACTTTTATACTTGATTTGCTTTCTGGTTGACACTTCGATCAGGCATTGATTGCACTTGCTACGATCAGATGCTACACACTTAGATCACATGTTAAAAGCATAACAGTTTTAATCACTTGATACTCCAATCACTAATTCATTTTAGTTCTGATCAGTCCATGATCTAATGTTCTTAGCTTTCCCACTTACTCTGATTGATATTCCAATCACGAATTTAACTTAGAAATATTTCTTTATTATTTCATGATCGCTTGATTCTAAGTTATACATGATCGCAACTATCTAGTGATTACTTATGTCTTAGTCTAATTGCTATGTCTATTTCCTGATTGCAATGTTTTATGATTACTATGTCTATTTCCTGATTGCAATGTCTTATGATTACTATGTATATTTCCTTATTGCAATGTTTATGATCGCTATTAGTTATCATCAAAATTTAAGATTCTAACAAAGCCTTCACGAGTGAAAGAAGTAGGTTTTGGTAATCACCTTGGACAGAGATCTAGCATCAGCAGGGTCACAAGTAAGACTGCAAACAGAGAAATTTATTAAATGTGGGGTAGATTTAAGGCATTGGATAAAGGAAAAAAGCAAGTTTGAAGTGTCCCTTAAAGTAACCTATCTAGCAGCCTCTTTGCTTCAGGTAAATTTGGGTGGAAAATAACCTTGGTTGGCTCAGCTGCATTTGAAACATGTGAATAGCCTACAAATACAGCTATGTAACACGAAGTGACCTCAGTGAAAACTAATTACTTTGCTAGCATGTATATGATATTGTAACTTCTTTGTACAGTATTTTTGCAAACTTTAGTAAAGTGATTGTAGGTGTCTTCAAATCAGGTTTCTGGAGGCATAAGCCTCAATTGCAGAATCTACATATAAAACAACATTTATAGCATGCCCCCTGACATCGAATTTTGCAAGAATCAAATGTTTGTGAAAAGTTAAATTCTGGGAATTTGCAAATGGGCAATAAAGCAGGGGAATAAATATGATAAATGCACTCACTCAGTGTCAGCCAATGTGAGATAAAGTCTTGCACTGTTCTCATATTCCCTCTGATTTTCCAACCCCCCAAATGTTGTAAGGAACCCAACAACATCTACTAATACAAGTTTCAATAAACACTATATATCCTCAAATACATAATTGGTGAAAATGGAAAAAGTAATATAATAAATGACAATAACATGCCTATGAGCTCAATATTATTGGCACTACGGCTGGATATCTCCTTAATGGAGACAATGTTGTATTCATGGGCATTAATATGGGCCATTGATTTCCTAAAGATGGTTGATGGATGAAATTTCAGCTTCCAAGGGTGGGTAGCAAAGCGGTATTGATCTAGATTACTGATGACATTGAAATTTTCAATATGGTAAACCTCTCCTTCAACGGGGAATTTCTAATATTGCTCCATCAAAATTTTGAGGATTGTGAATGCCTTTATCCTACTCCCCTAAATTAAAAAATCATACATATCAACACAAAAAGCATATATGTCAGCACTTTGCATATGATGTAAAACAAAATGAAAGTTCAGTTTTTTAAATGAAACAATAAAAAATACACACTTCCGCATCCAGTAGCATGAGAGATGTAACACCTCAACAAAATTATATACAAGTTATAAAAATATATGTTTACACTCCAAAATAGATCTTTTCAAAATAAAAACAAAGTAAAGCATTAAAGGCTGAGGTCAATGACAACATAAATATAAAATAAATGTGCTTACTCCTCAAGTGTCTTCCCCTGCTTATTAATAAATCCTTCACCTAAAAATGTTAATAATGGGGTGAGATCGACATCTCTGTAACTACCGAAATCTCCTAACATACACAAGCAAATTACATATAATTACAAGACAAAGGTCATTCACATATTCGTTAGTACAAATCAACTCTTTATCCATATCGATTGACCTCTTAATTCAAAAACGGTTCCTTTACATTAAGATTTCACTCATGCATAAATGCAGTATGCCTCCCTTATATCACCTCCACCCTTATACCGCTGACAGAAGCCATAGACTAACATATAGTCCAAACAGAAATAAATCTAATCAAATAGATTATCCCAAACTCACCAATACATGAGATATACCCTGCCGAGGTATAGAGCTCAAGTATGGACTATGACTCCCCTCCTTAAAGAACAAATATAAGGAGGTGTCACATGTCCCATAACTTCCACGCAATCCTGACAAGGGAAGACATAGAAGAAAGGCCCTGACAAGTACCACTACCACTGTGCACCGAGTGGTGGTATAAAGATTCATCATCACATGATCCTCCTCTAATCCCTATCCCATACCAGATGCTCATGCAATGACAAATATATACGTTCACCAACAATTAAAATATCCTTGAATTAAATTACCATAATAAACTCTCTAACACATATAATATCATCATATAAGCAAACATGCTTGAAAAAAATCAAATCACATATCATTCACGTATTACATATAAAAGCATTAACAACAAGCATGCTTGAAAAGGAACAAACTAATCAATCATTTACATTTTTAAATTAAGAGGTAATCAGTAATAAGTCAGATTATAATTATCCATAACTTTCAAGCATACGAAAGAATCATTCAGAGTTACCTGTTACCCAAAGCTTACACATAACCATAAAAAGCTACCCCAAAGCTTTCACTCAGAGTCTACAAAGTCAAAACCATAAATATTTATATCACTCAACATCAATTTAAGAATTAGGCTAAGTATACACTATGCCTACTTCAAAAACTATTGTGGGGCCTCTAAACTATATATCTTCAAATCCTCTTTTTTTCAGATCCGGCAGCCTCGAGGAGGAGGAGGAGGCGACGACGTCGGAGGCACATTGTCAAAGGAATGGGGTGAGATTTCTAGAGTGTGTATGAGATGAAGAAGAATGGTGGTTGAAGACCCTGTAGGTGGAGATCGGGGTGTGGAGAAAGGTAGGAGAATATATTTATTTTCCATTTTTAATGCTCAACGATCCATTTTTCCACCACTTCTCCCAAACACACACTCAAAGATTTATTGTAGCTGTAACATTTCGTTATTAATTTCCTGATTAACCATTAGCATTAACCCTAAACGTATTTTCTTTGCTAACTATGATAGAAAAATTGTTTTCTTAATATTGTAACCTTATCATAGTTAGAAAAAGAACTTTCTAACCATTTAAGTATTATCCATGATAGAAAATAATCACCTAATATCATATGAAAACTATCATGGATAATTAAAAGCTAACCATGTTAGAAAGGATTAATCTAACATGGTTAATAAAATCAAACACATTTAATCAATAATTAAAGCTAACCATGTTAGAAAGGACTAATCTAACATGGTTAATAAAAACAAACTCATTAAATCCATAACTAATTTCTTAATTAAAGTAACAATAATGCGGAAGCGAATGCAAGCCTAAACTCATTGGCAATATACATCCCACTAACATCCATAACCTATACCCTTTTCCTGAACCTTGTGCTTGTGCATGCATGATCACCTGAAAAAAATAAAAGGGAATGGGGTGAGACAAACAATGTCTCAGTAACCAACACTTAACTCACTATAACAGTGAGAGGTGTAGTTAGCAGAGCGTCTAAAGGGCACCACAATTTTAAAATAATTCACCTATATACAGTATACATGCACTCACATACCAGATATATATATATCCACACATCTCCAAATGTCATAACCTCAACAAGCAATCCATCTCCAAATATCCAAAGTAAATATGATTGACACTGTGCCCCAGTCTCTACTCTGAAAGGCATATTTCCCCTGTCTCTAATCAAAAGGAAATAATAAACGGAGCCCGTCTCTACTCGGAAACCGTAAGTCCCTGTCTCTACTCAATAGGACTAGTACAACTAACCGTCGATTGCGCTATCAAACGGTTACATCGGCCGATGGTACAAGCAGTGTCATGCAACAACATTCCATAATCGTATTCTATCAACATGATACTACATATATATCAAAACGTTGTATGAAAATAGCTGAGGTTAAAAGGCACCCAATAGCCTACTTTAATATCAAACTAATTTTGAAAGCTTTATACATACATAGATAGAAAAGAGATTTGAAAATCTCGACTAACATCAGTCTCAATGTTATAGTCAGGTAAGTGTGGTTACCTGTGATCCTTAGCACTCTGTTGTTTCCCCCTTTTTCTTTACCATGTCTTGAGAACTATTTCTATATCGAAATCTTTTCCTATTATTACACAATGTAATAATAATAAGTCAATAATCATTCTAAGTTATAAAGTAAATAACGTCTCTCTTGAATCCTAATATGTCACCCAATCCCCTTTTTCACATGATCTTATTCATTATGTTCCTCAATATTTAACTAATTAATGACTTAGGCTAAACATAATTACAAATAAACATCATCCATTGGCATTCACATACCAGCAAGTGAAATAGCACCAAAAGAGACAAAATCGTCAAACAATACACCATGTACTCAAATAAAACATTCACAACCTTAATAAATTCTTCAAACATCAAGCACCAATTCCTTTACAAATCTAAAATCCCTCTATTCTCAGTATATTATAAATTCTAACTATACTAGCAAGGATCCTACACATATATACATCACTTAAATCTTCCAACCTCAAAAATTGATCAAAGACTCCATATTCAAGATTCCAAACAATTTCTAACTTAAGATTCTTTAATCTTCATACCCTTAATTGAACTTAATTCAATCCATTTCAATAACATCATAACCATAAATTATCACTTATCCTACGTCTTAATCAATTTATTGGTTCTCAACGATCATTTTTCTTTTTCTTTCACCAATTACTTAATTAATTCGCTGTTATGAAAAAGGGAACCGGAATCTAAGTAACTACTTTGTCAAGGTAGAGAAATCGCTATTTGCACACATTAACCACATTTGATTTCATCACCATTCCTTCTTTTCCTACTTGCCACTAACACATCCCAAAATAGTACAAAAGTTAACCCCTCACTTCATCCAACAATTTCATTTCTAACTTCTCAACTAAAGTCCATTACATCCATATTTTCAATTCATCGTTCTAACTTCCAACATCAACTAAACAACTATTGCTCTGATTATCCTATTATCAAAAGTTTCTAAGGTCTTCAAGCAGTACATCTCACATTTAAATTACTTCAACAGCTACAACAATAAAACAATAACAAGCCCAAAGAAAAATTAAGCTAAACTTCACCTAATTAAATCCACCTTTTTAACATTCACAATTATCTTTATCCTTCACAACTCATTTTCTCATCGAACATCCTTACTTGTTTAAATCATCCCTAAAAAAAGGTAAACAATAGCGCTAACTCATACATAAGTTAATATCATGAAGGCTTCTCAGTCCAAAAATTAAAAGAAAACAACTAGTTAGAACCGGAATCATATATGCAACCATCTTCAATCTTCCTAAAGTATTTAACAATAAATCTTGAGACTTTCACTAAATATTCAACTAACCAAAAGCATATTTTCATATCCCTCAATCATAAGTACCAAGTTAGAAGTCTTATTTCAATTTTTCGTTCATACCATTCACAAATCTCAACTTGACTATACCATGCTTTCATAATTATTTATCCATATTTTCCAACAACTCAAAAACCTAAAGTGAGTTACAAGTATTCACATAATTTCACAAATCATTTCCTTTCTTCATAGTCCTACAACTTCCCTTAACCTCTTACCTATCCCATACTCTTACCAAATCAATGTTTACAAATCACTCCCCCTCAAATATAACCAAAAATCCTTAATTTCAATAAATCATCACTTTGATTCTATGATGACCCCAATCTAACTTCTCATGTTCAAACATGCCATTTTTCTCTCTTTAACACCTACACTTTATTTAATCATTACTCCTACCAATCTATGGTTTCACAATCATAAATAAATACCAATAACCCTTAGAAATCACCAATAATCTAAATAATGAGAGGATTTTCGAAATCCTCACCAAACCCTAGCTTTCCAACACTTAATTTTGTCAAATCATCATCCTAACTCAAAATCAAGTAACCACAACCTATAGAGTACTTAAAAGTCAACCAAATATGGTTTTAAAACCACAAATTCGAATGCAAAAACTGTATAATCAGATTTGATAATAAACCCCCAAAAGTTAGGGTTTTGCAAAAACTTCATAAAACTACAATCACCATTCAATTTAACAGTTAGGACACTACAAAATGAAGCTTTTGCTTAGTCTTAATCCATTATCAAGACTAAAACCCAAATCCCAATCCAAACCCTCACTCTCAAACGGCTGAAATCACAAAAACTAAGGTAAGAAGAGTGTGAAAAATACTTACGGAGTTCAAGAATGAGAAAAGATGGTGTCACCGCCGCCGGCCGCCGCCGTAATCGCCGGAAATCATTCTCTCAAGGGGATGGCCGAGCTGGGAGTAGAGGGAAGTGAGGGATGATGAAAATGGTGTTGGAAAGGAAATGAATGACTTGAAAAAGCCAGAAGAAACCATAAACTTACCTCCCAACCGCCGCCCGCCGTGAACACTCGCCGGAAAGACAAGAGCTTCGCCGGAAAAACGTCAAGAACGGAGGAGGATGAAGAGGAACAGATCGGCCGAACTCTTAGGTGTAAGAAGGACCTGTAACAACCACAATTTTAAACCCTTTTTACGCCATTTTTATCACAAATTTTTATTTTATACACACTAACTATGTTAGAAAATAAATTTACTCATTAATAATACTAACATAGTTAGAAACAAAAATTAACTTAATTCACTAAAATAATTATACTGCTAACTATGTTAAAAAAAACAATTTACCTATAAGGAAGACTAACATAGTTAGAAAGGATTAATATTATATTCTAAAATGATTTCTCATGACTAACCATGATAGAAAAATTAAATGCCTATATTATATATCTACCTATCATGGTTAGAAAAGGACAAAACTAAATTTTAACAATCATTGATATAATAAAGTCAATTTAATGCATACTTCCAATATTAAACAACAGAATTCAGCAGATTCCCATCACACAGCTATATGTATAAGTTTTGCAGAAATAATCAATTACAGTATTCCCAAAAAAATAAAGATCCATTAATTATGCAAATATCAAATTAAATATGCAGCATAATCAAATTTACTGAAATTCCTAATTGTGGCAATAACATGTGTCGGTTTCTCACTTTAGTGAGTAGTCCCCGGATCCTTCCCTCGTTTTCCTACTTCGCGTCCCGCTCCTGTAAGATAATAAAACGTGGGGTAGACCCAGAATCGCAACTACAACCACTTGCTTACGTGCATGTGCATGCCAGCAAGGTGGTGTGTGCCAATGTCGTGTATAGTGGTGTGTGCTACATATTGTGTTGCATGTACATTTAATATAACTTAATTGCCAATATCAATCAAATACTAACTCTCAGCAGTACATAAATATATCCTCGTTCATAAACTTCAATGGATAACAACACAAAGCAATATTACACATGTAAAATCAATATTAATCATAAACAATATCACACCACAAAATCCAACATGAATAATTATCACAAGTACACCAATAATGTTACAGTTCAATAGGGACTCACAACTCTAGGTTGATTTACCCTCGCTTGAACCGGGGGCGCTCTCCCCAATAACGTTTTTCTCTTTTAGTCCCTGTGGTATAATAGTTCAATAGGGACTCACGACTCAATGGTCGATATACCCTCGCTTGAACAAAACATAATGGTTCAATAGGGACTCACGACTCAATGGTCGATATACCCTCGCTTGAACAAAGAATCACAGGTCAATAGGGACTCACGACTCGACGGTCGATGTACCCTCGCTTGAACAAAACATATCGGTTCAATAGGGACTCACGGCTCGATGACCGATGTACCCTCGCTTGAACCGGGCGCCATTCACAATAATATTTTATTCATTTAGGCCTTATGGACCAACAGGGTACCTCATCCCGGGATGGCATAATTAATTATTATATTATTCGGTTTATAAGACAATTCATAATTCCAACCAGAGTATTCAATAATCATCACATCAACAGTAATAACATGTTTATCATCTAACCTACATGCTCACTAACATACACATACACGTAAACAAGTAGAAGTAGTTACCTGGTAATTTCGCACCAATTCCAAAACAATGCAGCCTACACTCGCGGCAACTCCGCACACTTAGATACTACATATATTACATGTCACAATCACTAATCGACACAAGAAGACAATTTACAATTAAGTCCTAGCTAGCACTCTTAGCCTTACTAATTATTTACCTCTACTCTTCCTATTTTAACTTATTTGTTATAAATATTTATGTTATAATTAATTAATTATAATTATTATTATTATTATTACTAATATCATTGTTATTAATATTCTATGTTTTGCATTATTATTCCTACTCTTTTAGTTCCTCCTCAAATCTCTCAATATCATTTTATCTTCATAAATATACCAAATTCTATAACTTACAACAACATACCTATACTATTACCTCTATAATTATCATCCCAGAGCAGTCTTAGTGTGTCAACAAAAGCATTACAAAATCTAGAAAACAATGAAAGTTGTAAAACTTGCGTACCGAATGGATGACTAGAGGAGTGAGGTGAAAAACATTAGAGTTTGAGTGTGAAGAAGGAAACACGGATTAGTAGGCGGTGGATAGTGGTGTGAATGATGACGGTAGAATATGGCAGCGCCGACCTCTCCTTCACGTCCAGAAAAACGAACCGAGGAACAAAGTGTAGAAAACCAAACCGGGGAAATGATAGTTTAATGAAAAGAAAGGAAGGAAAGCTAGAATAAACAACAAGGATGAAAAAGCTCATGCCGGCAACGTAGTCGGCCACGGCGGTGGACGGTGATTCCCATTGTGCAATTATATATATGATTCCATTGGGGGAAATAGAGGAAGATGGTGGAGGTGGGAAGGTGTTAGTATGTAGCAAGGAGAAGGGCAAGGAGAAGAACGTGAGAGTTAAGTGGAAGAGAACAATAGTGATGGTGGAGGTTGGCTTTGGATTTACAATAGGGAGTAAGGAGTGTAGAACTGTAGATGATGGTACAGGACAATGATGGTGAATGAATAGGGAAGGGGCCGGCGGCTTTTACAAACAAGGAGGTGAGAAGAGTATATAATTAGGTTTTAGGGTTAATTACAAAAATACCCCACTTAGCTATAAAGTCCCTTACTTGTTTTTCATTGGACAATCAATTTATATTCAATTTGAACTCAAAATTTCAGATAAGTATTTTAAACAAATAAATTTATTTATAAGCCCTTATGTTTTCAAGAGACACTTTAATGATTTAGAAAATCATGGATTGTTTCTTTCCTAAATATAAATATTATACTAATATATTTGTATTTATTTTCATTTTGGAATGAATAAATCTTACTAATTTGAATAAAAACATCATTTTAAATAACATATTATGCACTTCCATTTTAGATCTCATTCTAAATATAAATTCCTAAAATATTGTCATTTTGATAGAAAGTTTATAATTATCTCCAAATTAGAATCAAATACTTAATTACTTTCGGTAACATAATGAAAATAAAGTCTTGACAAATTCCTAAAAGTAAATTAAACTTTCTAAATTAATTGTAAGGTTAAATTTCAAGTATTTATTAATTTGTTTTATAATATTGTAATTGAATAAAAAAAATAGGATGTTACAGAACCCACTTGATTAGAAAGCTTGTGGAAAAAGGATTGATAATGAAAAGAAAAAAAATGAAGAAAAATGGTGAAGGAGAGAAGAGATGGAAGAGAAGTTGAAAAGTGGGTTGAAGGAGGAGGGCCGACGTGTTTTATGAGAAATGAAAGGGAGGGGCATGTTTGGTTTGGATGCTTATGGTTGGGTTTATTGTCATTTGTAGCAAAATTTACCATAATGTCCTCTTTTAATTTAAATCCACTAAAACTAGCTTTCAATCTCTTTAACCTTCAAAATATTTTAGGTTCCACCAATCCTTCATATTTCTATTTCTCCAATTACTTAATTATTTAGATATGTATTACCCAAATCTTCCAAAAAATCTCAAAAATCTCTAAAAACAATTCTAGAAAAATTCCAAAATTTTCAATTTTTCCATTTATTATTCCCAAAACACTCTCTAATTTTGTATTAAATTTTCAGGATGTTACAGTAGCCTTGTGGGACAACATAAAAAAGAAGGATTTATGAGACAAGTCAAAAGTTTATGGGCCCAGAAAAAGGGTGAGATTGAGAGAAAAAGCTTGTAGGCCTTGAAATATATGTAAATGACCCAAAAAATCCCAATTGTCCTCACTTTCCCTTTCCTACATACTTTCATTGATCAACCAAACAGGAAGAAGATGATTATAGTATTCAGGGGAAAGCTTTTTCATTTTTTGAAGTGGGTTATTTTGGTCATCTCACATTAAAATTAAAAATGCATATATAAATTGAAAATCACACTCTCCTCTCCATAGTATATCAAATAGGCTTTAAATCGCATTTCCTCTAACAATTCCACTTTTAGTTTCACCTTTAGGGTTAAAGATCATATTTGCCCCCGAAGTTTTAGCCAAAGATCAAATTTGCCCCTGAAAATTTTTTTGATCAAATTTGCCCCTGAAGTAGATAAAATGGATCAATTTTGCCCCCCACATCCTACATGTCTTACACCTCATCATCCATGTCAAAGTTAGTGCCACCTCAGCGCCTTCTTCATCCCTCCCTACTGTTCACTCTTCTAGAAAGCTCATAAATGGGCAAGAGGGTCGCCGACTTTCCTTCCCTCTTTCTCCTCATGGCTACCCCTCTGATGTGGACCCAATAGGAACCTGTCCTAGAAAACCCAGAAATTACGAATTGGATTACAAAACACGGAAGCTAAAAGAAAAACTAGAAGAAGATAACGATCAAGAGACTAGGAACCCAAATAAACACACGTTCCAGAAAACGTTGGGTATATTAAACCCAACACCCAATGGAAACCGGCTCAAGAACTCCAAGTATAGAACACAAGAGTCGATCAATCCCTTATGTCAGGTACTATCCTCACAAGAATACAAGATAGCAAGTACGCTAACAAAATGATTCATTTAAATCTGAGCAACCAGTACAAAGGTGTAGCCTATATATTGGCAACAATAGTTCAGCAAAAGAAAACCTAAGAAATAAATGTTATTGATGGTGCCTTAATGATAAATGATTAATCTGATTGGCACCAATCAATCATAATAGATTAGGACATAATTTAAACTTGGTTTGCAAGTAAAATCACCTAGGGAAATAGGAAACTAAGACAAAGTATTTCAGAATAGGAAATAAACAGTTTTCTCAAACAAGCATTGACCAAAAGGCCTTATTCAGTGGAAATAAATTAGGAAACATCCTAAAAACGTGAATCAATCATTCATACTCCTCAAGCACGCCTTTGAGATGATTATTTCAGTTTCTTGGACGTCAATTATGCTCCTCCTCCAAGGCACATGCGTCTCACATGATATTTTAAGTGAACTCTTCATTTTGGACTGCACATGAGCCTTGTACATCAAGCTGATGGGCTTCTGAAAATGTCACCAACTTTGCTGGGCTCTTCTTGGACATAAGGAAAGATGACTCTTCTAAATAAATAGGCTCCATCTGATTAAGCTCTCTAGTCAAGCAATTCAAGGCCTCTTTCATAGCTTTGGTACTTGCTCTTGTCATTGGGCCTCCAATGCCTTGTAATGGATCTCTTTGACTACTGGACTTCCTCCCATGATCTTTTCCTCCTTGTTCAGTGCCTTTCTCCTCCTTTGAAGCTTTCTCACGCTGATCTCCATCATTCCCTCCCTCCTCGAAAGGATTCGTCCTCGAATCTCCGACTGCATCATAAAGTGATAAATCTGCAACATTGAATGTAGCACTAACATTATACTCACCAGGTAGATCCACTTTGTATGCATTATCATTTATCCTTTCAAGTATTTGAAATGGCCCATCTCCTCTTGGAGAAAGTTTAGACTTCCGTTGAGCTGGAAATCTTTCCTTTCTAAAGTGCACCCAAACCCAATCTCCAGGCTGAAATAACACCTTCTTGCGACCCTTATTGGCAGCTCTTGCATTTAATTCATTCTTCCTCTCAATGTTTGCTCGAACTTTTGCATGTAATTCCTGCACAAATTCTGCCTTTCTGGTACCATCAAGATTAGCATGTTCATTGCAAGGTAATGGAAGAATATCTAAGGGGGTCAAAGGGTTGAAACCATACACAGTTTCAAATGGAGAATAGCATGTAGTAGAATGAACAGTGCGATTATATGCAAATTCAACATGTGGCAAACATTTTTCCCAATTTTTCAAGTTCTTTTGGATAATGGCACGTAACAAAGTTGAGAGTGTCCTATTTACCACTTCTGTTTGTCCATCAGTTTGGGGATGTGCAGTGGTAGAAAACAACAATTTAGTCCCCAATTTACCCCATAGAGTTCGCCAAAAATGGCTGAGAAATTTAGCATCGCGGTCACTAACAATTGTTCTAGGGATGCCATGCAATCGAACAATTTCTTTAAAGAACAGGTCAGCAATATGAGAAGCATCATTAGTCTTAGCACAAGCAATAAAATGAGCCATTTACTAAACCTATCAACCACCACAAATATGCTATCTCTACCACTAGGGGACCTAGGCAAGCCAAGCACAAAATCCATAGAAATATCAGTCCAAGGGTGTTCAGGGACAGGTAAAGGAGAATACAAACCATGTGGTTGGATCCTAGATTTTGCTTGCCTACATGTAATGCACTTAGCACAAACAGATATAACATCATGCTTCATACCAGGCCATTGAAAATGTTCTTGCAGCAAATCTAAGGTTTTATGAATACCAAAATGTCCCATTAACCCTCCCCCATGAGTCTCTTTAACAAGTAACTCCCTAATTGAACATTTAGGCACACACAACTTTCCCTTTTTGAAAAGGAAACCATCAAATCTGTAATAATCATTAAAGCCATGAGTTTCACAAGAATTCCACACAAGTCCAAAATCAGAATCAGTCTCATACAAACCCTTAATCAACTCAAAACCAAGTAATTTAGCATGCAAAGATGTGATTAATGTGTATCTACGTGACAAAGCATCAGCAACGACATTCTCCTTTCCATGCTTATGTTTGATAACATATGGAAAAGTTTCAATGAATTCTACCCAGCGGGCATGTCGCTTATTCAACTTACCTTGAGACTTCAAATATTGCAAGCTTTCATGATCAGAATGGATAATGAACTCTTTAGGCCACAAGTAGTGTTGCCATGTTTCTAATTCTCTTTTTAATGCAAAAAGTTCTTTATCATATGTGGAATAATTTAATGCAGCCCCATTTAATTTTTCACTAAAATAAGCTATGGGTTTAGATTCTTGCATTAAAACAGCCCCAATTCCTATACCAGATGCATCACATTCAATTTCAAACACTTTTGCAAAATCAGGCAAACATAATAATGGTGCATTAGTGAGCTTATCTTAGAGTGTGTTGAATGCCATGTCTTGTGCTTCCCCCCATTTGAATGTCGTGTTTTTCTTAACAAGCTCATTGAGAGGCGCAACAATGGATGAAAATCCTTTGACAAACCGTCTATAGAAACTTGCAAGCCCATGGAAGCTCCTAACTTCACTTGCATTGGTTGGAACCG
Source organism: Mimosa pudica (assembly GCA_029929735.1). Classification (NCBI taxonomy): domain Eukaryota; kingdom Viridiplantae; phylum Streptophyta; class Magnoliopsida; order Fabales; family Fabaceae; genus Mimosa; species Mimosa pudica. The sequence continues at coordinate 2,615,792 of JAKELP010000017.1, read as the reverse complement.
GCCAAACTCGAATCGCCTTTACTTTCTCCTCATCTACAGAAATTCCTTTTGCCCCAACAACAAAACCAAGAAATACAACAGAATCCATACAAAAGGAACACTTTTGAATATTACCATAAAGCTTATGTTCCCTTAGAGTATTGAAGATTGATCTCAAGTGCAGAATATGGTCATCTAAATTTTTACTATAAACCAAAATATCATCAAAATAGACAACCACAAATTTCCCAATAAATGAGCGGAAAACATGATTCATTAAGCACATGAAGGTACTAGGTGCATTAGTTAACCCAAAAGGCATTACAAGCCACTCATACAACCCAAATTTAGTTTTAAATGCAGTTTTCCATTCATCCCCTTCTTTCATGCGAATTTGGTGATAACCACTTCTAAGATCTATTTTAGAAAACAAGGCAGCACCATGTAATTCATCTAACATGTCATCTAATCGAGGGATGGGATAGCGATACTTAACTGTTATCTTGTTGATGGCTCTGCAATCTACACACATGCGCCAACTTCCATCTTTCTTTGGAACCAAGATGACTGGAACAACACATGGACTTAAACTCTCACGCACAAAGCCTTTGCTCATCAAATCTTCCACTTGCCGCTGAATCTCTTTTGTCTCCTCAGGATTAGCTCTATATGCAGGCTTGTTTGGAATTGGTGCCCCGGGCACAAAGTCAATTTGGTGTTCAATACCTCTCAAAGGTGGTAAACCATGTGGGATCTCCTCAGGGAACAATTCCTTGAATTCCCGCAACAATTCAGAAATAGAACTAGGACAAGAAGAATCAAGTTGGTTAGTGGAAAAATAAATTTCCTTGTACAAGAGTACAAGAACTTGCTGCCTCTCCATAAGAGCTCTTTCTACCTCTTTTTTTTTTACAAACAAACTCATATTTTTCTTTCCAGCAAACTCTTTCAACTCTTATTTTTCTCTCTCATGCTCTCCTTTTCCTGACTTTTTTTCATACTCTCTTTCTTTTATAGTGCTCTCTATTTTTCCTCTCTTTTCATTCTCTCTCTTTTTGTAATCACCTTCAATTTTCATCTGATCTTCATAGGCTTGGATTGGCCTAAGAGGAGTTATAACCATCATGCTGGACCCTCCTATCAAATTGCCAAGGACGGCCAAGCAAAACATGTCCAGAACACATAGGAACTACATCACATATGATTTCATCATGATACTTTCCAATGCTCAAGGAAATTAAAACTTGCCTAGTGACTTTAGCTTCTCCACTATCATTAAACCACTGCAATTTATATGGTCTAGGATGCTTCATAGTGGACAGATTAAGTTTGTCAACAATCAAGCTACTAGCAAGATTTGCACAACTTCCACCATCAATTACTAAACTACATACCTTAGTGCCAATGTAGCACCGAGTGTAAAATATGTGCTCTCGCTGCTCATCTGTATGTGCATCTTTGATTTGTGCATTCAAAGCTCTCCTTGCAATAAATAGTTCTTTTTGAACAGGTGCATCTACATCTTCATCAACATCAGAGCAATCCTCTAATGATGGCATATCTTCAAAATCAGAACTACCAGCACTAGTGAATTCACCATCCTCTTTGATAAAGAGAATTCTTTTATTTGGGCATTCAGATTGTACATGGCCTAATCCTTGACATTTGTAGCACCTGACCTCACGAGCTTTAGATGATTTAGGATCAGAATCACCTTTACTAATAGAAATTTTATGAGCTGAACTTTCATTGGATTTAGAGGATGAAGCAGGATCCCCTTTTGCTTTGTACGGCTTCCATGACGATTTATTGTCCTTCCACTTGGACCTAGAATAAGATTGCTCTGTCTTAACTTGATCTTCTACTAAAGTGGCTTTATGCAACAACTCCTCCATGTCAATGTAGTGTTGCAACTCCACAACCTTTCGGATCTCACGGTTCAGGCCATTGATGAATCTGGTCATTGTAACTTCACGATCTTCCTCAATATTAGCTTGAATACGAGCCTTTTGCATTGCCATGTAATATTCTTCCACCGACATAGACCCTTGAGTCAATTGCTGCAACTTGAGAAGTAACTTTCTATGGTAATGAATGGGAATGAATCGCTTACACATAGCAAGTTTCATCTCATCCCATGTTTGAATGGGTCTTTCGCCATATTGTGTTCTGGTTCGCTGAAATTCATCCCACCAAAGAGCAGCATAATCCTTGAGTTTAAGGTATGCCAATTTGATCTTCCTTTCATCAGTATAGTCATGAACTTGAAATATGAGTTCAACCTCCCTTTCCCATTCTAAGAATGATTCTGGATCTGATTTACCTCGAAAGTAGGGAATGTCAAGCTTCACACTACCAAGGTTATTTTCATTCTTGCGAAAACCCCCTTTGTAATGAAAGCTCTCACCATCAGTGGAGTCCTCAAATCGTTCTGCATCTGGTGTACGCCGTCTAAATCTGGAATGATGTGGTTTCTTGGAAGACTTGGAATGATGACTTGAACTATTTTCCAAGAAATCCAATCTGTCATGGATGCGTTTATTTTCAGATAATAGGTCTTCCATTTTTTTAGTAATCTTTCCCAAGTATTCAGCAGTAGCTTTGTTATAATACTTAGAGTCATGTTGGGGTTCTTCTTCAGTCATGATGTACCTGCAAGGTTAGTAACAAAAGAAAAAAAATGATAATAACAGAATTGGACCTTACAACACTCTACTCACGTGTTTAACACTCAATGGTAAATATATCACTCGTGTTTACCCTCAAGATTGGCTTTTATTAATAATGTAAGTCTCTCTAGCCTTTTTTTTTCTCTCTCTTGCTACCAATAGTATTCTTAAGAGGATCAAGTAGACACAAGAAATCAACAACACAGATTTTGAAGTGCAATGAAAAAGGAAATCAAGGAAGAGAATACGGAATTGATTGGAAAAGAAAATGAAAGTGAATTGTAGAAGTTGAAGATGGAGGGAAGGAAACAGAAAATTTTCACCAAGTGTGTGTGTGTGATTTAAGCCACCTTTTCCTGTATCAACAACCACGAAGAAGTAAGCTACTCAATGATAATTTTTTTTTTCAAATCAAGACTACTCCAGCAAGCCTGATTCTCACTTTTTTTTTTACGTATATATTTTTTTTTTCGATTTTTTTTTTTCAAATCAAGACTATCCTAGCAAGTCTGATTCTCACAGAGAAGGATAAACAAATGGAAGATGGCGTGAATGAGTGCGTAGAGAAAAAAAATAATGGTTCTTGGTGAAAAAATGAAAAGAAAGAGATGATGGATAATGATTTGAAAACCTGAAACTTTGCAACCAAGCTCTGATGCCAATCTGATGTGGACCCAATAGGAACCTGTCCTAGAAAACCCAGAAATTATGAATTGGATTACAAAACACGGAAGCTAAAAGAAAAACTAGAAGAAGATAACGATCAAGAGACTAAGAACCCAAATAAACACACGTTCCAGAAAACGTTGGGTATATTAAACCCAACACTCAATGGAAACCGGCTCAAGAACTCCAAGTATAGAACACAAGAGTCGATCAATCCCTTATGTCAGGTAGTATCCTCACAAGAATACAAGATAGCAAGTACGCTAACAAAATGATTCATTTAAATCTGAGCAACCAGTACAAAGGTGTAGCCTATATATTGGCAACAATAGTTCAGCAAAAGAAAACCTAAGAAATAAATGTTATTGATGGTGCCTTAATGATAAATGATTAATCTGATTGGCACCTATCAATCATAATAGATTAGGACATAATTTAAACTTGGTTTGCAAGTAAAATCACCTAGGGAAATAGGAAACTAAGACAAAGTATTTCAGAATAGGAAATAAACAGTTTTCTCAAACAAGCATTGACCAAAAGGCCTTATTCAATGGAAATAAATTAGGAAACATCCTAAAAACGTGAATCAATCATTAATACTCCTCAAGCACGCCTTTGAGATGATTATTTTAGTTTCTTGGACGTCAATTATGCTCCTCCTCCAAGGCACATGCGTCTCACATGATATTTTAAGTGAATTCTTCATTTTGGACTGCACATGAGCCTTGTACATCAAGCTGATGGGCTTCTGAAAATGTCACCAACTTTGCTGGGCTCTTCTTGGACATAAGGAAAGATGACTCTTCTAAATAAATAGGCTCCATCTGATTAAGCTCTCTAGTCAAGCAATTCAAGGCCTCTTTCATAGCTTTGGTCCTTGCTCTTGTCATTGGGCCTCCAATGCCTTGTAATGGATCTCTTTGACTACTGGACTTCCTCCCATGATCTTTTCCTCCTTGTTCAGTGCCTTTCTCCTCCTTTGAAGCTTTCTCACGTTGATCTCCATCACCCTCGCCTCCTCCCCATTCGACTCGGAGTTCGCCTCCTACAACTCCTCCGTAAAGTTCATCCACGCCTTCTTCTTCTTTTTCTTCCTCTGTTGGTCTTAATGTTGGAATCGCCATAGGTGGTGTGGCCCTTCTTATTCTAAGCCTTTGTTGCTTTTGCTATTGGAGGAAGAAGAAGAGAACCACTAAATTGCAGGTTATGAACAATGAAGTGATTTTGGACATTAACCACCTTCAAGCCCGCTAGTAACAACGAACATACCAAAAAAACCTAGAATTGAAGAAAATATTTTTGGTCGAAAAAATTGAAGGCAATTAAATCCATAACAAAGTCATGCCTTTTCACATATTTATCCAAAATGCTTCCCGCAACAGCCCCTGCAAGATGGAATACACTCTATCAATTTTTTTTCCATGAAATGGAAGATATATTCATAAAATTGAAAACTTTACAAGGCTACGGAATAAAGCCCAACAGTACAAAAGCTCACAAAGATGATGATTAACACTAATCAAAAATGGTTAATCATGCCAAAAACTTTTTGGGTGCTGCTAACTATGATTCTAATCTGTGCCAACAAGTTATCCGTTGTACATTGTTGGTTCTCAAAAATAAACAAGTTCCTAGCTTCCCATAACTTCCAAAGGGTGATGCATATCCCAGCTTTCCAAGAGGCATGCACATCAGATTTTTTGAGAATGACACCCAACCATTGTGCCGTATTCATTCCCAAGAAATCTAAGTACATATCGACGGGAAGAGCTTTCTTCCACACCATGCTGGCCCGAGGACAGTCCCTGAAGGTATGGGTGATGGATTCGGGGGCTTGGCCGCAAAGGGAGCAGGTGGGGTCCTGATTGAAAGTTCTCTTGCGTCGTTCTTCGTTAGTCATAAGTTTCCCCTTCAAGAGGAGCCAGATAAAAGTCTTGACTCGATGGCCAGCCGGGATCTGCCAAAGGTTATCCCAAAGCTTGTCCTCCTCATTCCAAGCGTTAACCTGCAGCGCTGAGTACGCTGACTTGGTGGAGAACGTGCTGGATGGGTGGAGGTGCCAATGGCAAGTAGCAGGGGAAGAAGGAGGGGCTAGAGATACCTTGGCGACCTGATCAAGAATATTGCAGGGGAGCAAATGCCGGAAGCTCGGCCAGTTCCACGAGCTCCCATTCCAAAAGTCGGATGCGGGCTTGCTTAGCTCGGCAAGGGGGATGTCCGCAAATGCCAACCATCTAAGCGGCCCCAGATCAGAAACCCAAAAATCAGACCAGAATCGAATCTTCGTGCCATCCCCGGGATTCCATTTGATGTTGAGGCATGCTTCATCCCAACATTTATAGATGTTCCACCAAAAGTTAGATTGATGGGATTTCTTGGGGATGCCTTCTAAGAGCTTAAACCCATATTTGCCCTTCAAGACACGGACCCAAAGGGCATCCGGTTCCGAGTGAATCCGGTATATGAGTTTGGCTATGAAGGCTTGGTTTTGCGCCTCCAAGTTCAAAAGTCCACAACCCCCATTCTTATGTGGTTGACAGAGCTCCCTCCACTTAACAAGGCTAGTACCTCCCCAAATGAATTTTCTAACAACCCTCTCCATATCCCGACATGAGGCTTTCGGGAGGAGGGTGCTTTGCATGACATACATAGGGATGGCGAGGAGGACCGATGAAGCAAGAGTAATTCTACCAGCAAGGGATAGGGAGCGAGCCTTCCACCCAGTCAGCTTACTTTGGATCTTTTCGACGATGAACCGGTAAGTGCTAGTGGAGACTTGGCCATTGATGAGAGGGACCCCAAGATATTTCCCAAGGTTGTGGGCTTCCTGGTAGCCAAGCATGCGACAAAGAGACCGCCTATCGCGGCTGGAGACATTTTTTGAGAAGAATATCTTGGTCTTTACCTCATTTATTCGGTGACCCGATGCCCCGCAAAAGGAAGAAAGAACTTGTTGGATAGCAGGTACTTGGGACTGAGAGGCGTGGCCGAAAATGATGAGGTCATCCGCAAAAAATAAGTGAGATAGGGGAACCCCCCGCCTACCAAGTTTGATTGGCCGCCAGTGACCATGATAAACAGCCTGGTCTATGGCATGGGACAACTTCTCCATGCAGAGAACAAATAGGTATGGGGAGAGGGGATCACCTTGGCGAATGCCTCTCATCGAATTAAAAGGCATAGAAGGTTTCCCATGCGAAAGGACCTGCATGCTGGGAGAAGTGATACAATTCATGATCATCATGACAAGAGTCGCTGGGATACGGGCATCCTCAAGGGTCTCCTTAATAAACTCCCACCTAAGGCGGTCGAAGGCCTTCTCAAGATCGATCTTAATAGCAAACCATCCACCTTTGCCTTGTTTGACCCTCATAGAATGGATGGCCTCCTGAGCAATGACAATGTTGTCAATAATGCTTCGTCCGTGCACAATGCTAGCTTGGCAAGGGCCAATGAGAGATGGAATGAGGGGCTTGAGTCTGTTAGCAAGAGCCTTGGTGATGGTTTTATAAACGACAGAGCAGAGACTAATTGGGCGAAATTCGCCGATATGGTTGGGGTTGGAGACCTTTGGGATCAACGCAATGAAAGATCTGTTGATAAAAGGGTCCAAAGGCTCACCCCTCCAGAGAGAATCGGCAGTCTTAAGGATGGAGCAACCAACCGTGTCCCACTGGGACTGGTAGAACAAAGCATGGATGCCATCCGGGCCAGGGGATTTAAGAGGCTTCATCTCCATCAAAGCTTGTTTCAATTCGGCCAGATCAAATGCTCTACTCATACTCACAAGCGAATTCCGTGGCAGCTCGGGGAAGTGGCCCTGAACCCCATAAGGAGCGGGATCGGCCTCATCAATGCTGTATAAGTCTCGGAAGAAACTCAAAACATGATCACGAATGAGGGTTTCATCAGATATCCAATCACCCCCCGGTGACTTCAATCTAGTAACTCGGTTCCTTCTTCTACGGATGATGGCTTTAGTATGGAAAAAGGAAGTATTGCGATCCCCCAAAAGAATCCAATCCGTTGATGCTTTCTGTGCCCAAAACAATTCCTCTTGGAAACAAACCTCTTCAAGCTCAGATGCAAGAGTGGCCTCCAGATGGAGGTAGGAGTCCGAAAGGGGAGCAGAATGCAGTTTCCTCTGGATGCCGGCGAGCCTAGTATGGAGTCGCCGTTTACGATTTCCAATGTGGCCAAAGACATCACGGTTCCAAGCCTTAGCCGCATCGGAAAAGTTGAGAATGTTAGCCTTAATATCAGAGGCCGGATCCCAAACCCGTGAGACCAAAGCAGGGAAATCAGGGTGAGTAAGCCACGGGGCTAAGAATTTGAAGGGTCTTTGATTAGATGGCCTGGTAGAACCCAGATGGATAGCCAGGGGGCGATGATCCGAACCAACCTTAGGAAGGTGCTCCACATAGCAATTGGCAAAGAGTCTATAGAATGAGGGACTACAAATTGCTCGATCCAATCTTTCCATGAGAGAGCCTCCCCGCCAAGTAAACTTGTGGTCACAAAATCCCATATCAATTAAACCATGCTGGTTTACAAAGGTGTTGAAGAGAGGACAACCACGGGCTGCGCGCTGAGCTCCCCCTCGACGATCATCACCATTAAGAATTGCATTAAAGTCCCCCGCTATGAGCCAAGGCGAGGAGGTAACATCAACATCAACAAGATCAGCCAAATCTCCCCAAAGCAAACGTCTTAGAGCCGGGTTGGGGCTCCCATAAACCGCAGTTAAGAGGAACTCAAATCGCAAAGATGGGCAGGAGACCCTCATGTGGACAAATTGGAGATGGTTAGCAAGGAATTGGATCTCAACGTGCTCCCTCCAAAGGATCCAAATTCCACCGGAGAAACCGAAAGCTTCAACTCTGAGAGTTATGAAAGCCAAGCTTCCTAATGACATGGTTAGCTTTGGGGCCAGAGATCCTGGGCTCAAGAACTACAAAAATTTCACACTTGTGAGTAACAGCAAAAGACTTAAGAATGGAGGGGAACCTTTTGTCAAAGGCTCCTTGAACATTCCAAGTAATTATTGACATAAGAAAAATTAGAGAGAGGGTGAGGAGGAGAAATCTACTCCCTCTACAAGCAAAGCTATTGCATCATCATTGAGATTCGCGTTCATGTTTTTTGCCATCTCCTTCAAGATATGATCAGGTGGGATGTGAGAGGATAGGAACTACAGATTATATATATATATATATATATATATATATATATATATAGAGAGAGAGAGAGAGAGAGAGAGAGAGAGAGAGAGAGCGGAGGGGGATACGGTTAGGAAGGAAAAGGAGGTGGGAGAGAGAGCAAGAGAAATGGAAGGAAAGTCGAGGACCCTCTTGCCCATTTCTGAGCTTTCAAGAAGAGTGAACAGTAGGGAGGGATGAACCAGTTAAAAAAACAGTAGGGAGGGATGAAGGAGTAGGGAGGGATGAAGAAGGCGCTTAGGTGGCACTAACTTTGACATGGATGATGAGTTGTAAGACATGTAGGATGTGGCGGGGCAAAATTGATCATTTTATATATTTCAGGGCAAATTTTACATCCCCACAAGTTTTCTCTCTCTATCTCACACTTTTTCTAGTCCCACAAATTTTACTTTCCCATCCGTACTTAATTTACCTCGACTATCTCTACTTTATATCTTTATCCTCTTACAATCAATTTTATTTCAATTTCCATATTCATTATACACTTTTTGTTCAATTAAATGAGCCCACAGTTCCATTAAAAAAATCTTCCAAAATACCGAAGGGGGCATAAAAAATTAAAATATATACTCCAACCTATTTTTTAACTTCCATTTTATCCGTTAGTTAAGTCATGTTCATGAGAAGGTCGAGGCACTAACCAAAAGCAAAGGAAGCAAAACTAAAGTACACAAAACCAAGGATGCTTTCTACGACTACCTTCTCCCCATTCAACAATTCAACAACTCTCCTTAACATTACTCAATCAAACTCACTTTGTTCTCTGCCTTTCACAACCAAATCTCATTCATGTTTCCTTTCTGGGTTATCTCTAAAGAACTCATCTTTCATATTCTGCTTCAAATATCTTCACTTTCAGCATTCCTATGTTAACTTAAATGCCATTCGCAGTAATGGGTTTGGTGTATGTGCTTCTTCAAAGAAGAGAGGACATGTTGGGGATGTTAACGTTGTAGAAAGTGAAGATTTTGAGGAGGAAGGTGGGGATAGTGATAATGAATTTGTGGATTTTGATGATGTTGAGGATGGAGATGATGATGGTGATGGTGATGGTGATGAAGGAGTGGTCATGCCACTTGAACAGATGACAAAATGGTTGAAGAATAAGCCAAGGGGTTTTGGTGTTGGTAAGGTGTATGATACTTCCATTGAGGATAAGCTGCTTGATGAAATGCTCAAGAGTAGAGAAGCACAAGCTGCTAATTTGAATAAGCTTAAGAGCAACCCCATCTTGCCTGGTGTAAAAAAAGATGAAGAGAAGAAAGGTTTGCTTAGGCTTTGATATTATTTACTTGCCAAGTTATCCTGATGTGTGTTTCAATGTGATGGGATATGCTTTTTTATATGGTTACTTGAGTTTCTTATGTGAAGTATAGAGTCAATGGTATCCGTTTTGCAGTAGTAGTTGGTGATTTTGTGTAGTTTCATTTGTTGAGAGGGATGTGTATGATTTGATTTAGGATAGCACTGTGTGCCATGTGTTGATTGAAAGCATACATAATAAATTTTGATAGATGCTACTTCCTCCATTCCTAAATATATGACCTCGTTGACATTTTTTTGAGAAATTAAGGAAGCTAAATGAGTTGTTTAATCATAACGTATTTTGTGTATTATAAGATTATATGTTAGCTTATAATAAGCGTTAGAGAAACAAGCTAAGCGAAATTCAGAAAAATCAATTTTATAAACAACTTATTTATCTTTATTAGTATTCTCAAAAAAATTGCAACTAGGTTTTATGTTTAGGAATAGAGGGAGTAGGATTTTCTGTCTTTTATTTATGTCATTATGGAATAGGCCTCCTACTCGTGAGGGTAAAATCACGTATATTTATTCCTCCTCAGACATCACTTGGTGGGAGCTTTGTGTAATGAGTTGCCCTATCTTTGTCATTTTGTCCTTGGTCTATCTTACCTAAGGACAATGCTTAACTTACAAGGCTATTGATTGTGAAGGTGTTTCCTGCCTATTTGTTTTAATATGTTTTGCATGAAACATATCTCTTAATTGATTGGGATGAAATTTTGCAGCCCAGGAGGTTAAAAGTGGAATTCAAGTACGTTTAGTGAACTTACCAAAGAAGAAGAATGTCCATAGGGATCTCAAGTTAGCTTTCCAAGGGATTCCTGGCATAGTTGATTTAGTCCCAGCTGTTTCTGGTAATAAGAAGACAAGGGACCCTGTATGTAAGGGCTTTGCTTTTGTTTATTTCAAGTGTGAAGATGATGCTGCTAGGTGTGTTCTAACTCTAACTCCAACTCTAATCCCTAGCTCAACTCATTTCTAAAGAATAGAAGAAGATTTGGATCTTGTTTTCTTCAAGTGTTATATATTCTATAACCTCAATGTGGGTTTTTCATCTTTTCCTAGTCTATAGGATATAATTTTTTAAAAATACCTTTCACATGTCATAATTTAATTTATTAATTCACTAGTTACACTTTTTGAAAAATTCAAGGTAAGGTTTGTTTCCTCTTCCAAATATGATAGACGTAGAGTAGCACATCTTCTTCTTCAGTAATAAAATATGTTAATGGCCTCTTTAAAACAGAACATAACAATACTTTCCAGGAGATGAGTATTACAAGGTATTAATATAGCTTTCTGAAGTTTTGTTGAATATAGTTCTTTTTTATTATCAGCACCCTCACCATGTGGGGACTAGAATTGGGTTGGCCTTTTTATAGTTCTTTTTTATTGATTATATTGCAACTTGATATGTCTAAAACAGAACATAACAATAATTTCTGGGAGATGAATATTTAAAGGTATTAGTCTAGCTTTGTTTTGCCTAGTATATTCTCTTCTCTAGTACCATCACCAAGTGAGGACTAGAACTGGGTTGGGCCTTTGTTCAGTCTAACCTTGTCTGGAGGTCTCTCCAAAACTCGTCTTCTTGATCCTTCTGCTAAAAATGTTTCCAGAATGACATTCTTCTTGGTATGAAAAATATGTTTTGTATTAGATGGTTTCCTTTTAGCAGATAATTAATTCAAGCTTCTCCATGTCATTTTACTTTGCTAGAGCTCTTATGAGTTGTACTTGCATTGGGATTATCTGGCATTAATTATTGCTTACCACTGTTATTCAAAAAACTCAATTTGTTCTCACTGTACTCATATCTTACAAACTCCAATCCGCTTTCTATCCACAGGTTTGTGCAACTATACTCTGGGCAAAATATTACCTTTGGTAAAATTGAAAAGAGGATAAAATGTGAGCTTCTGAATGAAAATTCTCCAGTATCATCTTGTCTGGAATCAAGCCAAGATGATAATACTACTGCTACTACATCACAGCTCATAGTCCCAGCCATAGAAGAGAACCTAAATGAGGATTCCAATATGGATAATTCTGCTTTGAGTTCTTGGGACGAAACTGCTTCTAGCTCTGATGAATTGGATCCCATATATTGGGTGGAAACGGAAATGGGTGAAGTGAATGAAGAATCTGCAGCAACTGTGAATGTAGATGATGGTGATGATGAAACAGTGATTGATACAGAAATTGATTCACTTTCCTTGGAACAGAAGTCACCTGCCAAACCAAAACAAGTAAATGTTGCTAAGAAAAAGCCACCTTCCAAGGAGAAAGTTAAGAAGGTTTTCAAGTCTTCTGTTTTGGGATCTGCAAAGAGGTAATGAATAACCCTGTGAAATTATGGAATGCACGTGACATGAATTTTTATGTGTTGTTGATCATGCTCATCTTTTAAATCTGATTTCAGGTTAAAGGTAAAGGAGAGGGCTGTTTTAAATGATGTTTTCTCCAAATATGGATCAAAAGATGCTTTTGCTTCAAAGGATGGTTAAGGGAGTTCACTTCTTGCTTGGATCTCATACTGCTAGGACTAGATCATCACTCTTGTAATGCAAAAATTAACCAATTTGAATGGTGAATGAGGGATGAGATGGTCTTCTCAATTCCACATTGTAATTCTATATATTAGATCTTATTTCAATCAAAAGTTACTAATTACCATGAAAAAAAAAACGATCAGTTCAATTGCTTTTACTCTTAAATTTTGAGAGTTTGTTGCGATTTTATATGATTGTGCAAGTTTTCCCAATAAAATTATAACAAGAAAAGGAGCCCACCAAATATAAAATAATGTAAAAGGCAGGATATTTTTCCAAAATTTGTATTTTCTTTATCCCATTCTTATAATTGGTTTTGGACATTTTTGTGGGATAAACAAATACTTTCGAATTAAGACCAAGTCAAGTTCAGACATTATGTTGGTTTGATTTCAACAAACTTACAATCCAATTATGCTTCAAACTAATAAAGAGCGCTTAGATAATTTTTTTTTATTTTATATTAAATATCATATCGATAATATCAACATATACTACTTTTTTTTTTTATCAAATTAACCTATCATACTATTACAATTTCTTTGAAAGCTCAATATAAAACCTAGTTGACTTTTCTGGAAAATCACAGGAAAGCAAAATAAATCATTGATAAATTGATATACCTAATTTTTCCCTTAAACTAATTTATTTGACTTATAAATCAATAGGTGTTATAATATATCAAATTTGTCATAATTGAATAACATAATTTTCTTCTATAATCTTTCTAAAAAGAGTTAACTAAGTCTTATATTTAGGACCAAAGGAATAAGTTTTTTAAACGCCACGGAATGGATCAATGAGCTAAAGACGTTTCCAATACCGACATAAATCCTTTATCTCGAGACCACTTCACTATTAGGGCAATGGACCAAATGAATCGAAATGCTTGCCATAAATTTTTATAAAATAGTGCGATGCAATGTTTGTTTTTTGTTTTTTTTTTCAATGTTCCTTTTCACACGATTTATTAACTTGTAACCTTTTAATATTGTTTTCCAACATATTTCAATAGGATTTTATTTAAAAAGTAATAAGAAAACTCATTTATCAATGCCTATACTTTTATTCAATTTGGATTTTAGTGTGGTTTTGTATTCTAATTAAATAATTAGTTTTTCTCGATTACTACTATTTGCTCCTATGACTTTCTTCTTTTAGCAAAATGATTAACCTTTATATAGAAGCAAATGATGTTTACAAAATTTAATTATGATGAAAATACACATAGGAATAAAATCATTAAGAATAAAGTACACTTTCAATCTCTTATATTTGCATCAAGTTTCAATTAGTCCCTTATGTTTGAAAAGTACACTTTTAGTCCCTTATGTTTGCATCAAGTTTCAATTTAGTTCTTTATATTTCGAAAGTACACTTTTAGTTCTTTTTTGTTAATACCGTTAGATGAATATTTCATAATTAAATCGGAGCAAAAAATGATAACTTTTGTATAAAAAAATGATAAATTTTGATACTATAATAATAATATAATTATACTAAAATAATTTAATCTAAGCATTTTTTTCAGTATTTAATAATAACCATTTAAAATTGTTAAATTAACATTTTCCATAAGTAAAACTAACGGTGTTAACAGAAAATGACTAATAGTATATTTTCCTAACATAAAGGATTAAATTGAAACTTGATGCAAACATAAGGGATTAAAAGTGTAATTTTCAAATATGAATGATTAAATTGAAATCTGATGCAAACAAGACTAAAAGTATACTTAAGCTAAACATTAAATAAAAGCATAGGTACCAACAAATGTTTTTTTATACAACCAACAAATATGTTTTCCCGAAAGATAAGTTATTTACTTATGTTTTCATGAATAATTTCATTACTAAAAATCCACATTTATTTGAAGAAATTACATCACTAAAAAATTTGATATTCAATGCAATTGTAATTAGAAAATGTAAAATAAGCGAAAATTGTGGATGGAATGGTGAATCCCTTTTTTTATATAAAGACAAAATAATATTAATAAGGAAAAAATATTACATAGTTCTAATAATGTCTTTAAAAGGAAAGTTAAAAGCATTACACAAATTAATAGGAAGTAAATGAATGGAAATGTAAGAGAAAGGTTGAAGCAATAATGCTGTATCAGTAGCGATTGCGTGCTTTACTGAGGGTGCCCATCTGGAGAAGTCAATTGTTCGTTTTCCCACGTTCCATATGGTGAGACTTTACTTGGGATAATCTGAATGATGAATCCAATTCAAATCTAAACGAAAGCATCCCAGAGCAAACAAATGAACAGGAATAAAGGAGCGCTGTCATGTGAAAACCTGAGCTAGGGTCCCATTAAGGCATATCATTATCCTATAATAAGATTGATGATGCAATTTCCACTTTTTAACCAAAATATGTCATTGAGAGGAAATGTTTATATCCAGCTGATTATAAGGGAGAAGTGATGGAGAAGTACTTCCTTAGTCTGCAAAGACAAAAGTAAGAAAGAGAGAGTAGAATTACAATCTCTAATGATATCTTGTAGGTTAGGAATTCTTCCTTCATGAGCAGACAAATTTCGTTTCCTCCATATCTCATTCAAAAAAACAATTATGCCTTTCAAAAGATTCTCATCATCCCTTAAGTAGAAAAGAGTAGATTTTAACCAGGTGAGCAAATCATTTGTTTGCAGGTGTAAAGGAGGGCTAAATGAGAAGCTTCCAAACCATGCTGCTTTAACCACGAAACAAGAGAAGAAAAGGTAATGAATTGATTCTTCTTCAGAGCAGCCAAAATGACATGAATTACCAACCATTAGATGATGTTCCATCAAAACATCGGTCGAGGGAATGGCCTTGTGAAGAAGTTTCCAAATAAACAGCAACTACTTCTGCGGTAGAGAGATAGACCAAAGAATTTTCCAAAATGGGTCGTTAGCTGGTTGATTTTGAAATTTGTCCTTAAACAGAAGAGAATAACCTGCTTTTACTGAGTAACAGCCAGATGAACCTTCAGTCCATCCATATGAGAGAATCTGATCCACCAACAAGAGAGGCTGAAATAGATAAGATACAATTGGCTGAGGCATCAGGATATAAACTTATGTTCCAACGAGTACAGTTCAAGGAGGAAGAGGAGTGCGTAAGCAAGTCAGAAACCAACTGAGGGTCAGGTGAATCTCCAACGGAGGCTTGCACGAGCCACCACAAAGGGTGGTTGATAGGAATAGATGAACCACTACCAACTTGCCATTGAAGGTTATTAGTAATGAATGAACTACACTCAAAGATGTCATTCCAAAGCCAAGAAGAATTATACGACTTCCTTAACCAATGTTCTTTACACCAATCAATGTACTTCCTTCCTAGAGTGAATGCAAGAAGGGAAGATTGATCAGCTGAGATAACACTCCAAACTTGTTTTGCTAAGAGGGATTTGTTGACTAGCCTAATGGGTCTGAGTCCTAAACCCCCTTGATTGAGCTGAAGGAAAAGATGATTTTATTTGATAAGTGCATTCTTTTCGATGTGTCATCCATACCCCAAAAGAAGTTAAGACATTTACTATCAATTTGTTCACAGATATATATTGGGAGCTTGAAACAAGAGAGAATATGAATGTTTACAGCAGCTAAAACTGACTTGACAAGAGTGAGTTGACTTGCTTGCGAGAGTAATTTAGATTTCCAAGAAGCTGTTCTGATGTCAATGGCACTAAGAACCTGATGGTAAACAATTGACTTGTTCATACCAGAATCCACCCAAGATCCCAAATATTTTCCCAGTCTTCCAATAAAAGGGATATCCAATATCCTTGACAGTTGAGGCTTATCGGCATGGGGAACATTTGGGCTAAAAATGATATTTGACTCTGGGTATTGATAATATGGCTTGAGAGGTCGCTATATTCCTTGAGAACCTTTTGAACAACCTTGATTCCTTCAGTAGATACTTCTATAAAATTAGGGAATCATTAGCATAAAGAAGATGAGATATAGCATTTGCAGAGCGACATAATTTGACCCCTTTCCATGAATTCAGAGCTTCCTAATGAGAAATTAAACATGAGAGCACATTAGCAGACAAAATATACAAATATTGTGACAACGGATTTCCCTGGTGAACTTTATGTGGCGCAATAACTGAAGATAGGAGTGGTTTCATCCTCTTGCTTAGAAGGTTTGAGATTATCTTGTAGGAAACATTACACAAGCTGATAAATCTAAAATTTTTAACCATCTAAGGAGAATCTACCTTTGGGATTAAAACAATATTGGTCTTATTAAGCTCCTTAAGCAAATGCTCAGAGTGCCAGAAAGATTGAACAACCTTGAAAAGATCTTGATTAATAAGATGCCACTAAGATTGATAGAATTTGACATTGAATCCATCAGGACCAGGGGCACTATTTCCTGTGAGACTGAATACAGCTTCTTTGAGTTCTTCTAGAGAGAAAGGTTGCATTAACTCTTGAATGTAATGGATGCACAAGAGGGGGGGTGAATTGTGCTTCAAAAAAATAAATACTCAAATAAAACAACAACACAAGATTTATACTGGTTCGGTCTACCTGACCTACGTCCAGTCCTCAACCACCCAGGCCGAGAGTTCCACTATAACTCAGGTTTTAAATCGGGTTCACCTGAAACCTTACAACCGCAAGTTTTGCACGGGATCACTTGCAACCTTACAACAAGTTTTACACAGGCTCACTTGTAACCTTTCTAACTAGCTCCCCCTCACACCAAGCAAGGGGTTAACCTTTACACTTAAAGGATTTTGACTAAGTTCTCTCAAAGAACAGATGGTGTTACACACTTAAGTACAATAAATGCTCTTATAGCACGAAGAGACTTAACTACAAGGAGTACAGAATAAGTAGGTGAAAAGAATCACTCGATGTGTTAAATGTTCTTCGCTTTTCTGGGCAGCTTTGAATGCTTGAAGATGTTCTTAGTTTTCTCGCTCTAACTTCTCTCAAGAATATTCAAAGATGATTAATTGCTCATAAATGAAGTTGAGCTCCCTTATATAGTCTTCAAAAACATTTTGAACTCTTGGTAGGTGGGCTAGCCGTTTGAATATGTCCGTTTTTCCCTTGTTACCGTTTGCCCATTAAATGCTTCATCAATGTATAGCAGGGTTGACTTGCTTTATCTCTGGAAAGTAGTCCTGACACCTCTGCTCTGACATAAGCATTCTGACACTGCATCTCTGAACGTTCTGACATTCTGATTGCTTGCGGAAGCAACTTCTCATCCGGAAGCAACCTTACTTAGTGTGCTGCACTTGAACGTTAGTTTAGCAATATAAGCACATAGTCACATGCAGTGGGTGTTCCCTAAGTCTAAGATGTATCCGGAAGCACTTCTACATCCGGAAGTAATTCCACTTGATGAAGGATCTAGCTCACCATCACTTACTCTCGCTCAGTGTATTTCATTCCAACACTCAGCGCTAGTCACTAAGCTATCGGAAGCACTTTTACTTGACGTGGTGAACTCACTGACGCTTAGGGTTATATCTCGTTTATCAGCCTGTGCCAGTCTAAGTCTAACTGGAAGCAATTTCACTTGACGTGGCTGATTCACTGACACTTAGGATTATATAACCTCTATCAGTCTGTGCCAGTCTAAATCTATCATGAAGCACTTTTACTTGACGAGGTAAACTCACTGACGCTTGGGGTGATATCTATTCTATCAGTCTGCGCCAGTCTAAGTCTAACAGGAAGCAACTTCACTTGACGTTGCATTTTAACTGACGCTCGGGGTTATATCTAATTTATCAACCTGCGCCAGTCTAAGTCTAACAGGAAGCAATTTCACTTTCGGTTGAAATATAGCTTAGTCTTAAGGTTTTGTATATCTAGCGCTCATGGACTAAGTTAAATCCCTAGTGAGTTACTCGCTGCCGCTGGGGGATAAAACATTCATCCGCGTGCGCGAGTCCTAGTCTTTCTGGAAGTAAATCAACATCCGGTTGCACTCTTACTTGGGAAACTATGTTAACCTAATTGCTCTAAGTATTTGGTCTAATCTTTTATATTTTAGTCTTCATCAAAACTTAAGATTCTAACATTCTCCCCCTTTTTGATGATGACAAACCTAGTTCTATCAATTGAGTTCATAAGAAAGGATTTAGCAAAAGATTAAAAGCAATAGATAAGGACAAGTAACTTAGACAAATATTATTGATAAACATAAGTTACAAGTCAGAGTATACTATCAAATAACATTTCGAAGTAAAGAGCATTTACAAGTAAGTAACACCAAGCAATTATGAGGGTATGCATGAAAAGAAAAAAAAATTGGATTGGGGGTTCAGGGTCTATGTTTCTTTTTCCTCTCCCTCTCCTTTTATCTTTCCAGCCCGTACTGCATCATGGTTGCCTCAGCAATGTGGTCCTTGCTCAGCAATGGTTTCCTCGTGTGAACATAGAGAGAGAGCATTACATCTCTCCCCCTTTAGGCATCATCAAAGAGGAAGATTTGTTCCCAGCGTCATACTCAGCATGGAGAGGACTCATCAAGGACTCAGGCAGCCTAATAGGCTCTACCTTTTGTATTTCCGGTAGATTTGATCGCTGCAGCCTCCTCCTTAGGGATGGACTTCCTCTTCTTATCAAGCTTCTCTTGATAAGAACCCACTAACTGTTCTGCCATTCTACCAGAAGTTTCAGGCTGACCTTGAATATTTTCATTCTGCCCTGGTGTATTCTGCCCAGAAACTCCATGGTGTTCTTGATGTTCATTGCGATGTTCTTCACGATGCCCAGATTTCCCAGAATGTTGAAGGCTTGATTTCCCAGATTTTGACTTGTGTTTCTTAGATGAGGGAGGTTTCTTTGAAACTGGGTTTGGTTCATGTGATCTGGCCATTTTTGTGTAGGTTTGTGGTAAAATGCGAAGAAAATGAAGAACATAGAAGAAGATGAAGAGTTTTGTATGCAGAGAATTTGTAAGTATAAGTGAAAAGTGAAAGTGAAAAATGATGTCCTATTTATAGGTACAGTTACTAAGGGTAAAATGGTCATGCTCTTTCATATTTTCTCACATTGGGTAGCGTAAACAACTTAAGTTGGAACGACACACCTGATGACACGTGTTGCTTCACATTGCCAGAGAAGACATAACGTCTCTTTTGGGAAGTTGAAGAGTTTTCTGAAGTGACGTGTCTCTTGACTAGTGCTGGCGCTCTCTAGGCTTGATCATCCAGTGTCAGTGAGTGATCATTCGGAAGTGGTTTTGCTTCCGGTTGCACTTGCTTAAGATTTAACATTGAATACCTGCAAAAACATATATTGGCACTCCGATGCCTAAGTTAGTATTGCTGTAAGTGATAAACAGTCAAGTATAATGAATAGAATTTACACTTCATTTGGGTTTACCATTCCCAAATCACCTCTAATGGAAGTAAATTGGTCAAACCCTAGAGGCTTGGTGAAGATGTCAGCAAGCTGTTGTTGTGTGGGGACAAACTGCACCTTGACATCCTTCTTTTGAACATGGTCTCTGATGAAGTGATGTCTGACGTCAATGTGCTTTGTCCTTGTGTGCTGAACTGGATTCTTGGCGAGGCTGATAGTGCTTGTGTTGTCACAGAGGATAGGTGCCTCAGGGAATTCCAAGCCAAGATCTCTCAACTGGTTCTTTAGCCACAGCACTTGAGCACAACAACTTGCTGCAGCAATGTATTCTGCCTCAGTGGATGACAAAGACACACAGGTTTGCTTTTTGCTAGCCCAAGACACCAGACAACCACCAAGGAAGGCGCATTGTCCACTGGTGCTCTTTCTATCTGTCTTATAACCTGCATGGTCAGAGTCAGAGTAAGCCCATAAGAACTCTTGGTTGCCTCTGGGATACCAAAGACCAAGTTCTTGTGTTCCCTCAAGGTATCTTAGGATACGTTTAACACATGTCAAGTGTGACTCCTTGGGGTTGGCTTGAAACCTAGCACACATGCCTACACTAAATTGAATGTCAGGCCTACTCGCGGTTAAGTATAAGAGGGAACCTATCATTCCCCTATACATGGGCAGGCTGACAGATTTACCCTTTGCGTCAGCGTCGAGTGCGGCAGTGGTGCTCATAGGGGTGTCATACTCCTTGCATTCATCCATCCCAAACTTTTTGAGTAGTTCTCTGCAGTACTTAGTTTGGGAGATGAAGATTTCATTCCTTTTCTGTTTGATTTGCAGGCCTAGGAAGAATGTTAGTTCTCCCATCATTGACATCTCAAATTCACCCTGCATAGTCTTAGAGAAATCTTCACAAAGCTTCTCGTTAGTTGCCCCAAATATAATATCATCAACACAAATTTGGACAATTAACATATCTCTATCTTTGTGAAGGATAAACAGTGTATTATCTAATTTGCCTTTAGAGAAACCCTTGCCCAGCAAAAAGCTGCTGAGTCTCTCATACCAAGCTCGAGGAGCTTGTTTCAGGCCATATAAGGCTTTCTTTAATCTATACACATGTTTGGGGTGTATATGGTTCTCAAAGCCAGGAGGTTGTTCTACATATACCTCTTCTTTAATATAACCATTAAGAAATGCACTATTTACATCCATTTGATATAATCTAAAGCCTTTCATGGATGCAAAGGCTAGAAGAATCCTTATTGCTTCAAGTCTAGCGACTGGAGCAAAAGTTTCTTCATAGTCAATGCCTTCTTCTTGGTTGTATCCTTTGGCTACTAGTCTGGCTTTGTTCCTGGTGATTTGACCTGTCTCATCCAGTTTGTTTTTGAAGACCCACTTGGTCCCCACTATGGATTGATGAGACGGCCTTGGGACTAGTTCCCACACTTGACTTCTCTCAAATTGATTTAGCTCTTCCTGCATGGCAATAATCCAGTCGCAGTCCTCAAGAGCTTGTTCAATTGAAGTTGGTTCGATTTGAGATAGGAATGCTCCAAACTCAACTTCATTTTGAACTTGTCTTCTAGTTCTGACACCAGAAGAAACATCACCAAGCACTTGATCAAGAGGATGATCCCTGTGATGTCTCCTAGCTATTGGCAACTGTGCCTCCTCAGGCATGGGTTGCACTCCAGGTTCATCACTGGGTTCACCTTCTTCCTTGGGATTGCTTATTGGTGTTTCTTTTGGTGGTGAGGAAGATGATGATAGTTTTGGAAGATTAGGTGCTTCATCATCTTCTGTGGATTGTCCCCATGTAGGAGTTTCATCAAATACAACATGCATGGATTCTTCTACAGTTTTAGTTCTCATGTTGTATATCCTATATGCTTTACTCCTAAGGGAATATCGTATGAATATACCTATATCAGCCTTTGGATCAAACTTACCCAAATTTACCTTTCCATTATTATGCACGTAGCATTTTGATCCAAATATTCTGAGGTGGCTGATGTTGGGCTTCCTTCCTTTGTATAGCTCGTATGGAGTCTTATCCAAGCCCTTGCGAACATAAGCTCTGTTGGAGATATAGCAAGCAGTACTCATAGCGTCCGCCCAGAACACTTGAGAAACCTCTTTCTCGTTGAGCATGCTTCTAGCCATCTCCGTCAGAACCCTGTTCTTTCTTTCGACTACTCCATTTTGTTGAGGAGTCCTCAGAGCTGAGAAGTTATGTTCAATGCCGTTTTGCTCACATAGCTCAGTGAAGCTATGGTTCTCAAACTCTCCTCCATGGTCTGTCCTTATGGCTGTGATTTTGAGCTCCATCTCATTCTGCACTTTCTTAGCCAGGACAACAAAAGCATCAAAAGCATCTTGCTTAGAGGCAAGAAACATAGTCCACGTGAACCTTGAATAGTCATCCACCACCACTAAAGCATATAGGTTTCCACCCAAGCTTTTTACTCTGGCTGGCCCAACCAAATCCATGTGGATTAGTTCCAAGGGCCTGCTGGTGGAGACTCTCTTCTTGGTTTTAAACGAGGACTTTGTTTGCTTCCCTCGTTGGCAGGATTCACAAATAAAATCATGCTTAACTTTAAAAGAGGGAATACCTATAGCTAGCTCATTTTTAATTAGCATATCCAATTGAGTAAAATTGACATGAGCTAACCTCTTATGCCAAAGCCAGCTATTCTCGTCACTAGATATTAAACATTTTTCTTCTAACTGTTGACATAAGTCTAAGGTATATAGATTCCCATTCCTATTTGCCTTAATCTTGCATTTTAAGTTGGCCTTATCTATATTCAGATCCTGCTTATCAACTATTAAGCACTCATTTGAATCAAATATTACCCAGTTTCCTCTGTCTGTGCTCTGGCTCACGCTCAGCAGGTTGTGACAGAGACCGTCCACTAGATAGACATCTTTGACTGGTCCAACTTCTCCGACTCCAGTGATCTTACCACTTTGATTTCCTCCAAAGGTCACTGTGGCTCCATCTTTGATCACCAGAGATTTGAACTTGTCTCTGTCTCCAGTCATATGTCTCGAGCATCCGCTATCTGAAAAGCGTGGCTGTCACCCAAGAGGGGGGGGTGAATTGGGTGAGGGAATAAAACTTTTAAATCTTCTTCTCTTAAGACTGCTTGTGCTTGGTGATGATATTTACGAAGTAGTGATATGCACAAGTCAGTATGTTATGTGATGCAAAATAGAATGTTTGAATGTAAATTTATGCACACATAAATTTATCCTGGTTCGGTCACCCAGACCTACATCCAGTCCCCAGGCTCCACCTGAGATTTCCAATCCACTATTCTTGTTTAAACCGGGCACAAGAGAAGCCTTTACACTATAGGTTTTACGAACACGGGTTCACCTAACAACCCACAGGTTTTACAACGGGTTCACCTGCAAACCTTACAACCACAAGTTTTGCGGGTTAACTTGCAACCTATGGAGATTTAGAAAACCTCTAAATGCTCCCCCTTACAAATGTAAGATAACAATTATGTTCACTCTATGAACTGATTGTGCTAAACACTTAAGCTCAACTAAGTGGGTTCACTCAATGAACAGATTATGTTACTCACTTAGGTACAATGATTGCTCTCCACTAATTCTTTCTAAGAGTATTACAACTTCATAATCGGAGAGTAGAAGATGAGAAGGAATGTAGAAGATGATATATCAGATAATATGCTCTGTTCTTCCAACCCTCTTCTGAATGTAGATGTTCCTTTTTATACTCGGCTTCTTGGGCGGTAGGTTGAATATGAACGTTTGAATATAGCCGTTAATCCCATGTTACCGTTGAGAAGTACATCTTCATTAATGCTTAGCAGGGTTGACTTGCTTTATCTCTGAAAAGTAGTCCTGACACCTCTGCTCTGACAAAAGCATTCTGACTTCTGAGTATGTGGTTTTTACTCTTGTACTCTTGCTGACGGATGATCATCATTCATCCGCAAGTGGTAATCTTGCTCCGCAAGTGTTAAGCTCTGAGTCCCAATGCCAAGAGTCTTTCCATCCGGAAGCTCATTTGCATCCGGAAGTGTGACCATGTTCTGCACATACTGGTTAATCCAACATAGCAATATATATATAAGAATTATACATGTTGTGGGAAGCTTGTTCGCTATGGGGAGTAGTTTACTTAGACTGTGTTCTGATTTGGTCTATGATGTATCCGGAAGCATTCTTACATCCGGAAGTAAAACCACTGGATGAAGGATTTTTGTTCACTATAACTCACTCTCGCTTAGTGTATTTCATTCCAACACTCAGCGCTAGTCACTAAGCTATCGGAAGCACTTTCACTTGACGTAGTGAACTTACTGACGCTTAGGGATATGTTTCTTTTATCAGCCTGTGTCAGTCTAAATCCAACAGGAAGTAATTTCACTTGACGAGGCTGATTCACTGACGCTTGGGGTCATTCTATTCTATCAGTCTGCGCCAGTCTAAATCTAACAGGAAGTGCTTTCACTTGGCGAAGTAGACTTACTGACGCTTGGGGTAATATCTATTCTATCGCTCTGAGCCAGTCTAAGTCTAACAGGAAGCAAACTCACTTCCGGTTGAGTTATAGCTTAGTCTTAAGGTTTGTGTACCTAATTCTCATGGACTAAGTTATTTCCCTAGTGATTTTCTTGCTGACGCTGGGGGATGAAAACTTCATCCGCATGCGCAAGTCCTAATCTATCCGGAAGTAAATCCTCATCCGGAAGCATTCTTACTTGGGATCCTATGTTATCCTATTGCTTCCTAGGCACTTGGTCTAATCCTCTATATTTTAGTCTTCATCAAAACTTAAGATTCTAACACTATCGATGTACCATTTTCTGTTCTTGGATGCCTTGAGACACACCTGAAATAATCAAGCAAACTTAGGTACCCAACCTCTCTTGGGTCCTCTGTCATTAGTATTTAGAGCCCTTGGTCTAGTTTTGGTCTTACCCTTGGGCTTATGATCATTTGGAGCCTCTGGCCTAGTGCTGGCTCTAGGCTCTTGGGTTTTCCCTGTGGAATGATTCCAGGCTCGGGATCCTTGTCCTCTCTTGGTTTCCTTTGCAGGTGGAGGATCCTTTGTAGCCTTGGTTCCTTTAGGGACCCATCTGTAAGAGCTACTAGCTCCATGCTTCTTAGCATTACAGGTGGACGTGGAGTGTCCTTTCCTGTTGCAGTAATTACAGAAGCTAAAGGGTGAGGAGCTATGATTGGTGGCTTTATGGAAGAACTTCAAGTAAGGCTTTACTTTTGGTTCTACCCACCTTTTTACCTTAGGGTATACCCCAAGCCAGTTCTATCCGTATATGCCCTTTGGTTCATTAAGAGTATATTTAGCATTTCTGAACCATTGGTAAACTTCTGCAGGGCAATTTGCAGCTTGTTGTTTTCCTCTGAGATTTTGCTGCAATTAGGGCAGCTCTCAGGTGTTGGGGCATTGGGTTCTTCTTGGGAAGAACCCTGGCCATTCACTACCGGAAGTCTTCTAGCTTCCGCTAGTTCCTCACTTAGTGAGTCCACCTTGGACTCAAGTGATTCCTTTTTGGTTTTCAACACCTTATAGGCTTTACATAGTCTAGAGAATTCTTCATGAACCTCATTGTAAGCCTCTTGTAGTTCAGGAAGAGTTACCTCATGATCTTCGTTGGTGAGGTCAAGATCTGAAGATGCTTCTTCATCCTCTTCTCTGGCTACTAGGCAGAAGTTGGCAGCTTCTTCTTCATCACTTGCTTCCTCATCTGAGCTATTTACCCAAATGGAGGAAACAAGAGCCTTTCTTTTGTCCTTGCCTTTTGACCTCTGCAGGCTGGGACACTCAGCCTTGAAGTGACCAGGCTTATTGCATTCAAAACACACAGGGACCTTTTCTTTCTTGTATCCCTTTCTCTGGCTGGAATCACCTCTCTGATAGCTTCCCTTCTTTCTGAAGAATTTTCTAAATTTCCTCACCATCATAGCCATCTCCTCATCGTCCATCTCCTCCTCATCATCCTCATCATTGTCATTGATCTCCTTGCTGGGAGCAACGAGAGCAAGGTTCTTGTTCTTGGATGAGGGTTGAGGAGCTCTCATAGCCAGCAAGGTAGGTTCATATTCAGCAAGAGAGCCAAATAGTGCGGTGATGGAGCTGGTTGATTCTCCTTGCACTTCTTGCAAAATAGTCACTTTGGTGATCCAGTCACCCTTCAAGATCTTTAGAATCTTGCTCACTTGCTCTCTTTCAGGGATATCCTTACCCAGCGTGGCCAAATTGTTGATAAGATGGGTGAACCTAAGCTCCAGCTCTCGGATAGGCTCTGTGGGACTCAGCATGGCGAATTTGTGAAATTCTTCCACCAGCATTTCAATACGTCTCGCTTTTACTCCCCTGGTTCCAGAGTGTGCAGCCTCAAGAGCCTCCCACATATCTTTTGCATTTTTGTGGTGGCTGATCCTGTGATACTCTTTGGGGCTGAGAGCACACTGGATGTAGTGCATGGCCCGATGGTTCATTTGGACTAGGGCATAGTCCTCAGGAGTGTATCTGGCTCGTACTTTTGCAAATCCATCCTCATCTAGCGGAGTTTGATCCCCTCGTTCTATTACGTCCCAGAGTCTGATATCAGTTGATTTGATATAGGTCTCCATTTTGAACTTCCAGAATGAATAGTTGTACCCATCGAAGCCTGGGGGCTTGTTGGGTTGAACGGAGACATCTGGTAGAGAATAGTCTGTGTCCATTACTGGATCTTTGCCTTCTGATTCGTTGGAATCGAGTGAGAAGGACCTTGCTCTGATACCAAATGAATGTAATGGATGCACAAGAGGGGGGGTGAATTGTGCTTCAAAAAAATAAATACTCAAATAAAACAACAACACAAGATTTATACTGGTTCGGTCTACCTGACCTACGTCCAGTCCTCAACCACCCAGGCCGAGAGTTCCACTATAACTCAGGTTTTAAATCGGGTTCACCTGAAACCTTACAACCGCAAGTTTTGCACGGGATCACTTGCAACCTTACAACAAGTTTTACACAGGCTCACTTGTAACCTTTCTAACTAGCTCCCCCTCACACCAAGCAAGGGGTTAACCTTTACACTTAAAGGATTTTGACTAAGTTCTCTCAAAGAACAGATGGTGTTACACACTTAAGTACAATAAATGCTCTTATAACACGAAGAGACTTAACTACAAGGAGTACAGAATAAGTAGGTGAAAAGAATCACTCGATGTGTTAAATGCTCTTCGCTTTACTGGGCAGCTTTGAATGCTTGAAGATGTTCTTAGTTTTCTCGCTCTAACTTCTCTCAAGAATATTCAAAGATGATTAATTGCTCATAAATGAAGTTGAGCTCCCTTATATAGTCTTCAAAAACATTTTGAACTCTTGGTAGGTGGGCTAGCCGTTTGAATATGTCCGTTTTTCCCTTGTTACCGTTTGCCCATTAAATGCTTCATCAATGTATAGCAGGGTTGACTTGCTTTATCTCTGGAAAGTAGTCCTGACACCTCTGCTCTGACATAAGCATTCTGACACTGCATCTCTGAACGTTCTGACATTCTGATTGCTTGCGGAAGCAACTTCTCATCCGGAAGCAACCTTACTTAGTGTGCTGCACTTGAACGTTAGTTTAGCAATATAAGCACATAGTCACATGCAGTGGGTGTTCCCTAAGTCTAAGATGTATCCGGAAGCACTTCTACATCCGGAAGTAATTCCACTTGATGAAGGATCTAGCTCACCATCACTTACTCTCGCTCAGTGTATTTCATTCCAACACTCAGCGCTAGTCACTAAGCTATCGGAAGCACTTTTACTTGACGTGGTGAACTCACTGACGCTTAGGGTTATATCTCGTTTATCAGCCTGTGCCAGTCTAAGTCTAACTGGAAGCAATTTCACTTGACGTGGCTGATTCACTGACACTTAGGATTATATAACCTCTATCAGTCTGTGCCAGTCTAAATCTATCATGAAGCACTTTTACTTGACGAGGTAAACTCACTGACGCTTGGGGTGATATCTATTCTATCAGTCTGCGCCAGTCTAAGTCTAACAGGAAGCAACTTCACTTGACGTTGCATTTTCACTGACGCTCGGGGTTATATCTAATTTATCAACCTGCGCCAGTCTAAGTCTAACAGGAAGCAATTTCACTTTCGGTTGAAATATAGCTTAGTCTTAAGGTTTTGTATATCTAGCGCTCATGGACTAAGTTAAATCCCTAGTGAGTTTCTCGCTGCCGCTGAGGGATAAAACATTCATCCGCGTGCGCGAGTCCTAGTCTATCCGGAAGTAAATCAACATCAGGTTGCACTCTTACTTGGGAAACTATGTTAACCTAATTGCTCTAAGTATTTGGTCTAATCTTTTATATTTTAGTCTTCATCAAAACTTAAGATTCTAACAACTCTTGTTGAGCAGACTCTGAGAGACAAGGAAGATTTACAGATCCTAGAGAGGAAATTAAATCCTCCATTGAATCTGAGGTTCCTTCCACATATATACTTCTGAAATGGCTAGCTACTAGATTAGCTAGATCATGGGAATTTGATATCTGAAATGCGTGGCTGTCACCCAAGAGGGGGGGTGAATTGGGTGGTGAATAAAAACTTAATAATTTACCATTTTTGAAAATTTTACTCCTTGTGCTTGATGAGAGTGATGATGGATCATCCCAAGCACAAGTGAGTATGTAGTGGTGTGGTGCTTGGTGTGAAATTTAAATAAGCAGAATATGCACAAGCAAGTTTATCCTGGTTCGGTCACTCCCAGACTTACATCCAGTCCCCAGGCTCCACCTGAGATTTTCAATCCACTAAACTTCTTGTTTGAACCAGGCACAAGAAAGCCTTTACACTTTAGGTTTTACGAACACGGGTTCACCTAACAACCCACAGGTTTTACAACGGGTTCACCTGCAAACCTTTACAACCACAAGTTTTGCGGGCTAACTTGCAACCTATGGAGATTTAGAAAACCTCTAAATGCTCCCCCTTACTTTTGTAAGATAACAATACTGTTCTTCAAGCACAAGCTCTAGAACAGCCTCTATCAATTAGAGGATTTAATGATGTGTTCACTCTATGAACGGATTGTGCTAAACACTTAAGTACAGATGACTCTCTCTAAGAGTAGATGATGTTACTCACTTAAGTACAATTGAATGACTCTCTAAGAATGTTACAACTTTTGATCTGAGAGTAGAAGATGAGAGGAATGTAGAAGATGATATATCAGATAATATGCTCTATTCTTCCAACTATCTTCTGAATATAGATGTTCCTTTTATACTCGGCTTCAAAGCTTGGGCGGCAGGTTGAATATGTCCGTTTGAATATAGCCGTTGATCCCATGTTACCGTTGAGAGGTACATCTTCATTAATGCTTAGCAGGGTTGACTTGCTTTATCTCTGAAAAGTAGTTCTGACACCTCTGCTCTGACAAAAGCATTCTGACTTCTGAGTATGTGATGTTTACTCTTGTACTCTTGCTGACGGATGATCTTCATTCATTCGCAAGTGGTAATCTTGCTCCGCAAGTGTTAATCTCTGAATCCCAATGCCAAGAGTCTTTCCATCCGGAAGCTCATTTGCATCCGGAATTGTGACTAAGTTCTGCACATACTGGTTAGTCCAACATAGCAATATATATAAGAACTATACATGCTGTGGGAAGCTTGTTCGCTATGGGGAGTAGTCTTACTTAGACTGTGTTCTGACTTAGTCTATGATATATCCGGAAGCACTCTTACATCCGGAAGTAAAACCACTGGATGAAGGATTTTGTTCACTATAACTCACTCTCGCTCGGTGTCCCTCAATCCAATAGTCAGCGCTAGTCACTGCGCTATCGGATGCACTTTCACTTGACGAGGTAGACTCACTGACGCTTAGGGTTATTTCTATTCTATCCGGCTGCGCCAGTCAAAATCCATCAGGAAGCTATTTCACTTGACGTGGCTTTTTCACTGACGCTTGGGGTTATTCTATTTTATCAGTCTGCGCCTGTCAAAGTCTAACAGGAAGCAACTTCACTTGACGTTGCATTTTCACTGACGCTCGGGGTTATATCTAATTTATCAACCTGCGCCAGTCTAAATCTAACAGGAAGCAATTTCACTTCCGGTTGAAACATAGCTTAGTCTTAAGGTTTTGTATATCTAGCGCTCATGGACTAAGTTAAATCTCTAGTGAGTTACTCGCTGCCGCTGGAGGATAAATCATTCATCCGCGTGCGCGAGTCCTAGTCTATCCGGAAGTAAATCCACATCCGGTTGCACTCTTACTTGGGATCCTATGTTATCCTATTGCTTCCTAGGCACTTGGTCTAATCCTTTATATTTTAGTCTTCATCAAAACTTAAGATTCTAACATTCTCCCCCTTTTTGATGATGACAAACCTAGTTCTATTAATTAAGTTCCTAAGGGAGGATTAGCAAAAGAATAAAAGCAATAGATAAGACAGATATCATTGATAAGCAGAAGTTACAAGTCAGAGTTATACAATCAAATAACATATACAAGTAAAGAATGTATACAAATAAATTTCACTAAGCAAGTAAGAAAATATGTATGAAATCAATTCAAAGAAAAATTTCTAAGTTAAAAGGAAATTTTGGATTGGGGGGTTTATAGTTTGTGTCTCTTTTTCTTCTCCCTCTCTTTTTGCCTCTCTTCATTTTCTTTTTGCAATTTGGCTAGCTCGGCCTCACGCTCATTCTGGTTTATCTGGGCAATGATCTCTTGAAGCTCTTCTTCATCTCTTTCCCTTCTGAGCCTCTCTGACTCGATAGACTCCTCGAATGCCCTTTTTAGGTTCTCTACTTCTTCATACCCAGGGAACCCAGTAGCATCGTCGAAGTAGAGGACCTCTCCATTGGGATAGTGAACAGCCCGGATTTTCACGTTCCATACAGGGAAGTTGGGATCCTCCTCAACTTCCTGGGCTTTCCTTTTCCCTTTCCCTTTGCTCTTCCCTTTGCTCTTGCTAATTGGAGGAGTGGGCAAGGCACTTGCTCTATCAGCATCGAGGCAAGCCATCTGACCAAAGGATAGCTTGTCTGTGAATCCAAACTTCTCAAATTCCTCAGGAGTCATGTCTTCAATCTCCAATTTGACTTCCTTCAGAATTGGAACCGCTTGAACCACTGGATTTTCTTGCTCAACCTGGGCAGACGAAGTTCCTTGCTCAGGTAGGTCAGATGGAGTCTCTTCCTCAGACTCATCAGATTCAGTGGTGGCAATTAACTTCCTGGCACGTTTCCTAGCAACGGCCTTCTTTCTGGGCTCACTGAATCTGGCTGCTGGCTCAGACGAGGGAGGAGGATCAGAAGATTGCTCAGATGAAGGGATCTCAGACTCTTGCCCAGAGGATGCAGGAACAGGCTTGGCTATCACAATGGGAGGATGGTTGGGTTTCTTCAGTCCCCACTTCATCATGATTTGCTCAACCATCTCTCTACTTGTTTTAGTTGGAGGAGGCTCTGATGATGACTCAGGTTGTGAGGATTGTTCATTCTGCCCAAACACAACCATCTCCAAATGTGATCCTTGCTCATCCGTTCTCTTCTGCTGCATGAAGCGGATGACCTCTCCTCTTATGAGGCTTTCTGCACCACTCAGCCTCTGAGACTCAAATGCACGACGCAGGGCGGCCGTGATGTCTTCATCAATCCAGAGTGATGGCTGGCTGAGAACATCCCTTGTGGCCATACTTAGGCGAAGAGTAGACATAACATTTCTCCCCCTTTTGTCATCATCAACAAGGGTGAGTGCCAGGGATGGAGTGGATGAGGTGGGTGGAGGTGGCTCAGGGCCAAATCTCTTAGGAGGGGAGGGTGAGAGGGTAGAGGTAGAGGATGTGGGAGAGGATAGGTGTTCTGGAGTTTGAGGAGGATTGGGAAACCAACCGGAGGTGACAAAAAGACCCTCATAAGGATGAGTGGAGGAGTATGCCTTGTAGTTGGAGTCTGGGGTAAATGGTAAATGGTCATCAGTGAGTGGTTGAAGGCGTGGATACTCGCTGTATGGTTGGCTGAGGGGGTGAATGGCTGTGTCAGATCCTATGGGTCTAGGGCTTGGATGGGTAGGGTTGGAGAAACGGAGTGGAGAGCGTGTAGGAGCGCCAGGGCGTGAGAGAATGGGTGAAGATGAGGAAGAGGAAGGTGAGGATGAGAAGTTTCTAGGAGAATGGCGTGGGGAGTGTTGAGGGGAGTCTTGAGTTTCTTGGTCATGGGTAGGGGAAGGTTGGGATTGGTGGTCATTGTTTGGTGATGGTGGGGCTTGCTGGTCATTTTGTGGTGGTGGCTGAGATTGTTGAGTGTTAGGTGGAGGAGGAGGGGAAGTTGAGGGTGATTAGGAGGTGAAGGAGGTGGGTTTTGAGGAGGAGGAGGAGGAGGAGGAGGTGGTAGGTTACCTTGAGATGGTTGGGGAATTTGTAGGTGTTGGAGGATGAGATCCAACTTTGCATCCACCCTGGCAAGGTGATTCTCAAGCTGTCCTACTTTGTCCTCGAGCCGCTGGATCCGCTCCCCTTGGTGCTGGAAACCAGCGTCACACTCAGCACGGAGAGGACCCACCAATGACTCAGGCAATTTGAAGAGAATCTCTTCCTTTACTTCCTCGGCAAAGGCCCTAACAGAGGCTGGCACTCTTGCAATACGGCTTGGCCCAGCATGGGAGTCAACTTCCTGATCCCCTGCTCCAGATGCAGAGGGGGCTGAAGTGCCAGAAGCACTACTGGCTTGTGAACCTGAGCGAGTGGGCTTAGGAGGCTTGAAATACTTGATGCCCATCTTCGCAATATTGGTTGCTCCCACAGGCTTACACTTGACATTCTCTTCCTCCACAGCAGATGTAGCCTTGATCAGATGCTTCTCAAGGAGGAAGGCAATGATGGTGGGATAGGGAAGATGGCCAGACTTGTCATTGGTCAACCATCTCTGAAGCTCTAAGCAGATCAACTGGCCAGGATTGATAGGTTGTTGTTTGAGAAGTCTGGGGAACCAAGGGTTGTCAATGTTGGCGAACTCATTGAAGTTACCCCCTTTGTGAGTCATCATCCGGGAGTAAACATAGTACAGCAGTCTATATGAATCAGACATTTTGGACACCTTTTTGTCATCGGTGCCATATAGTGTCACAAGATCCTCCTTGCTGTACTTGTGCGCCACTGGATATAGCCACTCATTCATGCTTTCATCCGTTATCCCCATTAACTCATTCAGCGTCTTCCATGTGAACCTGAAGGTTCTCCCCCTTACTGTGGCGGAGAAGGAGAGTTTGTGGATTTGCTCTTTCCCATCAACCTTCCTGTACTTGGCCCTGCCAGAGAGGGATTGGCAGAAGACTCGCAAGACGTTGACGTTGTAGTCCTGGTTGATGCCCAGCCAAGGCATATACTTCTCCAAGTAAGGGCGCAGATGGGGAAACCCTAGTTCATCCATCTTGTCCAGATCGATGAACAGGCCATGGTTGAGGATGGGAGTGGATGTCTCAAATTTGGCGGTCACACTCTCCAATGCCCCATCTCTATATACTGTGGGATCATCTTCTTCGACCCTCTGCCTCTTGGAAGAAGACTCCTCAGCAAATTGAACCTTCTTCTTCTTTCCTTTTCTCTGAGCATCCCTCTCTTGTTCAGAGACCACTAACTGTGCTACTCGACCAGAAGTTCCAGACTGACCCTGAATATTCTCATCCTGTCCTAGTGGTTGCCCAGAGACTTCACGGTGTTCATGATGTTCATCGCGATGTTCTTCATGATGCCCAGAATTACCAGAGTGCTTGTGACTTGATTTCCCAGATTTTGACTTGTGTTTCTTGGATGAAGAGGCTTTCTGGGTAACTGGGTTGGATTCATGCGAACCGGCCATTTTTGTATGAATGTTGTGGTAAATAGAGATGAAATGCGAGGAGTATATAGAGAAAAATGAAGAACACGATGGAGAAGATGAAGAGATTTTTCAGAGAAAATGATGCGAGTGAAAATATTCAAGTAAAAGATAAAAGTGAAAAGTGACATCTATTTATAGGTAAAACTTCTGAGGATAAAATGGACATCTTCTTTCAAATTTTACACATTGGGTAACGTAAGATTTTAAGTTGGAACGACACACCTGATGACACGTGTTGCTTCAATTAGTCAGAGAAAGCACAACGTTTCATAGAGGAAGTTGAAACGTTTTCTGAAGTGATGTCTCCCTTGGTCTGGCACTGGCGCTCTCTTGACTTGATCATCCAGTGTTAGTGAGTGATCATCCGGAAGTAGTTTTGCTTCCGGTTGGAGTGGTGCTCTTGATCACATTGAGTTATCATCCAGCGCCAGCAAAAAAAATATTCGGAAGTGATTTTGCTTCCGGTTGGACTCACTTAAGATTTAACATTGTGGGGGACCTTTTTGTACTTCCTCACAGCTTCAACATTAGTGTCAGGAGAAGAAGCTACAGTGTTGAGAGTTATCTTTCTTCTCCATCATTATCCTTGTCGTTGAAGGTCAAAAAGAGTCTCAAGAGAGAGAACTTCCATTGATTGATTTAGTTATGACTAAGCATCATTTGTATTGTGATGAATGTCAATTCTTTCTTTCCCTCCTTGTTGCTTTTAGTCTTCTTTCCTACAATATATCAAATAACCCCCTTTTTCTCTTTTCAGTATCCAGACTTGGATCTGACTTGTCAGTTTGTAGGAAGTATGTGATTCATATGCACCTAAGGATTATTCACCATGAATATGGCATTGTGAATCAACTATGACTATATGCACATGGTTATACACTGATAATGATAGTCATAGATAGCATGTAGACTATGAACATTGTGATAAACTCTTATAAGGCATATAATGTTCATATATATATGATGCTTGATGTAAAATCTCAATAAGTCCATCTAACACTTGCATAGGAGATTTTACTATTGCATGCTTCAACCTTAAGTGATCCCTTGCTTACCCAAGGGAATCTTCTATACTTATCTTTGGCCTGAAGCACTTTAGGAGAGACAGAATTCATAGGCTTTCTCCATGTTGGTTGAGACATCCTCTCTCTCTTGTTCTTCTCAGGATAGTTGAATGGAACTTTGTGATAGCTTATCCCTGAGACAGAGTCTTTGTTCCTTATGACAGACTGCTTCTTATGATTGCACCAGGTGGTTGCAGCAGTGACATCACCATGAGTTCTCTTCTTTGAGGCAAGAGGAACTCTTGATCTTTCCTGCACAAGTAAGGCACTGGAAGGGAGTTTTGGTACCCATTTGTACTTGGGTCCTACATGGTTAGCGCTGGACCTTACTTGTCCTTTGGGAATCCATGCATATTTGTTTCTCACATTTAAATTTCTTTTAAAATTGCATGTGTGAGAAATATGACCTGTTCTACCACAATAATAGCAGACAATAGGATGATGTTCAGTTTTAAAAGACACTATGTTTGTTAACTTTTGAAATCTCAGAGTCTTTTGAAAATTCTTCTTTTAAGAATGGAACTTTGGACTCCTTGGTTGTAGAAAGAATAAGTTCCTCAAGTTCCCTAT
Organism: Mimosa pudica; assembly: GCA_029929735.1. Lineage (NCBI taxonomy): Eukaryota > Viridiplantae > Streptophyta > Magnoliopsida > Fabales > Fabaceae > Mimosa > Mimosa pudica. The sequence continues at coordinate 2,580,532 of JAKELP010000017.1, read as the reverse complement.
TCCTATTTCTCAAGCCTAGAACTTCTTTTGCAAGTTTACAGAATCCAATATGTAACTCATTATAAATGTCTTGCAATTTAGAAGGTTCAGGTTCAGGTACCTCATTTTCTTCAGTTTCTAAATCTTCTAGGCATGGATTGACACTCTCTTCACTGATGCTAGCTTCCACTACATCACCATCCAGTAGCTCATCAAAAATGGATTCACAGGGAGCACATAATGAGCTTTGGACAGCCTTAACTTCAAGAAATTGATTAGAAGCATACATAGTATGAAGAGTGTTCCAAATATCTATAGCCCTAGAGCAATGTTTAATTTTCTGGTAATCATTGTCAGATAAACTTTTGTGCAAGATTTGCATTGCTCTAAGGTTTAAGTAAAATAAACTTTTGTCCTCTTCTGTCCAATTTACTTTTGGTTTGAAATCAGAGTCCTTTTCAAAGACATCCCACATTTTGAAATCCGTGGATAGTATAAAACTTTTCATCCTTCCCTTCCATAAGTAAAAATCAGCATTTTCTAACACGGGTGGGATAGTATGGTCAAAACCTTCAAAACACATTTTGTAACCCAAGTCAGCCTAGGTCTCTGCACTTGAGATCGTTGGATCCTTTAAACAAGTGACCTCGCTCTGATACCAAATGAAATGCGTGGCTGTCACCCAAGAGGGGGGGTGAATTGGGTGGTGAATAAAAACTTAATAATTTACCCTTTTTGAAAATTTTACTCCTTGTGCTTGATGAGAGTGATGATGGATCATCCCAAGCACAAGTGAGTATGTAGTGGTGTGGTGCTTGGTGTGAAATTTAAATAAGCAGAATATGCACAAGCAAGTTTATCCTGGTTCGGTCACTCCCAGACCTACATCCAGTCCCCAGGCTCCACCTGAGATTTTCAATCCACTAAACTTCTTGTTTGAACCAGGCACAAGAAAGCCTTTACACTTTAGGTTTTACGAACACGGGTTCACCTAACAACCCACAGGTTTTACAACGGGTTCACCTGCAAACCTTTACAACCACAAGTTTTGCGGGCTAACTTGCAACCTATGGAGATTTAGAAAACCTCTAAATGCTCCCCCTTACTTTTGTAAGATAACAATACTGTTCTTCAAGCACAAGCTCTAGAACAGCCTCTATCAATTAGAGGATTTAATGATGTGTTCACTCTATGAACGGATTGTGCTAAACACTTAAGTACAGATGACTCTCTCTAAGAGTAGATGATGTTACTCACTTAAGTACAATTGAATGACTCTCTAAGAATGTTACAACTTTTGATCTGAGAGTAGAAGATGAGAGGAATGTAGAAGATGATATATCATATAATATGCTCTATTCTTCCAACTATCTTCTGAATATAGATGTTCCTTTTATACTCGGCTTCAAAGCTTGGGCGGCAGGTTGAATATGTCCGTTTGAATATAGCCGTTGATCCCATGTTACCGTTGAGAGGTACATCTTCATTAATGCTTAGCAGGGTTGACTTGCTTTATCTCTGAAAAGTAGTTCTGACACCTCTGCTCTGACAAAAGCATTCTGACTTCTGAGTATGTGATGTTTACTCTTGTACTCTTGCTGACGGATGATCTTCATTCATTCGCAAGTGGTAATCTTGCTCCGCAAGTGTTAATCTCTGAATCCCAATGCCAAGAGTCTTTCCATCCGGAAGCTCATTTGCATCCGGAATTGTGACTAAGTTCTGCACATACTGGTTAGTCCAACATAGCAATATATATAAGAACTATACATGCTGTGGGAAGCTTGTTCGCTATGGGGAGTAGTCTTACTTAGACTGTGTTCTGACTTAGTCTATGATGTATCCAGAAGCACTCTTACATCCGGAAGTAAAACCACTGGATGAAGGATTTTGTTCACTATAACTCACTCTCGCTCGGTGTCCCTCAATCCAATAGTCAGCGCTAGTCACTGCGCTATCGGATGCACTTTCACTTGACGAGGTAGACTCACTGACGCTTAGGGTTATTTCTATTCTATCCGGCTGCGCCAGTCAAAATCCATCAGGAAGCTATTTCACTTGACGTGGCTTTTTCACTGACGCTTGGGGTTATTCTATTTTATCAGTCTGCGCCTGTCAAAGTCTAACAGGAAGCAACTTCACTTGACGTTGCATTTTCACTGACGCTCGGGGTTATATCTAATTTATCAACCTGCGCCAGTCTAAATCTAACAGGAAGCAATTTCACTTCCGGTTGAAACATAGCTTAGTCTTAAGGTTTTGTATATCTAGCGCTCATGGACTAAGTTAAATCTCTAGTGAGTTACTCGCTGCCGCTGGGGGATAAATCATTCATCCGCGTGCGCGAGTCCTAGTCTATCCGGAAGTAAATCCACATCTGGTTGCACTCTTACTTGGGATCCTATGTTATCCTATTGCTTCCTAGGCACTTGGTCTAATCCTTTATATTTTAGTCTTCATCAAAACTTAAGATTCTAACAATATCCACTCACCTTGATCATTTTTCAAGCATGAGATCAGATTTTTAGCCTTCTGTCTGCTAGTTACTGCATGAAAGAATTTTGTATTTCTTTCGCCTTCTACACACCATTTCAACCTTGATTGTTGGGCCCCAAAAGCTAGCCTCACAATCGTAGTGGAATTCTAACTGGTGTTTTGTGTCTGAAATGATTTAAAGAGAAGGATCAGCCAGGGAGGAAGTAGATGAAAGCGAAGCTGAGTACTGAGAAGGTTTGCTTCTAGAGATTTAATTTTATGAGAGAAATTTCCGATGCTATATCTACTCCATGCATGGAACGCATCTAAAGTTCTCTGAAGCTTGCATTTGAAATCAAAGCTAGGAGATCCTCTTGCTTCCTAATTCCAATTACACCTGATAATTTCCTCACATTCTTTAGATAAGAGCCAAAATAAGTTATACTTCCTCTATTTCATAGACTTCAAAGAAAATTCAGAGTTGAAAATTAAAGGGCTATGATCTAATTCAGCAATTCCCAAGGAATGCGTATGAGAGAAGGGGAATGTTTGAAGCCATAAGTTGTTTAAGAGAGCTCGATCTAATTTCTCCATGACCAACCAATCATCCTTGCGATTGTTTGTCCAAGTAAAAGATGCCCCTTTTTGAGTACTCGGATGTAACTGAGCAGTCTCATTACATTGAAGAAAGGAGGACATACCATAAGAAGAGCCAGCATAGCTTAACTTATCTTCTAAACTGAAGATCTCATTGAAGTCTCCAATCAACAACCAAGGATCACACATAGATTGAGCTGAAGTAGAAATCTAATTCCAAAAAAGTGCTTGGAAGAAGCATGTGAGGGGCCATAGATGCAAGACAAATAAAATTGAGTCAATCCATTAAGTTGTACCTTAACAGGACATATAGAATGACTTAGTTCAATAACATCCACTGTCATAGATTCTTTCCAAGCGAAAATAGTTCCCCCCCAAGATTAATAGCGTCAGTACCGAAAAATAAGACATAGCCAAGATAGGATAGGGACACAGATGCTTGATTCACAGAAAGCTTTGTTTCAGCCAAAAAATGAAATCTGGGGAATGCTCTTACATTAACTTCCTGCATTGGTGAACTGTCGTGGTTTTGCAAAATCCACGACAGTTCCAAATTAAGATTTTCATGGCACTAGGGGAAGCTTTTCCTTGGCCGTTTCCTTAGCAACTTTGACAGAATTTTGAGACATAGAAGATAATGAAACATATTCAGTGAAAGAGCATGGATCCCAAGAGAACTGAGCAAGGTGGAGATGAGTTGTCTTATGCTTCTTTGGCAAAAAAGTATCATATCTAATTTCCAAGTGAGACCTGGTTCTTTTCCCCAGAATGTGATGACCAATAATGGGATCAGGAAGAATTGGAGAAACACTGTAATCTTTTCGAAATCGTGGACCATTTAAAGACTTTTCAACAATTACCTTCTTTTTCCGTTTACTGTAAGTCAAGATAACAAACACATCATTATGTAGTTCTGGGACCGAGGAATCGTCAAAGATGTTTAGCCTTTTTCGTTTCCTTGAGAATCTTTGATCAACCTTGCTAGTAGAATTTCCTTTACTAGGGCAAATAGCATTCAAAGTAGATGAAGGAAGTTGCAGTTCTATTGGAAAAAGCAATCTTTGACATTTTGAAAGATGAGATAGAGGAAGATCGGAAGAGCTCATGTAAATGGTAGAAATTCTCTTTAACAAAATGCAGAGTTACTAATGAACGAAATTCATTAGCTGATGAAAGGGTGAAGACATGAGCGAGCTTGACAAAAAATAAACATGCCTTTTCATAAGTTCTCCTTCATTTCCTAAACCCTCTCGTCTTACCAAGGAGATTCAGACCATCATTCTCATCACACAAAAGATTGGCGGTTATCTTTTGCCTTTCAGAGAATAAAAACATGCAGCTCTTATCACCACCAAAAGCTACCATCTGTTTCTTTGAAAGTTCCATACCCTTGTTACTAGAATATGCCTTAACTCTTTGGAAAAGGGCATCAGAGAAATAAGATTGAGATTCAAGCTTGTGATTTTGAGAGAGAGGACTGTAGTCTTGATTGATGTCCACACCTAGGCGATCTATTATGGCCAAAGCACAAGCCAGGGCATTTTCTGTCTGAACAATCTTGAACCCCACTTTCCAAATTCCTTTTACAACTTCTACCACCAATCACATAACCATATCGAGGCACCTTTACCTTACCCTTCTACCACCAATCACATAACCATATTGATGTAAATTTTAGCATTGGAGGAAAAAGATGGAAATTCAAACTTGCGCTTGAGAGAGGGAAAAAATTGCAGACTTGATTGATGCCCACACTTAGGCTTTCTACTATGGGCAAAGCACAAACAATGGAAATTTTAGCTCTTTTAAAGAGAGCATTGGAGGAAAAAGATGGAAATTCAAACTTGTGCTTGAGAGAGGGAGAAAAATTTAGACTTGATTGATGCCTACACCTAGGCTTTCTACTATGGGCAAAGCACAAACGAAGACGTTTCCTATTTGAACAATCTTGAACCCCACTTTCCAAATTTCTTATACAACTTCGACCACCAATCACATAACCATATTGAGACACATTTACCTTTGTAGAAGCCGCAAAAGCCAAAAGGCAAGATCGTTTAGATTCAATGCTTGGCAAGTTAGAGAATTGACCCCTCTTAGGTCTATTTCAAGTTTTAACACCAGACTCCTTAAAATCAGAATGATACCAACAAAAAAAGCATCATAATCCACAGAAACATATTTTCTCCCCACAAAAAAGAGTCTTTGTCTTGCTTGGCAACTGAAATCCATCCTTTTAGCTTCCAATGAATCTTGATCAAAGCTTTTAATTTTGAAGCGTGTAACCTGCGACAATCCACAATTCTTGCAAGAACATAATTTTCTCCTGAGGTAAAAGTTCCATCAATACCAGAAGATGGGGCCATATTAAGATCAGCCTCAATCCCAGCCACAGAAACTCAGAAGCAGATGAAGAAATCAAGTATGTTGACAACACGGACCAAAAAGAGACAAGATGAATCCTCTTTAAATTCAATCCCAATAATGTCAAGGTTAATTGCAGCAGAGATATTCAATTAAGTCAAGATTCAAATCTTATCTCATTAGGCCGATCAAAATCTTGCATGTAAAAATTGAAAGTCCAAAGCCTGAGAGAGAGGAAAAGGAAGACTAAAAATCCATATAAAAACAATAGCTATTGCCAATCAAAATCCAAAGAGGAAGCAAAATAGAAGATAAAATAGGGGCAACACACGTTGCAGAATATTGGACAACAAAACAAATTGTGGAAGATGGGGATGAAATGTGGCTATTTTGAGAAGTATGTTTTAGATGGAGAGAGACCAAACTCTCCTGAGAGATTAAAGTGATTCTGCTAAAGGAAAAGGCATTATATCTTGATGAAGATATAGTCTAAGCTACAATGGTGAAGGCAATTGAAGGGATTAGAGATCGAAGATGGTGATTGGAAAGTTAGGATTTAAGGTTAATAGAGACGAGAAGCTCTCCCGATAGTTTCTCCCGTTCAAGAGCTTATTTCACTGGTGAATCCCTATTTCAATATTAATATTATTGCAAATCCTTTTCAAAACCAACCAAGTTGACATTTTTATAAAAAAAATTAGAAAGAAAAATGAGTCATTTATAAATTGATAAATTGATTTACCTAATTTCATGTTTAAACTAGTTTAATTGACTCATAAACTAATAGGCAACATAAAATATATCAAATACTCCCTCCGTTCCTAAATATAAGATCACTTTGGGGAAGTGGATAAGTTCCTAAATATAAGATCACTTCCTATTTTATCTCAAGTTTTGCCCAAATTACCCTTATACTCCCTCTTTTCATTGAAAACCCCTCCTCCTTTTAAAGTTAAGTAATTGAGGGATTTTGGGAAGATTATGTAATTTTATTGTCTTCCTTAATCTCCCCAAATTAACCAAAGTGATCTTATATTTAGGAACGGAGGGAGTATGTCATAATTAAATAACCGATTTTACTTTATTAATCATTCCAAAAGAAGTCAACCAAGTTTTATAGTTAGAACATGCGGAATATATTTTTAAATTGTTAAGGAGGTCAACCTCATAGAGGATTAAGTCCTTTATCTCGGTACTACTTCACTATAAGGGCAATGCACCAAATGAAACATAATGTTCATGCTAAATTGTTTCCAAAAAACACCGTGCAATGTTTTTTTTCAATGTTCCTTTTCACACGTTTTATTTAATTGTAACCTTTTAATATTGTTTTATAATATATTTCAATAGGATTTTATTTCTAAAATAACAAGAAAACTCATATATTAGTGCTTATATTTATATTCAATTATGATTTTAGTGTGGTTTTGGTTTTCTAATTAAATAATTAATTTTTCTTAACAAAAAAGGTACCTCATTCCTCCAAGAATGTAAGTATCTTGATGTTTCATCATTCATAGAAGAAGAATGCATAGGGGAATCATCATAGAATAAATGCTTATAATGTCTAGACATGACAATTACAATCAAATAATCTCAATATGCAAATGCAATTAACTATGCAAACATTTTTATGATTTTTAAATTTGGTATGAAAAAAGTAGAAAACAAGAAAAATTACTAACCTAAATGCAACTAATCTAAACTAAGTACACCTAGATTAAGACCCATCAAACAAGTTTGACAACCAATTATTAGGGAATCAATTACTTGGCTCCCCGGCAACGGTGCCACTTGAAGGACACCAAATTAGCGGTCGGTGTGGTGTGCTTCGGGACCACTCCTTCAAGAAATTTATGGACCTCAGGTAAATGGAAGTTACCCTTAGTATCGTTCTCAGATGAGCCTATTTATGTAATTAACCCTAGAACTATATGAAAACTTTTTTAAAACTAAGGAAAATTATTTTTTAATTTATTTCTTTTTGTTTGTATTAAAGATGAGAAGTACTTTGTAAGATTAGAAAATAGAATAAAAAAAGAGTTTTGGATAAATGGATAATAAAATATTCTCAGTGATTGGAAATTTCAAGAATCATGGCTTACAAAAATATTTAGGTAAAGTGGTCAAGTCAATAAATCTCTAAAGGAACCCCTCTAGGCTAAACTTAGATCAATATAATTAATGTCGGAACCCCTAACTTTAATCATTTTGATCTAAGTTGATTAAGCACGTGACCAAATTAAATTTACTAAACACAATGAGTTATTAATCCTACGACCTATACTACTCCGAATTGCAACTTAATTAACTTACTAGCTTCAATTTATTTTGGGACCCAATAGATTTCTAAGCATGAATAAACAACACCATTGTCCACTAAATAAGAACTCTTACTTAGCACAAGATTTTATCTAAAAGCATGTATTAAAATTATGAACTCATTATATTAAAACATGTTCAAGTCAAGAAGCTCAATGTTGAGAGTTCATACTAAAGAAAATTAACAATTGAGAATTGTTCTCATACATCCTTAAAAGATAAAAATAAAACAAACAACCAAATACATATATCTATTCGAACCTAGAAAATTGAAATACATAAGAGGAAGAGAATATATAAGACAATTATCCCATGTAAAGCTCACTTAGCTCATCTTTCCATTCCAATTATCAAGAACAAAGGAATTTAGTTGGCTCATATGGGAGGAGAGAACACAAAAAATGAGTGGGTGTGTGAGATTCATTGAAGAAATGGAGAAATGTGAAGAGTTGAAGAGGAGAAAAATAGAGACTTGAAGTGAGATTTTCGTGCCTCACTCCCTAGCCTCCACTCTCTCTGCCAGCTCCCCTTTTTCGATTCACTTCTCTCCTTTCTCTGTGTCACAGCTCCAGGACCCCCAGAATGCGTCTCTGCCCCTCAATGTTTTTATCTCTCTCGGCCTCCTCCTTCTTTTTGTCTTTTTTCTTTTTATCTAATTCATTCTCCCTTGGGCTCCCAACACTGAACACAATTCGTAGGTCCCTTTTGCTTCCTTCCAATGACACTCCTTGGCCCAAGATAAATTTGAGTTTGGCCCTTCTCTCTTGTACCCACGAGTCTACTTCTTGGCTTCTATTTTCTTTTCCTTTCTTTTCAATTGCAAAGCCCAACATTCCAAACAGGGCAATCCCTTTCTTACACACTTGAAAGTGTAAGCCTGGACAATTTCAAGGATGAAAAAGAACACTTAAACAAGTTGCAATATATGGTAGCACATAAGCACCAACTTGATATTTTTGTTTTTCTTTTTCCTATTTTGATTCATAAATTTCTTATCCTAATCAACCAAAGTCAAGATATTATTTTCAAGAACAAACTCTTTTAATTCTCTATCATTGACTTCCCAAATATAACCAAAATATTTGTCAAATATAATTAAAAATGAGAGTCATCATACCTAAGAGCTTTAGATATTAGGGAAAATTAATTATAGGTCCCTGGTAAGGGAAATAATATGGAAAAGTCCTAAAAATTGAAAAAAGTAAAGTAGAGTCCTTTAATTATTTTGAAAATGTAGGCCCACAATAAATAATAAAATACTCCACCCTCTCTTCTCTCTCCTGTCTTCTCTCTCCCCTCCCCCTTCTTCTTCTTCTTCTTCAACATCATCACCACCATCATGTCGGCCGCCGGCCGCCGGCCGGCCACCCCCTCCCCCCACCCAACTCACCACCCTCCTTCAACACTCTCCCACCCTCTCCCACCCTCCACATCCACCAGATTATCACTATCATTCAACATTCTTTTTGCTCTCCCCACCTTCTTCCCCATCACTCACCCCACTTAGCCCCCTTCTCAATCTCGCCTAAAATGACAGTAAAAGAAGTGAAAATAAGTAGGAGGGGTACTCACCAGAGTTCATAGCTGTCACGTTTCGCGGGGTTCTCGCCGGAAACCATCGTGCTCGCCGGATTTTGAAAAGAAAATGAAGGGAGTGAGGAATGGTGAAACCGAGTGGCAAAAGAAAGAAGAAACAAGGAAATGAAGTTTACCACAACCATAGTTCGACCGCTGCGTGCCTTCACCGTGGTCGCTGTCGCGGCCGTCGCCGGTGGAAGAAAAAGAACGAAGGAAGGAGAAGAAGAAGAAGGGGGAGGGGAGAGAGAAGAGAGGAGAGAGAGAGAAGAGTATTGAAGGAGGGTGGTGAGTTGGGTGGGGGGGAGGGGGTGACCGGCAGCGGCCGGCACGATGGTGGTGATGATGTTGAAGAAGAAGAAGAAGAAGAAGAAGGGGGAGGGGAGAGAGAAGAGAGGAGAGAGGAGAGAGGGTGGAGTATTTTATTATTTATTGTGGGGCTCGCATTTTCAAAATAATTAAAGTAGAGTCCCTTGGGACTCTATTTTAATTATTTTGAAAAGTTCGGACTCTACTCTAATTTTTTCAATTTTGGGACTGTTTCCATATTATGTCCTTTACCAGGGACCTATAATTAATTTTCTCTAGATATTAATCAAGCACAATTGAATAATTGCATCTCTATCATATGAATTGCCTCAAATTCAGCATATGAAACCATGCAAATCCAATGATTTGTAGGAGGGGTGATGATGACTAGAGTGGTGTGGGTGGGGGACGATGGATGTTGGGTTGGGGGGTGTTGTGTGAGACGTGTGTGTGTGTTGGCAGGGGGTGTTGGGGGGTTGTTTTTTATTTTTTAATTTAAATAATGTGGGTCTCACACATTTAAAAAAAATATTTGCCACATAAGCGAGCCATGTCAGCCGAAAATTTTATTACCTCACGTTAACTTTTAATGGTCAACGTCAGTCAAACTTAACGATGTTACCTAAGTTGAAACCAAATTTATTCTTCATTATCCCTCTGAGTGCTCCTAGTGTAATAGTCTGTTACCATTTTTATACCTTTACCCTTTTAAGATGAGATGAGACACAATTGTATGATCTTATTACTAATAGTCATATGAAGCATATATATAGTTTGGACAATACATATGATTTAGTAGTCTAGTAAAACAGTACATATATTTTCGTATATTTATAGTTTTTGTCAAAGTTTCCCATGGATAAGATAAACATGAATACCACAATTTAAAATTAAATTTGAAATGATGGAATGAAAATTTCAGCATGAACAATTTAAATACAATATGAATTTTGAGTTAAAATTACAATAATTTTTTATTACCCTTCTTTATCAAGAAGCACGCACACATGCTTCAGTGGTCCCACATTGGAATCAAGCCAAAGGGTTCTTATACAAAACGTTGTCCTGTTGATTTTGGCATTCAAACTGGCATGGAAAATAAATAAGCTTCTACTAGATTGCAAATTTGTAATGGTTGGTCATGAATTTCTTACATTGTATGTCATTCAACTTATGTAATAAAGTTCACCTATATGAATATGTTATTTGAATCTAAAAATTTACCATTATATGGATTTTATCATAAAAATAAAGCAGTTAAACATATATAAAGAGGAGTGAATAAATAATGAAAGAGTAGGGAAAATTCCATTTATTTATTTGATTCCACCTACATGGTACACATAATAGAATCCTTGTGGTCCATTAGCACGTTGGTTTATCTTTAGGGCAACACGCCTTATAGCAAGCGGTTATGCAACTTGGATTTACACCAATTGGATTTTCGCAGCCCGCCACACATGCACGCAAGCAATCGGAGACCGGGTCTTGTCCAGCAACCTCTTCAATAAGCGATGTCGTCACCACCACCAGCCACATCAATGCAAGTGTTGCCATCATTTTGCTGTTCAAAGCCATTATTCTATTTACTCCCCCAATTCTCTCCAAAAACTTATGTATATATGGAGGAAGTTGATCACAACTTATTTATTATTAACAATCTATTCTTTTGGATATATATAGAGTTTTTTTGTGATTGATTTCGTAGCCAAATCGAAACTGTTGGATGCTTTTCCTATTTGCATTAGTTTTCTTTATTACAATGGTAGTTACTGAATGAATTAATATTGGATGAATATGATGATTTGATTTTTTTAATCATTTCCAAAATCAATTAGTCACTTTTCAGTTATAAGCAAGAGTCTAAGACTTACCCATCAAGCAAATCAAACTCTTGGTAGTCAAATTCGTGAGTTTGACTAACCATTTTCAAATTAAATTAGTCAAACTCGAATTTGTCTAACGAACTTTAAAGGTAAGCTCCAGATTTTCAAACTTGTGTATTTAAGTAAACTCGTGGAAAGAACGGTAAAATAAAATATTAGATTTGAATCGTAACCTCGTAAGAGTTTAAGTTTATTAATAAAATGTGTTTCTAGTAAAAATTTACAATGATTTGGCTCAATATATTTTAAATATTAATTATTGATATTAAATATATAAACCCTAATTCTTTATGAAATTCAATAGAGAAATTTCTATGGATTATATATAAAAAATTCATTGAATTTAGTAAAGTAATAATAATTATTTTACTTCATTAAAATGGAAGCATTGAATTATTTTTATTAGAATAGTAGTCTTTGAATGAATTAATTATATATAAACAATGATTATGGTAATTTGATTCTTTTTAATCACTTTCAAGTTACTCCCTAATCGATCATGAGCAATCCTGTGAAAACTTATCCTTTAAGTAAATCTATCTCTTGGTAGGAACATAAACTTATCCTTTAAGTAAATCTAACTCTTGGTAGGAACATAAATTTGGATCTTGAATTTTAAAGGAAAACCCATAGTTATATGTTTTCATCAAAAAGATGTAAAAAGTATATGATAAGGTTGCTAAACTAGAATTTAACTAAACTTGTTAGAAGAATATAAAATTGGATCGTAAACTAAAATCGCACATTCGTACGAGTATACTTTTACTAAAATTGAAAATAATAAACAATGGAAAAATCTACTATGCCCATGTATATAATTGAAAATCATCATTTTGACCAATACTATCGGGTATTGCTTAGCAATTGTTAGATTCCCCAAAGACGTAGCAATTGACTTGTGTACATGTGAGTATGTGACTATTTTGTAATGGTAAATAGGCAAAATCTAATGGTATTTGTCGTTACTTTTTAAATGTTCATTAGTCTAATATATAAATTTTATTGTTTATTGTGTCAATTGATGTTTGGGTAACTATGCATTGGCCAAAATGATATTTAATTATTAATCTTATTAATTAATTATTTATTTACTATTGATATTTAACCATTATATTTAACCCTTAAATTTATTAATTATTGCTTAACTATTCTTAGATTCACCTATGCGCATGCACGTAAGCAATCGACCATGGGGTTTTGTCCAATCAACTCTTCAACAAGCAATGGCGTCGCTACCACCAACCACATCACTTTAAGTATTGCCATCATTTTAGTGTTCAAAGCCATTATTCTGTTTACTCCTCCAATTTTCTTCAAAACCTTCTTATGTATTTTGATCACCAATTATTTATCATTAACAATCAATTCTTTGGATTTATAGAGTTTTTTCTGTGATTATTTTGTAGCCAAACCGAATATGTTTGCTTTTTCCTATTTGCATTAGATTTTTTTATTAGAATGCTAGTTACTAAATGAATTAATATACAATGGACATTATGATTTGATTCTTTTTAATCATTTCCAAATTAAATTATTCACTTCTCTATTATAAGCAAGAGTTTGAATCTTACCCATCAAGCAAATTAAACTCTTGGTAGTCAAACTCGTGAGTTTGACTTATTATTTTCAAATTAAATTAGTCAAACTTAAATTTGGATCATGAAATTAAAAGATAACCTCACAGATTTCAAACTCGTGAGTTTAAGTAAACTCGTGGAAAGAGGAAAAATAAAAAAGTGTTTCCAGTCTCAATTATAGGAATAAAGAATGAAATTCGGTGCAATATTAGTAGGGCGAAGGGGCAAAACTAGCCACCGTAAATTTTCAAATGGACAACTCTGGCACCCGTAAATTGAAAGGGGCAAAACCGTACATTGTAAATCAAAATGAGGCAAATGTAACATTCTCAACTAAAGGTGTTAAGTTTAACCGTTAATTGACTGGGAATGATGATGGGGCTTGTTGACGTGGCAATATGTGGTATTTTTTGTGACGTGGCAATATGCTGAATAGGTGGGACCCACAGTAAATAATAAAAAATAACCCCAACCCCATCTCTCTCTTCCCCTCCTTCTTCAACTTCCCCAACACCCCCGCCGTTGGCCGCCATCCTATTCGCCGGAATCGGCCACCTATGGTGGCTGGCCGAGTTGGGCCTCAACATAAAGAGGAAGGAGATAAGAAATGAAGTTGGGGAGGGAAACTAGCTTGAAAACAAAAAAAACATGCCACCTCACCCCATAACCTTCGGCCACCGCCGGAACGAACCATCACCACCGGAAAACTGCTTCACACGTCGGAGAGCAGAGATGCACAACTACAGATCTAACCTGAGCTTGACAATTTTGAGGAGAGTGCAAGAAAAACGAAATGGATGGAGTTTTTGAAGGGTGGAGGCCGAAGTTTGTGTGTATGGAAGGAAGAAGAAATGAAATGGTGAAGGGGGTGGCCGACGGAAAATGAAGAAGGAAGGAGGGAGTGACTTGTATGGGTTATTTTTACTATTTATTGTGGGTCCCACCTATTCAGCATATTGCCGCGTCAGAAAAAATGACACATATTGCCACATCAGCAAGCCCCATTAGCATTTCCAGTCAACTAACTGTCAAACTTAACACCTTTAGTTGAGAATGTTATATTTGCCCCATTTTAATTTACAATGTACGGTTTCGCCCCATTCAATTTACAAGTGTCAGAGTTGTCCATTTGAAAATTTACGGTGACTAGTTATGCCTCTTCGCCCATATTAGTATCCTCGTTAAATTTGGTTGATGTTGACCATTGGAAGCTGACGTGGCGGGGTAAATACATTTTTTGGAAGACGTGGCCTGCTCATGTGACAATCATTTTTCTAAATGTGCCACATGAGCAAGCCACGTCAGCAAAAACTGTTATTTCTTCAACCACGTTAGCTTCTAACGGTCAGCATCAATCAAACTTAATAGTGTTACTTAAATTGCACCAAATTTTATTCTCCACTTCCAGAATTGAGACCGGAAACACTTTTTTCCGCTGAGTGATCCTAGCAAAATAATTTGTTCCCATTTTTATACCGTTTCCCATCAAAAGATGCTATTGCTTCGTAAGGATAGTTAAAGGAGTTCACTTCCTGCTAGGATCACATACTGTTAGTAGGACTATATCTTCACTTGTGTAATGAAAAAAATTAACAAATTTGAATGGTGAATGAGGGAAGAGACGGTCTTCTCAATTCCACATTGTAATTCTATATATTAGATCTTTTTTCAATCAAAATTTACTAATTACCATGACAAAAAAAGATCAGCTCAATTGCTCTTACTCTTAAATTTTGCCAGTTTGTTGCAATTTTATATGATTGTTTAATTTTTCCCAATATACTATTATTATACAAAAAAGAACCCTCCAAATATAAAATGATAAAAAATAAGGGATATTTTTCCAATATTTATATTTTCTTAATCCCATTCATATCATCGGCTTTGAACATTTTTGTGGGATAAGACCAATAGTTTTGAATTAAGTCCAAGTCAAGTTCAGACATTAGTTCGTTTGATTTCAACAAACTTACATTCGAATGATTCTCCAAACTTCAAAGAGCGCCTAGACAATTCAATTTTATTGTAACTATCTTATGGATAACATCAATATATAATACTATTACATATCTTTTGAAAACTAAATATAAGATATATTTAACTTTTTTGAAAAAACTTACGAAAACAAAATAAGTAATTTATAAATTAATTTACTTATTTTTTTAAAATTAATTTACTTGATCTATAAACCAATAGGTAATATAAAAATATATCAAATATTTTATAATTAAATAACTTTTTTTGCTTCCTTAATATTTAAAAAAAGGGGAGGTTGAGCTCATTGAGGATTAAATCTTTTATCTCCGGAATACTTCACTATTAAGGCATTACACCAAATCAAACAAAATGTTCACGATAAATTGTTCTAAAAAAGTACTATGTAATATTTGCTTTTTTTGTGTTTTTTTTTTCAATGTTCCTTTTCACAAGATTTATGTAATTGTAACCTTTTAATATTGTTTTCCAACATATTTCAATAGGATTTTATTTCAAAAACAATAAGAAAACTTATATGTTAGTGCCTATACTTTTATTCAATTTTGATGTTAGTGCGGGTATTGTCTTCTAATTAAACAATTAGTTTTTCTCAATTTCTACTATTAGTTCCTATAACTTTCTTCTCTTAGCATGATTAACCTTTATGATGTTTACAAAATAAAATTAAAGCATTTAATTATGGTGAAAATGTTCATAAAAATAAAAAAAATAAATAAAAGCATAGGTATATCAACAAATATGTTTTTTAATACAACTAACAAATATGTTTTCCCTAAAAATCTAAGTTATTTACTTATGTTTTCATGAAAGAACTCATTATAAAAATGAATATTCATTTGAAAAAACCACATCACTAAAAGCTTTTATATTTAATACAATATTTGTAATTAAGTTGTAAAATAAGCGAAAATTGGGGATGAAATGATGCATCCCTATTTCACAAATTAATTAGGGAAAATGACAAATAAAGCTTGCCTAATTAGAAAAAGGACAATTAAAGTGGGTAAATTGTGGAAATGACAAGTTGGGTCATTTGAACCTAAAACAAATTATCATATTTGGGGAAAAGACTTAAGTGCCCTTAAAATTAAAAATTCATCATCCTTCTTCTCTCTGCAGTCATCATCTTCTTCTCAAAACCTAGCCACCATCTTCTCCTCAAACCCTACCTAACCCACCACCCATCATCGGCCTCCCTGTCTCCCTCATCTCTCTGTCGTCATCTTCACCCATCGTCGGCTTCAATAAGGCCCTCTGCAGAAGCAATTTCGTCAGAGCGAGTTCGTCATCTTCACCCGCCATTTTTGCTTCCCTGTAACATGCCGAATAACTAGAGTAACATGCGTATTAACCACTGTCTCATGCATTTCAACCATAGAATTACGTGCAGTTTTGAAATTCAACTTGTTCCTAATTATAAGATCACCTTTTAATTTTTCCCAACATTTTCCCAAATCAACCATACAATGCAAGGCTATAATGCTTATCTATAATAAGCAGCAAAAGAGAGAGTGAGGATAAAAGT
The DNA here is from genome assembly GCA_029929735.1 of Mimosa pudica. Lineage (NCBI taxonomy): Eukaryota > Viridiplantae > Streptophyta > Magnoliopsida > Fabales > Fabaceae > Mimosa > Mimosa pudica. Next base: position 2,563,925 of record JAKELP010000017.1, on the reverse strand, counting down.
ATATAGTTGGGATAAATTGGTAATATCACGTATAAATAATTAACTTAACTAACTTCTTTAATCTACTCAAATTAGGGAAAATAATCTTATAGTATTTAGGAAAGGAGGGAGTTTGTGTTACTTCCTCCGGTCCTAAATATAAGACCTAGTTGACTTTTTTTGGAGATATTAAGATTACAAAATATGTATTAAATTATGATATAGTATTTGATATATTTTTATATTAGTTAATAGTTTATAGCATAAATAAACTAGTTTAAGGAATAAATTAGGTAAATCAATTTACAATTGTCTTATTTTAATTTTTTATAATTTTCCAAAAAAAGTCAACTAGATTTTATATTTATGACTAGAGGGGAGTATTATTATTTAAAGAAAAGAAAAGATAAAATAACAAATTATCATTGGGCTTATGATCCAACCCGGCCCATTGGTAATTTGTATTCTTCCTCCTCCTGCTTAAACACACTGACCAAAGTCCTCCATCCACTACAAAATCTTCACATTCTGGCGAGCTTAGCTTTGTCATGAGCTACTTGCCGCAACTATCATCCTACACAGCAACGTTATTCACAAGAACCACTTCCTTTGTTTCAAAACGTTGTTTACACTATGGACACTCTGTGTCTGTCCTCTCACTTCAGAGGAAACCACAGCATGCTGCTATTCTTATGTCTGGCCACTTAGAATTCGTGCGTACGAGGTTTCGTGTTCTGTGCTATTCATCCTCTAGGAAAGGCCGCAAGTTGAATAAGCTAGAATCTGAGGAACAACAAGTGATGATGGAGAAAGAAAAAGATGCTTTTTTTGTTGTTCGTAAGGGAGATGTTGTTGGAATATACACTAGTCTTGTTGATTGTCAAGCTCAAGTTGGATCTTCTGTAATTCTCTTCACACCCCATAATATGACTCAAACTTTCAAATGCTTTATATTCTATGTATGCATGATCAATTTTGTCTAGGAAGTATTTGATGGTCTAAGTATGGGTAAAGAAAAAAGTGTTTTCGGTCTTGGTTATGGAGAATAAAATTGGGTGCAATTTATTTTTTTGTGAGAGAAATTTTTATTTTTTTGTGAGAGAAATTTTAGGAAGGGGTTTGGACTGAAACCAATCCAAGGTAGATTACTCCCAGCTTCACTAAGCTACGGAGATGCTTCCTCAAGCGTCGCGATGTAGAGTGTCACTCCCCAGGAATCGAACTCGCGTCTAGGTGGACAACCCGATGCTCATTGTTTAATCCTTTCGCCACTGAACTCACGCACGATGGGTAAATTGGGTGCAATTTAGGTAACACAGTTAGTGTGGCCAACATTATTGACCGTCTCCAAGCTTCATTTATTTTCCCCGCCACATCAGCTTTGGAGACAGTCAAACTAATAGTGTTACCAAAATTGCACACAATTTTATTCTCCTTGCTCAAAATTGAGACAAAAAGCACTTTTGTTTAGCTAAGTGCTCGTGGCATAATTGTTCGTTACCAAAATTGTACTTCACCCTCAAAGTATGCCCTATAAGTATTAAAGTGGAGTTATTTTGCCCTATAATGTTGAAATACTAAGAGTTAAGATCAACATTTTAATAGTTAACATAATTTTTTAAATGGGATAGGATGATATTGGTCCATTTTGAAACTTTCAGGGTCCCAAAAAAAAAATACTTTCTGGTCAAAATTAGTGGGAAGTGAAAGTTTTCTGTGGCAGAATAGACTCTTAATCCCACGTTATAATATTTGAAAATGTAAGGTTTGTTTGTTGGACTATTAAGTGCTGTGACAGAATGTTTTATTGAAACTGTGGAATGTTCTCATTTGCAATCTAGTGGTTTCTTGTTTTTCTGAGCATGGCTTCCTGTTGTTATACTTTGAATGAATGAGCTTTTTGTATTGTATGAGTAAAGGATCACTCTGATTTTTTTAGTTCTGATTCAGCTATTTGCTTTCATGGGAATCAGAAGACTCTTCAAGTTGATGCAATAATTTTTTGTTTTTCATGATAGATATGCAGTCCTCCTGTCAGTGTGTACAAGGGATACTCCCTGCCTAAGGATGCTGAGGATTATCTTGTCGCACGTGGGCTAAAGAATGCTTTATACACTATAAGAGCTGCTGATTTGAACGAGGATGTATTTGGTACTCTTGTTCCTTGTCCCTTTCTGGTAAGACCATTGTTGCCTTTCATGTAATGATCCCCACCGAATGTATGTGTTCAAATTAAAAAGGGTCAACTTAGTTCTAATGCTTACTTGGTGAAGGTACGAGGGAAGGGACTATACTAGGCAGTTTTACCCTTGCTTTATGAGCTTGAAGAAATTTCATTGTCTTTTACTTTTGATAATGCTCACTCTAGGAATTTTTTGTTTATGTTAAAGCTTTCTTTTATGATTTGTCAAATATCTAATACATCAGATAATTGGGATGTTCATTCACATAGTGATGGAAATTATTCCCTTTTTCACCTTTTTATACAGTTCTGGGGCAAATGTTGAATTCAAAAGGCTTCAAACATGTTTGTATTTTCCAATTTTAATTTTTTTTGCTTCGTTTCTATTTAATCACAAATCTAATAAATCTTTATTTTTTTTATATTTGAATATCTAGGTAGCAATCTTCTATTATCCTGCAGATACCTGTTTCTTTTGTAAAAAGTTCATGCTTGCCCTTTTCATGATGCACTTCGTAAACTTGAGATTCATTAATCTAGTGTATGAAAATTGATGTTCATATATCTTAGGATCCAGCTTCTTCAGAGGCAGGCACATCAAGCAATGCTGTATCTAAAAAGAGATCTTTGGGTGTGCTTGGACCTAAAAATGTGGTGAGTTCTGCAATTTTTAGGAACTATAACTTGCTTATCTTTTTTTTTTTTGGTTACATGATATAACTTGATTATTTTCAAAGGAACGTTATGTGGATTGTGTATAAAGTTGTATACCTCGAGAGTTGATTTGCATTTTTAACCCCTTAATTAATCACATCACCATTACCAAATTTGAATTGGAATAATGATGTAATATCCTTATTATATCCCTCTACATCACATTCTTCTGCTAATAACCTGTAACAGTTTTAGAGTTGAGTGAATAGAGTTCTTGCTTAGCATGGAACCATATACTTATATATACTTTCAACTATATTTTATTATTACATACAGATATGCTAGTTAAATGTGATAATGAACTTTGGATATTGATGTTTGACTTCTTAAATAGTTCAAATGTTTGATAATAAAATTCTATGACAATTTTAAGATTTTAAGCCACTTCAAATTTTATAATTACTTGAATGTGAGCCGATTTGGAAATCACTAGCATGATTTTTGACATATATTTTAACTTACCCATATGGGTATGTGACAAAGCCTGATTATCTTCACTTCACTTTGTGCTGTCATTAGATGTTCTGGTGATTTATTTTTTAAAACTATCAAATTAAAAAGATGATTATGTTGGTGATTGGATTTTCTTTCCAAAAATGTTGTGGGTCTGATTGGTAAAACCATTTCAGACCTTTTTACTCCATAGTTTCCATGTTAGGTTTTTTTTTTCCAGGAAACAACTTTGTACCATACTTAGGTCGTCACCATCTAAATCCATATATTCCTTATTGCATAACTTAATATATTTGAGATTTGTCATATTCTGTTTAGGAGAAAGAAATTGCTTTGACATCTTCCTCTGACGAGCCATTAAGCAAACAAGTGAAGTTAGATCATTCTGCTGTGGCTCAAGTATCATCATCTGAATTGGTAAGTAGAACCCATATAGAAGCTTGTACTGTGTTACATGTAAAATAATGCTTGCTTCAGCATCTTTATTTCAATCATAGTTACTGTTGCAATTATACCAAATACAATGTTGTTTTGTCACCTTAAGGATTTTAAGTAAAACTAGTGGGTGACAATTAATGCTAAATGAATTATTCCTACCTTTTTTTGGAGTCCTTTTTTTGTGCGGGATGGGGCATGCTTGGACTGTTTAAATCCTTTTAAATACCACTTTTGCATTTGGTAGTAAAGCCTGATGATCTCAATCACTTTTAGAGGACTTGCATTGTTGAGTTTGATGGTGCATCAAAAGGAAATCCTGGAAAAGCTGGTGCAGGGGCTATTCTGCGATCAAGTGATGGGAGTTTGGTATAATTTTGTGATTCTACTTCTATACACTTTCTACTTCAAACCTAGAATACAATAATTATTATTGTTTCCTAAAGATTTGTAGGTTGCGTGAAGGTGTAGGTGTTGCAACCAATAATGCTGCTGAATATCGTGCTTTAATATTGGGAATGAAATATGCTCTTCAAAAGGGGTTTACTGCTATTCGCATCCAAGGCGACTCCAAACTTGTTTGCATGCAGGTTTTTCATTTTATTTGCGTGTTTCTATGAATTGTTTTGATACATCATACATATATGTGGAAGGTATTGATTTATATCCCATCTTCATTGTTACAATTGTGAGAATTATGTTGTGGCAGAATGCTTTTTCAGAGTTTACACCAACATTTTCTTGTCTTTTCGGTATTTGATGTATATACATGAGAAATATATGTATTTAGTCTCTAAATTACGCATGCACATACAATCAACTCTTGCAAGATGTCAAAAGAGAGAAATTTGAACCAATGGTAATTTTAATACTCTACTTGTTATCAAGTTTATTATCCATAAGGTAACTGAGATTAGTCAAAGACCTATTGTGTATCTATAGTAATGTAATGGAAAATCATATTGTCAATTTCCTGATATAATTTCCAATTGAAATTCCTTGTTTGCCCTTAAATAGGGCTTTAGTATCTTGTGTTAATCCTCATCACTCAGATAAATGCATGTAATATATCTTAAGACATTGGCCAGGCCTGGTTTGTCAGGTTTGATAATCAAAAGGATAAAATCGGGAGATTCATCAAAAAGAAAGAAAGGAAGAAAGTCAAATTGATGGATTCTCAGACTCTGAGTGTGTGTTATTGCCTGAGATACAATGCAATTCTGATTTAAAAATAAAAAATCTTACTTTACTGGAGAATGAACAGCTGATCATGTATATGCACTTATAAAAGATGAAATTGGCAACCTTGGATTATAATTTGTCACTGATTTTATCTCTTAAACTCTTGCTACTGCATCAAACAGATTGACGGTTTATGGAAGGTGAAGAATGAGAGCATGTCTAAGTTACATAAGGTGGCAAAAGAACTCAAGGATAAATTTTCATCATTCCAGGTCATTCATGTTCTAAGGGTAGGTACATTTGATTCATACTGAAGTTCCAGAAAGAACTTATGATTTTCAACCCATATTATTATCACTTATCAATTCTATTCCAAAGTTCTCTGTTTCGATATTAATTTCATGAAAATGGCTTATGTACAAGTCTCTAAGTCAACTACACGGATAATAGATTGTTTCTGTGCGATTTTAACATTCAACACTTCAAAATATATCATTCACTAATAGATTCTGTTTCATAAATTCCTACCTATGCATTTCTGTTTCATGATTGTCTTTACTGGCACTTCCATCGCCCTTCTGGGCGCCTGTCTAATTTGGTTTTTTAAAATGATTTCCTACAATCTTCTCCTCATTAGGTCCAACAACAACTTTGTTTTGTATATGGTCATTGTCAACTTTGTCTTTCCTTATGCTTGACCACACACCTATTTTAACATTATGATCTCTGCTTCCCTAACTTTTTACTCTTCCTTTTAGTGCCTTAAAATATGCTACTATACTACAACGTCTCCGATCTTGAAACAGTATGATTAACAGACTGGTTTGGTACTGTGTGATCACAAATAACTCTTCATAGCTTTCTTCATTTCCACCACCCAGTTTGTATCCAATGTGTAACATCTCTATCGATTTCACTATTATGTAATATTGATTGCAAATGATTGATCTTTGACACTTGTGGTATGTATGATTTGATCTCTAGTTTTTACCCTCATATCCTAACATGCCTCCGTAAAATTTATATTGTTTATAACCCATGGAATCTAGAGAATCTCTGTAGCTCTAGTATAGAGTTAAATTGAATGACTCAAATCCGGTTGAAAAAAAAAATATCATTAGGCTTGGAGATTTTTTGTTAATGTGTTTGATCAATAATGTGAACCTTTTTGCAGTCCAATCCTCATCGGGAAGTTGTTTTTAAGGGGTTCTCACATTAGTCATTATTCCAATATACTATTTTTTAATCCTTGATATTAGTCCATATTAACCAATTTTGGTTGAATAAGGAAACTAAATAAATTTCTCGATAATAGCATGTTACATTATGGTTATGAAAAACATGTGTATCATTACATTATATATTTGTTTATAAGTCAGCCAACTTAGATTCTCTTAATAGTTATGGAATATGAAGACCTTTTTTCCTGAGCCTTTTATACCAGTTCTCTTTATATTTGAAAAAGGAGTTAACTGCTTGCTGTCCAATGCTATTTCATTTTTGTGTTTGTGTTTCACTTGTACACTCCTGTTTCTCATAATCAAGATTTTTTTTCTCTAGGTCCAAAACTTATTGATTCTTTGGAAATTGCTTTTCTAACCTCCTAACAAACGCAGCCATCTTCATCCTACACGTGGTGATTCCCAATCATCTCGTTTCCTTTTATTAACTAGCTATATCATTACTGCTTACTTCATGTTCCCTGAGCTTTTTGATTACGAATCTGCATCCTTAAGTCTCTATTTCGGAAATGATTTGTATAGGAAATGCCCCCATTTTCTTGGTCTCAGATTTTAACTGCGTTCACATCATAAAATATCCATGTTTTATTATGATTGCAACATTTTAATTGATGCTTGTGTGAAAGCTTATTTAGTAACATATATTTTTGTGTCCCTTTGTTAAGAATTTGAACTCTGAAGCTGATGCTCAAGCAAATTTGGCAATCAATCTTGCTGGTAAGGCGTTCAGAGTTTTGAGTATGTTTTTTAGCTTTTATACAAATGTATCTAATCTAGGGTTATTCTGATTAGTAAGTTTTTTCTATTACTGCAGATGGCCAGGTTCAAGAGGTGCAAGATTAGTTTAAGAAAGACCAGGACAATATTTTTGGTTTGTATTACAAAGCCTATGTGGCTTCTTTCCTTTATTTTTCCATGTTTTCCCTGCTACAAGGCTTCTGATAATTTATTAGTTAAAAAGTTATAGTCTCTAATTTAGTTGTGTTCATTCTTTTTGTAGGTGACCCAGCTATTGACCAATGAAACAAATTAGAATGAATTTTTCTATTTGGTCCTTAGTCACTAACAAGATTTACAGTTTGGCTGGTGGTTAAAATTGACTTGTCCACTGTGATATCCATCTAAAGTCGAGGCACCACCTCCTGTTCCATTGATTTTTCATAAGGGGAATCAATCTCGCTAAATTGAATTTTTTTATTTGTTTTGCCTTCTGTGGGGTTATATTGGCAATGCAAAGATAATCCCTGTTCTATTAAACCCATCCCTTTAGCTCGCCTTGCTGTGATTTTATGTTTCTTGTACAACAAAGTATAGAAACACACATTATTGTTACAAACAAGGTTGTCAACTCGTGAGTTTTAGTAAATTTGTGGAAAGATAGTAAAATCAAATTCTGAACTTGAATTATATACTCGTAACTCGTAAGAGTCTACATTGATTAATAAAACTAGTGGCTACCTTGTTCGGTGTACGGGAATGTTTTTATTTTGATGAAATATCACACATTGTCCTAATACAAAGAATTCAAAATCATATAAATACGAAAATGAATGCAATTACATATAGCCTTATAACATAGCATGTAACTTATTCATTTCATCTTCCGTAACTAGAGTGTACGATGGATGGTACAACTTTTGGTATTTGACTTCAAAAGCTGCTCTCTCAAAAAATTCCGCTTCTAAGTCATCATGTTGACTGTGCAGTATGAAATTTTCATAAGATGAATTCATGGAATTGCATGATTAAGTAGGAAATTGAGAGATTTGAGAGATTTAAAACACATTTCTATTAACATTGTTAGAAAATCAATATTCATGTTACTAAAAAATATTGGAAGCGTAGAACATAATGATCTTACGATGCGGACTATGTTGGTGGTGCCCTGGCCACTGCTGGCGTAACAGTTGAAACGACAATCACTTAAAATCATATTTTCCCGGAACTTTTAGACAGAGATCATATTTGCTTGTGAAAATTTTTAGAATCAAATTTGCTCTTGAAGTATACAAAATGGATCAATTTTACCCCATATCTTACATGTATTGCCACCTCATCCTCAATGCCAAAGGTAACGCCACCTCATAATCTTCTCCATCTCTCCCTCCACCACCTCCTCTCCCTCCCCTCCCTTTCCCTCCACAAGTTTCTCAAAAAAATAAATTAACAAAAAATTTCCGGACAAAACTACAATTTTCAAATCGAAAAAAGACAGAAAGAAACAAAAATTAAAATTTAGAGCCAGATCAATGGTGTACATTGAAACCCCTTCCTCCCTTTGTTCAGGTCTTCAGCCAAGTTGTGTTTCGTTACCGAAAAAAGAAAATAAATTGTGATCAAAGAAAAGGAAACAAATATACTACATAATTTTTTGAAGACTTGAATCTCAAGGTCAAAACAAAAAAGCTTCGATCCTGTTCAACACTTGTATTTTAAGCGATTGGATTGTTGAAATAGATGAAGTATGAGCAGCGTGAAAACGCTGTGTAGACTGCACCACGGTTCTCCTTCATAAGTTGCAGTCAGCTATTTCGATGCAGGGTTTCATTTCGAATCCCTAATTTCAAGCCTTGTTCACCTTCCCCGTCATTTATTACATTCGACATGGCGGTGGAGGGAGGGATGAAGAAGATGATGAGGTGACATTATCTTTGATATGGAGGATGAGGTGGCAATACATGTAGGATGTGAAGGTAAAATTTATCCATTTTGTATACTTGATATAATATTATAATCATTGGGGTATGCAAAGAATCACTATAATACTGCTCAATATAAAAACATTAATTTGATACCAACAAAATTTCCAGGGCAAATATGATCATTGTCTAAAACTTTCGTGACAAATATGATCTTTAACCCATAACCTATAATATGAATGCATAAATCATTTAGCTACACTTACATGGCATCATGAGTGTCAAACCTACATTTTGTTCTAGCACCATAGAAAAAAATCCATCAACTAAATATTTGATGTGAAATAACAAAAAATTAGTCAACCAAAACTTCAAAACATTATTATATTATAATATTTATATGACATTATGCACTTCATATTTCAATGATTAGAGATATTTCTCAAATGATTAGGTACATTAGCTTACCTGCCATATTTCCAAGCAAACTTCTACGATAAGCAAATAAACTCAAAATATTTCTAGAAAATTAAATACACAAATTGGAAAAAGAGTCCGCATTGAATTAGAGCTCACATATTTAAGACTCTTCTGTAGGTGTAACATTAATACTGTAACATCCTGAAAAATTTAATTCAGGATTAGGGAGTGTTTTGGGAAATTTTGGAATTTTTAGGAATTTTTGGGATATTTTTGGAAATTTGAGTAATTAATGTGCATATAATTAATTAAGAAATGAAGAGTTTGAAATATGAGGGAGTGGTAAAGCTAAAAATATTTTGAAGTTTAAAAAGATTGGAGGCTGGTTTAAATGGTTTTAAAATTAAAAGAGTACACTATGGCAAGTTTGGGCTACAAATCATCAGAGAACCCCCTTATTTCAGTGATCCAAACACGCCCCTCCCCTTTACTTTAAATACCGGACTCCCTCCTCCCTCACCTTCGAACCCAACCTCCCCCTCCTCCATCGGTCACCATTCCCCTGCGTGCTCGCCGTCCGGATTCCGGCGAGCTTCCGGCAGCACGGCGGCGTCGACCGCCGTGGTTTGACCCAGAGACCTCCCTCCTTCCTTCTTCAACCGACGGACTCCTCCTCCCCAAGCAATCTCATTCATTTTTCTTCTCCTCCACATACACCCATTGCGTTTTCTCACTCCCAAACCTCCAAAAATCATGTGAGCTCGTCGATCCCTCAATGTTTTGTTGTTTTCTTCACTGTTCCTCACTCTCCCACCTTGTGTTCCTTCGTTTCTCCGGCGGTCTAGGCGGCGGACGACAGTAGTGGACGGTGAGGCTTGTGTTTTGTTGTTCTTCAAGCTAGTTTCTTGTTTCCAACTTCATTTTCCTTATGTTTTTCTCTTGTTTTACTGTTTTGATCGACCAGTCCCAAATGGCTGATTTTCCGGCGAACATTTCCGGCGATGGCGAAGCCATTTCGCCACCGATTTTGACCTGCAAGTTGAGTTCAAACTTATGTGAGTCTTTTGTTATTTTATTTTGTTATTTTCTGCGATTTCTTGGCAGATTTGAGAGTTAGGGTTTGATGGGTTCTGATTTTTTTGTGCGTCTTTAATTAAATGAAGGGAAGATTGTTGTGTGAGATGAAATGTTGCTTTTATTCTGCTTTGGCTGAAATGAATTCTGAGTTTGGGAGTACTTTTATCTCTGTTTCTGGAAGGACAGAGTTAAAAACCTTTAATTAATCTCTGCAAGAGCATATACAAGTCTTTAACCTGTTGTCGTAGGTGTGCTTATAAAATTTATTCCATTTTGTTTTGTTGTGAGGCTTAAGTTGTGTTGAATGTAGATGTGGTTGACTCCTTGTTCCTGAAAGAGTGAAGTCAGATTTATAAATCTGATTTCATTAGCTAAAATGCACGAAATAACCTATGGATAAGTTAATAAATAGGTAATAGATGTAGTTGAACATGAATTATTTGTTGCTAGTGCCTTTTCTTCTGCTTGTTAAAGTGATAAGTGTACTAATATTTGTTGATTCTCTGTGTTTTGGGTTAACTGCACATGGCTGCTTCTACTGTTTCCTTGTGATGCTATTTTTGTTTGGCCAAGTTACTAATTAAGTGTAAACATATGCCCATGTTGTGTCTCAAATCTGTAAATGGATGATTCATGTTGATTATGTGCCTTGCATGTTAAAAATCTGAATAATAATTAAAGAAATAATGACATTGATATTGGTTGCTATGTGGTCAGTTAGGCATAGAAAGTGAAGTTGATGTTCTTGTTACTTTTGCTTTTTGACTTTTGACCCTGCGCATGAGTGTATGACAATGAACTGTTTGAATTTTGGTTTTGGGAGGATTTTAAATTCTGTTTTGGTTTGGCCAACGAGTTTGAGGGATGTTCGGATGGAAGTGAATTGCTGCATGCAATCATATAATGGTAAATAAATAAATAGGCTTGGCTTAGTTTGTTTATGTTCTTGTCAGTTAGTTCGTGAATGATGGGAATAATATAAACATAGCTTTTGGAAGAATGAAGTTGTGAATGGTACCTTGTGATTTTAATTAGAATTATATGATTATATTGTTGTGATAGGATTTTCGTTTTGGCTGAATTAAAGGCATGAAAATGGAGGGTGCCTATTTAAGGAACTTATGAATTGAGAAAGGCTTATAGATTTGGAAATGCATATGATTTGGTGGGGGAATATGAGATTCTTGGTAATGCTAGTTTCATTTTCTGTTCTATTATAATAGGCTTAAGAAAAACCTTGATTCTTGTGATAAACTACACATGGGTTTCAAATTGCCGTGTTTCTTTTATATGTATGGCTGAAATGAAGGGCAATATTTATTGGCCATTACATGTTCAGTTATGCTTGAGATTGGAAATCTGATTTTTATTTTCCACATTCAATGTTGCTGCCCAATTGAACCTTGTATGGGTGTTGAGCATTAGGTGGAAGGGTATGGTTATCTTGGAAAGATATGAATATGAATGAATTTAGAATGGATATATGTTTCTACATGTGATTGAGATGGTTTAATTATTTTTGGAGTTCATATACAGAAATGCTTAATTGTGAAGGTGTGTTTATGTTTGACGTAATTGATTAGGACATGATATATAAATGGGGAAACTTGGGTAGTAATGAGAGCGATGTTATTTAATACATAGCTTAGAATGATTATTAACTAATTATCATTACATGCTGAAATAATAGGAAAGAATGTGATTTACATATACTCTCGAGACATGGTAAAGTAAAGCAAAAAGACAACAGAATGCTAAGGGCGACAGGTAATCACACTTAACCTTGCTATAACATTGAGGGTGATGTTAGTTAGGGATTTTTGTAAAATCCCTTCTCACCCTATATATATATATATATATATATATATATATATATATATTATCTTTAAGGGTAATGGACCTAATTTGGCCCCCAAGTAACCACCAAGGAGCGTTGAGCACCCTGAACTAACAACAGGCCCGTATCTGGACTCCAAGTAACCAAGGTGTCTAAAAACTACCCTGGTTGGACGGTCAACAACGTTTGACCGTTACTATGCCTATGTGGATGCCACGCGAGCACTTGCTTTGCCACCTCGGATTGCCAAATGTGTATTTTAAATGGACCTAATCTGGCCCCCAAGTAACCACCCAGGAGCACTGAGCACCCTGAACTAACAACAGGCCCGTATCTGGACTCAAAGTAACCAATGTGTTTAAAAACTACCCCGGCTGGACGGTCAATGACGTTTGACCGTTACTATGCCTATGTGGCCGCCACGTGAAGACCTTGTTTGTCACCCGGCGCCTTGTCATCGCCACGTAAGATATGTTCATGTGGGTCCCACCTATAATAATAAACAATTTATCTCTCCCTCTTCATCACCATCACCACAGCCCCCAACACCCACCACCCCCACCCACACCACCCCCTCAAACGTGGCAAGCAGAGGTGGCGTGGGTGGGGGTTGTGGAAGTGAGGCATTGGGGGGCTGGGGAGGTGAGGGGGTGGCGTGGGTGGAAGTGGTGAGTGTTGGGGGGGCTGTGGTGATGGTGATGGTGATGGTGATGGCGCCGGGTGACAAACAAGGCCTTCACGTGACGGCCACATAGGCATAGTAATGGTCAAACGTCATTGACCGTCCAGCCGGGGTAGTTTTTAAACACATTGGTTACTTTGAGTCCAGATACGGGCCTGTTGTTAGTTCAGGGTGCTCAGTGCTCCTGGGTGGTTACTTGGGGGCCAAATTAGGTCCATTTAAAATACACACGTGGCAATCCGATGTGGCAAAGCAAGTGCTCGCGTGGCAGCCACATAGGCATAGTAACGGTCAAACGTTGTTAACCGTCCAACCGAGGTAGTTTTTAAACACCTTGGTTACTTGGAGTCCAGATACGGGCCTGTTGTTAGTTCAGGGTGCTCTGCGCTCCTTGGTGGTTACTTGGGGGCCAGATTAGGTCCATTACCCTATCTTTAAAAGGTATTTTTATACAAAATAGGCTATCGGGTGCCTTTCAAACACGATTATTTTCATATAAAGAAATTTGAAACTCTGTATATCTATTATCCTGCCTGGTGGTGGCCTTTGATCTGGAATGGTGTGAAAGGTATATAGAGATAGTGTTGGGTAGTGGTTTAAGAGGTGATGAGGATAGAAAAGAGAGTTGCATGTTGAGTTGAGAGTTATGTTGATGAAATATAGTATAGGGATTGTGAGTATTGCATGACACTGATTATTAGTACCGTCGGCCGATGTAACCTATCGATTTGCGCAATCGATAGGTTAATTGTACAGGTTCCTCGGATTATAAAGGAACCAGGGATGTTTACACTGTTTATAGTGCTCCCTTTTTCAGGGACGTTTTCAATATTTAAAGTACTCCCTTTTTCATGCTTTCAGATTTGAGACTGGACACAGTGTCAATCACGTTTATTTTCGTCTGTTGAGTTGACTTGGAACTGACTGAGGGATTTGAGTGATATGTGGGAAGTAGAGATGATGAATTTGAGTTGATTTAGACGGAGGAACTTGAACGATGAATGAAAGGCTTGACATGTATATATGTATTATTGATTTTTAAGCTGTGGTACCCTTTAGACGCCCTTACTACCGCACATCTCACTGTTATAGTGAGTTAAGCGGTGATTACTGGGACAAATTGTCTCATCCCACGATTACTGACATTTTTGCAGGTATTCATGCACAGGCGCAAACATCAGGAACGGGAATTAGGTTTCAAAGGTTATTTAGATTAGTTAGTTATGTATTTTGCCAATTTGTATAGGCCTGCATCTGCTTCTGCATGTATATATCTATTTATTGTTAAGTATCATCTAGTTCTGTTTAATAACCATGTTAGGCAAATCCCTTCTAACATGGTTAGCTTTTAATTATCCATGATAGCATCTATATTTTATCAGGAAATCCTTTTCTATCATGGATAATATAATAAATGATTAGGAAACTTTTTTTTTCTAACTATGATAGAGATGTTGATATGACTATTCCTTTTTCTATCATAGTTAGTAAAGAGATTAATAAATTGAGATAGATTATATTGGCTAATTATAGAATTAGTAACTATATGTTACAAATACTCTATAACGTTTGTTTCTAATACAGTTGAAATTCAACAACAACAACAAAGTCTTTATCCCAACTAGGTGGGGTCGGCTACTAGAATCACACGGCGCCACTTTCTTCGGTCAATTGTCATGTTTGGTGATATATTATTGATCAAAAGATCTCGTTGGATAATGTCGTTAAGAGTTATCTTCGGTTTCCCTCTCCCTCTCTTGTAAGGACTTCAAACCATTTGATCCACTGTTCTGACTGGTTCATCTAATTTTCTTCTTTGAACGTGCCCAAACCACCTCAAGCGACTTTCTATCATTTTCTCCGCAATTGATGTTACCCCAACTCTTTCTCAAATATGATCATTGTATATCCTTTCTTTTATTGTATGACCACACACCCATCTCAACATTATCATCTCTGTCACCTCCATCTTATGTTCATGTTTCCTTTTAAGAGCCCAACATTCACTGATATCATATAATATCGTAGGTCTAATGACTGTCTGATAAAACATCCCTTTTGTCTTATCTTCTACCTTACGATCACATATAATCCCATATAATATAGTTGAAATACAAAATAGAATAACTGAATAGGAGCAATTTAGCCAGTATCAATCATCAAAACCTTATTTTTATTAGTACAAAACCCATGGGAAACAATGGGGAGTGTGTGTGTATGTATACACACACATTATAATATATAACTTATATGCACATGGACGACAATGGCATTGTAAAAGTTTTTATAAACAAATTAACATTTTCAAAATCATATTTGAGTTCTGTAACACCCAAAAATTTAATTAGAGATAATAAATAAGTTGCTTGGGATTTCGGGATTGTCAATAATAATCTAAAATAATTATAAATAAATTTTGAAAATAAATCCAATTTTTTTAAGAAATCTAATGTCTGTCTTCCTTTGAAATCAAGGAAAATTAATTAAGGGTTTGATTTGGTGTGTGTGTGTGTGTCTATATATATATAGGTCCAAGCAAAATTAAGGATAAAGAAAATACTTACCATGATATTTAAAGTTTGAAACTTAGTATTTATATAGTTTGGACAATAGGTATTTTTAGCACTCGGGCAAAACCAAGTACATACATTTTAGTACATATGCAACAATTTCGTAATCAAAGTTTCCCCATTAAAATGATAAATAGAAGTACCACGATTTAAATTAAATTTGAAATGATCAAATGAAAATTTTTTAGCATGATAAATCAAAAGACAATATGAATTTTGCTTTAAAATTATATTAACTTTTAATTATCCGTCTTTATCAAGAAGCACGCGCACATGCTTTAGTGGTCCCACATTGGAATCGGGCCAATGGATCCTTATCCAAAACATTTTCTTGTTGATTTAGGCATTCAGACTGGGGAGGAAAATGAATAAGCTTCTACTAGACCGCAAACTTGTGAAGGTTGGTCATGAATGTCTTACATTGTAAGTCATTCAACTTATGTAATAAATTTCTCCCATGAATATGTTATTCGAATACAAAAAATTACCATTATATGGATTGTATAACATAAAAATAATGCACTTAAACATATATAGAGCGGACAGGATAAATAATGAAAGTGTAGGAAAAATTCAATTTATTTATTTGATTCCACATACATGGTTCACATAATAGAATCCTGATGATCCATTAGCACTATAGTTTATCATTAGGGGGACATGCCTTTATGCAAGCCTGTATGCAATTTGGATCAACAGGGAATTCGCAGCTCTCCTCACATGCACGTAAACAATTGGGCCCCGGGTCTTGTCCAGTGACCTCTTCAACAAGCGATGTTGTCACCACCACCAGCCACATCACTGCAAGCGTGACCATCATTTTGTTGTTCAAAGCCATTATTAGGTTTACTGCTCTCTCCAAAACCTTCTTATGAATATATCGAGGACGTTGATCACCAAATGTATATCATTAACAATAAATTCTTTGGATATATATAGAGTTTTTGTGTGTGATTATTTTGAAACCAAATCAATACTGTTGATTGCTTTTCATAATTGCATTATGTTTTCTTTATTAGAATGGTAGTTACTGAATGAATTAATATACAATGAATATCATGATTTGATTCTTTTTAATCATTTTAAAATTAAATTAGTCACTTCTCTATTATAAGTAAGACTAATCAGAAACTTATCCATCAAGCAAATCAAACTCTTGGTAGTCAAATTAAATGAGTCCAACTTAAATTTGGACCACAAATTTTTAAGGTAAACTCAAAGTTTTCAAATTTGTGAGTTTAAGTAAACTCGTGGAAAGATGGTAAAATAAAATTGTAGGCTCGAATCTGTAAAGTACCTCCTACTAATATAATATTAATCTTAACCTAACTCACTGCTAATCAAAACAATCCAAACAATGGAATCTAACTATGTTAGCAAAAGATTCACCTAACATAGTTAGCAAAAGAATTTCTCTATTAATAAGAGATTACATATCTAACTATGTTAGAAAAGAGAATCTTCTAACATAGTTAGCCAAAGAACCATCATCACCTAATAAATCATACATACAACATAATAACCTAAATCTAACCATGTTAGAAAAGAATCACCTAACATGGTTAGAAAAAGGAACTAACCAAACTACACAAAAATAAATCATATTAGAGCGGGGCCCATCTAATATGATTATATATAAGGACACATAAAGTCATACAATACATAATCAATCTACTACATACTCAAGTTAGGTAAAAGTGCTCCCTAACCACAATCCATCAAACAACCACCTATATCAATAAGCCATCATAATACTGATAGAGTACAACTGTCATCGCCATATTTATAAGGCAAACACCACTGCACACAACTCCAAATCATGAGTTGGGTAGTTCACTTCATGTGGTCTTAACTGTCTTGAGGCATAAGCTATCACTTTGCCATTCTGCATCAATACACAACCTAAACCCATCAACGATGCATCAGTATACACCTCATAAGGTTGAGATGAATCTGACAAAACCAACACTGGAGCGGTAGTCAAAAGAGTCTTTAACTCCTGAAATGCTGCTTCACACTGCTCCGTCCATACAAAAGGGCGATCTTTCTTGGTCAAATTTGTCAAAGGACGGACAATCTGGGAAAAACCACGAATAAATCTCCGATAATAACCAGCTAATCCTACAAAACTTCGTACTTCAGTTACTGATTTCGGAGATTCCCACTGCAAAACCGCCTCAACTTTACTAGGATCCACCGCAACACCTTCAGAAGAAACCACATGCCCCAAAAACTTTACTTCGTTCAGCCAAAATTCACACTTTGACAGCTTAGCATAAAGCTGATGATCCCTCAGAACTCTCAAAGCAATGCCCAGATGCTCACGATGCTCTTCTTCACTTTTAGAATAAATCAGAATATCATCAATGAACACTACAATGAATTTATCTAAATACGGCCTGAAAATTCGGTTCATATAATCCATGAACACAGCAGGAACATTGGTCAAACCAAAAGGCATCACCAAGAACTCGTAGTGACCATAACGGGTTCTAAAGGCCGTCTTGGGAACATCCTCTACCCGAACTCTCAACTGATGATATCCCGACCTCAAATCAATCTTAAAAAATACGGAAGCCCCAACTAACTGATCCAACAAGTCATCTATCCTGGGCAACGGGTACTTATTCTTTATTGTGACTTTATTCAGCTGACGGTAGTCTATGCACAACCTCATGCTACCATCCTTTTTCTTAACAAACAAGACTGGAGCTCCGCACGGTGACAGACACACTAGGTCGAATAAAACCTTTTTCAAGCAATTCTTCAATCTGCTTCTTCAACTCCGCTAATTCCATTGGAGCCATCCTATATGGTGCCTTAGAAATCGGACTAGCACCTGGTTCTAAATCAATGGTGAACTCCACTTCTTGCTCAGGTGGAAGACCCTGGATATCAGCAAAAACTTCAGGATAGTCCCTAACCTCATCTATAGCATCAATACAAATCTCCTCCTCAGATTTAATTGAGAAAAAGACAACAAACACCTGACAACCCCTCCGCGCACACTTCTCAGCTTTCGTGGCGGACAGTAACAATGAACCGCTGGAACCCTCAATAGACAGAGAATTTACTGCATATCTTACGGCTCGTTCCTTGCAAAGCAGAATGACATTATTGGCTATCAACCAATCCATGCCAATAATCACTTCTATTCCTTTAAGGGGTAGACACACAAGGTCAATCACAAAGTCTCGACCTTCATACCGAAGGTCCAAGCCTTTACATACTTGAGCAGTTTTAAACACCGCTTCACTAGGGGTAGTTACTTTCAAATCATAAGATAATGCAGATAGAGTAAAGCCAAGTTTCCGAACACAATCATAGGAAATAAAAGAATGGCTCACACCAGAATCAAATAACACTTCAACACTATGACCACGGATGGAAACCATACCTTGAATCACATTAGGAGACGCTCCGGCCTCCTCTCTCGTGGTAACATAAACACGTCCAGGGGCTACAGGGCGACTACTCTGACTCGCCTGAATGCGCTGCTCTAACTTAGGGCAAAACCTGTAGGTATGGCCCAACTCATTACAGTGGTAACACCTCCAACAATTTCCAGCATGAGAATTCCCACATCTAACACAAGGACCTCCAACACTAGATGCTGAGGCAGCTGACTCCTGATGAGACCCCTGACTAGCACCTGCTCGACCTCTTCCACCAAAAGATTGGGTCCTGCTACCCCTGAACTGACTCCTATGCCCAGATCCTCCCTGATGTTGACTACGAAAGCTACCTCTCTGGTTATACCCCTGCGAATAACCTCGCCCTTGAGATCCTCTCTCAGAGCTCCCAGTGGTACTCGTACCAGCACTGTGACTCTTAGAGATACCTCCTGAAGGCCCTAAGTAGTTAGTAGATTTACACTGGTTGTCAACACGACCCAAAGCACCTGAACTTCTCAAGTTTCTGGCCACAAGACAAAGATATTCACAAGAATCCTCAAAACTAACAAACGGTCTAGCATACAGATATGGCCGCAACACAGGTCTAGCCTTCTGAATCAACTGGGTATGCTTCCATTCGGGATCATCCCTATATTGCAAGTAAGTCACATAACGTGATAACTCATTAAAGGTGGCAACAAATTTATCCTCGTGCATATTGCCTTGCATTAATTTATTAAATTCAAGTTCTTTCTCATGTCTGATTGTACTGGGAAAGTAATGCTCAAGGAATTTCTCTTTGAATTCTGACCACACAGCCATGGAATCATCCCTACCCCCGGCTGACTTCCACCATCTCTTGGCATCACCAGTCAACAGCAAGATAGCAACCCTGGCTTTCTGGTACTCATTACAGGCAACTGCTTGGAAAATTGTTTCTAATCTATCGATCCATTCTTCTGCTATTTCAGGTTGGCGACCCCCTTCAAAAGTACCAGGATTGTGCCTAGACACATCTTTCCAAACTTTATTAACAGCACGGTCCTCTTGGGTAACTTCTTGCTGGGTCCCATGAGTTTCACTCTCATGGCCAAATCCAAACTCTCCTTCACTTTGATGCTGATGGCCCATATCTTGTTTAAATTTCTGTAACCTTTCTTCCATTGTCTCCAAAATTACATCCCTCAACTGATTCACAAACTCCGACCCAAAGTTTTGTGCCGGAATAGATTGTTGTGAATCTTGGAATTGACTTGAATCATCCTCTCCACCCACCTAGGGAATAATGATAATAATGATAAAAGAGAGTTAGTGATAATAATAGTGAGGAAGGGAAATAAGGGATTAATATATCGCCATTCTATATGCAATGCAACAGGCAGGGTATCGTTAACCATAAAACTGATACCAAGTTGTAAAGTACCTCCTACTAATATAATATTAATCTTAACCTAACTCACTACTAATCAAAACAATCCAAACAATGGAATCTAACTATGTTAGCAAAAGATTCACCTAACATAGTTAGCAAAAGAATTTCTCTATTAATAAGAGATTACATATCTAACTATGTTAGAAAAGAGAATCTTCTAACATAGTTAGCCAAAGAACCATCATCACCTAATAAATCATACATACAACATAATAACCTAAATCTAACCATGTTAGAAAAGAATCACCTAACATGGTTAGAAAAAGGAACTAACCAAACTACACAAAAATAAACCATATTAGAGCGGGGCCCATCTAATATGATTATATACAAGGACACATAAAGTCATACAATACATAATCAATCTACTACATACTCAAGTTAGGTAAAAGTGCTCCCTAACCACAATCCATCAAACAACCACCTATATCAATAAGCCATCATAATACTGATAGAGTACAACTGTCATCGCAGTCATAATAATCCCTGAACTATCATAATAACAGTAACAGTATCTGATATCCCAAGCACTTCACATAACATGTCGCATAATAAGTACCACGACATTCAAATATTACAATTCATTCAAAATAACATCCATAAATGCAGAAGCTGGTGCAGCCTAGCTAAATGGCGATATAAGTCCTTATAGGATCACCTCTGGCCTACTTACTAACTCAGTATGGGCCAGACGACCCCTTCCCCTTCCTCTGCGCCTCCCCCTGGGCATGATCACCTGAAAAAGATAAAGGGATGGGGTGAGACAAAACAATGTCTCAGTAATCACCTCTTAACTCACTGTGACACTCAGAAGTGGGGTAGTGGAGCGTCTACAGGGTACCACAGTTTTCAAAACCTGCATAACCACATAATATATACACATATATACAGTACAGATACATCCATCTCTCAATAGACAAAAATAAACGTGATTGACACTGTGCCCAGTCTCAAATCTGAAAGCATGAAAAAGAGAGCACTTTAAAATGTGAAAACATCCCTGGTTCCTTTACAATTCGAGGAACCTGTACAATTAACCTATCGATTTGCGCAAATCGATAGGTTACATCGGCCGACGGTACTAATAATCAGTGTCATGCAACATACAAAAGATTTATATAAATATGAATATATAAAGTACAGTTCAGTTGAAAGGTACCCTATAGCCCACGTTTAAATATAAAATAATATGAATTCATTTCATTTATATATATATATATATATATATATATATATATAAGTAGAAGAGGATTTTTAGAAATCCTCAACTACCGTCACCCTCAGTGTCACAGTCAGTTAAGCTTGATTACCTGCTAAACTTCACTGCAGCAGATATACGCAGATAACAGTTATCTTCAAACTCCGCTTGAAAGATCACCGTCTACAATAATGCCACAATTTAAAAAAAAATGGGTCAAGACACTTTTGCAAGTGACTTAACTCAACCTTTTAAATAACTTTCATTAACAATAAAAGTATAAAAATACTTCAATATCAAAACCACATCCATATCCTTTCCTCTTCCAACTTTCCTTTACCAAATCTTTACAATACCAACACTTTCAACCTTCATCATCTCTTAAAACTTTATAAAATTAACCCACCATAGAAATACCTATAAAAGCACCTCATTTGTGTTACATTGGCACTCAAACAACCTTCTTAACCATCCACGCATCACACCATAACTTAAAGTAGCCCATAACTAACCAAAAACTTCCTCCATTCCATACTTTAATTTCCCAACTCCTTTTTAAACACCAATCTAGTCAACATGAGCATTTCAAACATCAATAACAACCTTACTATCATTACATTATCATCCATTTCATCCAAAACCATATCCTTTAGCAAACCCCTACTTAAAGAGCCAAAACAAATATTTCCAACTTCAACAACTTAAGTACTTTCAAGAATCTCCAATTTACCACTTGTACATGATACAATTTATTGTTTAAAGTTCCAAAAATCTATTTATGGCCCAAACCCTAATTCAAAAGAGGCAACTTTAATCAAAAATTAACATCACAAAGTGGTAAGAAAGCTTACGGAGTTCAAAACATAAGAAAGGAAGCCTCACTGTCTCCGGCCGCCGCCTAAAGTCGCCGGAAAACACCCCCAGACCGCCGGCCGAACTGAAAGGGAGGAGAAGCTTAGGGAAAGATGTTATGAAGTTGAAAGAGGAAGGACAACATGAAAAATCCACCCATTTTTACCTCAAATTCCGACCTCGCCGGAAAACATGGCCGCTTCATTGATCTAAGGAGAAGAGAGTGAGATAAACCGAAATGAGGAAGCTTTTCGGTGAAGGAGTGGCCGAATGGTAAGGTGTGAGGAAGAAGAAAATGAAGAAAATGGTGAAAAGGGGGGGGGGAGTTCGAACGCGCTGTAGAAAATGGAGGGGAGGAGTTCGCATGTTTTGTTAAGGGAAGGGAGGAGGGGCGTGTTTGCTTGGGAGAAATAAGGGTGGTTTTTGATAATTACAGCCTAAACTTGCCATAGTGTACTCTTTTTGATTTAAAACCACTTAAACCAGTCTCCAATCTCCTTAACTTTCAAAATATTTTTAGCTTTACCATTCCCTCATATTTCAAACTCTTCATTTCTTAATTAATTATATGCACATTAATTACTCAAAATTTCCAAAATATTCCCAAAAATTCCTAAAAATTCCAAAATTCCTAATTTCTCCATTTATCATTCCTCAAAACACTCTTTAATCCTGTATTAAATTTTTAGGATGTTACAGAATCCAAAACTAGTATGAGTCTATGTTTATTAATAAAATGTATTTCTCATAAAAAATTATAATAATTTGACTCAATATGTTTTAAATATAAATAGTTGATATTAGATAACAATTTCTATGTAATTCTTTATATAAAATTCAATAGAGAAATTTCTATGTAATTTATAGAAAAAAATCATTGAATTTGGTCAAATAAAAATAATTATTTTACTTCATTAAAATGCAAGCATTGGGTAATTTTCATTAGAATATTAGTCATTGAATGAATTAATAAACCATGAATATGGTGATGTGATTCTTTTTAATCATTTTCAAAAAAAAGTCACTGATCCATCATGGGCTATCGTGTGAAACTTATCCCTTATGCAAATCTAACTCTTGGTAGGTACATAAATTTGGATCATGAATAATGATAGAGCAATGACTCAATTTCACCCTTCAAGTAACCACACAGACCACTGGGCACCTTAAACAAACACCAAGTACAATTTTACCCTTGAAGTAACCATAGTCATAAAAGGAAGTAACCAAATTTCTGAATTGATAATCAACATTTCTATTTGTATTAAGTGAAAGTGACAATTGAAAAACTATTTTTAAATGCTACAATCATCATTCTAAAAAGATTCGTTTTGTAACAATCAATATCAATTTGATAACAAAACCTTTGGACATATTTTCTCTTCAGGCCATCCTAATTTCATTTTGTAAATCCTTATCTTTGTGATTATTACCATTTGTATAATGGAGGAAAAGTGACAGAAAAGGATCAATGACATTAATGGAAAAATAACTTCTCAAAATAGTCAGAGCAATTTAGCAGATTTTGAGAACTTCCCTATATGTGTGTGTGCATATATGCTTTCCTCACTAATTTTCTTCTATTTCAAACATAAGGTACGAAGTCATATGATTGAACTTTTCTTTGAAATTAATTCTTTCAGTTCCCTCTTGTTTGAATCCTATTTCATTCAAAGAATACGTTTTGGTCAAAAACCGTTTCATCACTTGTTTTGATGTTGATTATCATAATTGTGGTCAGCATGTCAACATGTCAATAAGATTAGACATGAAAAGTCTAAAATGCCCTTATAAATTATTGGAGAAGTAGATACAAAAATGATACATAACTATTTAATTTATACGGACATTTTAGTCTTTTCATGTCTAATCTTATGGGTAAAGGTGCAAAACTAGCCACCGTAAATTTTCAAATGGACAACTCTAGCACCCCTAAATTGGACGGGGCAAAACCGTACATTGTAAATAAAAATGGGACAAATTTAGTCTCGTCGTTAACTTGTGCAAACGGACGTTTGTATTTGCGTGGTCCCTTGTAAGGGACTTAATATTAGAAAAGTCCCTATAACTAGGGAAATTAAAGTAGAGTCCCTTGAGACTATAATGAAATTATTTTTGGGCACGTGGGCCCCACAGATAATATTAAAAATAATTTTCCCTCCCCCACCCCTTCTCTCTCCTATCTCCTCCCATCTTCTTCTTCTTCGGCCCCCTCCCCCCACCACCCAAAAAAAACTCCACCCTCCCCAACGGCCCACCCTCCACCCCCACCAACTCCAAAGCCTTCCTGCTCCGCCCATCAGTTCAACCCCCACGTGAGTGCCCGGAAGGGGCAACTTATGACGCCGCCGTCGTTGCTTAAGTCTGCTGCTCACCGCTCGCCGGAAAAACGAGGAAGAACGGTGGAGAAAAAAAAAACGAAAGCAGTGAGGAAATGAGGGAGGTCAACGGTGGTGACGGGATTTTATTTGCTTTGTCATCCACCGGAACTCGCCGTTGAACGCCGTTGCGTCTCGCCGGAGTTGAGGAGAACGACAAACGACGTCGAGAGTGAGAACAGAGGAAATGGAGAGAAGAATAAGTTTGAATCTAGGGAAGAAGGCTGAGCTTGGAGGTGTTGGTTCTTGCTTGGAGGAAGAAGGTGACTTTTGGAGTTAATGGGGAGGAAGAAAAGAGAGGAACCATGATGATGAAGATATAACAATGTGTATGTGTGTTCGGCGCATTTAGAAGAGAAAGGGAGAGGAAGAGAAAATGTATATATATTTTGGGTGGGGGTGGAGGGTGGGGCCGTGGGGGAGGGTGGAGAGTTTTTTGGGTAGTGGGGGAGGGGGCCCAAGAAGAAGAAGATGGGAGGAGATAGGAGAGAGAAGGGGTGAGGGAGGGTAAATTATTTTTAATATTATCTGTGGGGCCCACGTGCCCAAAAATAATCTAAGTATAGTCCCAAGGGGCTCTACTTTAATTTCCCTAGTTATAGGGACTTTTCTAATATTAAGTCCCTTACAAGGGACCTGTATTTAATTTTCCCAAGAAAATTTGTCATGTTGGATTGCTGATTGTATTGCCATGTAGATTAATGAAGGTGGGCCCCACACAAACACAAACGTCTGTTTGCACAAGTTAACGGCGAGGCTAAATTTGTCCCATTTTTTTTACAATGTACGGTTTTGCCCTGTCCAATTTAGGGGTGCCAAAGTTGTCCATTTGAAAATTTACGGTGGCTAGTTTTGCACTTTTACCCTAATCTTATTGTCATATTAGTGAAAATATCATTCTTGATCATATGGTAAAAGTTGGGTATCATTTGGGTACCTTGGAATAGTTATGTACTATTTTTTTCCTTGATCAATAGTTATGTATTGTAACATCCTGAAAATTTAATACAGGATTAGATAGTGCTCTGAGAAAATAATAAATGGAGAAATTTGGAAATTTTGGGACTTTTAGTAATTTTTGGTGATTTTGGAATATTTTTGAAAGTTTGAGTAATAAGTTGGCAAATAATTATTTACGCAAATGAAGAATTTGAAATATGAGGGAATGGGGAAACTCAATATATTTTGAAGGTTAAGAAGATTGGAGGCTGGTTTGAGTGGTTTTAAATTAAAAAGAGTACACTATAGCAAGTTTGGGCTACAAATTAGCATAACCCATCCTCATTACACCCAACCAAACATGCCCTCCTCCTTCTTTTGAACAAAACCGACGGCCCCCTCCCCCATTTCTCCAACCTCTCGGCCTCACACCTCATCTCTCTCTCCCACACCATTTTTCTTCATCTCTTCACCTCCATGCTTCCATCTATTATTGCAAAAATCATGTGGGTTGCTCGTTAAGCATTGGAACTTGGCCGATCGATCTCCTCATCTCCACAACCATCCTCTTCTTTTCTTCACATTTTTCCGGCGAGTTCCGTCAGTTATGGCGGCGAACGGCGGATATCACGGTGGCTGGAGGTAGGCTAGGCATTTCTTTCTGATTCTTCAAGTCTTATATACAATTTCACCACCTCCTATTTTTCCTTTTCTTTCCAGCTCGCCAGCCACCTTTAGAGGCCGATCTCCGGCGTTTTGGACGGCGGCCGGCGGCAGTGGTGTCTCCCCTCTTATTCTTGAACTCCGTAAGCTCTCCTACCACTTTGTGATGTTGATTTTGGATAAAGTACTCTCTTTTAAAGTTAGGGTTTTGAATGTATTTGGATTTTTAGGATTTTAATGTTTAAAAACTGAAATTAGGATATTGATTTTGGGAATTCTTGGGAGAAATTGGAATTTTTGGAAGAAGTAAAGCAATTGAGAACTTTCGGAGTTGGTAGTGGTTCTTTGAAGTTGGGTTTTACACATACTCAATGCCATGGGGCTTTAAAACAAGAATTTATGAATGTTGAACTACTTAAATGGAGATGTTTGAAAGTAATAAAGCTTTTGGTAGTTAGAAATTATTTTGGGAATTTTTATCAACATTTTTGGACTCTTTGATGTTGGGATTTGTTAATGAGTGATGTTTTGATTTAATTGGTGGGAGGATAATAGCTGTTGAAGCCATTTAATAATTTAGAATGTTGAAACTGTTGGAAATTAAGTGGTTTTTATTTATGCTAGTTGGAGTTGTTTTAGTATAAAGGGTTGATAATCTTTGGGGGATTGGTGTTTGGAAAGAAGTTGGTGATTGAAGTATTGAATGGAAGGAGTTGTTGGGGGTTTAAGAGATTGTCTAGTTTATGGTGGAATGATAGATGTTATGAAGGTTATTTTAGGATGTTGAAATGTTGAGTTTGATTGGATTAGTGCTTTGGAGAAAGGTTGGTAATCAAAGAGTTAGATTAAGAGGAAATTTATTAGGTAAAGGTAAGTATGGGCTGTGGCTAAGGTTGTGAAGTTAGGAAATTACTTTGAGTTGTAAATTTTGATATGAATGAGGTGGTTTTGGTGGTGTTTAGATGGTTGGCTAGTGTTGCCATGCACAATGAGAAATGGTAAAAAGTTGAATGTTTTCAGAATATAATCAAAGGGGTAAGAGAAAAAGAAAGGTATGAGGATAGAATTTGGGTAATAAGTATTCCTTGAAGATTTTGGCAAGTTGTTTTGAAATTGTTAGTTTTTAAAGTGCTTTAAAGTTGGAATTTGTAAATGTGAAAGGTTATGACAATGAAATTGGTGGATTGGTAATACTTATGAAAGGGTTACAAAAATATTGAAATAGGTAGATGTGTGTTTGGAAAGGAGTGTGGTTATTAAAGTATTGAAGAAAAGGAAATATGTTATAATATAGAATGTGAGAAGTGTGAAGGAAGTTGTGTGAGATTGAGACCTCCTTAGTGTCAAATTGATATTAATAAGCGTAGCTTGATAGGTTTTGGAAGTGTGTGATGATTTTTGACAAGAAATTGTAAAGTTTAATACTGTAGAATTTAAATTGGTTAAGGGAATTATAGAGGTTTAAGGGATATAGTTTATTTCTGATATTGGAAGTAATTATTATTTCAATAATTGTTTAGAATTAGTTTGGATTGGTGGTCAAAGTCACTGATCTTGTGTCTTGACCATCAACAGCTCATAGTGCGAATGTAGTCGACAAAACTTCGGGTGGAGCTCGCAGAAGGCAATGACTAAGGATATATATAGTGTTGTTTTGGAGCTTGAACAGGTAATCACGCTTAACTGACTGTGATACTGAGGGTGATGGTAGTTGAGGATTTTCTAACATCCTCTTCTACTTATTTATATATATAAATAAAATGAATTCAGATTATGTTATACTTAAACGTGGGCTATAGGGTACCTTTCAACTGAACTGTACTTTATATAAATTCATATTTATATATATTCTTTGGTATGTTGCATGACACTGGTTAGTTGTACCTTCGGCCGATGTAACCTATCGATCTGCGCAATCGATAGGTTAATTGTACAGGTTCCTCGGATTTTAAAGGAACCAGGGACGTTTTCACTTTTTATAGTGCTCCCTTTTCAGGGACGTTTTCACTATTTAAAGTGCTCCCTCTATATGCTTTCAGACTTGAGACTGGGCACAGTGTCAATCATGTTTATTTTTGTCTATTGAGAGATTGATGCATCTATTCTGGATATATACATCGATATATTTGCAAATGTTATGTGCTGTATGCAGGTTTTGAACTGTGGTACCCTGTAGACGCTCCACTACCCCACTTCTGAGTCTCACAGTGATTTAAGTAGTGATTACTGAGACATTGTTTTGTCTCACCCCATTCCCTTTAATTTTGCAGGTGATCATGCCCAGAGGTAGTCTGAGAGGAAGGGAAAAAGGGACCGGCCAGCTGCACTGAGTCAGTGAGTAGGCCGGAGGTAAACCGTAGGGATGTATATTGCCATTTATTAGGTTGCATCCGCTTCCGCACTTGTTTGTATTGGTTGGAATGAATTGTGTTAGTTATTTCTGTTGATTGTTGGTTAGTCACTGATATTGAAAGAATGTGACAGTGGTGGTCGTATCACACACTGTTTTAGTGTGTTGATTGATTATAAAGTGGTGAATTGACCGTTGAGAATTGTCTGCTAATGGAAAGACAATTTCTCTTTCATGATACGAATGTATCATATGATTGTGATTAACGAAGTTTGACTGTGCTTTGTGGTACTGACATGCTTAAGTCAGCTAGTAGTTTTAATAAGTTTAATTGATACAGGTGTTCTGAATAATTGTGTTAAGGAAAGACCTTTTCCTAACATGGTTATATCGTTTGATTGTGAGTTATTGTTGTGATAAGTGTTGTTATTTTATATAACCATGTTAGATGGGCCCCTCTCTACCATGGTTATGTTTCTAAATGTAATGCTGTTTCTTTTGCTAACTATGTTAGGAAATTCTCTTTTCTAACATAGTTAGATACGTATATTAAGAATATGTTTCTAATCTCTTCATAGTAGAGAAATTCTTTTGCTAACCATGTTAGGCAAATCTTTTACTAACATGGTTAGACACAATGTTGTTTGGAGTATCTGAGTATGTGATTAATTAGGTGAAGTCTAGTAGTTTAATAATTAGCTAGTAGGAGGTACGTTTCAACTTGGTATCAGTTTTATGGTAAACGATACCCTGCCTGTTGCATTGCATATAGAATGGCAATATATACCCTTTTTCCTTCCTCTTGTGCATGATCACTAACCATTGTTTTCAGGATATAGCAGTCGAATTTTGTGGACAAAATTCCTATGGTAGGGAGAATTAGTATTGGTGGATATAAGCTTTTCAGTTAAAGCTTATGAGCGGTACGGTAATTGCTAAAGTAAGTTAAGTTTTAGGTATAATATAATTGTTGTGGGAATTGAGATGTTTGAAGCAGGAAATTGATTTGGAAGTAACTAAAATGAATAGATGTGTTGAGGTTGTTTTAGAGGTTAAGTGGATTAGTTGACTATCTTGTTTGAATTCAAATGGAATGTGGTGGACTTAGGAAGTTATTACGATGAATTGTTTATCAATTAGTAGAATGAAGTTAAACCGTATGGTAAGGATTAAATTGATTATCGTGTGTTGGTTAGTAATATTGTTGGATTGTATAATGGTTTGAGTGACATAGACATAGCTTAGGGAAGGTATGAAACTAAAGACAATATAGGTTTTGGGAACTATGCTGACAGTGTTGAAGATATAAGAATTTATTTGACGAAACAAGGGATAAAGATTCAATGTATTGAGAGATTGATAAGGAATTAGGATGTTAACCAAATAAGGATTCTTCTCGGGGGTCTCGATTATAATTATGAGCCGGCCATAATCATAGGCGAGGCATCATGAGAGACCTTATTTGGTTAAAGGAGGTAGACTTTTTGGCGAGTTGACTTCATTGAAGATAGAATGATAATATATTTGAATGTCGTGGAAAGAACTTGACTTATAAGGTTATGGGAGGATTTGAGTCGATGTTAGAACTAATAAGTTAAGTGAGAAATAATATGATGTTCATAGGAATTTATTAATGTTGGGAATATTGGAAATTTATGCTTTTGTGATGAGGCTAATGAGGATAATTGGTGATTCATGTGAATTTAATTAAGGTTGTTATATGAACTAGATTTTGGGACAGGGAAACATATGACTCGGAGTATTCAAAGTGTAGTTTTGTGGTTTTAGTACTTGTTATAACATTAATAGGATTAAGATATGATGAGGAGATGATGTTGGTGAGCTGAATAATATAGGATTGTTTCAAGTTAGAAGGGCAGTAAGATATGAAGGAATCAAGACAGGTGAGAATAGGGGAGAGTAATCTTGGTTATTTGGAAATAATTTACAAAGTATAGTTATGCAGGTTGATGAGTGAACTTAGAAATTAATTGTTCTCTGCTTTAAATTGTTACTGATGTTTGGATATTAATTGAATTAAAAATCTTTGATTAGGCTATGCATCAGTATGTACCAGCTCAAATGGGTTTTATTTGGTTGTTGTCCGTTTGTAAGAATTCTACCATTCTTTTATTTGGATGGACGAATAAGGCTTGAGCAAGGAATATATTTGTGGTGTTTTGATTGACAGTTGATATTAGTCTGGTTTGAATAATTATCTGTAATCTACAAAAGGGGAATTTCAGCAAATTTAAAATTTGTGAAGACTATAATCGGGCTCTAGTTGGGAATTTAAGAGTGGTTGAGCCTTTCGTTTTGGATTTATAGGTGCAAATGGAAGAGGTAAGATGTTAGAAATTATAATAAGAATGTATAAGGGTCAATTGGAGAATGGAAATATGATAGTGGATTATTGTGATGGTGGTTTAAGGGTGACCTTTGATATTTTTAAAGAATTGTAGGATTAGGAATTCATTGAGTTGTTAAATTGATTTATGAGTTATTGGTTGTTGTATGAGCTTGATCAGTATTGTTAATGGTACAACTTTGTTGGAATTCAACTATGTGGGATTTCCATGAGTTAAAGTTCTAATTGCCTCAAAGAAGGCTTTTGGGTGTAAACTATAGTTGATCACTTTAGTAAGGTTATGTGGTTGAATTGAGTAATAAATTGTTGAGGCTTTAGTTAGTCTTGGTTGTTAGTTGGATGGACTTATAGATTATATAAGTACCAATTGAATATAAGACTTGAAGAACTCAAAGTTGGATTCTTATTTTGACATTTTGTTGACAATTCTTGGACGTGGGACACATAATTGAGATTTTAAGGAATAACGAAATGACGGAATTAAGGTGATGGTTATTTAACTTGATTGGAGTGATATAGATATAATTGAAGGAGTTTTGACTTTTAAGGAGTATAATACCATATATTGGTTATGGATTGAGGAGACTACTTAGGATTCAACTGTGGATTTAATGACTTTTGTACTTTACCGGTGTATGGATAGTAATAATAATGAAGAATTCTTTAAGTTCGAATT
Organism: Mimosa pudica; assembly: GCA_029929735.1. Lineage (NCBI taxonomy): Eukaryota > Viridiplantae > Streptophyta > Magnoliopsida > Fabales > Fabaceae > Mimosa > Mimosa pudica. The sequence goes on along the minus strand of JAKELP010000017.1, from coordinate 2,532,263 downwards.
GTTGGGATTGGTATAGGTGGAACTATGGAATTAAGGTTAAAATTTTCTGGTTTGTATTGATTGAGTTAAAGGGATTTTACAAGAGTTAGCAATTATGATAATAGTAGAAAAATAAGGATTATGGATGGAGGATTGATTAGAAATTTTGTTTAAAAGGATAATTGTTGAATTTTTGGAGTTTGAAATTAAAGTTGACTAAGTGGGATAATTGTTGAATTTTTGGAGTTATAATGTGGTTTAAGTAGTGAAATAAAGTTATTTAAATATATTCAGTGTGAATCCATGAGTTTTTGGGGACAAATGAAGTCTTGTCTTGATGAACTATTTAGGCAAGTAAAGGTTGAAATGTGTATTATGAGTCAAATGTGGAAATTGAGATATAGGATTAGTAACAATTCAAAAGACTATGAGTGTAGGATGTATGATTTTATAAATAGGAAGCCAATATCAGAATTTTATTAAAGTGATTTAATTTAGAGTTGTAGTTGATGTTAGGATCAAGGTTAAGATTATTAGGTGAGAAAACATTACAAATTAAGAACTTCTTGGTCGAGGTGTTAGTAAACATTATGGTTCATCCATTATGGTTATGAGGGTCGTGAGTAATAGTTTGGTGAATGTGTTTGAAAATATTTTCAGCATATGTGAATCTAGATCATGGACAGAATGAGGAAAGAAGGTTTAGGGGATTATTATTATACAATTAAGAAGTGAGGGTATAGGAATAAAAAAAAAAAAAAAATTGAAGGAACTTTTGGGATATGGATTTAGATTGGCCATATGAGTAATAGAACCCTATCTTAAATGAGAATGTTGAATAGTGGGAACCAATCTAAGTTGCAACCTCAAGATTCCACTTTAGATAAAAATGATCGGAAGTATTATTGTGTGTAGGATCGAATTAAGAAAGTTAGGTGTTGACATTGATTCGTGAAACATTTGTGGGTTAGAAGATAATGATTTTCAAGGTGGAGTTGTCTTTAAATAAGAAGTCTTACCATAGATCATGGTCCAAGGATTTGACAATGTAATTAATTGGTGTGAAATATGTGATAGAAGAAGCAAGAATGACTCTCATAGTCTTATAAGTTAGAGAGATTAGACCATTAAGGTGTAGTAAGCTTGGAATTAGGACATGAAGATTTAGAAGAGAGAAATGACTTCAATCAGGTTGACTAGAATTTGAAACTTTTATTCTCTAATCAAAGTTCTTAGCAATGTATTGAGTGGATTATGCACAGTATTTTTCTTGAAGAGGTTAGACATCGCGAATTTTGAGGGCAAAATTCCTAAAAGGTGGGGAGAATTGTAACATCCTGAAAATTTAATACAGGATTAGATAGTGCTCTGAGAAAATAATAAATGGAGAAATTTGGAAATTTTGGGACTTTTAGTAATTTTTGGTGATTTTGGAATATTTTTGAAAGTTTGAGTAATAAGTTGGCAAATAATTATTTACGCAAATGAAGAATTTGAAATATGAGGGAATGGGGAAACTCAATATATTTTGAAGGTTAAGAAGATTGGAGGCTGGTTTGAGTGGTTTTAAATTAAAAAGAGTACACTATAGCAAGTTTGGGCTACAAATTAGCATAACCCATCCTCATTACACCCAACCAAACATGCCCTCCTCCTTCTTTTGAACAAAACCGACGGCCCCCTCCCCCATTTCTCCAACCTCTCGGCCTCACACCTCATCTCTCTCTCCCACACCATTTTTCTTCATCTCTTCACCTCCATGCTTCCATCTATTATTGCAAAAATCATGTGGGTTGCTCGTTAAGCATTGGAACTTGGCCGATCGATCTCCTCATCTCCACAACCATCCTCTTCTTTTCTTCACATTTTTCCGGCGAGTTCCGTCAGTTATGGCGGCGAACGGCGGATATCACGGTGGCTGGAGGTAGGCTAGGCATTTCTTTCTGATTCTTCAAGTCTTATATACAATTTCACCACCTCCTATTTTTCCTTTTCTTTCCAGCTCGCCAGCCACCTTTAGAGGCCGATCTCCGGCGTTTTGGACGGCGGCCGGCGGCAGTGGTGTCTCCCCTCTTATTCTTGAACTCCGTAAGCTCTCCTACCACTTTGTGATGTTGATTTTGGATAAAGTACTCTCTTTTAAAGTTAGGGTTTTGAATGTATTTGGATTTTTAGGATTTTAATGTTTAAAAACTGAAATTAGGATATTGATTTTGGGAATTCTTGGGAGAAATTGGAATTTTTGGAAGAAGTAAAGCAATTGAGAACTTTCGGAGTTGGTAGTGGTTCTTTGAAGTTGGGTTTTACACATACTCAATGCCATGGGGCTTTAAAACAAGAATTTATGAATGTTGAACTACTTAAATGGAGATGTTTGAAAGTAATAAAGCTTTTGGTAGTTAGAAATTATTTTGGGAATTTTTATCAACATTTTTGGACTCTTTGATGTTGGGATTTGTTAATGAGTGATGTTTTGATTTAATTGGTGGGAGGATAATAGCTGTTGAAGCCATTTAATAATTTAGAATGTTGAAACTGTTGGAAATTAAGTGGTTTTTATTTATGCTAGTTGGAGTTGTTTTAGTATAAAGGGTTGATAATCTTTGGGGGATTGGTGTTTGGAAAGAAGTTGGTGATTGAAGTATTGAATGGAAGGAGTTGTTGGGGGTTTAAGAGATTGTCTAGTTTATGGTGGAATGATAGATGTTATGAAGGTTATTTTAGGATGTTGAAATGTTGAGTTTGATTGGATTAGTGCTTTGGAGAAAGGTTGGTAATCAAAGAGTTAGATTAAGAGGAAATTTATTAGGTAAAGGTAAGTATGGGCTGTGGCTAAGGTTGTGAAGTTAGGAAATTACTTTGAGTTGTAAATTTTGATATGAATGAGGTGGTTTTGGTGGTGTTTAGATGGTTGGCTAGTGTTGCCATGCACAATGAGAAATGGTAAAAAGTTGAATGTTTTCAGAATATAATCAAAGGGGTAAGAGAAAAAGAAAGGTATGAGGATAGAATTTGGGTAATAAGTATTCCTTGAAGATTTTGGCAAGTTGTTTTGAAATTGTTAGTTTTTAAAGTGCTTTAAAGTTGGAATTTGTAAATGTGAAAGGTTATGACAATGAAATTGGTGGATTGGTAATACTTATGAAAGGGTTACAAAAATATTGAAATAGGTAGATGTGTGTTTGGAAAGGAGTGTGGTTATTAAAGTATTGAAGAAAAGGAAATATGTTATAATATAGAATGTGAGAAGTGTGAAGGAAGTTGTGTGAGATTGAGACCTCCTTAGTGTCAAATTGATATTAATAAGCGTAGCTTGATAGGTTTTGGAAGTGTGTGATGATTTTTGACAAGAAATTGTAAAGTTTAATACTGTAGAATTTAAATTGGTTAAGGGAATTATAGAGGTTTAAGGGATATAGTTTATTTCTGATATTGGAAGTAATTATTATTTCAATAATTGTTTAGAATTAGTTTGGATTGGTGGTCAAAGTCACTGATCTTGTGTCTTGACCATCAACAGCTCATAGTGCGAATGTAGTCGACAAAACTTCGGGTGGAGCTCGCAGAAGGCAATGACTAAGGATATATATAGTGTTGTTTTGGAGCTTGAACAGGTAATCACGCTTAACTGACTGTGATACTGAGGGTGATGGTAGTTGAGGATTTTCTAACATCCTCTTCTACTTATTTATATATATAAATAAAATGAATTCAGATTATGTTATACTTAAACGTGGGCTATAGGGTACCTTTCAACTGAACTGTACTTTATATAAATTCATATTTATATATATTCTTTGGTATGTTGCATGACACTGGTTAGTTGTACCTTCGGCCGATGTAACCTATCGATCTGCGCAATCGATAGGTTAATTGTACAGGTTCCTCGGATTTTAAAGGAACCAGGGACGTTTTCACTTTTTATAGTGCTCCCTTTTCAGGGACGTTTTCACTATTTAAAGTGCTCCCTCTATATGCTTTCAGACTTGAGACTGGGCACAGTGTCAATCATGTTTATTTTTGTCTATTGAGAGATTGATGCATCTATTCTGGATATATACATCGATATATTTGCAAATGTTATGTGCTGTATGCAGGTTTTGAACTGTGGTACCCTGTAGACGCTCCACTACCCCACTTCTGAGTCTCACAGTGATTTAAGTAGTGATTACTGAGACATTGTTTTGTCTCACCCCATTCCCTTTAATTTTGCAGGTGATCATGCCCAGAGGTAGTCTGAGAGGAAGGGAAAAAGGGACCGGCCAGCTGCACTGAGTCAGTGAGTAGGCCGGAGGTAAACCGTAGGGATGTATATTGCCATTTATTAGGTTGCATCCGCTTCCGCACTTGTTTGTATTGGTTGGAATGAATTGTGTTAGTTATTTCTGTTGATTGTTGGTTAGTCACTGATATTGAAAGAATGTGACAGTGGTGGTCGTATCACACACTGTTTTAGTGTGTTGATTGATTATAAAGTGGTGAATTGACCGTTGAGAATTGTCTGCTAATGGAAAGACAATTTCTCTTTCATGATACGAATGTATCATATGATTGTGATTAACGAAGTTTGACTGTGCTTTGTGGTACTGACATGCTTAAGTCAGCTAGTAGTTTTAATAAGTTTAATTGATACAGGTGTTCTGAATAATTGTGTTAAGGAAAGACCTTTTCCTAACATGGTTATATCGTTTGATTGTGAGTTATTGTTGTGATAAGTGTTGTTATTTTATATAACCATGTTAGATGGGCCCCTCTCTACCATGGTTATGTTTCTAAATGTAATGCTGTTTCTTTTGCTAACTATGTTAGGAAATTCTCTTTTCTAACATAGTTAGATACGTATATTAAGAATATGTTTCTAATCTCTTCATAGTAGAGAAATTCTTTTGCTAACCATGTTAGGCAAATCTTTTACTAACATGGTTAGACACAATGTTGTTTGGAGTATCTGAGTATGTGATTAATTAGGTGAAGTCTAGTAGTTTAATAATTAGCTAGTAGGAGGTACGTTTCATGTATCATAAGAAACGCTTTTTATTAAATATATTTGAGGCCCATTGGATAAGAACGAAGTCATGAACAAGCGAAACATACTTTAAAAATGTAGGTATTTTTTTAAGCTGGGTCTAAATAAGCTGACCCATTTCTCAACTTTACTATCTGTTCCATACCTCTTTTTGGTTGCCATTGCTCAGTTAGATTATTAGAAAATCTAACTCATGTCACAATATCATTCCTTTCCAAGATGAGAAGAGAGACAATTGTATGACCTTATTACTAGTAGTCATATGAAGCACTTATATGGTTTGGGCAGCACAAATGTTTTAGTACATTGGCAAAACAAAGTACGTATAGTTTAGTATACTTACAACAATTGTGTAATCAATGTTCCCCGTCCCATTGATAAGGTAAACATAAATACCATAATTTAAAGTTATTTTGAAACGATGGAATGAAAGTACGTATAGTTTTGCAAATTTCATATGCAAGTTGCTTCAAATTTAAGCATTCTTCAAATTTCCATTTTTCTTTTTATTCAAAATGCAAACTATTGTCACATTGTCATGCCACCTGTATGTCATGTCAATTAAAAACTTGTTGGACCCACCTGTCAGTAACAGTGGTTTGTCATTTTTAACGGGATGTTAAATTTGCCCCATTTTATGTTATAACTGCTAAATTTGCCCCATTTCATATTATAACTGCTAAATTTGCACCCTCAAATTTAGTATGCTACTAGATGCACCATTTTGAATTTACCATGCTACTGGGTGCACCTTTGCCCTAGTTTAGTATACTTACAACAATTTTGTAATCAATGTTCCCCGTCCCATTGATAAGGTAAACATAAATACCATAATTTAAATTAAATTTGAAACGATGGAATGAAAATTTCAGCATGATAAATTAAAATACAATATAAATTTTGCGTTAAAATCATAGTAACTTTTTATTATCCTTTTTCATCAAGAAGCACACACATGCTTCAGTGGTCCCACATCGAAATTGGGCCAAAGGGTCCTTATACAAAACATTTTCTTGTTGATCTCAGAATTTGATTTAACTCTTTTTCGTCGTCTAAAAAGAGCTAAACAAATAAAACTAGAATTAAACTACAGTAGTTAGAAGCAAGTCCTAGGTCAATTCACAGTTTGGTTTTATCTCTTGCTTAGGTCAAATAATCACAAGTTAAAAAAATTATCAAGCAGGTTGTGTGCACGCTTTATATCTAAGATTAATTAAAATTAGTAAAAACTACAACTAATCAGAATTAGAAGTGTGAAAGTATGGAATGGAAGGTACCTTGTAACATCCCAGCGCCTCGCTCTCGAAATTGTCCGCTTTGGGGAATCCTCACCCCTCACGGCTTTAAAACGCGTCGAGAGGGGGAGGTATCCAGGCCTATATATAGCACATTTCGTTCTCCTCCCCAGCCGATGTGGGACTTTACAATCCACCCCCCTTGGGGCCCACCGCCCTCGCTGGCACACCGACCCGAGCCTGGCTCTGATACCATCTGTAACATCCCAGCGCCTCGCTCTCAAAATTGTCCGCTTTGGGGAATCCTCACCCCTCACGGCTTTAAAACGCGTCGAGAGGGGGAGGTATCCAGGCCTATATAGCACCTTTCGTTCTCCTCCCCAGCCGATGTGGGACTTTACATACCTCCTTCTCCAAGTACTCTGTGCTTACGTTTATTCGGACTTCATATACTTGTTCTTCTTAATATAAACTAGTTAAATTCTCAAGATCTCTTTAATCAAAGAAGTCTAGTTTAACTAATTTAATTAAGGCTTAAGCTCTTTCAAGCCAAGAACATACCAGAAACAACTCTAAATACTAAATCTAGCATTTAGGAAACAAATTCATTCCACGCATACACAAGGAAGCAAATCGCACACATGTACATACATGGAATTACAAGAATTAAGCTTCGGTTTTCATGTCCTTAACCTAAAAGAGAGATTTCAAGCTAAAATGAAGTAAAACACCTAATTCAAGGTGTTCTAACCTATACAAGCCTAAATCAAGGTCATTACATAGGCAAAAATATACATCTGGCTTAAAACCTAAAAGAACAAACTACAAGTATATGAAGCCAAATGTTGAGTCTACAAGCTCATTTCCTTGGAGAAGAAGGAGAGGCGATCTAGCCTGACATGGAGATGGAGGTGGATGAAAGTAGGTGTGAGGTTATGGCGGCCATGGAGGTGGTTTGCGAAGTGAAGAAGATGAAGAAGATGAAGATGGAGTTGAGAGAGTTTGTTAGAGAAGAGAGAGAGAGAAAGTGAAGTGAGATAAGTGTTTTTACAAATGAAGTTAGTTAGGGATTAAGTAAGTGGGTTGGTTAGATGATGAGCTGGCAAGTGGGAAGTATGAGCTGTCAAAAGATATTTTGATGGGTAATGGAGGGAGGTTTGGCCGCGGGTTGGTTAGTGAAGGGAAAAGGGTATTTTCGGAATTTAGGTAAGGAGGTGGGTGAATGTGGACTAGATTTCATCTCCATGCATTTCTAAAGGTTCCTCCTTTTTCTCCAAATGATTGTGCTTCCAAAATTGCCCTTAATGAGGCCTCCAGATTTGAATTTGATCTTGGAGCCAATTTTGCCTCATTTGGAAAGATGCTCCCCAAGTACCTTCAAGCTGCAGGGCTGACTTTGCCTTAAATTTACTCTGCACAAAAGACTTCTGAAAAGTAGCTGACATTTCTGATCATTGTGCAGTCTGGCTCTGGTACTCACTGACGGATAGGCTTTAGCTTCCGGATGTAACTCTGCGTCCACAAGCGGATGTAAGTTTACTTCCGAATGTAAATCCACTCTTGGATGTGAGCCTGCTTCCTGATGTAAGTTCACTTCCGGATGTACATCCACTTCCGGATGTAAGTCTTCATTCAACAAGCTCAAGGACATTCACTTCCGGCTGTGCATCCACTTCCGGATGTGAGTTCCCTTCCTGAAATAACTCTGCTTCCGGATGTGAATCTGCATCCGGATGTGACTTTGAGCACTTGTCATCTAGCCTTCCTTCTTGCCAAGTTATCTCCACTGAAGCTCCACCAAGGGTGTGTAGGGCCCACTTGGGACCCCCTACATGAAAAACACATCACATAGTCAAAATGACCAAAATACCCTTGGTTTCATAAAATGCAAGTAATAAGGCTATTATTCTTCAAATATTTACACATAAGCATGTGCATGAAAATGTACCAATAATGATCAAATATAACAAATAAACCACACTAATTAAGCTCAAATGCACATGCTTAAAGGTATTAAATTTGGTCCAATCAGAATTCAAACCTGCGAGAACAATAATTAAACTTCTACTAGATCGCAAATTTGTGATGGTTGTTCATGAATGTCTTACATTGTAAGTCATTCAACTTATGTAATAAATTTCTCAAATGAACATTTTATTCAAATATAAAAATTTACCATTATATGGATTGTATAACATAAAAATAGAGCAGTTAAACATATATAGAGAAAAGAGAATCAATAATTGAAGAGTAAGGAAAATTCCATTTATTAATTTGATTCCACATACACGGCTCACATAATAGAATCCTAATGGTCCATTATCATTGTAGTTTAGTTGGAGGGCCACACGCCTTGATGCAAGCGTTTAAGCAATTTGGATTTATACCAATTGTAGTTTGGCAGCTTAAATAACAATCATGTATGCAATTGGCAACCGGGTCTTAACCAGCGACCTCTACAACAAGCGATGTCGTCACCACCACCAGCCACATTACTACAAGTGCTGCCATCATTTTGTTGTTCAAAGCCATTATTCGGTTTTCTCTGCCACTCTCCAAAATCTTCTTATGTTTATATAGAGGACGTTGATCACCAAATGTATATCATTAACAATAAATTCTTTGGATATATATCGAGTTTTGTCGTGATTATTTAGTAACCAAACCAATATGTTGATTGCATTTCCTATTTGAATTAGATTTTCTTTATTAGAATGATAGTTACTGAATGAGTTAATATACAATGAATATCATGATTGGATTCTTTTTAATCATTTTCAATTAAATTAATCATTCTCTATTATAAGTAAGATTCTTAAACTTACCAATCAAGCAAATCAAACTCTTGGAGTCAAACTCGTGAGTTTGACTAATAATCTCAAATTAAATTAGTCAAATTTAAATTTGGATAACGATTTTTAATGGTAAACTTAAGGTTTTCAAATTTGTGTGTTTGAGCAAACTCGTGGAAAGATGCTAAAATAAAATCATAGACTCGAATCGTAAACTAGTAAGAGTCTATGTTTCTTAATAAAATGTGTTTCTCATAAAAATTTACAATAATTTGACTCAATATATTTTAAATATAAATAGTTGATATTAAATATTTATAAACACTAATTCTTTCTAAACATCAATAGAGAAATGTATATGTAATTTATATAAAAATTCAATGAATTTGGTAAAATAAAAATAATTATTGGGCAAATGCGCATAAATGATACATAACTATTGGTTGAGGAACAACAAAAATGATACCCAACTTTTACCATGTGATCAAAAATGATATTTTCACTAATATGAAAAAAGTATTAGACATGAAATGTCCAAAATGCCCTTATAATTAAATAAACTTTTACCAGTCGGTGATTAATTTATAACGACATTTTGGACTTTTCATGTCTAATAGTATTTTCATATTAGTGAAAATATCATTTTGATCACATGATAAAAGTTGGGTATCATTTTTGTACCTTGAAATAGTTATGTACTATTTTTGTTCCTTAGACAATAGTTATGTATCATTTTTGGGCCTTCGTCCATAAATATTTTACTTCATTAATATGGAAGCATTGGATTATTTTTATTAGAATAGTAGTCGTGGAATGAATTAATAAACCATAAATATGGTGATTTGATTCTTTTTAATCATTTTCAAAAAAAGTCACTTATCCATCATGGGCAATTGTGTTAAACTTATCCCTTGTGTAAATCTAACTCTTGGTAGGAACATAATTTGGATCATCAATAATAATATGTTTTCATTAATAAGTATCTATAAAAAGTATATGATAAGACTGTTAAACTAGTGAGTTCAAGTAAACTTGTTAGAAGAATGCAAAATTTGACTGTAAACTCAAATCTTATATTCGTACGAGTTTACCTTTACTAAAATTGAAAAGAATAAACAATGAAAAAATATACTATGCCAATGAACAATTGAAAATTATCATTTTGACCAATATGTTCGGATATTTCTTAACTATTGCTAGATTCACCAAAGACGTAGCCAATGGATTTTGTACATGTGGGCTATTATTTAATGGTAGTTAGGCAAAATCTGATGGTATCGGTCAAAATGTTACTTTTCAATGTTCGTTAGCATAGTAGTTACTTTTTATTGTTTATTGTGTCAACGAGTTTAATCTCCCGTGCGTTGCACGAAAGTTTTAGTTATATGGGAAGAAAGAACTAAATAGCAAACAATCATAATTTAAGTAGTTGCTATCATGTCATAAAAGTTTCCTGAAATTAAAGGTGTCACAAAAAAGCACATTACACGATTCAAAAAATAGTAAATGTTGTCTTTTGAACATTGTTACAAATTAAAAGAGCAGCTAATGTGCTGAAAATCATAGATCAATCAATACTGATTCTTGCAGAAGTTTGGAGCATCCAAAAGAAATAATACTGACAAACAAAATACTGCCAACACAATAAGACTTTGATGCAGACAAGCTTCATCAATGTACCCTGCAGAACAATGAAAAGAAGCATGTGTTAGGTGTTGTTTGAGTAAAATGTTTTTGAACGCAGGTTTGTCGTATAAAAAGAAATGATGAATAACATGTGAGACCTTGCTTACTATTCCAAAGTTAAGTGGAGTGATTGTTGATATTTGTGAAAACCTCTTTGTAGACCACATTAGTTGTTGTTTGAGCATAAATGGTCTCACCCAAGACAATTTTCAAACCATCTATATTTCTTACCCGTGACAATGCAACATACAATTGACCATGACTGAAAACTGGTTTTGTTAGATAGAGGCCTACCTTTTGCAAAGATTGCCCCTGGCTTTTGTTAATTGTCATTGCAAAGGAAAGGATTATTGGAAATTGCCTCCGTTGCATCTTGAAAGGTAACCTTGACTATGATGGATTCATATCCAAGCGATGTATTAGAATTTTTTGATCCGGCGTACTACCATTCAACATTATTCCCTCAATAACCTTTTTCCCAAGTTTTGATATGCTGAGTCTAGTACCGCCACATAGACCTGCTTCTTGACCTGCTTTTTTTTTTGAGTCCTTTTTTTGTGGGGGATGGGGCATGTTTATTTGGACTGTTTAAATCCTTTTAAATACCACTTTTGCATTTGGTAGTAAAGCCTTATGATCTTAATCACTTTTAGAGGACTTGCATTGTTGAGTTTGATGGTGCATCAAAAGGAAATCCTGGAAAAGCTGGTGCAGGGGCTATTCTGCGATCAAGTGATGGGAGTTTGGTATAACTTTGTGATTTAACTTCTATACATTGTCTACTTCAAACCTAGAATATCCTAAAGATTTGTAGGTTGCGTGAAGGTGTAGGTGTTGCAACTAATAATGCTGCTGAATATCGTGCTTTAATATTGGGAATGAAATATGCTCTTCAAAAGGGGTTTACTGGTATTCGCATCCAAGGCGACTCCAAACTTGTTTGCATGCAGGTTTTTCATTTTATTTGCATGTTATATGAATTGTTTTGGTACATCATACATATATGTGGAAGGTATTGATTTATATCCCATCTTCAGTGTTACAATTGTGAGAATTATGTTGTGACAAAATGCTTTTTCAGAGTTTACACCAACTATTTCTTGTCTTTTCAGTATTTGATGTATATACTTGAGAAATATATGTATTTAGTCTCTAAATTTCGCATGCACATACAATCAACTCTTGCAAGATGTCAAAAGAGAGAAATTTCAACCAAGGGTAATTTTAATACTCTACTAATGTGTATCTATAGTAATGTAAAGGAAAATCATATTGTCAATTTCCTGATATAATTTCCAATTGAAATCCCTTGTCTGTGCTTAAATAGGGCGTAAGTATCTTATGTTAATCCTCATTACTCAGATAAATGCATGTAATATATTTTAAGACATTGGCCAGGCCTGGTTCGTCAGGTAGGATTATCAAAAGGATAAAATGAGGAGATTCATAAAAAAGAAAGAAAGGAAGAAAGTAAAATTGATGGATTCTCAGACTCTTGAGTGTGTGTTATTGCCTGGGATACAATGTGATTCTGATTTAAAAATAAAAAATCTTACTTAACTGGAGAATGAACAGCTGATCATGTATATGCACTTATAAAAGATGAAATTGGCAACCTTGGATTATAATTTGTCGCTGGTTTTATCTCTTCAACTCTTGCTACTGCATCAAACAGATTGACGGTTTATGGAAGGTCAAGAATGAGAGCATGTCTAAGTTACATAAGGTGGCAAAAGAACTCAAGGATAGATTTTCATCATTCTAGGTCACTCATGTTCTAAGGGTAGGTACATTTGATTCATACTGAAGTTGCAGAAGGAACTTATGATTTTCAACCCATGTTGTTCTCACTTATCAGTTCTATCCCAAAGTTCTCTGTTTCGATATTAATTTTATGAAAATGGCTTATGTACAAGTCTTATCCCTCTAAGTCAACTACATGGATAATAGATTGTTTCTGTGCTCTTTTAACAATCAACACTTCAAAATATATCATTCACTAATAGATTCTGTTTCATAAATTCCTTGAGTGTCTTTCTTAGTCTTTTATATCTCTTTATACGGTTTAAAGATTATCTGCATGACCGTCTTTACTGGCACTTCCATTTATAAAGAGCATAGGCTTGCAGATTTTTTGTTAATGTATTTGATCATAATGTGAACCTTTATGCAGTCCAATCCTCATCGGGAAGCTGTCTTTAAGGGGTCCTCACATTAGTCATTATTCCAATATACTATTTTTTAATCCTTAATTTTAATCCATTTTAACCAATTTTGGTTGAATAAGGAAACTAAATAAATTACTCGATAATTGCATGTTATATTATGGTTATGAAAAACATGTGTATCATGACATTATATATTTGTTTATAAGTCAGCCAACTTAGATTCTCTTAATAGCTATGCCATATGATGACCTTTTTTCCTGAGCCTTTTATACCAGTTCTCTTTATATTTGAGAAAGGAGTTAACTGCTTGCTGTCCAATGCTAATTTCATTTTTGTGTTTGGATTTCACTTGTACACTCCTGTTTCATAATCAAGATTTTTTTTCTCTAGGTTCAAAACTTGTTAATTCTTTGGAAATTGCTTTTCTAACCTCCTAACAAACGCAGCCATCTTCATCCTACACGTGGTGATTCCCAATCACTTTGTTTCCTTTGATTAACGAGCTATATCATTACTGCTTACTTCATGTTCCCTGAGCTTTTTGATTACGAATCTGCATCCTTTAGTCTCAATTTCGGAAATAATTTGTATAGGAAATGCCCCCATTTTATTGGTCTCAGATTTTAAGTGCGTTCACATCAACATAAAATATCCATGTTTTATTATGATTGCAACATTTTAATTGATGCTTGTGTGAAAGCTTATGTAGTAACATATATTTTTGTGTCCCTTTGTTAAGAATTTGAACTCTGAAGCTGATGCTCAAGCAAATTTGGCAATCAATCTTGCTTGTAAGGCGTTCAGAGTTTCGAGTATATTTTTAAGCTTTTATACAAATGTATCTAATCTAGGGTTATTCTGATTAGTAAGTTTTTTCTATTACTGCAGATGGCCAGGTTCAAGAGGTGCAAGATTAGTCTAAGATAGACCATGACTATATTTTTGGTTTGTATTACAAAGTATGTGGCTTCTTTCCTTTTCTTTTCCATGTTTTCCCTGCTACAAGGCTTCTGATAATTTATTAGTTAAAAAGTTATAGTCTCTAATTTAGTTGTGTTCATCTTTTTGTAGGTGACCCAGCTATTGACCAATGAAACAAATTAGAATGAATTTTTCTATTTGGTCCTTAGTCACTAACAAGATTTACAGTTTGGCTGGTGGTTAAAATTGACTTGTCCACTGTGATATCCATCTAAAGTCGAGGCACCACCTCCTGTTCCATTGACTTTTCATAAGGGGACTCAATCTCGCTCAATTGAAATTTTTTATTTGTTTTGCCTTCTGTGGGGTTATATTGGCAATGCAAAGATAATCCTTGTTCTATTAAACCCATCCCTTTAGCTCGCCTTGTACTGTGATTTTATGTTTCTTGTACAATAAAGTATAGAAACACACATTATTGTTACAAACAAGGTTGTCAACTCATGAGTTTTAGTAAATTTGTGGAAAGATAGTAAAATCAAATTCTGAACTTGAATTATATACTTGTAAGAGTCTTCGTTGATTAATAAAACTAGTGGCTACCTTGCTCGGTGTACGGGGAATATTTTTATTTTGATGAAATATCACACATTGTCCGAATATAAAGAATTCAAAATCATATAAATACGAAAATGAATGCAATTACATATAGCTTTATAACATAGCATGTAACTAGAGTGTACGATGGATGGTACAACTTTTGGTATTTGACTTCAAGAGCTGCTCTCAAAAAATTCCGCTTCTAAGTCATCATGTTGACTGTGCAGTATGAAATTTTCATAAGATGAATTCATGGAATTGCATGATTAAGTAGGAAATTGAGGGATTTGAGAGATTTAAAACACATTTCTATTAACATTGTTAGAAAATCAATATTCATGTTACTAAAATATATTGGAAACGTAGAACATAATGATCTTACGGTGCGAACTATGTTGGTGGTGCCCTGGCCACTGCTGGCGTAATAGTCGAAATGACAATTACTTAAAATCATATTTGCCCGGAAGTTTTAGACAAAGATCATATTTGCTTGTGAAATTTTTTAGAATCAAATTTGCTATTGAAGTATACAAAATGGATCAATTTTACCCCATATCTTACATGTATTGCCACCTCATCCTCAATGCCAAAGGTAACGCCACCTCATAATCTTCTCCATCTCTCCCTCCACCACCTCCTCTCCCTCCCCTCCCTTTCCCTCCACAAGTTTCTCAAAAAAATAAATTAACAAAAAATTTCCGGGAAAAACTTCAATTTCCAAATCAAAAAAAGAAAGAAAGAAACAAAAATTATAGTTTAGAGCCAGATCAATGGTGTACATTGAAACCCCTTCCTCCCTTTGTTCAGGTCTTCAGCCAAGTTGCTTTTCGTTACAGAAAAAAGAAAATAAATTGTGATAAAAGAAAAGGAATCAAATATACTCCCTCCGGTCCTAAATATAAGACCTAATTGACTTTTTTGAAAAATCCTAAAAAAAGCAAAATAAGTTAAATATAAATTGATTTACCTAATTTTTTCCCTTAAACTAGTTTATTTTACTTATAAACTAATGGATAATCTAAAAATATATCAAATATGTCATGATTTAATAGACTATTTTGCAACCTTAACCTCTCCAAAAAAAAAGTTATCTAGGTCCTATATTTAGGACCGGAGGTAGTACTACATAATTTTTTAAAGACTTGAATCTCAAGGTCAAAATAAAAAAAGCTTCGATCCTGTTCAACACTAGTATTTTAAGCGATTGGATTGTTGAAATAGATGAAGAATGAGCAGCGTGAAAACGCTATGTAGACTGCACCACGGTTCTCCTTCATAAGTTGCAGTCAGCTATTTCGATGAAGGGTTTCATTTTGAATCCCTAATTTCAAGCCTTGTTGACCACGCCATGTAGGATGTGAAGGTAAAATTTATCCATTTTGTATACTTGATATAATCATTGGGGTATGCAAAGAATCACTATAATACTGCTCAATATAAAAAACATATTAATTTGATACCAACAAAATTTTCAGGGCAAATATGATCATTGTCTAAAACTTTCGTGACAAATATGATCTTTAACCCATAACCTATAATATGAATGCATAAATCATTTAGCTACACTTACATGGCATCATGAGTGTCAAACCTACATTTTGTTCTAGCACCATAGAAAAAAATCCATCAACTAAATATTTGATGTGAAATAACAAAAAATTAGTCAACCAAAACTTCAAAACATTATTATATTATAATATTTATATGACATGATGCACTTCCTATTTCAATGATTAGAGATATTGCTCAAATGATTAAATACATTAGCTTACATGTCATATTTCCAAGCAAACTTCTACGATAAGCAAATAAACTCAAAATATTTCTAAAAAATTAAATACACAAACTGGAAAAAGTGTCCACATTGAATTAGACTTCACATATTTAAGACTCTTCTGTAGGTGTAACATTAATACTCTATAACTTTTTTTTAATACAGTTGAAATTCAACAACAACAACAAAGTCTTTATCGCAACTAGGTGGTCGGCTACTAGAATCACACGGCGCCACTTTCTTCGGTCAATTGTCATGCTTGGTGATATATTATTGATCAAAAGATCTTGTTGGATAATGTCGTTAAGAGTTCTCTTCGGTTTCCCTCTCGCTCTCTTGTAAGGACTCCAAACCATTTGATCCACTGTTCTGACTGGTTCATCTAATTTTCTTCTTTGAACGTGCCCAAACCACCTCAAGCGACTTTCTATCATTTTCTCCGCAATTGATGTTACTGTTAGAATCTTAAGTTTTGATGAAGACTAAAATATAAAAGAATAGCCCAAGTGCTTAAAAAGCAATAGGATAACATAGGATCCCAAGTAAGAGTGCAACCGGATGTGGATTTACTTCCGGATAGACTAGGACTTGCACACGCAGATGAATGTTTCATCCCCCAGCGGCAGCAAGTAACTCACTAGGGAAATAACTTAGTCCATGAGCATTAGGTACACAAAACCTTAAGACTAAGGTATGATTCAACCGGAAGTGAAATTGCTTCCTGTTAGATTTAGACTGGCGCAGGTTGATAAAATAGATATAACCCCAAGCGTCAGTGAAAAGGCAACGTCAAGAGAAATTGCTTCCTGTTAGATTTTGACTGGCGCAGACTGATAGAATAGAATAACCCCAAGCGTCAGTGAATCAGCCTCGTCAAGTGAAATTGCTTCCTGTTAGATTTAGACTGGCACAGGCTGATAGAAGAGATATAACCCTAAGCGTCAGTAAGTTCACCACGTCAAGTAAAAGTGCTTCCGATAGCTTAGTGACTAGCGCTGACTGTTGGATTGAAGGACACTGAGTGAGAGTGAGTAATAGTGAACAAAATCCTTCATCCAGTAGTTCTCACTTCCGGATGTAGAAGTGCTTCCGGATACATCCTAGACTAAATAACTTCCCACAGCATGTATAGTTCTTACTATATTTGATTATATATATTGCTATGTTGGACTAACCAGTATGTGCAGAACTTAGTCACACTTCCGGATGCAAATGAGCTTCCGGATGCAAAGACTCTTGGCATTGGGATTCAGAGATTAACACTTGCAGAGCAAGATTGCCACTTTCGGATGAACGATGATCATCCGTCAGTAAGAGTACAAGAGTTAACGTCACATACTCAGAAGTCAGAATGCTTTTGTCAGAGCAGAGGTGTCAGGACTACTTTTCAGAGATAAAGCAAGTCAACCCTGCTAAGCATTAATGAAGATGTACTTCTCAACGGTAACATGGGATTAACGGCTATATTCAAACGGTCATATTCAACCTGCCGCCCAAGCCTTTGAAGCCGAGTATAAAAGGAACATCTACATTCAGAAGAAAGAGAGAGAACAGAGCCTATTGTCTGAAACATTGTATTCTACATTCCTCTCATCTTCTACTACTCTCAGATCTAGATTTGTAACATTATTAGAGAGTGAGTCAGTTGTACTTAAGTGAGTAACATCATCTACTCTTAGAGAGAGCCATTTGTACTTAAGTGTTTATCACAATCAGTTCATAGAGTGAACATAATTGTTATCTTACAAAAGTAAGGGGGAGCATTTAGAGATTTTCTAAATCTCCATAAGTTGCAAGTTAGCCCGCAAAACTTGTGGTTGTAAGGTTGCAGGTGATCCCGTTGTAAAACCTGTGGTTGTAAAGGTTTGCAGGTGAGCCCGTAGTAAAACCTGTGGGTTGTTAGGTGAACCCGTGTTCGTAAAACCTAAAGTGTAAAGGCTTTCTTGTGCCTGGTTCAAACAAGAAGTTTAGTGGATTGAAAATCTCAGGTGGAGCCTGGGGACTGGATGTAGGTCTGGAAGTGACCGAACCAGGATAAATTTGCTTGTGCATATTTTGCTTATTTAAATCTCACACCAAGCACCACACCACTACATACTCACTTGTGCTTGGGATGATTCATCGTCACTCTCATCAAGTACAAGGAGTAAAGTTTTAAAAAGGGAAAATTATAAGTTTTTATTCTGCCACCCAATTCACCCCCCCCCTCTTGGGTGACAGCCACACATTTCATTTGGTATCAGAGCAAGGTCACTTGTTTAAAGGATCCAACGATCTCAAGTGCAAAGACCTAGGCTGACTTGGGTTACAAAATGTGTTTTGAAGGTTTTGACCATACTATCACACCCGGGTTAGAAAATGCTGATTTTTACTCATGGAAGGGAAGGATGAAAAGTTTTATACTATCCACGGATTTCAAAATGTGGGATGTCTTTGAAAAGGACTCTGATTTCAAACCAAAAGTAAATTGGACTGAAGAGGAGAAAAATTTATTTTACTTAAACCTTAGAGCAATGCAAATTTTGCACAAAAGTTTATCTGACAATGATTTGCAGAAAATTAAACATTGCTCTAGGGCTAGAGATATTTGGAAAACTCTTGATGCTATGTATGCTTCTAATCAATCTCTTGAAATTAAAGCTGTCCAAAGCTCATTTTGTGCTCCCTGTGAATCTATCCTTGATGAGCTACTGGATGGTGATATAGAGGAAGCTAGCACCAGTGAAGAGAGTATCGATCTCTGCCTAGAAGATTCAGAAACTGAAGAAAATGAGGTATCTAAACTTGAATCTTCTGAATTGCAAGACATTTATGATGAGTTACATATTGAATTCTGTAAACTTGCAAAAGAAGTTCTAGGCTTAAGAAAAAGGAATAGGGAACTTGAGGAACTTATTCTTTCTTCTACAACCAAGGAGTCCAAAGTTCCATCCTTGAAGGAAGAGTTTCCAAAAGACTTTGAAATTTCAAAAGTAAATAAAGATAGAGTCCTTGAAAAGAAAACTGACCAAGATAATGATAGGAAATCCCATTCTGAATATCATTCCATTATCTGTCATTATTGTGGTAGATCAGGTCATATTTCTCACACATGTAGTCTTAAGAAAAATTTACATGTGAGAAATAAATTTGTATGGATCCCTAAAGGACAAGTAAGGTCCAGCGCTAACCATGTAGGACCCAAGTACAAATGGGTACCAAAACTCCCTTCCAGTGCCTTACTTGTGCAGGAAAGATCAAGAGTTCCTCTTGCTCCAAAGAAAAGAACTCGTGGTGATATCACTGCTGCAACCATCTGGTTCAATCATAAGAAGCAGTGCGCCACCATTAGGAACAAAGGTTCTATCTCAAGGATGAGCTATCACAGAGTTCCACTCAACTATCCTGAGAAGAACATGAGAGAGAGGATGTCTCAATCAACATGGAGAAAGCCTATGAATCCTGTCTCTCCTAAGAAAGTGCTTCAGGCCAAAGATAAGTATAGAAGATCTCCTTGGGTAAGCAAGGGATCACTTAAGATTGAAGCATGCAATAGTAAGATCTCCTATGCAAATGTTAGATGGACTTATTGAGATTTTACATCAAGCATCATAAGCATGAACATTATATGGCTTATAAGAAATTTCACACAATGTTCATAATCTACATGCTATCTATGACTATCATTATCAGAAACCGTGTATAACCATGTGCATATAGTCATAGTTGATTCGCAATGCCATATTCATAGTGAATAATTCTTAGATGCATGAGAATCACATACTTCTTACAAACTGACCAGTCAGATCCAAGTTTGGAGACTGAAAAATGGGAAAAAGGAATCATTTGGTATTTTGTAGGAAAAAAGATCCAAAGGAACAACAATATTCAAGATCATACCTGATCTGAGCAATGTGTCAAATCTGAATGAGCTGTTGGTCATACTAGGCTTCGAGTGCTACTACTCCTGAAATTGAAAAGATCAAACAAGCTACTACTTGACGCAAATGCAGCTTTGATTATGAAAGCTTGAGCGATATGGATGCACAAGAGAGAACATCAACAAGGATGCTCATGAGAAGAAATGGCTGTTCTGAACTTGATCTTGAGAAAATTTCGCCAATCTCATATGAGTATTTCTTTCCATTACTCATTTTATACATCTTAATGGATAGTCCTTCTTGTCAGACCTGGATTAGGAACTTTTAAATTCACTTTGGCAAAATTTGTAAGAGTAGTGAGATCACATTAAGCATATTTGAAAGGACTTGAGATGAGATTTGAAAACTACTGTGATCATATGCTGAGAATTTGGTTGATTTGTAAACCTGATTTATTCTTAAAACTAAACTATTCTCTTGACTGTAAGGCTTTTAGAACTTCATTGTGTTGACAATTTACATATCTTCATAATCTAGCATGAACATTCTTAAGGCATATTTATCGAATTATGCATGTTTATGAAACTCTGAAAATATGCAATCTATTCTATACTCCTTGTACTATCACACTGGTATTTATCCAAAAGAGTATGAGTAAAGTTCATGACTTGAGAGTGAAACTATGTGAAATTGTGAACAAAATTTTCAAAATCTATTTTCACTTTATTAATGCTCTTGTTTACCAAACTATCACTGAGGGTTGATCAATTTATCCTTATTAAGAGACATTTGGGAATGTCTAGATGAAGTTTAATCTTCAGAGAACATCTGTACTTAATTATTAAAACTTGCCAACTGTGCTAACTTAGGCATCGAAGTGCCAACCTTAAGTTTTTTTTTTTTGCAGGTCCCTCAATGTTAAATCTTAAGTAAGTACAACCGGAAGCAAAACTACTTCCGGATGCTCTCGTGCTGGCGCTGAATGTCTCAAGGCAACCAAGAGCGCCTGTATAACCGGAAGCAAAACCACTTCCGGATGATTATTTGCTGGGACTGAGTGTTGAAATAAAGCTAGCCAGAGCGCCAGTGCCAAACAAAGGGACACGTCACTTCAGAAAACGTTTCAACTTCCTCTATAAGACGTTGTGCCTTCTCTGACTAATTGAAGCAACACGTGTCATCAGGTGTGTCGTTCCAACTTAAAATCTTACGTTACCCAATGTGTGAAAATTTGAAAGAAGATGCCCATTTAACCCTCAGAAGTTTTACCTATAAATAGATGTCATTTTTCACTTTCACTTTTTACTTGCATAAAATTCACTTTAACCATTCTCTCTGAAATTTTCTTCATCTTCATATGTGTTCTTCGCATTCTTCGAACACTCTTTCGCATTTCATCTCTTCTCATAAATTATACCACACAAAAATGGCCGGATCTCATGAATCCAACCCAGTTACACAGAAAGCCTCTTCATCCAAGCAACACAAATCGATATCTGGGAAATCAAGTCACAAACATTCTGGCAAATCTGGGCACCGTGATGAACATCACGATGAACATCATGAACACCATGAAGGTTCTGGGCAAACACTGGGGCAGGATGAAAATGTTCAGGGTCAGCCTGAAACCTCTGGTAGAGTGGCAGAACAGCCAGTGGCTTATGAGAATGAGCAAGCAAGAGAAGCCCAGGGAAAAGGAAAGAAGAAGAAGGTGCAATTTGCTGAAGAGCCTTCTTCCAAGAGGCAAAGGGTTGAAGAAGACGACCCTACAGTGTACAGAGATGGGGCTTTGGAGCCAATTGCTGCCAAATTTGAGACGTCCGTCCCCTACTTCAACCATGGGTTGTTCATCGATCTGGACAAGATTGATGAACTAGGGTTTCCCCATCTGCGCCCTTACTTGGAGAAGTATATGCCTTGGCTGGGCATCAACCAGGACTACAACGTCAATGTCCTGCGAGTCTTCTCCCAATCCCTCTCTGGCAAGGCTAAGTACAAGAAGGTGGATGGGAAAGAGCAAGTCCACAAACTCTCCTTCACAGCCACTGTAAGAGGGAGGACCTTCAGGTTCACTTGGAGGACCTTGAATGAGATGATGGGAATCACAGAAGAGGGTATGAATGAATGGATCTACCCTGAGTCTCTCAAGTACAGCAAGGAGGAACTCGAGGAGTTGTATGGCACCAATAACAAGAAGGTATCCAAGATGTCTGATTCTAACAGGCTCTTGTACTACGTCTACTCCCGGATAATGACACATAAGGGAGGCAACTTTAACGAGTTCACACTGTTGGACAATCCTTGGTTCCCCAGACTCCTCTCCCGCAAGCCATTCAACCCCGGCCAGTTGATCTGCCTTGAGCTTCAGCGCTGGATAAATAATGACAAGTCTGGCTACCTTCCCTATCCCACTATCATTTCCCTCCTCCTTGAGAAGCACCTGATCAAGGCATCATCTGCCGTGGAGGAAGAAAATGTAAAGTGTAAGCCTGTGGGAGCAACCAACATTGGGAAGATGGGCATCAAGTACATCAAGCCTGCTAAGCCCACTCGCTCAGGATCACAGGCCGAGAGCGCCTCTCAGACTTCAGTCCCCTCTACATCTGGTGCAGGGGATCAAGAAGTGGACTCTCATGCTGGGCCAAGCCGTGCTGCAAGAGTGCCAGCCTCTGTTAGGGCTTTTGCCGAGGAAGTAAAGGAAGAGCTTCTATTTAGGCTGCCTGAATCCTTGGTGGGCCCTCTCCGTGCTGAATGTGACACTGGTTTCCAGCACCAAGGGGAGCGGATCCAGCGGCTCGAGGACAGAGTGGGTCAGATCGAGAATCACCTTGCCAGGGTGGATGCAAAGTTAGATCTCATCCTCCAACACCTACAAATTCCCCAACCATCACAAGGTAACCTACCACCTCTTCCTCCTCCTCAAAACCCACCTCCTCCTCCTCCTAATCACCCTCAACTTCCCCCTCCTCCTCCACCTGACACTCAACAACCTCAACCACCACCACAAAATGACCAGCAACCCCCACCATCACCTACCCATGACCAGCAAACCCAAGACTCACCTCAACACTCTCCACATCAAACCCAAGACTCACCTCACAACTCTCCTCGCCACTCCCCACTAAATTCTCCATCTCCACCTCCTTCACCCATTCCCTCACGCCCTGGCGCTCCTACACGCTCCCCACTCCGTCTCTCCAACCCTACCCATCCAAGCACTAGCCCCATAGGATCTGACATAGCCATTCACCCCCTCAGCCAATTCTATAGAGAGTATCCCCGCCTTCAACCACTCACTGATGACCATTTACCATTTACCCCAGCCTCCAACTACAAGGAATACTCCTCTACTCATCCTTTTGAGGGTCTTTTTGTCACCTCCAATTGGTTCCCCAACCCTACCTCATCCGACCCTACCTCATCACCAGAAAGTACCCAATCTACCTCCTCCCCAGAAACCTCACCCCAAAAATCTCCACCCTCCTCGTCCTCAAGTCCATCCCTGGCCCTCACCCTCTTTGATGATGCCAAAAGGGGGAGAGATGTAATGACCACTCATGCAATGACCACTCTGCGCTTGTCAATGAACACAAGGGATGTCCTCAGCCAGCCATCCCTCTGGATTGAGGAAGATATAACAGCAGCACTTCGCCGTGCTGTGGAGTCTCAAAGGCTGGGTGGTGCAGAAAGCCTTATAAGGGGAGAGGCCATCCGGTTCATGCAGCAGAAGAAAGCGGCTGAGCAAGGACCACAATGGGATATGGTAGTGTTTGGACAGAATGATCAATCTTCACAACCTGAGTCATCATCAGAGCCTCCTCCAGCTAAAACAAGCAGAGAAATTGTTGAGGAGATTATGATGAAGTACGGGCTGAAGAGACCCAACCATCCTCCCATTGTGATAGCCAAGCCTGTTCCTGCATCCACTGGGCAAGAGTCTGAGATCTCTTCATCTTCATCCACTGCGTTCACATCAACATAAAATATCCATGTTTTATTATGATTGCAACATTTTAATTGATGCTTGTGTGAAAGCTTATGTAGTAACATATATTTTTGTGTCCCTTTGTTAAGAATTTGAACTCTGAAGCTGATGCTCAAGCAAATTTGGCAATCAATCTTGCTTGTAAGGCGTTCAGAGTTTCGAGTATATTTTTAAGCTTTTATACAAATGTATCTAATCTAGGGTTATTCTGATTAGTAAGTTTTTACTATTACTGCAGATGGCCAGGTTCAAGAGGTGCAAGATTAGTCTAAGATAGACCATGACTATATTTTTGGTTTGTATTACAAAGTATGTGGCTTCTTTCCTTTTCTTTTCCATGTTTTCCCTGCTACAAGGCTTCTGATAATTTATTAGTTAAAAAGTTATAGTCTCTAATTTAGTTGTGTTCATCTTTTTGTAGGTGACCCAGCTATTGACCAATGAAACAAATTAGAATGAATTTTTCTATTTGGTCCTTAGTCACTAACAAGATTTACAGTTTGGCTGGTGGTTAAAATTGACTTGTCCACTGTGATATCCATCTAAAGTCGAGGCACCACCTCCTGTTCCATTGACTTTTCATAAGGGGACTCAATCTCGCTCAATTGAAATTTTTTATTTGTTTTGCCTTCTGTGGGGTTATATTGGCAATGCAAAGATAATCCTTGTTCTATTAAACCCATCCCTTTAGCTCGCCTTGTACTGTGATTTTATGTTTCTTGTACAATAAAGTATAGAAACACACATTATTGTTACAAACAAGGTTGTCAACTCATGAGTTTTAGTAAATTTGTGGAAAGATAGTAAAATCAAATTCTGAACTTGAATTATATACTTGTAAGAGTCTTCGTTGATTAATAAAACTAGTGGCTACCTTGCTCGGTGTACGGGGAATATTTTTATTTTGATGAAATATCACACATTGTCCTAATATAAAGAATTCAAAATCATATAAATACGAAAATGAATGCAATTACATATAGCTTTATAACATAGCATGTAACTAGAGTGTACGATGGATGGTACAACTTTTGGTATTTGACTTCAAGAGCTGCTCTCAAAAAATTCCGCTTCTAAGTCATCATGTTGACTGTGCAGTATGAAATTTTCATAAGATGAATTCATGGAATTGCATGATTAAGTAGGAAATTGAGGGATTTGAGAGATTTAAAACACATTTCTATTAACATTGTTAGAAAATCAATATTCATGTTACTAAAAAATATTGGAAACGTAGAACATAATGATCTTACGGTGCGGACTATGTTGGTGGTGCCCTGGCCACTGCTGGCGTAATAGTCGAAATGACAATTACTTAAAATCATATTTGCCCGGAAGTTTTAGACAAAGATCATATTTGCTTGTGAAATTTTTTAGAATCAAATTTGCTATTGAAGTATACAAAATGGATCAATTTTACCCCATATCTTACATGTATTGCCACCTCATCCTCAATGCCAAAGGTAACGCCACCTCATAATCTTCTCCATCTCTCCCTCCACCACCTCCTCTCCCTCCCCTCCCTTTCCCTCCACAAGTTTCTCAAAAAAATAAATTAACAAAAAATTTCCGGGAAAAACTTCAATTTCCAAATCAAAAAAAGAAAGAAAGAAACAAAAATTATAGTTTAGAGCCAGATCAATGGTGTACATTGAAACCCCTTCCTCCCTTTGTTCAGGTCTTCAGCCAAGTTGCTTTTCGTTACAGAAAAAAGAAAATAAATTGTGATAAAAGAAAAGGAATCAAATATACTCCCTCCGGTCCTAAATATAAGACCTAATTGACTTTTTTGAAAAATCCTAAAAAAAGCAAAATAAGTTAAATATAAATTGATTTACCTAATTTTTTCCCTTAAACTAGTTTATTTTACTTATAAACTAATGGATAATCTAAAAATATATCAAATATGTCATGATTTAATAGACTATTTTGCAACCTTAACCTCTCCAAAAAAAAGTTATCTAGGTCCTATATTTAGGACCGGAGGTAGTACTACATAATTTTTTAAAGACTTGAATCTCAAGGTCAAAATAAAAAAAGCTTCGATCCTGTTCAACACTAGTATTTTAAGCGATTGGATTGTTGAAATAGATGAAGAATGAGCAGCGTGAAAACGCTATGTAGACTGCACCACGATTCTCCTTCATAAGTTGCAGTCAGCTATTTCGATGAAGGGTTTCATTTTGAATCCCTAATTTCAAGCCTTGTTCACCACGCCATGTAGGATGTGAAGGTAAAATTTATCCATTTTGTATACTTGATATAATCATTGGGGTATGCAAAGAATCACTATAATACTGCTCAATATAAAAAACATATTAATTTGATACCAACAAAATTTCCAGGGCAAATATGATCATTGTCTAAAACTTTCGTGACAAATATGATCTTTAACCCATAACCTATAATATGAATGCATAAATCATTTAGCTACACTTACATGGCCTCATGAGTGTCAAACCTACATTTTGTTCTAGCACCATAGAAAAAAATCCATCAACTAAATATTTGATGTGAAATAACAAAAAATTAGTCAACCAAAACTTCAAAACATTATTATATTATAATATTTATATGACATGATGCACTTCCTATTTCAATGATTAGAGATATTGCTCAAATGATTAAATACATTAGCTTACATGTCATATTTCCAAGCAAACTTCTACGATAAGCAAATAAACTCAAAATATTTCTAAAAAATTAAATACACAAACTGGAAAAAGTGTCCACATTGAATTAGACTTCACATATTTAAGACTCTTCTGTAGGTGTAACATTAATACTCTATAACTTTTTTTTAATACAGTTGAAATTCAACAACAACAACAAAGTCTTTATCGCAACTAGGTGGTCGGCTACTAGAATCACACGGCGCCACTTTCTTCGGTCAATTGTCATGCTTGGTGATATATTATTGATCAAAAGATCTTGTTGGATAATGTCGTTAAGAGTTCTCTTCGGTTTCCCTCTCGCTCTCTTGTAAGGACTCCAAACCATTTGATCCACTGTTCTGACTGGTTCATCTAATTTTCTTCTTTGAACGTGCCCAAACCACCTCAAGCGACTTTCTATCATTTTCTCCGCAATTGATGTTACTGTTAGAATCTTAAGTTTTGATGAAGACTAAAATATAAAAGAATAGACCAAGTGCTTAAAAAGCAATAGGATAACATAGGATCCCAAGTAAGAGTGCAACCGGATGTGGATTTAGTTCCGGATAGACTAGGACTTGCACACGCAGATGAATGTTTCATCCCCCAGAGGCAGCAAGTAACTCACTAGGGAAATAACTTAGTCCATGAGCATTAGGTACACAAAACCTTAAGACTAAGGTATGATTCAACCGGAAGTGAAATTGCTTCCTGTTAGATTTAGACTGGCGCAGGTTGATAAAATAGATATAACCTCAAGCGTCAGTGAAAAGGCAACGTCAAGAGAAATTGCTTCCTGTTAGATTTTGACTGGCGCAGACTGATAGAATAGAATAACCCCAAGCGTCAGTGAATCAGCCTCGTCAAGTGAAATTGCTTCCTGTTAGATTTAGACTGGCACAGGCTGATAGAAGAGATATAACCCTAAGCGTCAGTAAGTTCACCACGTCAAGTAAAAGTGCTTCCGATAGCTTAGTGACTAGCGCTGACTGTTGGATTGAAGGACACTGAGTGAGAGTGAGTAATAGTGAACAAAATCCTTCATCCAGTAGTTCTCACTTCCGGATGTAGAAGTGCTTCCGGATACATCCTAGACTAAATAACTTCCCACAGCATGTATAGTTCTTACTATATTTGATTATATATATTGCTATGTTGGACTAACCAGAGTATGTGCAGAACTTAGTCACACTTCCGGATGCAAATGAGCTTCCGGATGCAAAGACTCTTGGCATTGGGATTCAGAGATTAACACTTGCAGAGCAAGATTGCCACTTCCGGATGAACGATGATCATCCGTCAGCAAGAGTACAAGAGTTAACGTCACATACTCAGAAGTCAGAATGCTTTTGTCAGAGCAGAGGTGTCAGGACTACTTTTCAGAGATAAAGCAAGTCAACCCTGCTAAGCATTAATGAAGATGTACTTCTCAACGGTAACATGGGATTAACTGCTATATTCAAACGGTCATATTCAACCTGCCGCCCAAGCCTTTGAAGCCGAGTATAAAAGGAACATCTACATTCAGAAGAAAGAGAGAGAACAGAGCCTATTGTCTGAAACATTGTATTCTACATTCCTCTCATCTTCTACTACTCTCAGATCTAGATTTGTAACATTATTAGAGAGTGAGTCAGTTGTACTTAAGTGAGTAACATCATCTACTCTTAGAGAGAGCCATTTGTACTTAAGTGTTTATCACAATCAGTTCATAGAGTGAACATAATTGTTATCTTACAAAAGTAAGGGGGAGCATTTAGAGATTTTCTAAATCTCCATAGGTTGCAAGTTAGCCCGCAAAACTTGTGGTTGTAAGGTTGCAGGTGATCCCGTTGTAAAACCTGTGGTTGTAAAGGTTTGCAGGTGAGCCCGTAGTAAAACCTGTGGGTTGTTAGGTGAACCCGTGTTCGTAAAACCTAAAGTGTAAAGGCTTTCTTGTGCCTGGTTCAAACAAGAAGTTTAGTGGATTGAAAATCTCAGGTGGAGCCTGGGGACTAGATGTAGGTCTGGAAGTGACCGAACCAGGATAAACTTGCTTGTGCATATTTTGCTTATTTAAATCTCACACCAAGCACCACACCACTACATACTCACTTGTGCTTGGGATGATTCATCGTCACTCTCATCAAGTACAAGGAGTAAAGTTTTAAAAAGGGAAAATTATAAGTTTTTATTCTGCCACCCAATTCACCCCCCCCTCTTGGGTGACAGCCACGCATTTCAGCTACCCCAACTCTTTCTCAAATATGATCATTGTATATCCTTTCTTTTATTGTATGACCACACATCCATCTCAACATTCTCATCTCTGTCACCTCCATCTTATGTTCATGTTTCCTTTTAGGAGCCCAACATTCACTATCATATAATATCGTAGATCTAATGACTGTCTGATAAAATGTCCCTTTTATCTTATCTTCTACCTTACGATCACATATAATCCCATATAATACAGTTGAAATACAAAATAGAATAAATGAATAGGAGCAATTTAGCCAGTATCAATCATCAAATCCTTATTTTTATTAGTACAAAACCCATGGGAAACAATGGTGAGTGTGTGTGTATGTATACACACACATTATAATATATAACTTATATGCACATGGACGACAATGGCATTGTAAAAGTTTTTATAAACAAGTGTTGTCAATAATAATCTAAAATAATTATAAATAAATTTTGAAAATAAATCCAATTTTTTTAAGAAATATAATGTCTGTCTTCCTTTGAAATCAAGGAAAATTAATTAAGGGTTTGATTTGGTGTAGACATATATATATATATATATATATATATATATATATATATATATATATATATATATATATAAAGGTCCAAACAAAATTAAGGATAAAGAAAATACTTACCATGATATTTAAAGTTTGAAACTTAGCATTTATATAGTTTTGACAATAGATATGTTGTAACATCCCAAATTTTGATTAAGGTTAATTGGAAATTATTGAGGTGTTATTTAGGAAACTTAAAGCTTTAAGGAGGAATTTATGAGGTTTGAGATGATTTTTTGATATTAAATCGTAAAACTTTAGAATTAAAGAAATATAGTTAAAGGATTTATTTGGAGTTAGTAATTATATGAAAAATACTTTGAAGTCTAAACCAAATTATAATGGAAGAATGTTATTAATTTCATTGAGCATTGTTGTTGAAAATGGGCTAAATTCCAAATTATAAAGTTTGAAGAGGGACTAAATTGAAAAGGGAAGAAACTTCAGGGGCAGAAACGTAATTTTCCCTGTCTCTCCTTCCTCCTCCCTTCCTCAAAACCCGACGGACCCCCCTCCATTTCTTCATCTCTTTCATTTTTCTCACCTGCGTTTTCTCTTCCTCTCTGGCCGATCGACGGCGGCGGCCAAAGCTGGCTGGACCGTCGTGGCTTCCTCCGTCTTCCCCCTCCCCTCACGAGTTCGCCATCTCCGATCTCTTCCTCGCTGCCTCTCTGTCTCCGTCGTTCTTTTCATTTTCCGGTAAGCGGCGGCGGCGACTGAGGGTGAAGAATAGTCGAGCTTCCTCCACCTCATCTCCGTTCTCACTTTTCCCCTCATCTTCATCATCATCAAATCCGTCGCTCCCTTGTCCATCCGTCTTCTTCTTCGTTTCTCTTCGGTTTTCCGGCGGCGGCAGCTTGGTTTCCGGCGGCGGACGTTAGATTGGAAGGTAGGAGGTAGTTTTCTTTTGTTTTCAAGCTAGTTTCCACCACAACTTCATGATTTTCATCTTCTTCCCTTGTTATCGACGTTCAGCTCGGCCAGCCATGTTTGGAGGTGTTTTCCGGCGGGTCCGGCGGCGGCCGACGGCGGGTGACACCCTCTTCTCTCATTTATGAACTTTGTAAGCAATTTGTACACTCTTCTTGCCTTTGATTTTCAGTTTTTGGCCATTTGAAAGGGGTGGGTCTGATTTGGGATTTAGGTTTTAACCATGAAAATAAATTAAAGTTGAGTCAAATCTTCATCTTTTGATGTCCTAACTGTTAAATTGAGTGTTGATTGAAGTTTTGTGAAGTTTGTTTGAACCCTAACTTTTGGGGATTCTTGATTTGCTTTGTTTCTTTTGATTTGCCCTTGATGCATATATGTTTGTAATGTGTTATTTTGTGAATTAAGTAGGGTATGTAAAAGTGAATTCATGATTTGATAAGTTGATTGTATGTGGCTGTACAAGTGCAGGATTTTTCCCAAAGTAGTTTATGGGAGTTTCAATAGAAGTGTTTGGAGTAAAATAAGTTGCTAGTGTTACATGCATGCTTGACTGTTGAAGTTGTGGGCTGTTCGCAGTGATGGTTTCGAGGATATTAGGTCTTGTATGGTTGGAACGAGTATTGTTACATTTGACAATATTGGAAGTGTTATTATTGAGGGAACATATATGAAATATGATTTGAGAAACTAAGGTCGAAAAGCTGTATGGTTGCTGTATACCTTTCATAGTAGGCTGAACATAATTGAGGAGTGCTTAAACTTTGACATAAAGTTTCAATATTGTGGATGTTTGAACAATGGTTTGTTATGTTATTAGTTACTTCGAAATTAGGAGACTTTAGTAAAAAAAATAATAAAAAATAAAAATAAAATTGGAATACTGGACTTTAGTTAATTCAATTAAGTATGGAAGGATTTTTATATGGTTAAGTAAGTTATTGAATATATATTTACATGCTGGTTTGTATGAATAACTATTGAAAAAGTAAATTGAGTTCCTTATGAGTGTTGAGGTTGGCTCATTGATTGGTGAGATAAGTCATATTGGTATTTACCAAGTTGCTTGTGATTTGTAATAATTGAATTAACTTTAAATGGTTGCTCTTTGGAATGATAAAGAATGATTATGTGATTTGCTTGTTTGAATGATTGAATTTGGTAGTAAAGGTGATATAGGTTATTTAGAATTGTATATTGCCAATTTGTATAGGCCTGCATCTGCTTCCGCATGTATATATATGTTATTGCGTAATATCAATTAGTTCTGTTTATTAACCATGTTAGGCAAATTCTTTCTAACATGGTTAGCTTTTAATTATCCATGATAGCATCTATATTTTATCAGGAAATCCTTTTCTATCATGGATAATATAATAAATGATTAGGAAACTCTTTTTCTAACTATGATAGAGATGTTGATATGACTATTCTTTTTTTAGTAAAGAGATTAATAAATTGAAATAGATTATATTGGCTAATTATAGAATTAGTAACATAATGTTACAACTTGGTTATCAGTATTTGGTATACGATAACCCTGGACTGTGCTGCATTGCATATAGATTGGCAACATACATACTATAGTTTCCCTTCCTTTTGTGCATGAATATCTGTCCTTTTGAGAGGAATATCACTCATCCCGTGGTGGGGAGAGAGTGATAAGTGCAATTGAATAGGTAATGTGGAGAGGTTGAGAAGAATATAGAAAGAATAATGAGATAAACAAAGACACTAATAAGAATTTAGGAAGAAGAACGAAATAAGGATGATTCTCTGGGGTCTCGAGTATAGTTATGTGCTAGCCATAACCATAGTCGAGGCATCATGAGATACCTTATTGGGTTTAAGGGATCAATAAAATTTTAAAATAACAATTAATGAGGAATACAATGTGAAATAATAATTCTAAACCTTAATTCTTGCTTGTTTATTTATGTATTTAACTGTTTGCTTTATTGATGATTTGACTTGTGCTGCTTGATTCTTTGCAATTGAAATAAAATTCTCTTGAAATTGTATGTTTTATACACTTTATCATCAGTCTTAGTTGATTATATTGTGGAATCTGGTTTGTCCTCCCTTCTTTGGTTGGGGCTGATCTTGGTGTTGATCCAAGAATATGACAAAAGCTTATGTTTTGAGGATACTAAGGCAATTAGCCAAACTAATTTGTGGCTTAGTGAATGGGAATTAGGGCGCAGAAATTTCTGAAGTTTGGTACATTATATAATAGAATATGTATATGTTGCTGTTGGTTGATGATGTGAAAATATGATAGTGTATGTTTTAACATTTGTATGTTAATTTAAAGATGTTTGTTTCTATTTTTGTTTGGCTGAATTAACTGTTTAATGTGGTGGAAGCTTATTTATGTTGTAGTATAGTAATTGTTAGTTTGAGTGTTGAGTTCATAATGTATTAACATTGTATATATAAATGATTTCAGTTGTTTACAAGCTTACAAGTACATGAAGGTTGTTTGGTTGATGACACATTCATTTGTAAATTTTCCCTTCTGATATGTGCTGGCCAGTTGGTTTTTGAGTTTGTGAAATCTTAGGATTCGTTCTTAATGTTTGACTAGGTGTGCCTGGACAAATGTGAATGTTGGAAATTGTTGTTGTTTGATTTATTTCCTATTGTGGTTCTGATTTCCTTTGGTCACAGGGCAAAGAAATGGAAGATGATATATGTTTCTTAATATGTATGCTTGACTTTTGGTGAAAGCTATGAAACTTCGTTAGCTTTCACTTTCTTTTACTCTATGTTTGAAATACTGAGTGTTGGTCGAAAGTGATTTTGAGAATTCTGTTTGATTTAATTGGAGTATATAGGTTTACTTGCTGCTTGTCATGGTTGTGATGGCTTAACTAATAGGTGGATAATATTTTCAATGTATGGAAGAGTGATTAAGAGTTTTACGTGTCTCATTGGTCTTAAATTGAGTTGAAGATTATGTTAATACTTCAATTGGGTAAACAGAGTTATGGAGGAAAAATATTGATTATATGGATTAAATCATATTGTTTTATATATAATATCTTACTTTGTTACTAGTTTGGACATAGGTGATTTCTACTTTGTTTGGTGTTCAAGCTGATTTCATGATGTAAAGGGGAGTGTTGATTTGGTGCAACTTTATTTGGTTTATGATTTGAGGAATTATTCTTGAATAATGAATTGGAAGCTGTTTTCCATGCTATGCAGTGTCGATCGTAATATTTGTTTTTGTTAAAGATTGATTGATAGTCGCTTGTTTGGTTTTGTTGTTAAATGAATGAAGTTTGAGTGATGGAGGCCTATGAATGGTACTAAATTATTGAAATCGTAATGGGTTATTTATGATATGTGATTTTGGGATTAGAGTTTTTACTTCATGACTGAATCGAAACACACATTGTTCTTATACATGCTTGAGTGAGTGAAAACATGAAAACTGTTGTTTAAAAAAAATGTTGAACTAGCAATTATCGATTTTTGGTTCTGTTTGGGAGTTTAGAAATTGTCCTAGGAGTATCTTTGGATAGTGGTCACATGGTTAGTAAATTGCTGAAACTGTTGGGGTAGTGCAGAATTTTTGTATAGGACAAATTCTTGGATGTTATAAATGATCTATATAATTGCTATATGAATAGGTTATATGAAACCATGAAATAATCCTTTGTTTGTTTTTCTTTAGTTTAATTCTAGATGGGCTAATAAAGCCTAGAGGAGTATGTGTGTGTATGAACACTTTGATTGGTGATTGTAAGAGGAACACTAATGACTTTAAATGATTGTTAGTATAAAAGTTGATACATGCTTACTTAAATTTAGTAGGATTTTGTTGAATGTGAACGGATACTTGGTTTGTGATGCATCAAATTATTATTGAAGGATGTTAAAAGGTATCATGTTAGGGAGCAAGTTGATTAAAGGGAAATGCTTGGAAATTTAATCTATAGACTGTTTATAAAGGAGTTGATGTCTTACAACAAAGGAGTGAGGTCTTGAAATATGATTGAGGAAACCATTGGAGTCTGAAAAATGATGTTATCATTTATGATGGATGACTTTAATACAAGTAATATAAGGTTAGGGTAGTTAGTAAATGAAGGTTAGTTAAGGGAAGCGGGATGAGGATTGGTGAATATCTATGGGATTAACTGTGGATACATGGTGAAAATAGTGTTGAGTGCAATAAATTATGGTTGAATGGTTAGAACTTTGCATATAGTTAGAGCTGAGTTACATATTTCTTGGTTTTAGGCGTTATTTCAAGCGAATTTTGGGGACAAAATTCCTAAATGGTGGGGTAAATTGTAACATCCCAAATTTTGATTAAGGTTAATTGGAAATTATTGAGGTGTTATTTAGGAAACTTAGAGCTTTAAGGAGGAATTTATGAGGTTTGAGATGATTTATTGATATTAAATCGTAAAACTGTAACACCCATTTTTGTTTTATTTAGAGATAATAAAGAAGTAATTAAGGTATTAGGAAATTAAAAATCATGATAACTAAATAGATGAGGGTAAATATGTTTTTAGAAAGTAATATGCCTATTTATTAGTTATTGACAATCCTACTTGAGATTTTACTTGCTTAAAGTTGATTTAAGTTCAAGAACGATAATTAAATCCTTTGAATATGATCTTTGAAACATGATTTATGGTTGTTATATGGTAAGAAAAGTTCAAATATGATGTTTTAGGTTTTGATGGGTTAGATTTCAGTTTTTGGTTAAGTTGTATTGATTTGTTGCATGATTTTGGGCGTAGACCAGCACCATTTAATGCGATTGAGGATATTAAAGGTTACGGGTAAACTTTTATATTAAGTAAAATATAGGTTTTTGAGTTGAGTTTAAGGTTTATCTTAACCCAATAGGTTAATTATATATTAGGTGAATCACTAGAATTAAGGTGCAAAAGGATGAATAAATTATCCCTAATTGTGTTAATAGGCTGGGTGGTGTTTACTAATGGCCCTAAATGGTTAAATTGGTTGAGGAAATTGTGGGATTGCCTTTGAATGGTTAAAGTTGGGAAATCAAAGTGGATTTTGGTTTTGGGACATGATATGAAGGCATTTAGTTATACTTGAATGTTATTGAATGAGAGTTTTGATTCAATGGGATTATGGAAAGATTTGATTAGATATTAGAAGTTGTATGCTAATAGAAATATAAGCTATGTTTCGTGAGGTAACATTGACTATAAATCAATTGGTTGCTTGCATGTCAAAGCTCTAGGTGGTTTGAAATTGTTATGTTAGTCTTATGTTATATTTTGATTTTTGGAATGCACTCAAGGTGTGTGAAAAAAAAATGTCTAAAAGAAGGACTTGCTTGAAAGGTTAGGGATTTTGCTGTTTCAGGTTCATGAATCAATTAAATTAGTTTTGTACAGACATCAGCTTGTTATAAAAGAATTTAGGTTACTAAAAGGATTTGAATGAGACTTGGGATCAAAGGGTTCTTGGGCATTGTTCATTTCGTTTGGCTGTGGATGTTGATTTCCATTAATGAATCTGATTGGAGATTTCGGTACTAATATGTCATTGTTCTGTTTATGTGTTGAAATTCAGCTTTGAAGATAATAAAATGGAGTTTTGATATATGTTAGATCATGGATAATTGAACAGAGCTAGAAAAGTTTCATGGGTGTGAAAGGAAAGGAAGGTAAATAATTTTGTTTATTTTGATTTGTGAATGAATGAAAGTGGTTGCTGCAAAAGAGACATTTCTCTTGCTGATTTTGACAATTTTAAGAATTGGTTAATTGGAGTCAAGCTTTATTATTTTTTTTCATGGCAAGTGTGAACATTAGGTTTTGGTTTCAAATCCAATTTTTGTTGAAAGACTTATCTTGGCAGTGCATATGTGCATTTATAAATTTTTCTGCAGTTTTATTGTTTCAGCTGGATATAGTTTGGAAAAAAAATTAAGGAAGGTGATTTATGAAGTGAGATAAGGTGTTTTGATGTTTGTATGATGAATTTGGAATAAAGGAAATAAATTCTCTTTCTTTCTCCTTAGTATGGCCGAATGTAGAATGAGATGTGAGTGCAATGTTTATGACCTTAAGCTAAATAGGACATGCATATCTTTTTTTTTCTTTTGAGGGAATTGGCGAAGTTGTGATGTGATTACTAAGTTATAAATTGCTAAGTTTTGAAGTTTACTAGAAAGTAGTGGTTCTCACTTTAGTTGTAGTTTGGATTTATCCTTGTGATCGATAGAGTGTGTTATTTTTTTAATTTTAGATGATGCTGATGTTAAAATTGAACTTGAAGGAAAGACATGAATTATTGTTTGTGGATTTGAAGTTGGGAATTACTTGTTTGTTAATGCTTAAGTAGCAAATTTGGAATTGGAAAGGATTGTGACAAATGCATAGATTTCTTTTGGCATGGGTGATGGGATATGGGTTTGCCAATCAAATTATATTTTCTAATTCCCTAGATCTTAACTTGTTTTACTAATGGGAACAATGCGATTATTGAATGCATTTTGTATCTGAATGGTTGTGGTTTTATTGGAAGTGGATTGGATTGTAGAATTTGAAAGTTTTAAAGATACTGATGTGGAATTTCATGTTGAGGTATTTTATTATAAACTATTTGATAAAGAGCTATCGGTTTCCCAAAATATTTGTCAATGATATCGGCATATTGGCATCAAGCATGCTTCAAAATATTTTAAAGTCTTACGAATGATGGGATTTGATATCTGATTTCAAATTGATTTATTTATTACTATATAAACGTTTATTTTTGAGGAACTAGACACAAAGCGCTTGTTTCGTAGCTTTGCTACGCTTGATTCGTGACTTCGTGTCACGCTTGTTTCGTGGTTTTACCACGCTTGAAAGGTTTTCGTAGTCTTGAGCTACGCTTGATCTGTTTCGTAGTCTCAAGCTATGCTTGAACTGTTTTCGTAGACTCGAGTTACACTTGAACTGTTTTCGTAGACTCGAGTTACGCTTGAACTGTTTTCGTAGACTCGAGCTACGCTTGAATTGTTTTCGTAGTCTCCAGCCACGCTTGAACTGGTTTCGTAGTTTGGAGCTACGCTTGACTTGTTTTCGTAATCTCGAGCTACGCTTGTTTCGTGACTTCGTGTCACGCTTGTTTCGTGGCTTTGCCATGCTTGTTTCTTGACTTCGTGTCACGCTTGTTTCGTGGTTTTACCACGCTTGGTTATTTACCCTCGTGTGACTGTGTGTCCACGCTTGTTTCGTAGTCTCGAGCTACGCTGGTCTTTCGTGGCCTTCGGGCTGCGCTTGACTTGTAGATTTCGAGCTGCGCTTGTTATTCGCTGCGTGTCAGTTCCTCTATAGAAATTAAGTTTTTCATAATAATGAATTTTTCATACTTATTTTGTTATATATGAAAGGAATTATTTTGAATGTTATGCTACTTTTTGCCCTTTTGGGTTTCTATACTTCTCAACTACAAGTATGATGATAATAAACTGGAGTTTCTATATTCTAATCTTTGTTTATTGTATTTTTGGCCAAATTTATATTATCTATTTATTCTCCTATCTTTAGTGGATTTAAATAAAAAGGCATGTAATGAGATTGCATATACTTATATAGTACTTTGTATTTTAGATTGAAGAATGTGGAACTACACTTCGTGCTTTAAGACAAATGAAGGTATAATTAGCTTTATAAAGAAAACTGATTCTCATTATTATTGTTGTAAATAATAATACTTACCTATACATTTAATTACTTTGTGTATATATCTTTGTATGCATTAACACGAAAATTGTAACATCCTGAAAAATTTAATTCAGGATTAGAGAGTGTTTTGAGAAATTTTGGAATTTTTAGGAATTTTTGGTGATTTTTAGGACATTTGGAAAATTTTGAGTAATTAATGTGCATATAATTAATTAAGAAATGAAGAGTTTGAAATATGAGGGAGTGGTAAAGCTAAAAATATTTTGAAGTTTAAAAAGATTGGAGACTGGTTTAAATGGTTTTAGAATTAAAAGAGTACACTATGGCAAGTTTGGGCTACAAATCATCAGAGAACCCCCTTAATTCAGCAAAACAAACACGCCCTCTTTTTTTTTCTTTAAATATCGGACTCTCTCTCTCCATTCTTTTTCTTCTTCGTTCGACTTCTCCTCCCTTCCTCTTCCGTCCTTGCGATTCCCGGCGACGGACTGCAGCGGCGGCGTGGCTAACGACGGCGACGGCTTGGTAAGCGGCGTGGGACCTAGAACCCACTGTGGGTCACCCTTATGCTCCCTTTTCTCTCCCTCACGCCCTCATTTCCTTCGCCCAGCCACCGACAGCGACGGCCAAGCCATTTTCCGGCGACGTCCACCTCCGGCGAGGCAAGCAAGGTGGGATTCAAACTCAGGTGACTCTTTTCTTCCGATTTCTACACTATTTCCTCGTTTTGGCCGAGGTTTATGAGAGGAATCCGATTTAGGATTTGGGTTTTGGGTGTGATGGTGAATAATAACTAAGTTTAATCTTCATCTCTTGGTGTGTTAGTTGATGATTTGAGTGATTGATTGAAGATTTGTTGAGTTTGTACAAAAACCTAACAATTTGGGTGTTTAGGTCCGATGGTTTTCAAGAGAATTTGAGTTAAAAAATCTTTAATTTGTTTTGATAGGAATGTAAGGGAGTTGAAAGATTTTGTTGCTTGTTGTCTGTTGTTGAAGTGGGTGATTTCATAAAGTTTCATATTCTCCTTTTG
Source organism: Mimosa pudica (assembly GCA_029929735.1). NCBI lineage: Eukaryota > Viridiplantae > Streptophyta > Magnoliopsida > Fabales > Fabaceae > Mimosa > Mimosa pudica. The sequence goes on along the minus strand of JAKELP010000017.1, from coordinate 2,493,152 downwards.
TTTTATCCGTGTGTGATGTTAGTGTGAGAATGAAATTATGATTTCAGATTTGCTTAGGTAGAAGTCTAAAGGAGTTAAGAATTTATGTAACTAGTATAGGTGTGTGATAGAGTTGATAAGTAATTGTTTGCTGTTGAATTTGTTGATTTCCATTAAGGCAGAGGTAAGTTCTATTTTGATTGTTGCTGGTACGCGAAGAAATAAAAGTAATGGTAGTGCTTGTGTATCTAAAGATGGACAAAGTTCAATGAGGATTTGGCATGTAATTTTGGTTCAAATGGAATGGCTTAAGACATGGATATTTGGTGTATAAGCTTGCTCATGTTTCGTGAAATTTCTAAGAGTTGCCTGAATTAAGTTGTAATATTAATTAGATGTTGTTTGTATGTTCAGCTCATGTTGTGAAGTGAATTCTGCATGATGATATAGCGAAAATGTAAACTTAATTAGGTATATGTGCTTGTATGTGTATACTAAGGCAGATATTCTTTTCTTTCTTTGATTTTTATGATGTATTTTAGTTAGGTACTGCTGGTTATATGTTAAATTTTTGTGAAACTGTTGTATTAATGTTGAGAAAAAGTCTTAGCACATGTTTATAAATGGAGAAGGTGTTATATAGGAACAGATATGGTTTATGCTCGTAGTTTATGTTTGTGAGACATGTGAATTTTGTTTTTGGAACTATGAAAGTTATATTGGAGAATTCTAGAGTTAAGAAATTTGTTTGGCATTAGGGTGGTGTTAAGTTCACAAGAGGTAAATGTTTAGTTGAGTATGGGTGTGTGTGTGTCTTATAAGTTTAATGTAAGGGCTGAATACAATAACTAAATTCTAGAATTACATAAGTAAGATAAACTGTTGATAATTGTATATGTGGTTTGTGGATTTGACTGTGAATGATGTTTTTGTGAATCTTGGACATAAAGCTTGGTGTTTAATAAGTCATAAATTGTAGTCGTGTTTCAATTTAAATTGAGATATAAGGATGGTTCTTATTTTTCTTCTTGATTCAATTTGGTTTAGTAAATGAAAGGTGTACAGATAGGATTTAATTATAGATTGATGCAATGTGGATGCTTTGATTTTTTTTAGTTGGTAAACCTATGGCTTATGGAAATGATTTGGTTTCTTTGGTGAAATGGTAGAGGTCTAGGTTGATTGATTGTAAATGGTGTTTAAAGTGTTTTAAATTGATGTTGAAGGAATAAAGCTAAGATTTAGAATGGATAGTGCATTGTTTTGGTATATGTTAAGGTTAAGAAATTGATTAGTTTTGCTTAATTGATGCTTTAAAGTTCTAAAATGAATGCTGTTAAGCTGCAAGATTTTACATTTGTTGTAAAGATGTTTATATTGATTATGGTTAATATTATTGGTTGCTTAAAAGGGTGTTTATATGTCTTTGCTTATGTGAGAATCTTGTTGAACTAGGTGGTTGATGAAGTTTTATATTTAGTCTTCTTGTTCTTTTCAGGCGATTATAAATCTTTGTATGCTTGAATTGTTATTTTGGTTTTTGTAGCACTTGTTTGTGCCCCTTGGGAGTTCAGAAGCTTTCTAAAATAAATAAAACATGAAGGGTTGGGTAGAAATACAAACAAGAGAGACGTTTAAATATTATAACGCGAGGATGATATTAATTTATCATTGTGTATCATATCATTATAGGGAGTGTATAGTGATGATGATACTTGAAGGAGAGGAAACGGTAAGGAAGAGCAGCAAAGCGCTAAGGGCGACAGGTAATCACACTTACCCTTGCTATAACATTGAGGGTGACGTTAGTTAGGGATTTTGTAAAAATCCCTTCTCACCCTCTATCTATATATATATTATCTTTAAAATGGTATTTTTATACAAAACAGGCTATCGGGTGCCTTTCAAACACGATTATTTTCATATAAAGAAATTTGAAACACTACATATATATTACTCTGGCTGTGGTTGGTATTGATCTGGAATGATTATGGAAGGTATATAGATAGGTATAGTGTTAGACAGTGACTTGAGAAATTATGGAAATAGAAAAGAGTGATAGATGTTGAGTTTGAGATTATGGTGAGCTATATTGTGGAAAACATGAGATGTGAGATTGAAATATTGAATGAGGTTGTAGTTGATGGAATATAGAATAGGGATTGTTAGTATTGCATGACACTGATTATTAGTACCGTCGGCCGATGTAACCTATCGATCTGCGCAATCGATAGGTTAATTGTACAGGTTCCTCGGATTTTAAAGGAACCAGGGACGTTTTCACTTTTTATAGTGCTCCCTTTTCAGGGACGTTTTCACTATTTAAAGTGCTCCCTTTTTATGCTTTCAGATTTGAGACTGGGCACAGTGTCAATCACGTTTATTTTCGTCTGTTGAGTTGATTTGGAATTGACTGAGGGATTTGAGTGATATGTGGGAAATAGAGATGATGAATTTGAATTGATTTAGAAGGGGGAACTTGAATGATGAAGGAAAGACTTAACTTGTATATATATATATATATAGTATTGGTTTTAAATGTGGTACCCTTTAGACGCCCTCGCTACCGCACATCTCACTGTTATAGTGAGTTAAGCGGTGATTACTGGGACAAATTGTCTCATCCCACGATTACTGACATTTTTGCAGGTATTCATGCACAGACGCAAGCAGCAGGAAAGGGAATTAGGTAGTAGTAGTTATATGGACTATTTTGAATTGTATATTGCCAATTTGTATAGGCCTGCATACGTTTCCGCATATATTTATATGTATTTGATATTATTGATCATTAGGTTGTTTATTTTTCTAACCATGTTAGGTGATTCTTTTCTAACATGGTTAGCTATTAATTATCCATGATAGTATTCAGGTTGTATTAGTTTATTCTTTTCTATCATGGATAATGTTTCAGTCATTAGAATGTCCTTTTTCTAACTATGATAGGTATATTGATGTTATGGAAAATCCTTTTCCTATCATAGTTAGTAAATATATTAAAGGATTAAAATGGATATCATTATTTAATTAGAGATTAAGTAACAAAATTTTACAAAAATGATATATTTGAATGCTCTCAAATACAAGTATTGGTTAATGGAAATGGCTTACGAAGTTTAAATACCTTAAACTTCGTGCCGGTCACGTTTAAAATTTCGGGCGTGACATTTTGGTATCAGAGCATAGGTTTAGATATGCACTGGGAGTTGTTTGTATCCTCTTACTGAACTTGACAAAATACTTATTTTCATGTAAGAACAATGATAAGAAAAAAATAATTATTTTACTTCATTAAAATGGAAGCATTGGGTAATTTTCATTAGAATAGTAGTCATTGAATGAATTAATAAACCATGAATATGGTGATCTGATTCTTTTTAATCATTTTCAAAAAAAAAGTCACTTATCCATCATGGGCTATTGTGTGAAACTTATCCCTTATGCAAATCTAACTCTTGGTAGGTACATAAAATTGGATCATGAAAAATAATAGAGCAATGACTCAATTTCACCCTTCAAGTAACCACCCAGACCACTGGGCACCTTAAACAAACACCAAGTACAATTTTACCCTTGAAGTAGCCAAAGTCATAAAAGAAAGTAACCAAATTTCTGAATTGATAATCAACATTTCTATTTGTATTAAGTGAAAGTGACAATTGAAAAACTATCTTTAAATGCTACAATCATCATTCTAAAAAGATTGGTAATGGCTTCATTGAGAAATTTCTCCCTGGAATTATTAAATTTAGAATAGTAACAATCAATATCAATTTGATAACAAAACCTTTGGACATATTTTCTCTTCAGGCCATCCTAATTTCATTTTGTAAATCCTTATCTTTGTGATTATTACCATTTGTATAATGGAGGAAAAGTGACAGAAAAGGATCAATGACATTAATGGAAAAATAACTTCTCAAAATAGTCAAAGCAATTTAGCAGATTTTGAGAACTTCCCTATATGTGTGTGTGCATATATGCTTTCCTCACTAATTTTCTTCTATTTCAAACATAAGGTTCGAAGTCATATGATTGAACTTTTCTTTGAAATTAATTCTTTCAGTTCCCTCTTGTTTGAATCCTATTTCATTAAAAGAATACGTTTTGGTCAAAAACCGTTTCATCACTTGTTTTGATGTTGATTATCATAATTGTGGTCAACATGTCAACATGTCAATAATATTAGACATGAAAAGTCTAAAATGCCCTTATAAATTATTGGAGAAGTAGATCCAAAAATGATACATAACTATTTAATTTATACAGACATTTTAGTCTTTTCATGTCTAATCTTATTGTCATATTAGTGAAAATATCATTCTTGATCATATGGTAAAAGTTGGGTATCATTTGTGTACCTTGGAATAGTTATGTACTATTTTTTTCCTTGATCAATAGTTATGTATCATTTTGGGCATTCGCCCAATTTATTAATTATTTATTTTTTTTCAATTGATTTTTCATATCATGGACATTGTAGCATCAACTTTTCAAGTATATAGTAGTGCAAATATTCGTCATTTAAAAAGCTTTTAGTAAATTTCAAACATATATGCAGAAATTGATCAAAATATTATCAATAGGCAGAAATATTGGACATTGGTTAGGCAAAGTGTATATCTTATGAAACATTTTTGTTAATGGTAAACTACTTTTTATTTACCAAAAAGTGTCAAAAAATAAATTATTTGAAAGTACATATGTTTTGAATTAAGAAATTTATATAATCCTTAAAGTTTATTAAAAATGATAAGAAACGCTTTCTATTAAATATATTTGAGGCCCATTGGATAAGAACGAAGTCATGAACAAGCGAAACATACTTTAAAAATGTAGGTATTTTTTTAAGCTGGGTCTAAATAAGCTGACCCATTTCTCAACTTTACTATCTCTTCCATACCTCTTTTTGGTTGCCATTGCTCAGAAAGATTATTAGGAAATCTAACTCATGTCACAATATCATTCCTTTCCAAGATGAGAAGAGAGACAATTGTATGACCTTATTACTAGTAGTCATATGAAGCACTTATATGGTTTGGGCAGCACAAATGTTTTAGTACATTGGCAAAACAAAGTACGTATAGTTTAGTATACTTACAACAATTGTGTAATCAATGTTCCCCGTCCCATTGATAAGGTAAACATAAATACCATAATTTAAATTTATTTTGAAACGATGGAATGAAAATTTCAGCATGATAAATTAAAATACAATATAAATTTTGCGTTAAAATAATAGTAACTTTTTATTATCCTTTTTCATCAAGAAGCACACACACATGCTTCAGTGGTCCCATATCGAAATTGGGCCAAAGGGTCCTTATACAAAACATTTTCCTGTTGATCTCAGAATTCAAACCTGCGAGAACAATAATTAAACTTCTACTAGATCGCAAATTTGTGATGGTTGTTCATGAATGTCTTACATTGTAAGTCATTCAACTTATGTAATAAATTTCTCAAATGAACATTTTATTCAAATATAAAAATTTACCATTATATGGATTGTATAACATAAAAATAGAGCAGTTAAACATATATAGAGAAAAGAGAATCAATAATTGAAGAGTAAGGAAATTTCCATTTATTAATTTGATTCCACATACACGGCTCACATAATAGAATCCTAATGGTCCATTATCATTGTAGTTTAGTTGGAGGGCCACACGCCTTGATGCAAGCGTTTAAGCAATTTGGATTTATACCAATTGTAGTTTGGCAGCTTAAATAACAATCATGTATGCAATTGGCAACCGGGTCTTGTCCAGCGACCTCTACAACAAGCGATGTCGTCACCACCACCAGCCACATTACTAAAAGTGCTGCCATCATTTTGTTGTTCAAAGCCATTATTCGGTTTTCTCTGCCACTCTCCAAAATCTTCTTATGTTTATATAGAGGACGTTGATCACCAAATGTATATCATTAACAATAAATTCTTTGGATATATATCGAGTTTTGTCGTGATTATTTAGTAACCAAACAAATATGTTGATTGCTTTTCCAATTTGAATTAGATTTTCTTTATTAGAATGATAGTTACTGAATGAGTTAATATACAATGAATATCATGATTGGATTCTTTTTAATCATTTTCAATTAAATTAATCATTCTCTATTATAAGTAAGATTCTTAAACTTACCAATCAAGCAAATCAAACTCTTGGAGTCAAACTGGTGAGTTTGACTAATCATCTCAAATTAAATTAGTCAAATTTAAATTTGGATAACGATTTTTAATGGTAAACTCAAGGTTTTCAAATTTGTGTGTTTGAGCAAACTCGTGGAAAGATGCTAAAATAAAATCATAGACTCGAATCGTAAACTAGTAAGAGTCTATGTTTCTTAATAAAATGTGTTTCTCATAAAAATTTACAATAATTTGACTCATCAATATATTTTAAATATAAATAGTTAATATTAAATATTTATAAACACTAATTCTTTCTAAACATCAATAGAGAAATGTATATGTAATTTATATAAAAATTCATTGAATTTGGTAAAATAAAAATAATTGTTGGGCAAATGCCCATAAATGATACATAACTATTGGTTCAGGAACAACAATAGTACATAACTATTCCAAGGTACAAAAATGATACCCAACTTTTACCATGTGATCAAAAATGATATTTTCACTAATATGAAAAAAGTATTAGACATGAAATGTCCAAAATGCCCTTATAATTAAATAAACTTTTACCAGGCGGTGATTAATTTATAACGACATTTTGGACTTTTCATGTCTAATAGTATTTTCATATTAGTGAAAATATCATTTTTGATCACATGGTAAAAGTTGGGTATCATTTTTCTACCTTGAAATAGTTATGTACTATTTTTGTTCCTTAGACAATAGTTATGCATCATTTTTGGGCCTTCGCCCATAAATATTTTACTTCATTAATATGGAAGCATTGGATTATTTTTATTAGAATAGTAGTCGTTGAATGAATTAATAAACCATAAATATGGTGATTTGATTCTTTTTAATCATTTTCAAAAAAGTCACTTATCCATCATGGGCAATTGTGTTAAACTTATCCCTTGTGTAAATCTAACTCTTGGTAGGAACATAATTTGGATCATCAATAATAATATGTTTTCATTAATAAGTATCTATAAAAAGTATATGATAAGACTGTTAAACTAGTGAGTTCAAGTAACCTTGTTAGAAGAATGTAAAATTTGACTGTAAACTCAAATCTTACATTCGTAGGAGTTTACCTTTACTAAAATTGAAAAGAATAAACAATGAAAATTATCATTTTGACCAATATGTTAGGATATTGCTTAACTATTGCTAGATTCACCAAAGACGTAGCCAATGGATTTTGTACATGTGGGCTATTATTTAATGGTAGTTAGGCAAAATCTGAATTTATCGGTCAAAATGTTACTTTTCAATGTTCGTTAGCATAGATAGTTACTTTTTATTGTTTATTGTGTCAACGAGTTTAATCTCCCGTGCGTTGCACGAAAGTTTTAGTTATATGGGAAGAAAGAACTAAATAGGAAACAATCATAATTTAAGTAGTTGCTATCATGTCATAAAAGTTTCCTGAAATTAAAGGTGTCACAAAAAAGCACATTACATGATTCAAAAAATAGTAAATGTTGTCTTTTGAACATTGTTACAAATTAAAAGAGCAGCTAATGTGCTGAAAATCATAGATCAATCAATACTGATTCTTGCAGAAGTTTGGAGCATCCAAAAGAAATAATACTGACAAACAAAATACTGCCAACACAATAAGACTTTGATGCAGACAAGCTTCATCAATGTACCCTGCAGAACAATGAAAAGAAGCATGTGTTAGGTGTTGTTTGAGTAAAATGTTTTTGAACGCAGGTTTGTCGTATAAAAAGAAATGATGAATAACATGTGAGACCTTGCTTACTATTCCAAAGTCAAGTGGAGTGATTGTTGATATTTGTGAAAACCTCTTTGTAGACCACATTAGTTGTTGTTTGAGCATCAATGGTCTCACCCAAGACAATTTTCAAACCATCTATATTTCTTACCCGTGACAATGCAACATACAATTGACCATGACTGAAAACTGGTTTTGTTAGATAGAGGCCTACCTTTTGCAAAGATTGCCCCTGGCTTTTGTTAATTGTCATTGCAAAGGAAAGGATTATTGGAAATTGCTTCCGTTGCATCTTGAAAGGTAACCTTGACTCTGATGGATTCATATCCAAGCGATGTATTAGAATTTTTTGATCCAGCGTACTACCATTCAACGTTATTCCCTCGAACCTTTTTCCCAAGTTTTGATATGCTGAGTCTAGTACCGCCGCATAGACCTGCTTCTTGACCTACTTTTTTTTGAGTCCTTTTTTTTTTTGGGGGATGGGGCATGTTTGGACGGTTTAAATCCTTTTAAATACCACTTTTGCATTTGGTAGTAAAGCCTTATGATCTTAATCACTTTTAGAGGACTTGCATTGTTGAGTTTGATGGTGCATCAAAAGGAAATCCTGGAAAAGCTGGTGCAGGGGCTATTCTGCGATCAAGTGATGGGAGTTTGGTATAACTTTGTGATTCTACTTCTATACATTGTCTACTTCAAACCTAGAATACAATAATTATTATTGTTTCCTAAAGATTTGTAGGTTGTGTGAAGGTGTAGGTGTTGCAACCAATAATGCTGCTGAATATCGTGCTTTAATATTGGGAATCAAATATGCTCTTCAAAAGGGGTTTACTGGTATTCGCATCCAAGGCGACTCCAAACTTGTTTGCATGCAGGTTTTTCATTTTAGTTGCATGTTTATATGAATTGTTTTGGTACATCATACATATATGTGGAAGGTATTGATTTATATCCCATCTTCAGTGTTACAATTGTGAGAATTATGTTGTGACAGAATGCTTTTTCAGAGTTTACACCAACTATTTCTTGTGTTATCAGTATTTGATGTATATAATTGAAATCATATTGTCAATTTCCTGATATAATTTCCAATTGAAATCCCTTGTCTGTGCTTAAATAGGGCGTAAGTATCTTATGTTAATCCTCATTACTCAGATAAATGCATGTAATATATTTTAAGACATTGGCCAGGCCTGGTTCGTCAGGTAGGATTATCAAAAGGATAAAATCAGGAGATTCATAAAAAAGAAAGAAAGGAAGAAAGTAAAATTGATGGATTCTCAGACTCTTGAGTGTGTGTTATTGCCTGGGATACAATGTGATTCTGATTTAAAAATAAAAAATCTTACTTAACTGGAGAATGAACAGCTAATCATGTATATGCACTTATAAAAGATGAAATTGGCAACCTTGGATTATAATTTGTCGCTGGTTTTATCTCTTCAACTCTTGCTACTGCATTAAACAGATTGACGGTTTATGGAAGGTCAAGAATGAGAAACATTATGTTACTAATTTCCTGATTAATCAATATCATTAACCCTAAACGTATTTACTTTGCTAACTATGATAGGAAAATGATTTTCCTAATATTGTAACCCTATCATAGTTAGAAAAAGAACCTTCTAACTATTTAAGTATTATACATGATAGAAAAGGGTCACCTAATATCATATGAAAACTATCATGGATAATTAAAAGCTAACCATGTTAGAAAGGATTAATCTAACATGGTTAACAAAATCAAACACATTTAATCAATAACTAAAGCTAACCATGTTAGAAAGGATTAATCTAACATGGTTAACAAAAACAAACTCCTTCAATTCATAATTAATTTCTTGATTAAATGTAACAATAATGCGGAAGCGAATGCAAGCCTAAACTCATTGGCAATATACATCTCTGCTAACATCTATAACCTATACCCCTTTCCTAATCCTCGCGCTTGTGCATAATCACCTGCAAAAATATAGGGAATGGGGTGAGACAAATAATGTCTCAGTAACCAACACTTAACTCACTATAACAGTGAAAAGTGCGGTTAGCAGAGCGTCTAAAGGGCACCACAGTTTTAAAATAATTCACCTGTATATAGTATACATGCACACACATAACATATATATATATATATATATATATATATATATATATATACCTGCACATCTCCAAATATACATAACCTCAATAAGCCAAACATCTCCGAATATCCCAAGTAAATATGATTGACACTGTGCCCCAGTCTCTACTCTGAAGGCATATTTCCCCTGTCTATAATCAAAAGGAAATAATAAACGGAGCCCGTCTCTACTTGGAAACCGTAAGTCCCTGTCTCTACTCATTAGGACCAGTACAACTAACCGTCGATTGCGCTATCGAACGGTTACATCGGCCGATGGTACAAGCAGTGTCATGCAACAACCTTCCACAATCATATTCCATCAACATGATACTACATATATATATATCAAAACCGTTGTATAAAAATAGCTGTGGTTGAAAGGCACCCAATAGCCTGTTTTAATATCAAACTAATTTTGAAAGCTTTATACATACATAGATGGAAAAGGAGTTTGGAAATCTCGACTAACATCAGTCTCAATGTTATAGTCAGGTAAGAGTGGTTACCTGCGGCCCTTAGCACTCTGCTGTTTCCCTTTTCTTTACCACGCCTCGAGAAATATTTCTACATCACACTTCTTTCCTATTATTACACCATGTAATAATAGTAGGTTAATAATCATTCTAATTTATAGATTAAATAGCGTCTCTCTTGAATCCTAATATACTACCCCTTCATTACTTATATTTGTCATCCTAATATAACACACTTAGTTCAATTCAGGAAATCTATTCAGCGTTCACCACATTACATCATACCAAATCAAAACCAATCAATCACAACATTCTTACAATCAAGCAACACCATTCCTAATGTATTGAAAGCTCACTGCACTTGTTTGACATTTAGGGACCTCCAACATAAACAAAAGATCAATTATTACTCCCACAACTAAACCATATTACAATAACCTCAAGCCTTTGCTTTATCAACATTATTAAAATATTGATCCAACCTATATAACTTTTAAACAATTCATAGAGATTAATCACATATAAAGCCACCCTTATTTCTTCTATTTCTGCATAGACTCAACCCAAACAACCTACAATGAGCATATTGAGTACAAGCTTTCATTTATCAGACTTTATACGCTATTTGGAACCTCCCTTCCTTGAGTAAATCATTAAAATATTTCTACAAAATAACCATCAACAACCAGAACACAAAGTTTTCCTTTGATAGATCAAATCACCATTCAAATATTTCCATTTCTATTACACAGCCTAATGCCATTCTCAGTAAAACAAAATTCCTAGATTTGCAAATCACTCTTTCCATAGTAATATTTAATAAGTCATCCATGAACCAATCCAATCCCCTGATCCAGGTACACCAAACATCAAGATCATTCTCTTTCTATATTACTAGCTAAATTTCTCAAACCAAAAATGACAGCAAGGAATTCCTATTGTTCAAGCATTAAAGCACAAGCACAAACTAAGAAAATACTCATGGACAACACTTTCCGTAGCTTTTAATCTTCAAGATTTCAATTCACCCTCTTAACATGTGGCTTCCCATGCTTTTTACTAACTCCAAGACCTTATTTTCCCAAGACATCTAGGCCCAATTCATTTAACTAGATAACTCACCTATTAAGACTACAACTTAAACAGTGATTGCCTCCAACTACTTGATTTTCTAAATAAAATTCCCCCTTTTTGCATCTTATATTTCTTTGGAAGATTCACTAATATAACCAAGTTCCCAGTAAGCAATGTAGCACATATTACCATATATTCACCTTAAATAAAACAATGTAAACAAACTTATGATAGTCCAACCAATTAGGCCAAAACTAAACTCAATCAATCATATGTTTTAGTTCACAAAGTACTCAACATCAACTCCCATTTCTACGGTAGTTTAACACCCATTCCCAATCCAAAATAGGCACCTAACCAAACTTCTTGTTAAAAATTTGTTTCCCTAGACATTTCCAAAAATCCAAGTTATTAACAAAACAATTTGTTCACACATTAAACTTAAACACCCAATTTACTCAAAACTTCCCCCAATCTCAACATTCTACAATTAATAACCTTCACTAAGTTTAAACTACTCAACAATAGCCCACAAATTACAAAATAATACAGATTTTAAATCACTGAAAGCCTCTTTAGGCCACAACTCACCTAAAATGTCAAGAAAATCAATTTAATTCAATCCTTCCCAACTTCCTTATTCCATAATCAGTTAATAACTTCAATCAACAAATTATAGCTATCAATTTAGTCGTAACAGTCATAAACCCCATAAATCCTAGTCAAGAAACAAATTTGACATACTTATTTACAAAATAAAATATAGTACAAAGACCACAACAAACAGCCGAACAATGGAAAGGAAGGAAAAAGAACTTGAGAAATCACCAACTCAACACAAATCAGACATGGAGTATTAGAATCAAACTATAACAGGTTTACCATTCAATTAGCATTTTCGTATCTAAAGAAAATCAACAAGAACACCTCATTTAAATCACAAAATTCTTCAATCCTTCCACAAAAATCTGAAATTAAACACTTAGAATCAAAGTTCATACTACCTCTTACAGATTCAAGAGTTCATAACCCCAAACAACCTAAGCCATTTCGGATTCTCTCTCATTCTCACCTAGAAATCGCAGAAAAAGGGGTACAAATTGAAAGGGAACCTCACCTAAGCTCATATCCAAGGTTGTTGTTTGGTCTGAGCTCGCCTCCGCCGGAAACAATGCTTTTCCACCGTCTTCAACCATCGTGTCCGTCGGAAAATGCTATGGCCAGTGGAGGGCGATGGTGACTTCAGTGGGGAACAGAGAAAACGAAAGGAGAGTGAGAGATAAAGAGTGAGGAAGAAGTGGGGATCAAATTTGGGCCCGCCGTCGTCTGTCGTTCAAGCTCGCCGGCGTCAAAGATGATGAAGAATGATGTTGGAGAGCAGAGAAAATGAAGAGAGGAATTGAGGGAGTAAAATCGTGGGGAAGGAAGAAGGAAACCTCGGTGGCTTCCTTCTCCGCCGTCGCCGTCAGCGGCGGCCTCCAGGGTGGTCGGCGAAACTGGACAGGGAAGGAGAAAAGATCGGGTGAGAGGGGAGGGGAGCTGATTCGGCGGCTAGGGCTGGAGAATGGAGAGGAAGAGAGGAGGAGATGACTATATATATATACTTTAGGGAAAATTGCAATTTACTACCCTATTGTTTATTCTAAATTATACTTCAAGCCCAAAAGTTTGTTTATTTTACTATTTCCCTTCATTTTCATCATAACATAATCTAGATTTCAATTTACTTTTCACCGGAAGTTTCTATCCCTAATAATTCTTTTAATTATATTTATTTAAATTCCAACTAACTAAAATTTTGAATATCCATAAACTGCCCAAAATATCCTAAAATTCTTCCTTGAACCCTTAAATTCCCTTAAGGACACCTCAATAATCACGTATTATTTTTAATTTGAAAACTGGGATGTTACAATGTCTAAGTTACATAAGGTGGCAAAAGAACTCAATGATAGATTTTCATCATTCCAGGTCACTCATGCTTTAAGGGTAGGTACTTTTGATTCATACTGAAGTTGCAGAAGGAACTTATGATTTTCAACCCATGTTGTTATCACTTATCAGTTCTATCCCAAAGTTCTCTATTTCGATATTAATCAATAAAACACATAAATCTCGTCCCCCAATTTTCTCCATCTGTGGCTTGGTTGGCGTACGCGTTTTTGTTTTGTTTCCCAATATTGTTTCAGGAGCCGCCATTTTTTAATGTTTTATTGCATCAAGCCGTAACTATTCATAAGCCGTTTCAATATCTATCAAAAGACATTGTGGGGTATTCAACGTTGAATTCTGTAATTCTTAATAAATGTAGTAGAACAGCTGTTGGTTGTGCATTCAATTTCTTTAGTATTTTAGTCAAACCTCTACATTCCCTTTTGTCTAATAAAGTTAATGTAAACGAAAATAATACCCCAAATAAATATGCCTATATAACATGGTGTGTGTATTTCGCTTCCCATTCTGTGAAGACTGTGTTTAGAGCTTCTACATGGAGTCTCATAATATTCTTTTTCTCTCAATGTTACACCCTGCCTCTCCTCCATTTTCAGTTGCCATAAAAATAGATAGGCTTTACTCTGTTGAACATGTAGAAGTGTTAGGTGAAGGCTTACCATCAGTGAAGACTCTTTCTTCAGTGGACGTTGTGGTGTATGATGAAAAGGTAATAGATATAATTTCTGTTTTATCTATTTCGTCGACCTTATACAAGTTTGTTCTTTTACGAGATGACAAATTCCTCTTTTTTTTCTGTTAGGGCACAAAGATGATTTTTCGTCTTCATACTCACGAAATTATGGATAGATTAGTGTGGCTGTTATATCCAGGCTTCACATTTGAGCTGATTAGACCTAGGGTCGGTTTTGGAGGTCTTGGAATAGCTAATGAATATCATTTGGAGGCTGATAAAGATACTCATCTTAGGGATTGTCTTGGGGTTTTCCCTCCTTTTCCTTACGAGATCTGGACTCCAGCTCAACTTACCTCTAATCAAGTGCCTCGTGATAGTTTGTTTGGTTTGATATTATTTGAATCTTTTGTAATTTGTTATTTCATAACCATAATAGTTATTTCTTTGTTTTTCCTGCTGATGTTTTGTCTTTTATTTATTACCAGATGTAGTTGGTTTTTTACAATATATATCACCTATTGGAAAAGTTAAAAATAGTGGCTTCTGGGATAAAGAGTTGCGCATTCTCCTCTCATGTAGGCGGAATGTAACATTGTGTTACTAATTCCCTATTTAACCTACGATATCCTTTTTAAATTCAATTATCTCTTTACTAACTATGATAGCAAAAGGATTTCCATACATCAATGTCTATCATAGTTAGAAAAGGAATTTCCTAATGACTGAATACTATCCATGATAGAAAAGAATAAACTAGTACAACCTGAATACTATCATGGATAATTAATAGCTAACCATGTTAGAAAAGAATCACCTAACATGGTTAGAAAAATAAACAACCTAATGTTCAATAATATCAAATACATATAAATATATGCGGAAACGAATGCAGGCCTATACAAATTGGCAATATACAATTCCGAAGAAACTATATACTTCTACTACCTAATTCCCTTTCCTACTGCTTGCGTCTGTGCATGAATACCTGCAAAAATGTCAGTAATCGTGGGATGAGACAATTTGTCCCAGTAATCACCGCTTAACTCACTATAACAGTGAGATGTGCGGTAGCGAGGGCGTCTAAAGGGTACCTCATTTTAAAACCAGTAATATATATATATCCGTGTCAATTCTTCTTCCATTCATCTCTCAATATCCCTCCATCAATTCCACATCACTTGTCAATACTTTAATCAACAACATCAAATGATTCCCCACAACCTAACTCACCACTATCTCAAACTCAACAATAAAAATAAACGTGATTGACACTGTGCCCAGTCTCAAATCTGAAAGCATAAAAAAGGGAGCACTTTAAATAGTGAAAACGTCCCTGAAAAGGGAGCACTATAAAAAGTGAAAACGTCCCTGGTTCCTTTAAAATCCGAGGAACCTGTACAATTAACCTATCGATTGCGCAGATCGATAGGTTACATCGGCCGACGGTACTATCAGTGTCATGCAATACTTACAATCCCTACTCTATATTCCATCAATATAACTCTCAACTATCTCAACTCAGCATATAACCCTCTTTTCTATCTTTATCACCTCTTAAACCATTATCCAATACTATCCCTATATACATTCCACGCCATTCCAGATCGATGGCCACCACCAGGCAGGATAATAATATATATATAATGTGTAAAAATCTTTTATACAGAAATAATCGTGTTTAAAAGGCACCCGATAGCCTGTTTTATATAAAAATAACCTTTCAAAGATAATATATATATATATAGAGGGTGAAAAAGGATTTTACAAAATCCTAGCTAACATCACCCTCAATGTTATAGTAAGGTAAGTGTGATTACCTGTCGCCCTTAGCATTATGTTGTCTTTTCTTACCATTCCTTGTAGATTCTTCCTTCAAGTGTATTCTCCGGAGCTTGTATCCGGTGTTTCACGTCAGATTCGAGCCCGCCATCGCCGAACATGGCTTCGCCGCCGTTGATAGTGGCTGGGCGAAGCAAGAAGCTGGGCGGAAGAGGAAGGAGGACGCAAGGGAGAGAAAGGGAAACAAGTTTTGGGTGAGGCTGAGGAGAGAAGTGAGGAAGGAGGAATGGTTTGATGGTGGTGGTGGTGGGGCCGGCGCCGCCGCGCGCCTTAGGCCGCCGTTCGGCCGTGAAGGGTGAAGAACGAAGAAGAAGCAGAACGAAGAAGGTGGAGGGAGGTCGGAGGAAGCCACGACGGTCCAGCCAGCTTTGGCCGCCGCCGCTTGAATCTCGCCGGAGGAGAAACGAAATAGATGGAAGGGAGGAGGGAGTCGGTGAAGAGAAGTGAGGAAGAGGAGAAAAATGACAAGGAAGGGAGGGGTCCGACGTTTTTAAGGAAGAAAATGGAGGAGGGGCGTGTTTGGTTTGGTGAAATAAGGGGGTTCTCTGATGATTTGTAGCCCAAACTTGCCATAGTGTACTCTTTTAATTCTAAAACCATTTAAACCAGCCTCCAATCTCCTTAAACTTCAAAATATTTTTAGCTTTACCACTCCCTCATATTTCAAACACTTCATTTCTTAATTAATTATATGCATATTAATTACTCAAAATTTCCAAAAATATCCCAAAAATTCCTAAAAATTCCAAAATTTCCCAAAACACTCTCTAATCCTGAATTAAATTTTCCAGGATGTTACAATTCTCCCCACCTTTTAAAAATTTTGTCCCCAAAATTTACTAAACATATTACCTATCATAAAGAAACTCACGCGTCAGTTCTGCATTCTGTATATTAACTCTAATCATATCACTACAACTTAATACACTCAATACCATATTTTACCATTTTTCCTCATTCAATCCATAATAATCATCAATCCTTATCCCGTTTCTCTTAGCTAACCCTCAATTTACTAGCCACTCTAACCTCAAATTACTTGTATTAAAGTCCAACCTCATATATGACAACAACATCCTCTTCAAAATCTAGTGGTTTCCTCAATCATCATCCAAGGTCTCGCTTCTAATTGTTAGATAACAATTCCATAAAATGCCCTTTCCAACTTTAACTCATGATTCTAACTTAATATACACTCATCCATAAAAGCCTAATGATAACCTATTACTAAGTCAAAATAGTTTACAACATCAATATACATTCTAAGTCATCACCCTAAATTTAATTCAAGCACAACTCCCTAAATTCCCACTCAGCAAACCATAATCTCTAGTCCCTCATCGGTTCATAGCCAATATAGAGTATTTTCATCCTTAAAGTCCAAACTCCTCTCAATTATAGCTATGTCAATTCGTTCAAGCTAAACAACTGTAACTTTAACCCGTCATTTCACCATTCACTACAACTTCAAACAAGTGTTCTACGTCCATAAATTCCAGACAAAGTTTCAAATTAAGCATCCAATCCTGTCCCCAAAATTCATTATCAAACCCCTCTAAGACTAGAACATATCATAATTTGCTCGGTACATCACCATCATTCTTCACTTCTCTCCCATCCAACATTACTCATCATAAATGTTATTCTGTATATTGGATCTAATTTTTTATTCTCACCTTCCAACTCCAATTGTTCCCCAATTCATTCACGCCATTTACGTCCTTTTAATAACCAAAAATCTAACTCAAACACTCTCCTCATAATTCATTAATATCATGTTCATGAATACCCTTGATACTATAGAAATTCTGGATACCACAAGTTTAAAGAGAATTTCAAAATCATCACCACCCTAAATTTTAAATTTTCACCTAAAAATCTTTAAACGAACCTAAACCTGTCGGGTTCAAAACACCTCATGCTTCAAGGTTTGTTTGTAAAGCTCAACCAAATCCTTCTTAAATCACTAAATCTCTCCAAGAAGTTTTCATTTTAAAGCATAGTCGTTCAACTTAGCAACATTGGCAATAGAATATACCAATTGCTAAAGAAACAAGCATCAAGTTTAGATTCTTTTAGCAGCAAACATCCTTTGATCAAACCACACACAAACAAACTTTGTATTTACAAATATGACATACATACACCTTTCTAACAAAGCCCTCAAAGCATCCACCGTTTCATGTGCTCAATTCTAATGCAGGAGTTCAAAATCTAATGTGAAGACAAACTCAAAATATCAAGAACATATCTAATTTCTCAAGTATAACGTGTAGGAGGATAGGGAACATCAGATGAGTCAAAAGTAGTAGCCACGGTGTTAAAATCAGATATTGAGTTACACAATTACCACCCAGACACGTTTCAGAATAAGCAGATCCATTAGGACATAGCAAAGCAATCGCCCCTTTCAAATCAATTATGTTTAAAGTTTAAACCCTTAAACTTGGTACAAACCTATTTGATTCACCAATACCCAATCATGATTAACCATAATTATCATTAACAACTACTAAGTTACTTTCCAATGGCTTTATGAATCACTTAAGCTTAGGTCAAACTACATACCATACTAGCATAAAATTTCATTTCTACTCAAATCTCTACCACTTAACTACCACACTCTCTCATTACAGAATCATGCAGCATTTCAAAAGAATTGTAAGCACACACATTCCTATCAAACATGGCATTAAATATTTCCAACAAAATCCTAATTTGCTATTCTAAATACTTGACCTGCATGATTTAAAAACAGTTTCGAATTTAAAAATCAGATCCCAATGGAACAGCAACTACACACCCAAACAATATTAACAAAATAATCCTTTAAGCACAAACATAATTTCTTTTTATGAAATTATTTCACAAGTCATTTCTATAGTACACATTTCTAAAACAGAAACAACCAATAAACCATCTAAGTGGTTCTAATATACAGGACTTCCAAATGATTCTCACACATGCAGCAAATCCAAAGAATTCGGAATCCCAAGTAAAAATAAGACAAAAATTGAAAAGCATCATGGTGAACACTTTTCATAATCAATACTATTCACTTCCATTAATCAATTTGTATAACCACACTTCAATTATACCTGCAGTTTCTTATCTATATATATATAAATGACACCAACCATGCAACCAAACAATTCCATGTAAATCCTCTTGTGAGTCATTTTACCCCATATAAATGCAGGGTTAACTGTATTCCTGCATTACTTGATTAGAATACACATAGAAACTAACAGCCCTTCAGTTCCTTTACATTGTATATAGAAAAATAGTATCAAAATGATCCACGCAGTGCTAACAAATTACATCATTCATCTTAATATTTCCTATTCATGTAAGTATCTCCTCACAACATTAAGCAATCAAAACAAATTATCATCATATCACACTCCTAATCATGTGAGCAACGGAACTATCCTAGCATCGCTGCACAATCCACATTTTTAGTTCACATCTTTTATTCCAACAATTTCATTATGTATGAAGATCATGAAAACCTTCCAAGAAACAATAATACTAGTAATTTGGAATGATAATACATTATGCATGTAGAAAAAAAAAAACAATTTCACATTAGATGTTCGCCTTCATCTTTCAAATTTAATCTTATTACTTAAAGCATACATAAAACTCGGATGCATTTCAATCCACTGGAAACATGAAAACACGAATCCAACAAAAATCACACTCCAAAAATAGTCCACTATACAATTACAAGGAATCAATACCATTTGTAGGTGTCTGTCAATCCAACTTAATTCATTTACCAATAAAACCAAACAATGACTAACAACCAATCATCCACAAAATCAAAGATTTCAATATAACATTCAGCAAACCACTTAGCTTATTATTATCAAAGCACAACTTCATGACTTCCTCTTTTAGGTTACTAAATGTTATTTCAAATTATCTTATCCCTTAAACCCAATAAGGGATCTCATGATGCCTCGACTATGATTATAGCCGGCACATAACTATATTCGAGACCCCAGAGAAGCATCCTTATTTCGTCATTCTTCCTAAATTTTTATACATATCAATATTATTTCGTTATCCTTTCTATGTTCATCTCAATCTCTCCACAATACCTATTCAATTTCTCTTATCACTCTCTCCCCACCACGGGATGAGTGATAATCCTCTCAAAAGACAGAGTATCATGCACAGAAGGAAGGGAAACTATAGAATGTATATTGCCAATCTATATGCAATGCAGCACAGTCCAGGGTTATCGTATACCAAATACTGATAACCAAGTTGTAACATTGTGTTACTAATTCCCTATTTAACCTACGATATCCTTTTTAAATTCAATTATCTCTTTACTAACTATGATAGCAAAAGGATTTCCATACATCAATGTCTATCATAGTTAGAAAAGGAATTTCCTAATGACTGAATACTATCCATGATAGAAAAGAATAAACTAGTACAACCTGAATACTATCATGGATAATTAATAGCTAACCATGTTAGAAAAGAATCACCTAACATGGTTAGAAAAATAAACAACCTAATGTTCAATAATATCAAATACATATAAATATATGCGGAAACGAATGCAGGCCTATACAAATTGGCAATATACAATTCCGAAGAAACTATATACTTCTACTACCTAATTCCCTTTCCTACTGCTTGCGTCTGTGCATGAATACCTGCAAAAATGTCAGTAATCGTGGGATGAGACAATTTGTCCCAGTAATCACCGCTTAACTCACTATAACAGTGAGATGTGCGGTAGCGAGGGCGTCTAAAGGGTACCTCATTTTAAAACCAGTAATATATATATATCCGTGTCAATTCTTCTTCCATTCATCTCTCAATATCCCTCCATCAATTCCACATCACTTGTCAATACTTTAATCAACAACATCAAATGATTCCCCACAACCTAACTCACCACTATCTCAAACTCAACAATAAAAATAAACGTGATTGACACTGTGCCCAGTCTCAAATCTGAAAGCATAAAAAAGGGAGCACTTTAAATAGTGAAAACGTCCCTGAAAAGGGAGCACTATAAAAAGTGAAAACGTCCCTGGTTCCTTTAAAATCCGAGGAACCTGTACAATTAACCTATCGATTGCGCAGATCGATAGGTTACATCGGCCGACGGTACTATCAGTGTCATGCAATACTTACAATCCCTACTCTATATTCCATCAATATAACTCTCAACTATCTCAACTCAGCATATAACCCTATTTTCTATCTTTATCACCTCTTAAACCACTATCCAATACTATCCCTATATACATTCCACGCCATTCCAGATCGATGGCCACCACCAGGCAGGATAATAATATATATATAATGTGTAAAAATCTTTTATACAGAAATAATCGTGTTTAAAAGGCACCCGATAGCCTGTTTTATATAAAAATAACCTTTCAAAGATAATATATATATATATATATAGAGGGTGAAAAAGGATTTTAAAAAATCCTAGCTAACATCACCCTCAATGTTATAGTAAGGTAAGTGTGATTACCTGTCGCCCTTAGCATTATGTTGTCTTTTCTTACCATTCCTTGTAGATTCTTCCTTCAAGTGTATTCTCCGGAGCTTGTATCCGGTGTTTCACGTCAGATTCGAGCCCGCCATCGCCGAACATGGCTTCGCCGCCGTTGATAGTGGCTGGGCGAAGCAAGAAGCTGGGCGGAAGAGGAAGGAGGACGCAAGGGAGAGAAAGGGAAACAAGTTTTGGGTGAGGCTGAGGGGAGAAGTGAGGAAGGAGGAATGGTTTGATGGTGGTGGTGGTGGGGCCGGCGCCGCCGCGCGCCTTAGGCCGCCGTTCGGCCGTGAAGGGTGAAGAACGAAGAAGAAGCAGAACGAAGAAGGTGGAGGGAGGTCGGAGGAAGCCACGACGGTCCAGCCAGCTTTGGTCGCCGCCGCTTGAATCTCGCCGGAGGAGAAACGAAATAGATGGAAGGGAGGAGGGAGTCGGTGAAGAGAAGTGAGGAAGAGGAGAAAAATGACAAGGAAGGGAGGGGTCCGACGTTTTTAAGGAAGAAAATGGAGGAGGGACGTGTTTGGTTTGGTGAAATAAGGGGGTTCTCTGATGATTTGTAGCCCAAACTTGCCATAGTGTACTCTTTTAATTCTAAAACCATTTAAACCAGCCTCCAATCTCCTTAAACTTCAAAATATTTTTAGCTTTACCACTCCCTCATATTTCAAACTCTTCATTTCTTAATTAATTATATGCATATTAATTACTCAAAATTTCCAAAAATATCCCAAAAATTCCTAAAAATTCCAAAATTTCCCAAAACACTCTCTAATCCTGAATTAAATTTTCCAGGATGTTACACGGAACAAGGCTGGTGGGTAAGTAGCTGCGTCTCCCAGTTAATTTTAATTAATAACTAATGAATTGTTACCGTTTTATGATTTGTGTTTTGAATTTTTCAGTTCAGGCAAATTAGTTATGTGTGTTTTACGTGGACCGTGGCTTGATGTGCTGGAAAAGGTTGTTAAGGATGCGAATCTGAATGATGTAGCACCATTTATTCACATTCGTTATGTTGTTTATTCAGGAACTCTAGATTCTGGTATGTTTTTAGAATTTTGTTCAAAACAAATTTGGTTTTTTGGATAGGGGTCAAATTTCTTTCTTTAATATATCTACATAGTGTCCTTTTTGTAGTTTGTACTATACATTCTGATAATATTTTGCTCTTCTGTTTTAGGTATTCCATTGGTGGAGTCTTTTTACGATGCATCCTGTCTAGATGTTGATCCACCAAGTTCCAGGATTCAGCAGTTGAAGATCAGAATGCTCAGTGTTTAGATCACTTTGATGTATTAGGCAGTATTTGTAATATCTGATCTCCCATGTCTAAGAACTGTGTACCTGTTTATCATGTTTTCGCAGAAACATCTATGTTATCTTAATTTATGCTTTTGATTAATTTTAAGTGTGGTTTTTGTAATATAACTAATGAATGGTATGACGGTTTATTATGTAGTTATTGCAATGTAGTCATTTAATATTATGATTTTAAATCCAGTGTTTAGGCTTGAATAACCATCTACTATATTACCCTTAATCTATTAGTAATTAAAATAAAGGATGTTATTCATGGTTAATGTGAATTTGTTTTTTTAAATTTTATTAACATATATGAATGTTTTCAATTTAAAGCGAAAGAATCAATTTTTTTTCCGTCACGGTTACAGTTTTACTTTATGCACAGTTAAACAGTTTTATCTTTTATATATGTTAATTGTGTGTTAATTTTTTTTAAAAATTTAAGACCTTTTTTTTTATCTTTTATAAATATTAATTGTGTGTTAATTTTTTTAAAATTTAAGTTTTTTTTAAGTCGGTCTTCAATAACGTATTTAGGGGTGCAAGGAGTATGTCGAAGTGTTTTGGTTGCTACATTATTTATCGGGTATCTTTAAACTAATCATGTTGGCAACCTTTAAATTTGTTTTGTGTTTTGATGATGTTTTACCATTTATTCTCATATGACACTATGCCAACAAACCAATAAGGCATGGGTACGCAAATATTAAATGGCATTCAATTTGCTTCCAATGGCACTGTTATTTTACCAATCATTTCAGAGGCAATGCAGATATAAAGTCATGTAAATTTAATTAATGATGGAGTATGATGACTTCGCCTATGCAAAAAGGAACAAATTTATTTATAGGAACAAATATATAAGATAAGAGTCTATGTTTAGTCTGTGATGTGTAATATAATAATATTCTTTTATTAGTAATCGATCATGACACTATGGTAACGGAAAAATGGAAGGCCATTTATTATGTTACCTATAAAACTTTTAGTGGACAGCCATGTGAAATGAACATAAAGTCACAACTACATTTACTAAATCATTTAATGATTTGTTTATGGTGGAACCTGTTGGCTTATCAACGTGTGAATGCAAAAGGAGTGGAAAATTGGTTGATAACAAATATATATGATAAGAGCCTCTAAAATATGATTCATGTGTATTTCGAGTTCATCTGTCGTTAATGCTATTAAAATAGAATAATGTTACTCTTAAAACTTTTATAACTATATTACAGTATTAATCCGGAGAAGAAGAATTCACAACTAAACCAATAATATTAGTTAACATTTGAGTTTGAATTTGGTATTTGTTTTTTTTTATAATTTAGTCATACAATACTATGTCAACAGACCCATGAAACATGGGGAAAGAAATATTAAAGGCCATTCAATATGGTACATATGAAATTTTTATTTTTCAACACCATCCATGTACACTTGATGCGAAAAATTAATGCCTCCTGTCATGATAACTTGAAATTTGACATATTACTATTTTATTCATCCCCCTACCTGTACATATTTACGTGAGAGTAATTTCCATTTAATGATTCCCTGGGCGTGAGTTTTGAACACTATCCTATGACAAGGAGATATGTGTAGGTGTTGAAATATGTAAGAGCTAGCCGTAAAAAAAACGCTTCTTAAGAAAACATGTGAATGTTAGTTGGGTGTCTGGAGTTAATGTTTCTTTTCCAAAATTGCTCATATTTATTATGGTACTTTTAAGAGAGAGAAATATATAAGCATTAATAAATATGAAAGAGAGTTAGGGGTAAAGTAGGAAAAAATGCATTAAATGAGGAGAGAATATTGGGTGAGCTCTTACATTAGGGACCAAAACCATTCAAATTTTGGGCTCTTACATTAGGGACCGGAGGTAGTATTATTTAACTTCTGCTTCTGTCGTGTACATTAAACACATGCGTGGCATTGGAAATTATTTTTGCACTTACTATATACGCCGGTTTATCTTAGACCTTGGTTCTTAGTTATATACTTCCTCCAGTCCCTAATATAAGAGCTAGCCTTCAAAAAAACTCTTCTTAAGAAAACATGTAAATGTTAGTTGAGTGTATGGAGTTAATGCTTATTTTCCAAATTTACCCATATTTATTATGATACTTTTAAGAGAGAGAAATATATAAGCATTAATAAATATGAAAGAGAGGTAGGGGTAAAGTAGGGAAAAATGCATTAAATGAGGAGAAAATATGGGATGAGCTCTTACATTAGGGACCAAAGTCATTCAAATTTTTGGCTCTTACATTACGGACCAAAGGAGTATTGTTTTAAGAGTTAATTAAAAAATCACATATAAACCATTTTCCAACAAGTTCAAATTTATAAACTTGTCACTTCGTTTAATTTTCCAGTGTCACTCAACTAGCTGTTATCTGCCATCATTTTACTTTTAAAAAACAATATTCACTTTCCCTTACATGTTGATACCATAAATATGTTACAATTAGATCGTCTGAAAATTGCCAAGACAAAGCGTGTTCTACTTTTTTTAAATTTATTATTTCAAATTCTGTTAGTACAGGTAGTTGGCATCTCATTTCATCCTTAAATTATTTATCTGTTCGCTTTTCTTAATACATTTATGAGTTATAGGTGTGGCAGTTGTTTTCCATCCTATATAATGTAGCCTTACCAGCGTTAGCATTCATAAAAAATTATCGGTTCACAAAGAGGCAGAGAGTGATAGCATTTTGAATTTTATTTTATACCCTTAAGAAATCATGGAATCGTACACCCTCCTTAGTGACATAAATTCGAAGCGCGACATGTGGTCTATTTTGGTTAGGGTTCAGCGTAAATGGAAAGTTTATCATAAAGAAAATCCAAGCGACTTATTTTATATTTCAATGCTGTTGATCGATATTGAGGTTATTCATGTTTTAATTTTATTTTATTAACATTTTATTTTATAATATACATACGTATTCCTTTTATTTTAGATATTATGTTATTTTTAAATCTATAATTATAAATTCCATTTCTGATTGGAGTTCAATTCGTAATCACTTATTCATGAAGGGAAACCGAATCCAAGCAGATGTAATCTCACCCCAGCTTCACCATGAGTATGACACTTCAATTCAATAAGAAAGTGTGTATGAGTTTGAGACGTTCAAAGTTTCTCGAAATGGTTATAAATATAAAGCTACTAATCATCCTTACAGAATAACTTTTACATCGAAAACTTTTTTCGCTCCTGCGGATGCTGGTTTGCCAAAATATTCCTGGGACTTTTGGCCTATATCCAAAATTCTTTTCCTGTCCCGTGATGATGAAGCTGAGCACCTTATTGGTAATATTTTGTTAAATTAACATTTTCCACAAATTAGTTGTTTCTTACTAACACAAATTTCAGATGTCATAGGAATTGTCAAATCTCTTAATGAATTGGAGCGTTTTGAGATTGGAGGCCAAACTAAGCACATTCTGCGCATTAATTTGTGTGACAAACAGTACGTATTTTTAAAATCTGTATTTGAATCTTAATCGCCATTGAAATTTGATCTTGATGTTGGAAAAAATGGGATAGACCATTTTACATAAGTGAATTTTATTTGCGGTGTTAGGGTTTAGGGTAAAGAAATACATAAGCATTAATAAATATGAAAGAGAGTTAGGGATAAAATGGAAAAAATGTATTATATGAGGAGTCAATATAAGATGAGCTCTTACATTAGGGATCAAAATCATTCAAATTTTGGGCTCTTACATTAGGGACGGGAAGAAGTACTAATCAAAAGGAAACTAAAAACATTAAAAGACTAAGAAAATAATTTGACTCCAACGGGCTTAAACTCGAATTTTACATTTTAATTCCAAGATATTTATAAAAATAACAAAAACTTAATTGAAATATGTTTATATAATTGATAGCCATTAATCAAGAAAATAAAAATATTAAAGAAGAATAGAACTATACATAGTAACTGCTCAAATCTTTACTGTTGTTACCACCCATACTAAACTCTATAAACTTTTAGTACCAAATCTCTGAGAGTCTTTATTTGCTAATGCTTCCTATTCTATTTATATAGATATAGATTGCTATCTTCAGAGAGTCTTTATTTGCCAAAGCTTCCTATTCTATTTATATAGGTATAGATTGCTATCTTCACCTCATCTTTCGTAAATAGTATACTAGAGCTACGAACCTTCATAGAAGTATATTCAAAGTTCCATTCACATCTATCTTCTCATTGAGAATCTATTAAAAAAACCTTCTCAATGTGAACCACTAAACCTCCATCATACCGTAATCTAAAAAAATTTACTTTCCCCACATTTAAATTATACTTTCTTATCAATAATTGCATTCATGTGAAGAAATTTGACCTGGTTCTTCATATCAATTAATGATTGTCACTCGCTTTTACGTGATTGCATTTAAGTAACATAACTCTCTCATCAATGGTTATTTAAGTGTACTATTTTCTCTTATTTTACTTAACAATATACTATGAATTCCTAACATAATCATGGTCTACCAACAATCTTAGGGCATCTACTATAATATCTGTATATTTCCCTTCTGCCAAGTCATCTAGATGCAGGCATGAATGAGGTCAAAATCGGGGGCAGGGAAAAAGAACAAAACAGCTATACGTTAGACTTGGGGTAAACAGTATATCAACGTGAACTTGCACGGTCTGCAATTGCGTCTTTTCTACCATAGTACAAAGTTCGTTCAGTTTTTTCATAAGTTCATCCGGCATTGTTTTGCTTCAAATCGAACGAAACCCATTCATTTAATCATGATTCCAAACTAACACATATATCCATTTCTAACATAAACATGGTCTACCAAAAATATTATGCCATGTATTATGATATCTGCATATTTTACTTTTGTCAAGTCATCTGGCTGGCTTCATGAATGAATTCAGAATCGAAGACAGAAGAAAGTACAACAACAACTATGCATTGCACTTGGGTTGAACTGTATAAGAACATGTATGTTGAAATGTCTTCACTTGGCTAATTTTCTACCATAGTACAAATTTCGTTCAGCTTTTTCAAAAGCGCCATTAGTGCTGTACTGATTTGAAGCATATAATACACATTCATTTCTTCATATCTCCAAACGTACACACGTCTTTATGCGTTATGCGCAAGTATCTTTTCGAAAAAATATGATAAGAACGTCTCTACCTTTTGTCTTTTCCTTGCCCAGTCAAAAGCTGTTTCGTTCATTTTTTTGCATTCACATGGCACCATGCTGTACTGGTGCCATTAGTGCTGTACTGGTTTGAAGCATACGATACGCATTCATTTGTTCATATCTCCAAACTTACATATGTGTTTATGCGTCAGGCACAAGTATCTTTTAGCAAAAATGTGATAAGAATGTCTCTAGCTTTTGCTTTTTTCTTGCCCAGTCAAAACGTATTTCATTCATGTTTTTGCATTCACATGGCACCGGGCATGGGCTGCTCAGTTTGTTGGAGAAATCCAAAGTTCATATCTTATCTCTATGTTAGTGAATGTCTACTGTTGGTGAACACCAAACGGACGAGTCAAACTAAAATTAAACCCCCACGAATGACTATAATATTATCTAATAAGTACTCTCATGAAAGTTTGCAACTAAATATTGTCCAAAGACATGCTACCGACGGAATTTTTTATCTGATCATCCACTATCACCTAACAAAAAGGATGATGGTACATTATCTGATGACATGATCACGCTGATACGTGTTTCCAAGAACATTCTTACAGCATTCAAGCCGTGTTAATATATAAAACCAGAAAAGGAATATACATATATATATATATATACTAGGTATTTTTTATGAGTGATTGTTCGTGAGATACACATGCATGGTTATATTATATTATAGTTATAATAATTGAACATGGATTGTTGTTATGAGAAAGAGAGTACAGCGAAGGAGATGACTAAAAGTCGGAACTGAGCGGGAGATGCCAAGAAATAACTAGGGTGTTGTTTACTTTGACGCGTCCAAATACATCATAGTCACTCATCTGTGACGTGCAGTGGCTTTTCATGATCAATTTCACATTTATTTCGTGTATTTCAACCTAAACTTTATCAGTTATATAGATTGTTAATGTTAATTACAATGTCACACGATTTACATATTCTCTTCTACTAATAGCTAAAGCAAGTCATGAAAGAATAGAAAATAACCATTGATCGGGAAGGTAGCTAAAAAAGAAAGCGTTCAAAAGGACCTCCAGAAATATATCTCATACCTAGACGTTCAAAAAGAAAACATATAATATACAGTTTTTCAACCTCTTTTTTTACTTTTTGAGTTTTTTTTTCCTGGTAAAACTCACTTTATTCACTTAAAAAAGCTTACTATGTAACATTTAATGGTGTGTCTTCAATTATTAAAATCTAACACCAAAAGTCAGCCATTCCTATTGGTGGGAAAAATTAACACTTAAGGCTTGTATGTGTGGAAAAAATCTAAATAATTAATTAAATCAGTATTCCTCATTTATATATAAAATAGTAAATATATTGACATAGGTAGCTTATTAATTGTTCCTTAAATTTTTGAAATATTACTATTTATGCATATCTAACTTCCTTATTTAATTGTCCACCTATATTGATTTCCATCATTAAAATTTTCACTCTCGCGTCTATATATATATTTGCATCTTTTATGTAGGAAGGCACTTCACATTCATCTTACTATCGATCCTCTTCTTTCTATTTTGTCATGGCAAATATACAGTCCCAGCCTCTGTCTACATTAACTCCACTCGTAACAGATGCCGTTGTAACTGTTAAAATAGACAAGATTTATAATCGTGAATTTGTGTGGATTATTGGACCAAGACGATCTCCTATGAAAGAGCTTACCTCAATTGATATGGTCGCCTTCGATGAGGAGGTAACTTTTCACTCTTTGTTCCTCCCTTTATACTTCATTTGAATTTTTTCCAAAAAATGAACACCCCTAAAAATTTGTGTACAGGGATCCAAAATGGTAATGAAATTAATGTCTGAAGATGCAAGAGATATTTTCATGAATGATTTAAGAGAAGGATCATCTTTCGAGATATCTGCCCCTATGATTGAAACTGGAGGTGAAGGACTTGATAATTGCTTCCATATAGTTCTCCATGCTTCTTGTAGACTGAAAAAGATGACCGACTTATGTGTTTCATTTCCATACACCATAAAAATACCGTTTGAAATTGAACAAGGAAAATCTTGCCCAAATGGGTTTTTCGGTACGTCTATATTTATATATTCGTTTTCATATAATTATATGATCATGCTGAACATATATATATTATAGCTCATGTCATTATTTTTAGATGTAGTTGGGTTTCTCTTTGAAATTTCACCAGCTGAGAAGATAAAATCAAATAGTTTGTGGGAGAAACAAATACAAGTTGTGCTAGGCACATGGGATCCTACTTGTGGATGGTATTTATAATTTTGTCCTTTCAAAGTTAATAAAGTAAAGCTTTGTTTAGTTAACGTTATTAACAACTGTTTTAACCATCAATTAAAGGATAAATAAAAATATACTCTGTGTATTAAGAGGAGCTTGGATTGAAGCTGTTTCAAAGAGTTTAAACAGGGTGGCTGATATTGAAAAACCACCATTTATTCATATACGCTATGTTGTTATGGAAGCTCACTCATCATCATGTCTGTATTAAGAATATATATATTTTATTTTTTTTAATTGAACGCAAAGTAATCAATTAAGTATTCCACAGGTTGTGCAATTGTTTCTTCATATTTTGACGCGGCCTCCGTTGACATTGATCCAAACATACAGGAGATTCAGGAGCTCAAGCAAAATATGTTTGATATGTCTGTTGTTTTTTAAGTGTATGGTCTATAAATATATTAAGCTTATTACATCAAAGTTGGCTGTGAGAGTATTAAAATATTATTTGTATGTGAAAGGTTATATATTCCAATCAGTATCTGTAAGGTTAAATTAAATATAATGTAAACATTTGTCTTGAATTCCAACACATCGAAGTTGAGCTCCCTGTGCATAGCACGGGAGTGTCTACTCGTTTCATGAAAATGGCTTATGTACAAGTCTTATCCCTCTAAGTCAACTACATGGATAATAGATTGTTTCTGTGCTCTTTTAACAATCAACACTTCAAAATATATCATTCACTAATAGATTCTGTTTCATAAATTCCTTGAGTGTCTTTCTTAGTCTTTTATATCTCTTTATACGGTTTAAAGATTATCTGCATGACCGTCTTTACTGGCACTTCCATTTATAAAGAGCATAGGCTTGCAGATTTTTCGTTAATGTGTTTGATCATAATGTGAACCTTTATGCAGTCCAATCCTCATCGGGAAGCTGTCTTTAAGGGGTTCTCACATTAGTCATTATTCCAATATACTATTTTTTAATCCTTAATTTTAATCCATATTAACCAATTTTGGTTGAATAAGGAAACTAAATAAATTACTCGATAATTGCATGTTATATTATGTTTATGAAAAACATGTGTATCATGACATTATATATTTGTTTATAAGTCAGTCAACTTAGATTCTCCTAATAGCTATGCCATATGATGACCTTTTTTTTGAGCCTTTTATACCAGTTCTCTTTATATTTGAGAAAGGAGTTAACTGCTTGCTGTCCAATGCTATTTCATTTTTGTGTTTGGATTTCACTTGTACACTCCTGTTTCATAATCAAGATTTTTTTTCTCTAGGTTCAAAACTTGTTAATTCTTTGGAAATTGCTTTTCTAACCTCCTAACAAACGCAGCCATCTTCATCCTACACGTGGTGATTCCCAATCACTTTGTTTCCTTTGATTAACTAGCTATATCATTACTGCTTACTTCATGTTCCCTGAGCTTTTTGATTACGAATCTGCATCCTTTAGTCTCAATTTCGGAAATAATTTGTATAGGAAATGCCCCCATTTTCTTGGTCTCAGATTTTAACTGCGTTCACATCAACATAAAATATCCATGTTTTATTATGATTGCAACATTTTAATTGATGCTTGTGTGAAAGCTTATGTAGTAACATATATTTTTGTGTCCCTTTGTTAAGAATTTGAACTCTGAAGCTGATGCTCAAGCAAATTTGGCAATCAATCTTGCTTGTAAGGCGTTCAGAGTTTCGAGTATATTTTTAAGCTTTTATACAAATGTATCTAATCTAGGGTTATTCGGATTAGTAAGTTTTTTCTATTACTGTAGATGGCCAGGTTCAAGAGGTGCAAGATTAGTCTAAGATAGACCATGACTATATTTTTGGTTTGTATTACAAAGCCTATGTGGCTTCTTTCCTTTTCTTTTCCATGTTTTCCCTAATACAAGGCTTCTGATAATTTATTAGTTAAAAAGTTATAGTCTCTAATTTAGTTGTGTTCATTCTTTTTGCAGGTGACCCAGCTATTGACCAATGAAACAAATTAGAATGAATTTTTCTATTTGGTCCTTAGTCACTAACAAGATTTACAGTTTGGCTGGTGGTTAAAATTGACTTGTCCACTGTGATATCCATCTAAAGTCGAGGCACCACCTCCTGTTCCATTGACTTTTCATAAGGGGAATCAATCTCGCTAAATTGAATTTTTTTATTTGTTTTGCCTTCTGTGGGGTTATATTAGCAATGCAAAGATAATCCCTGTTCTATTAAACCCATCCCTTTAGCTCGCCTTGTACTGTGATTTAATGTTTCTTGTACAACAAAGTATAGAAACACACATTATTGTTACAAACAAGGTTGTCAACTCGTGAGTTTTAGTAAATTTGTAGAAAGATAGTAAAATCAAATTCTGAACTTGAATTATATACTTGTAAGAGTCTACGTTGATTAATAAAACTAGTGGCTACCTTGTTCGGTGTACGGGGAATATTTTTATTTTGATGAAATATCACACATTGTCCTAATACAAAGAATTCAAAATCATATAAATACGAAAATGAATGCAATTACATATAGCCTTATAACATAGCATGTAACTTATTCATTTTATCTTCCCTAACTAGAGTGTACGATGGATGGTACAACTTTTGGTATTTGACTTCAAGAGCTGCTCTCAAAAAATTCCGCTTCTAAGTCATCATGTTGACTGTGCAGTATGAAATTTTCATAAGATGAATTCATGGAATTGCTTGATTAAGTAGGAAATTGAGGGATTTGAGTGATTTAAAACACATTTCTATTAACATTGTTAGAAAATCAATATTCATGTTACTAAAAAATATTGGAAACATAGAACATAATGATCTTACGGTGCGGACTATGTTGGTGGTGCCCTGGCCACTGCTGGCGTAACAGTCGAAATGACAATTACTGAAAATCATATTTGCCCGGAAGTTTTAGACAAAGGTCATATTTGCTTGTGAAAGTTTTTAGAATCAAATTTGCTATTGAAGTATACAAAATGAATCAATTTTACCCCATATCTTACATGTACTGCCACGTCATCCTCAATGCCAAAGGTAACGCCACCTCATAATCTTCTCCATCTCTCCCTCCACCACCTCCTCTCCCTCCCCTCCCTTTCCCTCCACAAGTTTCTCAAAAAAATAAATTAACAAAAAATTTCCGGGCAAAACTTCAATTTCCAAATCAAAAAAAGAAAGAAAGAAACAAAAATTAAAATTTAGAGCCAGATCAATGGTGTACATTGAAACCCCTTCCTCCCTTTGTTCAAGTCTTCAGCCAAGTTGCGTTTCGTTACAGAAAAAACAAAATAAATTGTGATTAAAGAAAAGGGGTTAAGGTGCATTTTTAGTACTCTAGAATATAGCAAAGTGCACCTAACATAATATACAATATTGTGGTCCATTTGTCGTAACCAAAAATTATTTTCGTGGCTTATTTAGTAACGACGTTAAATAAGTTAAGTTTGACCGTTATGTGTCAAATTTTGACCGTTAAATTGTGGGGTAAAGGAGCATTTTCAGTACTATAGAATATAGAAGGGGCATCAAACATAATATACAATATTTAAACACCATAAACAACTAAGTCACAATATTATTCAAAGTGTCAAATAATTAAACACTACAAAGTTAAAAAGATCCATAGACTATCCTAGTATCATGCATGTATAAACTAATAAGTCATTAGTATTTTACATATATCAAAAATGTAAGCTGAGAATCATAAACTAAACAGGTTGGCCTTACTGAGTTAAAACGGGTTGGTCATACTGGCTCGACACAAATTAAAACGGGTTGATCATACTGGCTTGACCCAAATTAATGACCCTATGATGTAATAGAAGAAGAGTTACTTCTATATGATTACATAGTTATAAACTTAAAATAATGTTCGTTAAATTGTCATTTCAATATACATATATTACATCATTATGTCACATTAGATTTTATCTTACAAAAGTGAGTTTTAGCTAACGAATTACTAGATAAGCAATGAAAATAATTCTTAGTTATCACAAATGGACCAAAATATTGTATATTATGTTTGGTGCTCCTTCTATATTCTAGAGTACTGAAAATGCTCCTTTAACACAATTTAACGGTCAAAATTTGACATATAACGGTCAAACTTAACTTATTTAACATCGTTACTAAATAAGCCACTAAAATAATTCTTGGTTACCATAAATGGACCACAATATTGTGTATTATGTTAGGTGCACTTTGCTATATTCTACAGTACTAAAAATGCACCTTAACCCAAAGAAAAGGAAACAAATATACTACTTAATTTTTTAAAGACTTGATTCTCAAGGTCAAAATAAAAAAAGCTTCGATCCTGTTCAACACTAGTATTTTAAGCGATTGGATTGTTGAAATAGATGACGAATGAGCAGCGTGAAAACGCTATGTAGACTGCACCACGGTTCTCCTTCATAAGTTGCAGTCAGCTATTTCGATGAAGGGTTTCATTTCGAATCCCTAATTTCAAGCCTTGTTCACCTTCCCCGTCATTTATTACATTCGACATGGCGGTGGAGGGAGGGATGAAGAAGATGATGAGGTGGCATTATCTTTGATATGGAGGATGAGGTGGCAATACATGTAGGATGTGAAGGTAAAATTTATCCATTTTGTATACTTGATATAATCATTGGGGTATGCAAAGAATCACTATAATACTGCACAATATAAAAAACATATTAATTTGATACCAACAAAATTTCCAGGGCAAATATGATCATTGTCTAAAACTTTCGTGACAAATATGATCTTTAACCCATAACCTATAATATGAATGCATAAATCATTTAGCTACAGTTACATGGCATCATGAGTGTCAAACCAACATTTTGTTCTAGCACCATAGAAAAAAATCCATCAACTAAATATTTGATGTGAAATAACAAAAAATTAGTCAACCAAAACTTCAAAACATTATTATATTATAATATTTATATGACATGATGCACTTCCTATTTCAATGATTAGAGATATTGCTCATATGATTAGGTACATTAGCTTACATGCCATATTTCCAAGCAAACTTCTATGATAAGCAAATAAACTCAAAATATTTCTAAAATATTAAATACACAAACTGGAAAAAGAGTCCACATTGAATTAGACTTCACATATTTAAGACTCTTCTGTAGGTGTAACATTAATACTCTATAACTTTTTTTTTTTAATACTGTTGAAATTCAACAACAACAACAAAGTCTTTATGGCAACTAGGTGGTCGGCTACTAGAATCACACGGCGCCACTTTCTTCGGTCAATTGTCATGCTTGGTGATATATTATTGATCAAAAGATCTTGTTGGATAATGTCGTTAAGAGTTCTCTTCGGTTTCCCTCTCCCTCTCTTGTAAGGACTCCAAACCATTTGATCCACTGTTCTGACTGGTTCATCTAATTTTCTTCTTTGAACGTGCCCAAACCACCTCAAGCGACTTTCTATCATTATCTCCGCAATTGACGTTACCCCAACTCTTTCTCAAATATGATCATTGTATATCCTTTCTTTTATTATATGACCACACATCCATCTCAACATTCTCATCTCTGCCACCTCCATCTTATGTTCATGTTTCCTTTTAAGAGCCCAACATTCACTATCATATAATATCATAGGTCTAATGACTGTCTGATAAAACGTCCCTTTTATCTTATCTTCTACCTTACGATCACATATAATCTCATATAATACAGTTGAAATACAAAATAGAATAAATGAATAGGAGCTATTTAGCAAGTATCAATCATCAAATCCTTATTTTTATTAGTACAAAACCCATGGGAAACAATGGTGAGTGTGTGTGTGTATGTATACACACACACATTATAATATATAACTTATATGCACATGGACGACAATGGCATTGTAAAAGTTTTTATAAACAAGTTAACATTTTCAAAATCATATATTTGAGCTCAGTAACACCCCAGAAATTTAATTAGAGATAATAAATAAGTTACTTGGGGTTTTCGGGATTGTCAATAATAATCTAAAATAATTATAAATAAATTTTGAAAATAAATCCAATTTTTTTAAGAAATCTAATGTGTGTCTTCCTTTGAAATCACGGAAAATTAATTAAGGGTTTGATTTGGTGTAGATATACACACACACACACATATAGATACACACACACAGATAGATAGATAGATATATATATATATATATATATATATATATATATATATATATATAAAGGTCCAAGCAAAATTAAGGATAAATAAAATACTTACCATGATATTTAAAGTTTGAAACTTAGCATTTATATAGTTTGGACAATAGATATGTTTTAGCACTCGGGAAAAACAAAGTACATACATTTTAGTACATTTGCAACAATTTCGTAATCGAAGTTTCCCCATTGAAATGATAAATAGAAGTACCACGATTTAAATTAAATTTGAAATGATCAAATGAAAATTTTTTAGCATGATAAATCAAAAGACAATATGAATTTTGCTTTAAAATTATATTAAATTTTAATTTTCCGTCTTTATCAAGAAGCACCAGCACATGCTTTAGTGGTCCCACATTGGAATCGGGCCAATGGATCCTTATCCAAAACATTTTCTTGTTGATTTAGGCATTCAGACTGGGGAGGAAAATGAATAAGCTTCTACTAGACCGCAAACTTGTGAATTGATAATCAACATTTCTATTTGTATTAAGTGAAAGTGACAATTGAAAAACTATCTTTAAATGCTACAATCATCATTCTAAAAAGATTCGTGTAACATCCTAAAAATTTAATACAGGATTAAAGAGTGTTTTGGGAAATGATAAAAGGAGAAATTAGGAATTTTGGAATTTTTAGGAATTTTTGGAGATTTTTGGAAATTTGAGTAATTAATGTGCATATAATTACTAAAGAAATGAAGAGTTTGAAATATGAGGGAATGGTAAAGCTAAAAATATTTTGAAGTTTAAGAAGATTGGAGGCTGGTTTAAGTGGTTTTAAATTAAAGGAGGACATTATGGTAACTTCTGGTATGAAATAATCCATTTCTGACCAAGAAAGCTCATGCCAAACACGCCCCTGCCCCCCTTTTTGACATAAAACCCGTCGGACCCTTCTTCTTCCTCATTTTCTCTGCGCGCGCGAGTCCGTCCCCTCCCCTTACCATTTTGCTTATTTTTCTTCACACTTACAAGCATCCATTTGACTTCTTAGTTCATAAAGCTTCCTCCTTTCCATTTTTTATTTCTTCTCTCCTCCTCGGGTCCGTTAAAGTCGAGTTCGAACGGTGGC
Source organism: Mimosa pudica (assembly GCA_029929735.1). Lineage (NCBI taxonomy): Eukaryota > Viridiplantae > Streptophyta > Magnoliopsida > Fabales > Fabaceae > Mimosa > Mimosa pudica. The sequence continues at coordinate 2,455,641 of JAKELP010000017.1, read as the reverse complement.
TGGCGATGGTTTCCGGCGACGGCCTTGGCGTTCCGGCGACGTGAACGGCGGGTAAAGGAAAGGTTTGATTTTTCTTGTGGTTCCTCATGTTGTTCTTCCTTCTACAACTTCACAACACATTTTCCTTAGCTCCTCTTCCCTTTTCAGTTCGGCCGGCGAGTTGGGGTTGTTTTTCGGCGACGGTGGTCCTATTTTCCGGCGAAGGGAGTTGTGTTGAAGGTGGGTGGTAGTTTCTCTAGCTCTTTTTGTGATTTCTTCATGTTCCAACTTCATTTCTCATCTTCCTTTCCTTCCTCTTGCTCTAGCTCGGTCACCACCATAGGAAGGGTGTTTTCCGGCGTACCTGGGGGCGGCCGGCGGCGCGGTGGGGACTCTTCCTTGTAGTTTTGAAATCTGTAAGCTTTTCCTATCCTTGTGGCGTTAATTTTCGCACAAAAATTTCCTCTTTTAAGTTAGGGTTTGGACATGAATTAATTATTGAAGCTTTAACCAAGAATTTGTGCAAGAATAAGTGATCAATTAAAGATATTTGGGAAGTATTTAAGCTCATTAAGGGTGGAAGTTGAGTTTAGACTTTCTTGGCTATTTATTTGGACTCTTTAAGTAAGGGTTAGCTAAAGGAAGAGGCTTTGGACTAAATTGGTGATTATGTGATGCTTGTTAAGGTTATATTAAGATGTGGGAAAATTGATTTTGATTGAATGGATGTTTAGGAAGGAGTTTGGAAGTTGATAGGGCATTTTTAGACTCTTTAAGTTAGGGCTATGTTAGTGGATGATGTTCTGGAACAAATTGGTATTTATGTAGTGTTAGTTGAAGTTGTTTGGGTGATGTTGGAAGGTTGGTTTTAGAGGGATTGGTGTTTGTAAGGAATTTTGTTAGTTAAAGTGTTGATTTGAAGTGGCTTTAGTAGATTAAATGTTGTTTATTGATGTTGGAATGCTAATGTTGACTAGATTGAGGTTTGAAAGGAAGTTGGATAGTTAAAGTATTGATTGAAAGTGATTTAGGTGTTTTAAAGGATGGTTTGGTTATGGTGGGTAATGTTATAAATTCTTCAAGAGATGATGAAGGTTGAAAGTATTGGTATTGTAAAGATTTGGTAAAGAGAAGTTGGAGGAGGAAAGGATATGGATGTGGTTTTGGTAATGAAGTATTTTTATACTTTTATTGTTAATGAAAGTTATTTAAAAGGTTGAGTTAAGTCACTTACAAAGTGTCTTGACCCATTTTTTTTAAATTGTGGCATTATTGTAGACGGTGATCTTTCAAGCGGACTTTGAAGATAACTGTTATCTGCGTATATTTGCTGCAGTGAAGTTTAGCAGGTAATCACGCTTAACTGACTGTGATACTGAGGGTGATGGTAGTTGAGGATTTTCTAACATCCTCTTCTACTTATATATATAGATAAAATGAGTTCAGATTATGTGATACCATAAACGTGGGCTATAGGGTACCTTTCAACTGAACTGTACTTTATATATATTTATATTTATATAAATCTTTTGTATGTTGCATGACACTGATTATTAGTACCGTCGGCCGATGTAACCATCGATTTGCGCAAATCGATAGGTTAATTGTAAAGGAACCCGTGATTTTTCACATTTTAGAGTGGTCCCTTTTCATGCTTTCAGATTTGAGACTGAACACAGTGTCATTCACGTTTATTTTTGCATATTGAGAGATGGATGTATCTATTCTGTATATATATATGTGTATATATTATATGTGAAAGTAATGGATGCACAAGAGGGGGGGTGAATTGTGCTACCAAATAAAAATCAAACAATAACAACACAAGGGTTTATACTGGTTCGGTCTTCCTGACCTACGTCCAGTTCTCAACCACCCAGGTTGAGTCCTACTATCCCCAGGTTTTAGAAACGGGTTCACCTGGAACCTTTACAACCGCAAGTTTTGGACGGGATCACTTGCAACCTTACAACCACAAGTTTAACTCAAGGCTCACTTGCAACCTTTCTAACTAGCTCCCCCTTACAACCAGCAAGGGTTCAACCTTTACAAATAAAGGATTTTCTAAAATTAGTTCTCTTTAAGAACGGATAATGTTACACACTTAAGTACAATTAATGCTCTTAATACAAGAAGAGACTTAACCACAAAGAGTACAAGATAAGTAGATGAAAAGAACTCTCAATGAGTTAAATGCTCTTTCTCTTTTCAGGGCAGCTTTGAATGTTTGAAGGATTTCTCGGTTTCTCACTCTAGCTTTCTTCAAAGATATTAGTTGTCTTCATAAATGAAGGTGAGCTTGTTTATATAGTCTTCAAGTATTCTCACTCTTGGTAGGTGGGTTAGCCGTTTGAATATGGCCGTTTTTCCCAAGTTACCGTTTGCCCAATTAATGCTCCATTAATGCTAGCAGGGTTGACTTTGCTTTATCTCTGAAAAGTAGTTCTGACACCTCTGCTCTGTCAAAAGCATTCTGACACTGCATTGCTCTGAACGTTCTGACATTCTGATTGCTTATGGAAGTAAGTCCACATCCGGAAGCAACTTTACTCAGTGTACTGCATTTTGAACATTAGTCTTAACAATAATAGCACATACTCACATGCAGTGGGAGTTCACTTAGTCTAAGGGAGTTCTTTTCCATCCGGAAGCAATTCCATATCCGGAAGCACTTTCACTGGACGTTGGGTTATGTTCACATTTTACTCACTGACGCTCAGTGTTATCCATACCAACAGCCAGCGCTAGTCACTAAGCATTCGGAAGCAAATCCACTGGACATTGGGTTATGGTCACTGGCGCTCAGTGTTATCCATACCAACAGCCAACGCTAGTCTTAATACAATCGGAAGCAAATCTACATCCGGAAGCTTCCTAACTTAGTCTCAAGGATTTTATACACTAATGCTCTTAGACTGAGTTATGACTTAGTGATATACTTGTTGTCGCTGGGGGATGAGACGTTCATCCGCGAGCGCTAGTCTTAGTCCATCCGGAAGTAAATCCACATCCGGAAGCACTCTTACCTTGGCTTGTTCTTTCATATTATAGTCTTCATCAAAACTTAAGATTCTAACATTCTCCCCCTTTTTGATGATGACAAACTAAGTTATCTAATTAAGTTCATATGAAAGAATTGAAAGTAATAATCAGATAAGGCACAAACAGCTAAGATAGTTATCATTGATGAACGAAAGTTTACAAGTTAGACATACAAAATTCACAAGTAATTAAAAACATTGCAGAATGAACTATGCATGAAAAATATGAGAAAGAAAGAAGAAAAAAAAATTTCTAAGGTATTGTATAGGGTAGAGTGGGGTCTATAGTGTTAGAATCTTAAGTTTTGATGAAGACTAAAATATAAAGGATTAGACCAAGTGCCTAGGAAGCAATAGGATAACTCAGGATCCCAAGTAAGAGTGCTTCCGGATGAAGATTTACTTCCGGTTAGATTAGGACTTGCGCATGCGGATGAATGTTTTCATCCCCCAGCGTCAGCAAGTAAATCACTAGGGATTTAACTTAGTCCATGAACATTAGGTACACAAACCCTAAGACTAAGCTATGTTTCAATCGGAAGCGAAGTTGCTTCCTGTTAGACTTAGAATGGCGCAGAGCAATAGAATAGATATTACCCCAAGCGTCAGTGAGTCTACTTCGCCAAGTGAAAGCACTTCCTGTTAGACTTAGACTGGCGCAGAGCAATAGAATAGATATTACCCCAAGCGTCAGTGAGTCTACTTCGCCAAGTGAAAGCACTTCCTGTTAGATTTAGACTGGCGCAGGTTGATAGACTAGATATAACCCCGAGCGTCAGCGGAAATGCAACATCAAGTGAAGTTGCTTCCTATTAGATCTTGACTGGCGCAGACTGATAGAATAGATTTCACCCTAAGCGTCAGTGAATTCACCACGTCAAGTAAAAGTGCTTCCGATAGCTCAGTGACTAGCGCTGGGTGGTGGAATGAAATAGACTAAGCAAGAGCGAGTCATGGTGAACTAGATCCCTCATCGAGTAAAATTACTTCCGGATGTAGAAGTGCTTCCGGATACACCTTAGACTTAGGGAACCCCCACTGCATAAGACTATATGATTATATTGCTAAACTAACGTTCAAGTGCAGCACACTCAGTAAGGTTGCTTCCGGATGAGAAGTTACTTCCGCAAGCAAAAAGAATGTCTGAACGTTCAAAGAGATGCAGTGTCAGGATGCTTATGTCAGAGCAGAGGTGTCAGGACTACTTTTCAGAAATAAAGCAAGTCAACCCTGCTATGCATTGATGAAGCATTAAATGGGCGAACGGTAACAAGGGAAAAACGGACATATTCAAACGGCTAGCCCACCTACCAAGAGTTCAAAATGCTTGAAGACTATATAAGGAAGCTCAACTTCATTTATGAAGTAGTTAATGATCTTCAAATATTCCTGAGCAAGAAAATCTTTATTCATTCAAGCTGCCCAGAAAAGCGAAGAGCATTTAACACTTTGAGTGATTTTTCATCTACTTATTCTGTACTCACAGTAGTTAAGTCTCTTTCTGTTAAAAGAGCATTTATTGAACTTAAGTGTGTAACATCATTTGTTCTGTAAGAGAACTTAGTCAGAAGAGCCTTCAAGTGTAAACTTCAAACCCTTGCTTGGTGTGAGGGGGAGACAGTTAGATAGGTTACAAGTGAGCCAGTGTAAAACTTGTTGTAAGGTTGCAAGTGAGCCCGTAAAACTTGCGGTTGTAAGTTTTCAGGTGAACCCGATTTAAAACCTGAGTTATAGTGAAACTCTCGGCCTGGGTGGTTGAGGACTGGACGTAGGTCAGGTAGACCGAACCAGTATAAATCTTGTGTCGTTTACTTTGAGTATTTATTTTTGAAGCACAATTCACCCCCCCCTCTTGTGCATCCATTACGTTCATTTGGTATCAGAGCGGGTCTTTCTCACTCGATTCCAACGAATCCGGAAAGCAAAGATCTAAGTAATGGATACGGATTATGGTCTGCCAGATGTTGCTGTACAACCCAACAAGCCCCCAGGCTTCGATGGGCACAACTATACATTCTGGAAGTTCAGAATGGAAACTTATATCAAGTCAAGCGATATCAGACTATGGGACGTGATCGAACATGGGGATCAAACTCCCTTAGATGAGGATGGATTTGCTAAGGCAAAAGCCAGATATACTGCTGAGGACTATGCTCTAGTCCAACTCAACCATAGGGCTATGCACTACATCCAGTGTGCTCTCAGCTACAAAGAGTTTCACAGGATCAGCCACCACAAAAATGCAAAGGATATGTGGGAGGCTCTTGAGGCTGCACACTCCGGAACCAGGGGAGTAAAAGCAAGACGTGTTGAGATGCTGGTGGAAGAATTCCACAAATTCGCCATGATAAGCCCCACCGAGCCTATCAGAGATCTAGAGCTCAGATTCACCCATCTCATCAATAATCTAGCCTCGCTTGGTAAGGATATCCCTGAAAGAGAGCAGGTGAGCAAGATTCTGAAAATCTTGAAGGGTGACTGGATCACCAAAGTAACTATCCTGCAAGAAGTGCAAGGAGAATCAACCAGCTCCGTCACCGCTCTTTTTGGCTCCCTTGCTGAATATGAGCCTACCTTGCTGGCTATGAGAGCTCCTCAAACCTCATCCAAGAGTAAGAACCTTGCTCTCGTTGCTCCCAGCAAAGAGATCAAGGACAATGATGAGGATGACGACGATGAGATGGACGATGAGGAGATGGCCCTGATGGTGAGGAAGTTCAGGAAATTCCTCAGGAAGAAGGAAGGCTATCAGAAAGGTGACACCAGCCTGAAGAGGGGATACAAGAAAGAGAAGGTCCCTGTGTGCTTTGAATGCAACAAGCCTGGTCACTTCAAGGCTGAGTGTCCCAGCCTGCAGAGGTCCAAAGGCAAGGAGAAGAGAAAGGCTCTTGTTTCCTCCATTTGGGTAAACAGCTCAGATGAGGAAGCAAGTGATGATGAAGAAGTTGCCAACCTCTGCCTGGTAGCTAGAGAAGAGGATGATGAAGCATCTTCAGATCTTGACCTCACCAACGAAGAACATGAGGTAACTCTTCCTGAACTACAAGAGGCTTACAATGAGATTCATGAAGAATTCTCTAAACTATGTAAAGCCTATAAATTCTTGAAAACCAAAAAGGAGTCACTTGAGTCCAAAGTGGACTCACTCAGTGAGGAACTAGCGGAAGCTAGAAGATCTCCAATGGTGGATGGACAGGGTTCTCCTCAAGCAGAACCCAACATCCCAACACCTGAGAGCTGTCCAAATTGCAGCAAAATCTCAGAAGAAAATAACAAGCTGCAAAATGCCCTGCAGAAATTCACCAATGGTTCAGAAATGCTGAATATACTTTTAATGAACCAAAGGGCATATAGGGATAGGACTGGCTTGGGATATACCCCCAGGAAGAAAACGTGGGAAGAACCAAAAGTAAAGCCTTACTTAAAGTTCTTCCATAAAGCCACCAGTCATAGCTCCTCACCTTTTAGCTTCTGTAATTACTGCAACAGGAAAGGACACTCGATGTCCACCTGTAATGCTAAGAAGCATGGAGCTAACAGCTCTTACAAGTGGGTCCCTAAAGGAACCAAGGCTACAAAGGATCCTCCACCTGCAAAGGAAATCAAGAGAGGACAAGGATCCCAAGCCTGGAATCATCCCACTGGGAGAACCCAGGAGTCTAGAGCCAACACTAGGCCAAAGGCTCCAAATGTTTATAGGCACAAGGATAAGCCCAAAGCTAGGCCAAGGGTCCTAGACACTAATGACAAAGGACCCAAGAGAGGTTGGGTACCTAAAATTGCTTGATTGTTTCAGGTGTGTCTCAAGGCATCCAAGAACAAAAAATGGTACATCGATAGCGGATGCTCGAGACATATGACTGAAGACAGAGACAAGTTCAAATCTCTGGTGATCAAAGATGGAGCCACAGTGACCTTTGGAGGAAATCAAAGTGGCAAGATCACTGGAGTTGGAGAAGTCGGACCAGTCAAAGATGTATATCTAGTGGACGGTCTCTGTCACAACCTGCTAAGCGTAAGTCAAAGCACGGACAAAGGTAACTGGGTAATATTTGATTCAAATGAGTGCTTAATAGTCGATAAGCAGGATCTGAATATAGATAAGGCCAACTTAAAATGCAAAATTAAGGCAATTAGAAATGGGAATCTATATACCTTAGATTTATGTCAACAGCTAGAAGAAAAATGTCTAATATCTAGTGACGAGAATAGCTGGCTTTGGCATAAGAGACTAGCTCATGTTAACTTTACTCAATTGGACATGCTAATTAGAAATGAGCTAGCTGTAGGTATTCCCTCTTTTAAGGTTAAGCATGATTTTATCTGTGAATCCTGCCAACGAGGAAAGCAAACAAAATCCTCGTTTAAAACCAAGAAGAGAGTCTCCACCAGCAGGCCCTTGGAACTAATCCACATGGATTTGGTTGGGCCAGCAAGAGTAAAAAGCTTGGGTGGAAACCTATATGCTTTAGTGGTGGTGGATGACTATTCAAGGTTCACGTGGACTATGTTTCTTGCCTCCAAGCAAGATGCTTTTGATGCTTTTGTTGTCCTGGCTAAGAAAGTGCAGAATGAGAAGGATCTCAAAATCACAGCCATAAGGACAGACCATGGAGGAGAGTTTGAGAACCATAGCTTCACTGAGCTATGTGAGCAAAACGGCATTGAACATAACTTCTCAGCTCCAAGGACTCCTCAACAAAATGGAGTGGTCGAAAGGAAGAACAGGGTTCTGACAGAGATGGCTAGAAGCATGCTCAATGAGAAAGAGGTTTCTCAAATGTTCTGGGCAGACGCTATGAGCACTGCTTGCTACATCTCCAACAGAGCCTATGTTCGCAAGGGCTTGGATAAGACTTCATACGAGTTATACAAAGGGAGAAAGCCCAACATCAGCCATCTCAGAATATTCGGATCAAAATGCTACGTGCACAACAATGGGAAGGTAAATTTGGGTAAGTTTGATCCAAAGGCTGATGTAGGTATATTTATAGGATATTCCCTTAGGAGCAAAGCTTATAGGATATACAACATGAGAACTAAAACTGTAGAAGAGTCCATGCATGTTGTATTTGATGAAACTCCTACATGGGGACAATCCACAGAAGATGATGAAGCACTTAATCTTCCAAATCTTTCATCATCTTCCTCACCACCAAAAGAAACAACAACAAGCTATCCCAAAGAAGAAGGTGAACCCAGTGATGTACCTAGAGGGCAACCCATGCCTGAGGAGGCACAGCTGCCAATAGCTAGGAGACATCACAGGGATCATCCTCTTGATCAAGTGCTTGGTGATGTTTCTTCTGGTGTCAGAACTAGAAGACAAGTTCAAAATGAAGTTGAGTTTGGAGCATTCCTATCTCAAATCGAACCAACTTCAGTTGAACAAGCTCTTGAGGACTGCGACTGGATTATTGCCATGCAGGAAGAGCTGAATCAATTTGAAAGAAGTCAAGTGTGGGAACTAGTCCCAAGGCCGTCTCATCAATCCATAGTGGGGACCAAGTGGGTCTTTAAAAACAAACTGGATGAGACAGGTCAAATCACCAGAAACAAAGCCAGACTAGTAGCTAAAGGATACAACCAAGAAGAAGGCATTGACTATGAAGAAACCTTTGCTCCAGTCGCTAGACTTGAAGCAATAAGGATACTTCTAGCCTTTGCATCCATGAAAGGTTTCAGATTATATCAAATGGATGTAAAGAGTGCATTTCTTAATGGTTATATTAAAGAAGAGGTATATGTAGAACAACCTCCTGGCTTTGAAGACCATAAGCACCCCAAACATGTGTATAGATTAAAGAAAGCTTTATATGGCCTGAAACAAGCCCCTCGAGCTTGGTATGAGAGACTCAGCAGCTTCTTGCTGGGCAAGGGTTTCTCAAGAGGCAAATTAGATAATACACTGTTTATCCTTCACAAAGAAAGAGATATGCTAATTGTCCAAATTTATGTTGATGATATTATATTTGGGGCAACTAACGAAAAACTTTGTGAAGATTTCTCTAAGACTATGCAGGGTGAATTTGAGATGTCAATGATGGGAGAACTAACGTTCTTCCTAGGCCTGCAAATTAGACAAAAGAAGAACGAAATCTTCATCTCCCAAACCAAGTACTGCAGAGAACTACTCAAAAAGTTTGGGATGGATGAATGCAAGGAGTATGACACTCCTATGAGCACCTCCGCCGCACTTGACGCTGACGCAAAGGGTAAAACTGTCAGCCTGCCCATGTACAGGGGAATGATAGGTTCCCTCTTATACTTAACAGCCAGCAGGCCTGATATTCAATTTAGTGTAGGCATGTGCGCTAGGTTTCAAGCCAACCCCAAGGAATCACACTTAACATGTGTTAAACGTATTCTGAGATACCTTGAGGGAACACAAGAACTTGGTCTTTGGTATCCCAGAGGTAACCAAGAGTTCTTGTGGGCTTATTCTGACTCTGACCACGCAGGTTATAAAACAGATAGAAAGAGCACCAGTGGACAATGCGCCTTCCTTGGTGGTTGTCTGGTGTCTTGGGCCAGCAAGAAGCAAACCTGCGTGTCCTTGTCATCCACTGAGGCAGAATACATTGCTGCTGCAAGTTGTTGTGCACAAGTGCTATGGCTGAAAAACCAGTTGAGAGATCTTGGCTTGGAGTTCCCTGAGGCGCCCATCCTCTGTGATAACACAAGCACAATTAGCCTCGCCAAGAATCCAGTTCAGCACACAAGGACGAAGCACATTGACGTCCGACATCACTTCATCAGAGACCATGTTCAAAAGAAGGATGTCAAGGTGCAGTTTGTTCCCACACAACAACAGCTTGCGGATATCTTCACCAAGCCTCTGGGGACTGACCAGTTTATTTTCATTAGAGGTGATTTGGGAATGGTAAACCCAAATGAAGTGTAAATTTTTTTTTGATTATTTATCACTTACAACAATACTGACTTAGGCATCGGAGTGCCAATATATGTCGTTGCAGGTATTCAATGTTAAATCTTAAGTAAGTGCAACCGGAAGCACAACCACTTCCGAATGATTACACACTGACGCTGGATGATCAAACCAAGAGAGCACCAGCACAAGTCCAAGAAGACACGTCACTTCAGAAAACGCTTCAACTTCCAAATGAGACGTTTCGACTTCTCTGATAATATGCAGCTACACGTGTCATCAGGTGTGTCGTTCCAACTTAAGTCGTTTACACTACCCAATGTGTAATAATGTGAAGAAGCATGACCTTTTTGTCCTTAGTGACTTTACCTATAAAAAGGACATCTCATTTCACACATTCTTCATTTTCATCCATGCTCTTCATTCTCTTCATATAAACATCTCATCAACCCCACAAAAATGGCCGAACCCTCTGAAGCAAACCCAGTTTCGAGGAAACCCTCCTCATCTAAGAAACACAAGTCCAAATCTGGGAAATCAAGCCATCAACATTCTGGAAAATCTGGGCATCGTGAAGAACATCAAGAACATCATGAAGCTTCTCGGCAAATTGCTCTAGGGCAGGATGAAAATATTCAAGGTCAGCCTGAAACTTCTGGTAGAATGGCAGAACTGTTAGTGGGCTCTAAGAAGAGGGAGTCCATCCCTAAGGAGGAGGCTGCGGCGATCAAATATGGAAAACCCTCTTTGATGATGCCAAAAGGGGGAGAGATACATTGACCACTAGCCTTGCTATCCTGGAAGGATGCATTGACCACTAGCCTTGCTACCCTGGGAGTTCCTTGATGAAGAAGAGCTTCAGCGAGAGGGAGAGAAAGAAGAAACAAAAAGAAACAACCCCCAGCCCAAAAATTTTTTTTGTTTACTTAGAAATGTTCATCTTTTCATGCATGTTCTCATATCTGCCTACTATATGCTCGTTGCTTGTAAATGTTATCTGATTATATGCTCTGACTTGTAACCTATGCTTATCAATAATATTTGTCTAAGTTACTTATTCTGAACTATTGTTTTTATTCTTCAGCTAATCCTTTCATATGAACTTAATCGATAAAGCTAAGTTTGTCATCATCAAAAAGGGGGAGAATGTTAGAATCTTAAGTTTTGATGAAGACTAAAATATAAAGGATTAGACCAAGTGCCTAGGAAGCAATAGGATAACTCAGGATCCCAAGTAAGAGTGCTTCCGGATGAAGATTTACTTCCGGTTAGATTAGGACTTGCGCATGCGGATGAATGTTTTCATCCCCCAGCGTCAGCAAGTAAATCACTAGGGATTTAACTTAGTCCATGAACATTAGGTACACAAACCCTAAGACTAAGCTATGTTTCAATCGGAAGCGAAGTTGCTTCCTGTTAGACTTAGAATGGCGCAGAGCAATAGAATAGATATTACCCCAAGCGTCAGTGAGTCTACTTCGCCAAGTGAAAGCACTTCCTGTTAGACTTAGACTGGCGCAGAGCAATAGAATAGATATTACCCCAAGCGTCAGTGAGTCTACTTCGCCAAGTGAAAGCACTTCCTGTTAGATTTAGACTGGCGCAGGTTGATAGACTAGATATAACCCCGAGCGTCAGCGGAAATGCAACATCAAGTGAAGTTGCTTCCTATTAGATCTTGACTGGCGCAGACTGATAGAATAGATTTCACCCTAAGCGTCAGTGAATTCACCACGTCAAGTAAAAGTGCTTCCGATAGCTCAGTGACTAGCGCTGGGTGGTGGAATGAAATAGACTAAGCAAGAGCGAGTCATGGTGAACTAGATCCCTCATCGAGTAAAATTACTTCCGGATGTAGAAGTGCTTCCGGATACACCTTAGACTTAGGGAACCCCCACTGCATAAGACTATATGATTATATTGCTAAACTAACGTTCAAGTGCAGCACACTCAGTAAGGTTGCTTCCGGATGAGAAGTTACTTCCGCAAGCAAAAAGAATGTCTGAACGTTCAAAGAGATGCAGTGTCAGGATGCTTATGTCAGAGCAGAGGTGTCAGGACTACTTTTCAGAAATAAAGCAAGTCAACCCTGCTATGCATTGATGAAGCATTAAATGGGCGAACGGTAACAAGGGAAAAACGGACATATTCAAACGGCTAGCCCACCTACCAAGAGTTCAAAATGCTTGAAGACTATATAAGGAAGCTCAACTTCATTTATGAAGTAGTTAATGATCTTCAAATATTCCTGAGCAAGAAAATCTTTATTCATTCAAGCTGCCCAGAAAAGCGAAGAGCATTTAACACTTTGAGTGATTTTTCATCTACTTATTCTGTACTCACAGTAGTTAAGTCTCTTTCTGTTAAAAGAGCATTTATTGAACTTAAGTGTGTAACATCATTTGTTCTGTAAGAGAACTTAGTCAGAAGAGCCTTCAAGTGTAAACTTCAAACCCTTGCTTGGTGTGAGGGGGAGACAGTTAGATAGGTTACAAGTGAGCCAGTGTAAAACTTGTTGTAAGGTTGCAAGTGAGCCCGTAAAACTTGCGGTTGTAAGGTTTCAGGTGAACCCGATTTAAAACCTGAGTTATAGTGAAACTCTCGGCCTGGGTGGTTGAGGACTGGACGTAGGTCAGGTAGACCGAACCAGTATAAATCTTGTGTCGTTTACTTTGAGTATTTATTTTTGAAGCACAATTCACCCCCCCTCTTGTGCATCCATTACGTTCATATAGGTGATGTCTCTTTTTCCTCTCCCTCTCTCTTTGCCTATCCTCATTCTCTTTTTGGAGCTGGGCTAAGTGGGCATCCTTCACATTCTGGTCGATCTGGGCAATAATCCTTTGAAACTCTTCCTCTTCCCTCTCCCTTCTGAGTCTCTCAGACTCAACAGATTCCTCAAAAGCTCTCTTCAAGTTTTCAACTTCCTCATACCCAGGGAACCCTGTTGCATCTGAGAAGGGAGTGACCTCGCCATTTGGATAGTGGACTGCCCTGATCTTCACATTCCACACTGGGAAGTTGGGGTCCTCCTCAACTTCTTGGGCTTTCCTTTTCCCTTTGCCTTTACCCCTTCCTTTGCCCTTGCCTATTGGTTGAGTAGGCTTGGCTCTTGCTCTCTCAGCATCCAGGCAAGCCATCTGACCAAAGGAGATCTTATCCGTGTACCCATACCTCTCAAATTCTTCAGGAGTCATGTCCTCTATCTCCAGCTTAACTTCTTTTAGAATTGGGATGACATGCACCTCTTGAGAAGATGACTGAGTCTCAGGTATGATCTCAACTTGAACTGATGGAATCTCTTGCTCACTCTCAGACTCGGTAGAGGTAGTAGTACTCTTATTGGCATGCTTTCTAGCAACTGCCTTCTTTCTTGATTCACTATACTTAACTGCTGAAGGAGGAGGAGCAGAGGTTGGCTCAGATGGAGGAGTAGCAGATGTTGGCCCAGAAGGAGAAGAAATTGGTTTAGCAATTACTATTGGAGGGTGGTTAATCTTCTTCAGGCCATACTTCATCATTATTTCCTCAACTATATTCTTGCCATGCTCAGGGGAAGGAGGCTCAGAAGATGAAGATTCTAGCTGTGGGATTTCTTCATTTTGCTCATACACAACCATTTCCTACTTGGACCTTTGCTCATCCGATCGCTGCTGTTGCATAAATCGGATGGCTTTCCCTCTGATCAGACTCTCAGCACCACCCAATCTTTGAAGATCCATGGCTCGGCGAAGAGCAGCAGTGATGTCTTCATCGAGCCAGAGGGATGGTTGACTCAGGACATCCCTTGCTTCCATGGTATGGCGGAGGGCGATAGCAGCATCTCTCCCCCTTTTGTCATCATCAAGGAGGGCGAGGGCCAGGGAGGATTGAGTGGGTGAAGAGGAGGGTAAGGATTCAGGCGAGGATGTGGGTGTGTTGTGGTCTGGTGAATTAGGAGGGTTTGGGAAGAGGACTGTGTTTCGTTTGAAGAAGTCGGGGTAAGTGAATAGCCCATCGAAGGGGTAGGTGGAGAAGTAGGCGGCGGGTTGTTTAACTCTCCATGGAATAGGGGGTTGGTCTCGGAGGAAGTAGGTGTGAAGGGGGTGATCTGGAGAGGTAAACCCAAGGGATTGGGCTATGGTGGGTTGAGTGTTAGGAGGAGGATTGGAGGGCTCTGTGGGGCTTGGGGGTGGTGAAGGGTTTGGGGAGTTTTGTGGAGATGGGGAGTTGTTGGAGGTAAGGGGTGATTGGCGAAGAGAGTGTTGGGGTGAGTCTTGAGTGGAGCCTTGAGGGGATGGTTGATGTTGTTGGTTGGTGCTGGGTGATGTGTGGGGTTGTTGGTTGGTGCTGGGTGATGTGTGGGGTTGTTGGTCGTTCTGAGGGGTAGGTTGCTGTGGCTGTTGAGTGTTGGGAGGAGGAGGAGGTGGAAGTAAATGTTGATTAGGTGGAGGAGGAGGAGGTGGGTTAGGAGGAGGAGGTGGTGGTAAGTTACCTTGTGGTTGGGGGATCTGAAGGTGATTGAGAATGAGGTCTAACTTGGCGTCTAGTCTTCCTAGTTGAACCTCGACCTGACCTACTCGATCCTCGAGCCTCTGGATTCGCTCCCCCTGCTGCTGGAAGCCAGTATCACACTCGTTACGGAGAAGAGCCACCAAAGAGTCAGTCAGCTTACGGAGAATCCCTCCTTTATCTCCTGGGCAAATGCTTTAACAGTAGCTGGCACCCTCGTAACTCTGCTTGGACCGGGATGAGAGTCAACCTCTTGATCCCCTGCACCAGATACAGAGGGGGCTGAGGTATGAGAGGCACTGCCTGCCTGAGAGCTTGAGCGAGTGGCCTTGGCCTTCTTGAGATACTTAATCCCCATCTTGCTAATGTTAATTGCACTCACAGGTAGCCACTTAACATTTTCTTCTTCCTTAGTGGATGTAGCCTTGATCAAATTCTTCTCAAGGAGGAAGGCGATGATAGTGGGGTAGGGGATACTTCTAGCCTTATTGTTGACCATCCATCTGTGCGACTCAAGACTGATCAACTGCCCTGGGTTGATTGGCTGCTGGGAGAGGAGTCTGGGGAACCAGGGGTTATCCAGGAGAGTGAACTCGTTGAAGTTCCCCCCTTTGTGTGTCATCATGCGGGAGTAGACGTAGTATAAGAGTCTGTTGGAGTCAGACATCCCGGACACCTTCTTCCCTTTGGTGTCATAAACCTATTCAAGTTCCTCCTTGCTGAGTTTGTGTGTCTCAGGGTATAGCCACTCATTCATTCCTTCCTCAGTGATCCCCATTAGGTCGTTGATGTCCCTCCAAGTGAACCTGAAGGTTCTCCCCCTTACTGTGGCAGTGAAGGTGACTCTCCGAATCTGTTCCTTCCCATCCACCTTCTTATGCTTGACCTTGCCAGTGAGAGACTCGCAGAACACCCGCAGGACGTTGATATTGTACTCCTGGTTGATCCCCAGCCAGGGCATGTATTTTTCCAGAAATGGCCTCAAGTGTGGAAACCCTAGTTCATCTATCTTGTTCAGATCTAAGTATATCCCGTTGTTGAAATAGGGTTTGACAGTTTCAAATTTGGAGGAAACAGCCTCCAATAGCCCATCTCTGTATATACGAGGATCATCATACTCCTCTACTCGTTGTCTTTTGGATGAGGGATCTTCGCTAAACTGAACCCTCTTCTTCCCCTTCTTCTTCGAGTGTTCTTGTTGAGGCCCAGATTGCCCAGAATGTGCTTGCTGTTCATGATGTTCATGTGATTTTCCAGTTTTTCGTGATTGCCCAGATTTGCTACTTTTGGACTTCGATTTCTTGGAAGAAGTGGCTATCTCAGTGTTGGGGTTTGTCTCATGTGATCCGGCCATTTTTGTGTGCATTTAAGGTTTAAATGCGATGAAGAAGATGAAGAAGATGAATAACAATATGAATGTATGCAGAGAGTTTTGTGGGTAAGAAATTTGTGCAAGTAAAAAGTAAAAGTGAAAATGGCTTCCTATTTATATGCAATGTCACATCGGGTAAAATAGTCATAATGACTCTACATGAAAGCATGCGCTGGTTCATAGAGAAACGTAAAAATTTAAATTGAAACGTCGCACCTTTTGACACGTGTCTCTGCACTATGTCAGAAGAGTCATAATTTTTGGTGTGAGAAGATGAAACGTTTTCTGAGGTGACGTGTCCCTTTGTTCAGACACTGGCGCTCCCGCTCACTTTGACTCAACACTCAGCGCCAGCAGAAGAGCATCCGGAAGTGGTTTTGCTTCCGGTTGGAGTGGCGCTCCTGGTCACTTTGAGTTGTCATCCAGCGCCAGCAAAAGAGTATCCGGAAGTGGTTTTGCTTCCGGTTGGACTCACTTAAGATCTAACATTGTGGGGGACCTGCAAAACTAAAGATTGGCACTCCGATGCCTAAGTTAGTATAGTTGCAGGTTTTAATCAATTAAGCACAAGTTTATTTTGAAGAATTAAACTTCATTTGGGTTTACCATTCCCAAATCACCTCTTATGAATGTAAATTGATCAACCACCAGAGGCTTGGTGAAAATATCAGCAAGCTGATGCTGAGTGGGGACAAATTGCACTTTGACATCTTTCTTTTGAACATGATCTCTGATGAAGTGATGTCTGACATCAATGTGCTTTGTCCTTGTGTGCTGAACCGGATTCTTGGCCAGGCTGATAGTGCTTGTGTTGTCACAAAGTATGGGAGCCTCAGGGAACTCCAAGCCAAGATCTCTTAGTTGGTTCTTCAGCCACAATACTTGGGCACAACAGCTTGCTGCAGCAATGTATTCTGCCTCTGTGGATGATAAAGACACGCAGTGGGAGTTCACTTAGTCTAAGGGAGTTCTTTTCCATCCGGAAGCAATTCCACATCCGGAAGCACTTTCACTGGACGTTGGGTTATGTTCACATTTTACTCACTAACGCTCAGTGTTATCCATACCAACAGCCAGCGCTAGTCACTAAGCATTCAGAAGCAAATCCACTGGACGTTGGGTTATGGTCACCGGCGCTCAGTGTTGTCCATACCAACAGCCAGCGCTAGTCTTAATACAATCGGAAGCAAATCTACATCTGGAAGCTTCCTAACTTAGTCTCAAGGATTTTATACACTAATGCTCTTAGACTGAGTTATGACTTAGTGATATACTTGCTGTCGCTGGGGGATGAGACGTTCATCCGCGAGCGCTAGTCTTAGTCCATCCGGAAGTAAATCCACATCCGGAAGCACTCTTACTTGGGGTTCTATATTAACCTAATATTCTCTAAGTGTTTGGCTTGTTCTTTCATATTATAGTCTTCATCAAAACTTAAGATTCTAACAATATGGTTATGCAGGTTTTGGAAACTGTGGTACTCTGTAGACGCTCCACTACCCCACTTCTGAGTATCACAGTGAGTTAAGAGGTGATTACTGAGACATTGGTTTGTCTCACCCCATTCCCTTTATTTTTACAGGTGATCATGCCCAGGGGGAGGCGCAGAGGAAGGGGAAGGGGCTGTCTGGCCCATACTGATATAGTAAGTAGGCCAGAGGTGACCTTTTTAGGGACATATATCGCCATTTCACTAGGCTGCACCAGCTTCTGCACATATGAATGTTGTTTTTGAGTGAATTTTATTATATGCGAACTGTATTACTTGTACTATGACTTTATGTAAAGTTTTGGGATGTTATGTGATATTGTTCCTGCTACTGTGATAGTTCAGGAACTACCTTGACTAATATGTCAAGTTTGTTTGGTGTATATTCTGTTTCCAGGTGATGAGAACTTGAATGGATGTGATAGGAAACTCGATTTTCCTAATACGTTGATGTGATAGATGGAGGATGTATTGAGTGGTTTTATGTTTTCCTGTGTGTATAATCATATTAGATGGGCCCCGCTCTAATATGGTTTATTTTTGTGTAGTTGGTTAGTTTCTTTTTCTAACCATGTTAGGTGATTCTTTTCTAACATGGTTAGATTTAGGTTTTTGTATTGAATGTGTGATTTGATAGGTGATGATGGTTCTTTTTTTTCTAACTATGTTAGAAGATTCTCTTTTCTAACATAGTTAGATATGTAATCTCTTATTAATAGAGAAATTCTTTTGCTAACCATGTTAGGTGAATCTTTTACTAACATGGTTAGACTCCATTATTTGGATTGTTTTGATTAGCAGTTGAGTTAGGTTAAGGTTAATATTATATTAGTAGGAGGTCCATTACAATTTGGTATCAGTTTTATGGTAAACGATACCCTGCCTGTTGCATTGCATATAGAATGGCGATATATCAACCCCTTCTTTCCCTTCCTTATTATTATGATCACTAACTCTTTTTATGATTATTATCATTATTCCCTAGGTGGGTGGAGAAGAAGATAGTTATAATCAGTTCCAAGATTCACAACAATCTAATCCGGCACAAAACTTTGGGTCGGAGTTTGTGAATCAGTTGAGAGATGTGATTTTGGAGACAATGGAAGAAAGGTTACAGAAATTTAAACAGGATATGGGCCATCAGCATCAAAGTGAAGGAGAGTTTGGATTTGGCCATGAGAGTGAAACTCATGGGACCCAGCAAGAAGTTACCCAAGAGGACCGTGCTGTTAATAAAGTTTGGAAAGATGTGTCTAGGCACAATCCTAGTACTTTTGAAGGGGGTCGCCAACCTGAAATAGCAGAAGAATGGATCGATAGATTAGAGACAATTTTCCAAGCAGTTGCCTGTAATGAGTACCAGAAAGCCAAGGTTGCTATCTTACTGTTGACCGGTGATGCCAAAAGTTGGTGGAAGTCAGCTGGGGGTATGGATGATTCCATGACTGTGTGGTCAGAATTCAAAGAAAAAATTTTGAGCATTACTTTCCCATTACAATTAGACATGAGAAAGAGCTTGAATTTAATAAATTAATGCAAGGCAATATGCACGAGGATGAATTTATTGCTATTTTCAATGATTTATCACGCTATGTGACTTACCTGCAATATAAAGATGATCCTGAATGGAAGCATACTCAGTTGATTCAGAAAGCTAGACCTGTGATGCGACCATATCTGTATGCTAGGCCGTTTGTTAGTTTTGAGGATTCTTGTGAGTATTTTTGTCTTGTGGCCAGAAACTTGAGAAGTTCAGGTACCTTGGGTCGTGTTGACAGCCAGTATAAATCTACTAGCTACTTAGGGCCTTCAGGAGGTATATCTAAGAGTCACAGTGCTGGTACAAGTACTTTTGGGAGTTCTGGGAGAAGATCTCAAGGCCAAGGTCATACACAGGGGTATAACCAGAGAGGTAGTTTTCGCAGACAACAACAGAGAAGTCAGTTCAGGGGTGGTAGGACCCAATCTTTTGGTGGTAGAGGTCGAGCAGGTGCTAGTCAGGGGTCTCATCAGGAGTCAGCTGCCTCAGCATCTAGCGTGGGAGGTCCTTGTGTTAGATGTGGAAATTTTCATGTCGGAAATTGTTGGAGGTGTTACCACTGTAATGAGTTGGGCCATACTGTTAGGTTTTGCCCTAAGCGGGAGCAGAAGATTCTGGCAAGTCATAGCAGTCGCCCCGTAGCTCCTGGACGTGTGTATGTTACCACAAGAGAGGAGGCGACAGTGTCTCCTAATGTGATTCAAGGTATGGTTTCCATCTGAGGTCATAGCGTTGAAGTGTTATTCGATTCTGGTGCGACACATTTTTTTATTTCCTATGACTGTGCTAAGAAACTTGGCCTTACCCTATCTGCATTATCTTATGATTTGAAAGTAACTACCCCTAGTGGAGCTGTGTTTGTAACTGCTCACGTATGTAAAGGCTTGGACCTTCAGTCTGAAGGTTGAGACTCTGTGATTGATCTTGTATGTTTACCCTTTAAAGGAATAGAGGTGATTATTGGCATGGATTGGTTGATAGCCAATAATGTCATTT
Organism: Mimosa pudica; assembly: GCA_029929735.1. Lineage (NCBI taxonomy): Eukaryota > Viridiplantae > Streptophyta > Magnoliopsida > Fabales > Fabaceae > Mimosa > Mimosa pudica. Next base: position 2,435,844 of record JAKELP010000017.1, on the reverse strand, counting down.
TGCTTTGTAAGGAACGGGCTATGAGATATGCAGTAAATTCTTTATCTGTTGGGGGTTCCAGTGGTTCCTTGTTACTATCCGCCACACAAGCTGTGAAGTGCGTGCGGAGGGGTTGTCAGGTGTTTGCTGTTTTCTTCTCAATTAAATCTGAGGAGGAGATTAGCATTGAAGCTATAGATGTGGTTAAGGATTATACTGAAGTTTTCGCTGATATTCAGGGTCTTCCACCTGAGCGAGAAGTGAAATTCACCATTGATTTAGAACCAGGTGCTAGTCCGATTTCTAAGGCACCATATAGGATGGCTCCGGTGGAATTAGCTGAGTTGAAGAAACAAATTGAAGAATTGCTTGAAAAAGGTTTTATTCGACCTAGTGTGTCACCGTGGGGAGCTCCAGTCTTGTTTGTTAAGAAAAATGATGGTAGCATGAGGTTGTGCATAGACTACAGTCAGCTGAATAAAGTCACAATAAAGAATAAGTACCCGTTGCCCAGGATAGATGATTTGTTGGATCAGTTAGTTGGGGCTTCCGTATTTTCTAAGATTGACTTGAGATCAAGTTATCATTAGTTAAGAGTTCGGGTAGAGGACGTTCCTAAGACGGCCTTTAGAACCCGTTATGGCCACTATGAATTCTTGGTGATGCCTTTTGGTTTGACCAATGCTCCTGCTGTGTTCATGGATTATATGAACAGAATTTTCAGGCCATACTTAGATAAGTTCATTGTAGTGTTCATTGATGATATTCTGATTTATTCTAAAAATGAAGAGGAGCATCGTGAGCATCTGGGAATTGCTTTGAGAGTTCTGAGGGATCATCAACTTTATGCTAAGTTGTCTAAATGTGAATTTTGGCTGAAAGAAGTAAAGTTTTTGGGGCATGTGGTTTCTTCTGAAGGTGTTGCGGTGGATCCTAGTAAAGTTGAGGCGATATTGCAGTGGGAATCTCCGAAATCAGTAATTGAAGTAAGGAGTTTTGTAGGATTAGCTGGTTATTATCGGAGATTTATTCGTGGTTTTTCGCAGATTGCCCGTCCTTTGACAAATTTGACCAAGAAAGATCGCCCTTTTGTATGGACGGAGCAATGTGAAACAGCATTTCAGGAGTTAAAGACTCTTTTGACTACCGCTCCAGTGTTGGTTTTGCCAGATTCGTCTCAACCGTTTGAGGTGTATACTGATGCGTCGTTGATGGGTTTGGGATGTGTGTTGATGCAAAATGGCAAAGTAATAGCTTATGCCTCGAGACAATTGAGACCACATGAAGTAAACTACCCAACTCATGATTTGGAGTTGTGTGCAGTGGTGTTTGCCTTGAAAATCTGGCGCCATTATCTTTTTGGGGCTCAGTTTGAAGTGTTCAGTGATCATATAAGTCTCAAGTATTTGATGGATCAGAAAGAGTTGAACGGTAGGCAACGTCATTGGATGGAGTTGCTAAGTGATTATAAGTTTGAAATCAAGTATCACCCTGGGAAAGCCAATGTGGTTGCTGACGCTTTAAGTAGGAAATCGGCTCATATCTTTGCAATGAGTCTTGAGGAACAAGCTTGGTTGGAAACTTTACGTGATATGCGAGTTGTTCCTGAGGTGGAGCAGGCCATTTTGAGAGCGGTAGTAATTGATTTCGACTTGTATAAAGATTTGCGGGTATCACAGGAGAAGGATGACAAGTTGAGTAAGATTCGGAAAGAATTGGAGGATGGTTCAGTCTTAGATTTTGAGATTGATGGTCATGGGATTCTACGGTTTAAGCATCGTATTTGTGTTCCTGATTGTGCTGAGTTAAAGCAGACTATTTTGGAAGAGGCTCACAGGAGTAAATATGCCATGCATCCGGGAATCACTAAAATGTATAATGATTTGAAGCGAGGGTTTTGGTGGTCAGGGATGAAAAAGGATGTGACACAGTTTGTACTTAAGTGCTTGACTTGCCAGAAGGTCAAGATTCAGCACCAAAAGCCTGGTGGATTGCTGCAGAATATTGAGGTTCCTCAGTGGAAGTGGGATGATATATCGATGGATTTCATTGTGGGGTTACCGCGTACTCAGTAAGGTCATGATTCTATTTGGGTGATTGTGGATCGGTTGACTAAGTCAGCACACTTTTTGCCTGTTCAGATTTCTAGTCCAATGGAAAAGTTGGCTCAGTTGTATGTTGGTGAGATCGTGCGTTTGCATGGGGTACCAAAGAGTATTAATCTCAGATAGAGATCAGCGGTATAGATCTGGATATTGGACGTCACTACAGGCTGCTTTAGGCAGTAAGCTTAAGTTCAGTACTGCGTATCACCCGCAAACGGATGGTCAGACAGAGAGAGTTAATCAAATCCTTGAGGATATGTTGCGGGCATGTGCTATTGAGTTGCCTGGTAGTTGGGATAAGCATCTTCCACTAGCAGAATTTGCTTATAACAATAGTTACCAGTCCAGTATTGGTATGGCTCCTTATGAGGCTTTGTATGGTAGAAAGTGTCGATCGCCAATCTGTTGGACGGAAGTGAGTGAAAGGGCTGTTATTGGCCCGGATATTGTGGATGAGACGACTCAGAAGATTGAGATGATTCGGGAGAAATTGTTGACGGCCCAGAGTAGACAGAAAAGTTATGCAGATAAGCGACGACGACCACTAGAGTTTGAAGAGGGTGATCATGTGTTTTTGAAAGTTTCGCCAATGACAGGTGTTGGCAGATCAATTCGGGCTAAGAAGTTATCCCCTCTATATATGGGTCCTTTCGATGTGATTGAGAAGGTTGGTGAGGTTTCTTACTGGATAGCTCTTCCGCCACAGCTATCGAGACTACACAATGTGTTTGATGTGTCACAGTTGAAGAAATATCACCCTGATCCTTCTCATGTTATTGAGCCTGAAGAAGTAGAGTTGGAGGACAATTTGACTTATCGAGTGGAGCCTGAAAGAATTTTGGATGTCAAGGATAAGCAATTAAGAAATAAAACCATTCGCCTTGTGAAGGTTTTCTGGAGAGGTATGACTCCAGGAGATGCGACTTGGGAAGCTGAGGAACAGATGCGTGAGAAGTACCCACAGCTATTCCTAGGTACATTTTACCTCATTTCTCTATTGTTTTCATTTGGTAAAGATGTGATGGTAATGAATTTTGAGGGCAAAATTCCTAAAAGGTGGGGAGAATTGTAACATCCTGAAAATTTAATACAGGATTAAAGAGTGTTTTGGGAAATGATAAAAGGAGAAATTAGGAATTTTGGAATTTTTAGGAATTTTTGGAGATTTTTGGAAATTTTGAGTAATTAATGTGCATATAATTACTAAAGAAATGAAGAGTTTGAAATATGAGGGAATGGTAAAGCTAAAAATATTTTGAAGTTTAAGATTGATTGGAGGTTGGTTTAAGTGGTTTTAAATTAAAGGAGGACATTATGGTAACTTCCGGTATGAAATAATCCATTTATGACCAAGAAAGCTCATGCCAAACACGCCCCTGCCCCCCTTTTTGACATAAAACCCGTCGGACCCTTCTTCTTCTTCCTCATTTTCTCTGCGCGCGCGAGTCCGTCCCCTCCCCTTACCATTTTGCTTATTTTTCTTCACACCCACAAGCATCCATTTGACTTCTTAGTTCATAAAGCTTCCTCCTTTCCATTTTTTTTTCTTCTCTCTTCCTCGGGTCCGTTAAAGTCGAGTTCGAACGGTGGCTGGCGATGGTTTCCGGCGGCGGCCTTGGCGTTCCGGCGACGTGAACGGCGGGTAAAGGAAATGTTTGATTTTTCTTGTGGTTCCTCATGTTGTTCTTCCTTCTACAACTTCACAACACATTTTCCTTAGCTCCTCTTCCCTTTTCAGTTCGGTCGGCGAGTTGGGGTTGTTTTCCGGCGACGGTGGTCCTATTTTCCGGCGAAGGGAGTTGTGTTGAAGGTGGGTGGTAGTTTCTCTAGCTCTTTTTGTGATTTCTTCATGTTCCAACTTCATTTCTCATCTTCCTTTCCTTCCTCTTGCTCTAGCTCGGTCACCACCATAGGAAGGGTGTTTTCCGGCGTACCTGGGGGCGGCCGGCGGCACGGTGGGGACTCTTCCTTGTAGTTTTGAAATCTGTAAGCTTTTCCTATCCTTGTGGTGTTAATTTTCGCACAAAAATTTCCTCTTTTAAGTTAGGGTTTGGATAAGTGATAAATTAAGGGTATTTGGGAAGTATTTAATCTCATTAAGGGTGGAAGTTGAGTTTAGACTTTCTTGGCTATTTATTTGGACTCTTTAAGTAAGGGTTAGCTAAAGGAAGAGGCTTTGGACTAAATTGGTGATTATGTGATGCTTGTTAAGGTTATATTATGATGTGGGAAAATTGATTTTGATTGAATGGATGTTTAGGAAGGAGTTTGGAAGTTGATAGGGCATTTTTAGACTCTTTAAGTTAGGGCTATGTTAGTGGATGATGTTCTGGAACAAATTGGTATTTATGTAGTGTTAGTTGAAGTTTTTTGGGTGATGTTGGAAGGTTGGTTTTAGAGGGATTGGTGTTTGTAAGGAATTTTGTTAGTTAAAGTGTTGATTTGAAGTGGCTTTGGTAGATTAAAGGTTGTTTATTGATGTTGGAATACTAATGTTGACTAGATTGAGGTTTGAAAGGAAGTTGGATAGTTAAAGTATTGATTGAAAGTGATTTAGGTGTTTTAAAGGATGGTTTGGTTATGGTGGGTAATGTTATAAATTCTTCAAGAGATGATGAAGGTTGAAAGTATTGGTATTGTAAAGATTTGGTAAAGAGAAGTTGGAGGAGGAAAGGATATGGATGTGGTTTTGGTAATGAAGTATTTGTATTCTTTTATTGTTAATGAAAGTTATTTAAAAGGTTGAGTTAAGTCACTTACAAAGTGTCTTGACCCATTTTTTTTTTAAATTGTGGCATTATTGTAGACGGTGATCTTTCAAGCGAACTTTGAAGATAACTGTTATCTGCGTATATCTGCTGCAGTGAAGTTTAGCAGGTAATCACGCTTAACTGACTGTGATACTGAGGGTGATAGTAGTTGAGGATTTTCTAACATCCTCTTCTACTTATATATATAGATAAAATGAGTTCAGATTATGTGATACCATAAACGTGGGCTATAGGGTACCTTTCAACTGAATTGTACTTTATATATATTTATATTTATATAAATCTTTTGTATGTTGCATGACACTGATTATTAGTACCGTCGGCCGATGTAACCATAGATTTGCGCAAATCGATAGGTTAATTGTACAGGTTCCTCGGATTGTAAAGGAACCCAGGATTTTTCACATTTTGGAGTGGTCCCTTTTCATGCTTTCAGATTTGAGACTGGGCACAGTGTCATTCACGTTTATTTTTGCATATTGAGAGATGGATGTATCTATTCTGTATATATATGTGTATATATTATATGGTTATGCAGGTTTTGGAAACTGTGGTACTCTGTAGACGCTCCACTACCCCACTTCTGAGTATCACAGTGAGTTAAGAGGTGATTACTGAGACATTGGTTTGTCTCACCCCATTCCCTTTATTTTTACAGGTGATCATGCCCAGGGGGAGGCGCAGAGGAATGGGAAGGGGCCGTCTGGCCCATACTGATATAGTAAGTAGGCCAGAGGTGACCTTTTTAGGGACATATATCGCCATTTCACTAGGTTGCACCAGCTTCTGCACATATGAATGTTGTTTTTGAGTGAATTTTATTATATGTGAACTGTATTACTTGTACTGTGACTTTATGTAAAGTTTTGGGATGTTATGTGATATTGTTCCTGCTACTGTGATAGTTCAGGAACTACCTTGACTAATATGTCAAGTTTGGTTGGTGTATATTCTGTTTCCAGGTGATGAGAACTTGAATGGATGTGATAGGAAACTCGATTTTCCTAATACGTTGATGTGATAGATGAAGGATGTATTGAGTGTTTTTATGTTTTCCTGTGTGTATAATCATATTAGATGCGCCCCGCTCTAATATGGTTTATTTTTGTGTAGTTGGTTAGTTTCTTTTTCTAACCATGTTAGGTGATTCTTTTCTAACATGGTTAGATTTAGGTTTTTGTATTGAATGTGTGATTTGATAGGTGATGATGGTTCTTTTTTTTTCTAACTATGTTAGAAGATTCTCTTTTCTAACATAGTTAGATATGTAATCTCTTATTAATAGAGAAATTCTTTTGCTAACCATGTTAGGTGAATCTTTTACTAACATGGTTAGACTCCATTATTTGGATGGTTTTGATTAGCAGTTGAGTTAGGTTAAGGTTAATATTATATTAGTAGGAGGTCCATTACAATTCGTAATGGCTTCATTGAGAAATTTCTCCCTAGAACTATTAAATTTAGAATAGTAACAATCAATATCAATTTGATAACAAAACCTTTGGACATATTTTCTCTTCAGGCCATCCTAATTTCATTTTGTAAATCCTTATCTTTGTGATTATTACCATTTGTATAATGGAGGAAAAGTGACAGAAAAGGATCAATGACATTAATGGAAAAATAACTTCTCAAAATAGTCAGAGCAATTTAGCAGATTTTGAGAACTTCCCTATATGTGTGTGTGCATATATGCTTTCCTCACTAATTTTCTTCTATTTCAAACATAAGGTTCGAAGTCATATGATTGAACTTTTTTTTGAAATTAATTCTTTCAGTTCCCTCTTGTTTGAATCTTATTTCATTCAAAGAATACGTTTTGGTCAAAAACCGTTTCATCACTTGTTTTGATGTTGATTATCATAATTGTGGTCAGCATGTCAACATGTCAATAATATTAGACATGAAAAGTCTAAAATGCCCTTATAAATTATTGGAGAAGTAGATCCAAAAATGATACATAACTATTTAATTTATACAGACATTTTAGTCTTTTCATGTCTAATCTTATTGTCATATTAGTGAAAATATCATTCTTGATCATATGGTAAAAGTTGGGTATCATTTTAGTCTTGATTATTTAGTAACCAAACAAATATGTTGATTGCTTTTCCTATTTGAATTAGATTTTATTTATTAGAATGATAGTTACTGAATGAGTTACTATACAATGAATATCATGATTGGATTCTTTTTAATCATTTTCAATTAAATTAATCATTCTCTATTATAAGTAAGATTCTTAAACTTACCAATCAAGCAAATCAAACTCCGGGAGTCAAACTCATGAGTTTGACTAATCATCTCAAATTAAATTAATCAAATTTAAATTTGGATAACGATTTTTAATGGTAAACTCAAGGTTTTCAAATTTGTGAGTTTGAGTAAACTCGTGGAAAGATAATAAAATAAAATCATAGACTCAAATCGTAAACTAGTAAGAGTCTATGTTTATTAATAAAATGTGTTTCTCATAAAAATTTACAATAATTTGACTCAATATATTTTAAATATAAATAGTTGATATTAAATATATATAAACACTAATTCTTTCTAAACATCAATAGAGAAATTTATATGTAATTTATATAAATATTCATTGAATTTGGTAAAATAAAAATAACTATTGGGCAAATGCCCAAAAATGATACATAACTATTGGCTGAGGAACAACAATAGTACATAACTATTCCAAGGTACAAAAATGATATCCAACTTTTACCATGTGATCAAAAATGATATTTTCACTAATATGACAAAAGTATTAGACATGAAATGTCCAAAATGCCCTTATAATTAAATAAACTTTTACCAGGCGGTGTTTAATTTATAAGGACATTTTGGACTTTTCATGTCTAATAGTATTTTCATATTAGTAAAAATATCATTTTCATATTAGTAAAAATATCATGTCGAATGTTACTTTTCAATATTCGTTAGCATAGTAGTTACTTTTTATTGTTTATTGTGTCAACGAGTTTAATCTCTCGTGCGTTGCACGAAAGTTTTAGTTATATGGGAAGAAATAACTAAATAGGAAATAATCGTAATTTAAGTAGTTGCTATCATGTCATAAAAGTTTCCTGAAATTAAAGGTGCCACAAAAAAACACATTACATGTTTCAAAAAATAGTAAATGTTGTCTTTTGAACATTGTTACAAATTAAAAGAGCAGCTACTGTGCTGAAAATCATAGATCAATCAATACTGATTCTTGCAGATGTTTAGAGCATCAAAAAGAAATAATACTGACAAACAAAATACTGCCAACACAATAAGACTTTGATGCAGACAAAAAGCTTCATCAATGTACCCTGCAGAACAATGAAAAGAAGCATGTGTTAGGTGTTGTTTGAGTAAAATGTTTTTGAACGCAGGTTTGTCGTATAAAAAGAAATGATGAATAACATGTGAGACCTTGCTTACTATTCCAAAGTCAAGTGGAGTGATTGTTGATATTTGTGAAAACCTCTTTGTAGACTACATTAGTTGTTGTTTGAGCATCAATGGTCTCACCCAAGACAATTTTCAAACCATCTATATTTCTTACCCGTGACAATGCAACATACAATTGACCATGACTGAAAACTGGTTTTGTTAGATAGAGGCCTACTTTTTGCAAAGATTGCCCCTGGCTTTTGTTAATTGTCATTGCAAAGGAAAGTTAAAATAAGAGCTGGACGTCAAGTTTTGCAGGAATCCATCATATGTCCAATGTGAAATAGCGTGAACAGGATCAGCCTTAGATTTTAAGATCAACTTTTCAGGAAGGTTAATTTCAGCAACACCATGGGCATTTGAGCCAAGTTTTCCATCCCCAATATCAAGAAGCCAGTTTGAGAAACTTTAAATCTTTTCCCTTTGGGTTGGATCATGTAACATATCGTTACTAATTAACTAATTAACCTGTGGCATCTCTTTTAGTTCAATAATATCTTTACTAACTATGATAGAAAAAGAATTTCAATAATATCAATATCTCTATCATAGTTAGAAAAAGAATATCCTAATGCTTGAAGTATTATTATCCATGATAGAAAAGAATAAACTAATACAGCACAGCTGCTATCATGGATAATTTATTGCTAACCATGTTAGAAAGGATTTGCCTAACATGGTTAATAAACAAAGCTTAATGATATTATACCATAAATAAATACATATACATGCGGAAGCGAATGCAGACCTATAAATTGGCAATATACAATTCTAAATAAACTATATCACCTCCACTACCTAATTCCCTTTTCCTGAAGCTTGCGCCTGTGCATGAATACCTGCAAAAATGTCAGTAATCGTGGGATGAGACAATTTGTCCCAGTAATCACCGCTTAACTCACTATAACAGTGAGATGTGCGGTAGTAAGGGCGTCTAAAGGGTACCACAGTGTTTAAAATCAATAATTCATATACATATAATCCAATTCTTCTTCTCATATAACCCTGATCACTCTGTCACTTCCCAATCATTGTTCTTCACCATCTCGATCTCCAATACAACAATACTACCACCACGACTCACATTCACTTATAGATACATCGTGCCATCACGAAGGCATTTATTCCAGCATTCAACTTCACTGTACGATTTGTCACTGTGCCCCTGTCTCTACTCAGAAGGCAATTTCCATTGTGCCCCTGTCTCTACTCAGAAGGCAATTCCCCTTATGCCCCTGTCTCTACTCAGAAGGCAATTTCCATTGTGCCCCTGTCTCTACTCAGCAGGCAACTTCCCTTATGCCCCTGTCTCTACTCAGAAGGCAATCAGTACAAAAATAATTGTCGATTGGCCTATCGACAATTATCATCGCGCGATGGTACATATATAATCCAGTGTCATGCAATGCTCATAATTTATTTCAACATCTCAATATCATTCAATATTTCAATCATTCCTGCAACACATCACTATTCCTCCATCTAACTTTCCAAAATCTCAAACCCCTCATCACCTCCTCCTATTTATATAAACTCTCAATGTCACTAACAGAACGCTATACTTATATGTCTTTCACAATCGTTCCAGATCAATAACAACCACCAGCCAGAATAATAGATATAGTGTTACAAATTTCTTTATATGAAAATAACCGTGTTTGAAAGGCACTCGATAGCCTGTTTTGTATAAAAATAAGTTTTTAAAGACAATATGAATATGGAGGGTGAAAAGGGATTTTGAAAATCCCAGCTAACGTCACCCTCAATGTTATAGTAAGGTAAGAGTGATTACCTGTCGCCCTTTTGCAATTCTACGCGATTTCTCAACCTTTCTTCCTCGATGCCACGAAAGCCTACTGCATCCACTCCTATAATAATATATAGCCAAATGATAAATTAATAACATTTCCCTTCTATCGTAGTTCGACGTCTCTCTCTCGTTCTTATAAGTTACTACCCAGCCCATATGTAATTATTCTATTCCTTGAAGTCATTATAATTCTTAATGTTTATTCATTAAACATTCAAAGGTTTTCTTACAAAGTTTCAAGAATCCTCCAATCATTCAACAAGCATTAATCAAGTAGCAACTCATGATCTAATTTTCAAATAGACTAAGAAGCCATCACAATTACACCTTTACAATGTCATTCCGAAAAGTCACAACATCAGTCCATCAGCAATAAAACAAGCATCAAGCAGAAAACAATTAATTATTGTTCATATAATTCAATATTAAATATAGCAATCATTTTGATGTTTATTAGCACCTCTTTAGGTCCACAATTTATTCAGCCACATGCAGCCCTCTTATCTACTTTCACCTTCACATGTTAATTTAGTACAGATCAGCACTTATGAACTTAATCATGTAAGATCAATGATTTCACATAAGGTTATTGAACTCAGCTTCAATGACATGTATACAGACCCAAACATACACAAATCAACTGTTACTCTTTCTAGTTTTTTATCTCAATTCATACCAACCAGTATAAAGTCAGATTTGGATCACACTAAAAGAACAACAAAAGGAAGGACAATGTGTCCATGCACTCCATATTTAAATTCAAACACAATTGAAAACAGAACCTACATGACCCGAAATCAAACAATGCCAAGTGCCATTTTCAACACTAACACACAATTATAAAACTATTCAATCTCAGGAAACATCAAACATCACATTTCCAAATTTTCTCTTCTTGATTCTATTTGCAGCACCAAATAGCAGAAGCAAGAAAACAACTCCCAAAACAGAACATAAAAGCAAAACAACATCAGTAATAGTCTAAATTACTCAGAATTCCAACATGCAAACTTGTAAGCAATTGCAAACAGTCAAATAAAAAAAATTGTAATCACATATTATAAGCACTCAATCTCATCCATATTACAACATAGAAAACTCTATAATACACTCACATTTATTTCATTATTATTAATATTTGAAAATCTTCTGCTATAATCAGATTGATTCCAAAATTTCCAGTTTCAAGAACCATTTTATATCATCTATTTCCAAATTCAACATTGAAAACACACCTAAACCAGCAATGTTGCAATTAGATTTTATTCTCAAAAGACCGAATTCCAACAAGAAATCAGATAGTATTCCTCTTTCATAACATTCAAACCTTTATGGCTCTCATAAATTGCTTACATTAGCCAAGCTTATAGCAACAAAGAAACATAAACAAGAATAGAGAACTTCCTTCAAACTTCATACATATTTATGAACAAGAAGAATAGGACATGTAATTACCCAACCTGTTTCTATGATTTATTCCCTTAAAATAAAAAAAATACCCCACCTTCCATCCATGCCTCATCAATTCAAAAACGCAATACATGAAGCCATCTACATTACTTCCAACAGTGGCTTTTCTAGTCTAAAACATTATCCACAAGGATATGTAATAATTAGGACATAAACTCAATTTAAGTCCTTATAAAGTTGAAACAATAATAATCTTATAGAATAGATTTCTAAAAATGATTCTTCCATACATAGAAGCTTTCAATTAGAGTTTATAGAAGCTTTCTTGCTCCTTAAACATGAACCAAGATGGCCCAATTATACTATCATCAATAATAGCTCCAGAACATGTATCAATTCAACATGCAAACACAAACAATGATCATGCTGCATATATGAGCTTTTTATTCACAGATTTCAAATGCACAGCCGTGAACCCAATTTGGAACAGGGGAGAAAAGGAAGAGATGGAAGTTTGCAAACCAACAGAAACTCCAAACAATCAAACATGCAAGACCACTTTGTAACTCCATTGAACTTATAAAATCACATTCAGAATTGAAGCTCTCAAATGCTCAACATGCACGCACACCACACAACTAATACCCCAGCCAAATTAAACCAATAGTGATATGATCAACTCAAACCAGTTTTCACAGTAACTATTTCAAGATTTGAAACACCAAATGCCTTAGGAACCTTTCAGCCCTATAGCACCATAAACCTAGGGTTTTCATAAATTGCCCCAAACTTCAATCAAAATTCAATTTCTCATTTAAAACAACAAGAATAGGAGCTAAATCTTTAACCTTTACCAATTAAACAACCGAATCCCAAAACAAAATTCGGACCCCTCACTCAATCTCAACCAAATCGCAAGATTAAAGGTACAAAATGGAAGAAAAGAATCACCTCAGTTCAAATCCGGACTTGCTTGCCTCGTCGGAGCTCCGCCGTCGCCGGAAACTCGCCGGACTCACCAGAGACGAAGAGAAACAGAGAAAGATGGATATGAGAAATCGGAGATGAAGAAGAAAAATAACCTGAGAAAAGTGAGGGACGAAAGAAATAGCAGAAGAAACTCACCTCACCGGCCGTCGCTAGCCTCACCGGAAAACGAAGAAGAAACAGAGAGAGGATGAGAAGAAGTGATACAAAATATGGTTTTGCTAAGAAGAATGAAGGAACGAAGAGGAAGATGATGAATTTGTGAGGGTGGGGGTCGGACGCCGCCGCCCTATGGCCGCCGGAAATCGCATGGAGGGCGGAGGAGAGGAGAACGAAGAAGAAGAAGAAGAACGAGGAAGCAGATGGCGGAGGGAGAGGGAGTCTGGTATTTAAAGTAGAGGGGAGGGCGCGTTTGAATTATTGAAATAAGGGGGTTCTCTGATGATTTGTAGTCCACACTTGCCATAGTGTACTTATTTTGATTTAAATCCACTTAAACCAGTCTCCAATTTCCTTAATCTTCAAAATATTTTTAGTTTTACCACTCCCTCATATTTCAAACTCTTCATTTCTTAATTAATTTTATGCATATTAATTACTCAAAATTTCCAAAAATATCCCAAAAATTCCTAAAAATTCCAAAATTTCCCAAAACACTCTCTAATCCTGAATTAAATTTTTCAAAACCACAATAAATTCTGCTATACTAGCAGATTATTGAACGAATCTGTAAAAAAAAATCACAATATACCAGCATTAGCACAATCAATTTCACTACAAAAATCAGATGCAAACAGAGCATAAATGATGCACAAATCTAACATACAATAAGATCCATTCAGTTTATTAACTTTAACATCAAATTCACAGGAAGTATCCCACAACAAATCTCCTTTACATCCATTCCAGTACTTGCAGCAATAAAAGTAAACATTCTCTAACTTATTAGACAAAGTCATATTTAAATATGTATAAGAATTCCTGTTTCATTGAGAATTTATTGAACCGAGTAGAGAAAAGGAAATGAAACTAATTCCTATAATCCAACTTGATTTCAAGCCTGCAAGAATTTAAAGTACATCAAACAAAACTTTTCAAGGGACCATTCAGCCAATGTCTAAAACGACAACACCAATCAATGTACTTATGAGCTATCAAACCCTGGTAGTCAATATTGTACATAACTCAAGCCTAAACAATATTCATGTCCAAAATCCTCAGTTTTTAATTCATAATCAAAATATTACTTTAAGATATCCAAGCACATTTTAACTCAAGTATTTCCCCTAATGAACTTTAACCTGAAACCTAAATTTCTTCAATCAATCATCAATTCATATTGGTAATAATTCACATATTGATAACAATTCCCAACAACACACCAACAATCACTAATTCCTCTTCATCATGGAGCAATTCAACCAACATATCACTCACGATTTCCTTCATATTCAAAACTTCACCAATTAAATTTCCCTTAAACTACATCTCTCTTTTCTTCTCTTTCATCATCACCAACATACAAAAATAAACAACATAGTTCACCGTTCTCATCATAATGCTCTACTACAAAGGACATAATTCTAACATCAACAAACTTCTATAATCTTTCATTACTTTCATCTAAAATCACATTTCCATACAGACCCAAGAATAGATACTCTAGAACCTATTAAATTTTCTCTCAAACATTTCCATAAACATTAGACATACACCATGCCCTAAATTCAAACTCATACCAAACTCAATCATATAGCATTAAATTAGTATTACCAACTGCCTATAATTTCTTTCCTTTGAATCAGCCCACCATCATCAAAATAACGGGAAAACATCAGACATACCACTCATTGAACATAGAGAAGAAGTTGAGAGGCTGACCAAAGGTTTAGAAATCAATAAAATAAGGTAGGACTTCTTGCAAAGAGTCCCACCTAACCAACTTCATGCTCATAATAGTAAACGGATTCAATCAACACTTTTATTGAACTCCAATAAACCTATAGAAACTATGTTTCAAGAAAATTCATATTAAAAGAATTTAGTTACCACACTTGGTCGTGAACCAACTTTAAGCAAACAAAATAGTTCATATGCTCATGTATGATTAATTTAAACAAATTATCTCATCATATAACTTAATTGAACAAGTTGGAACTATCAATTACAAGAAACCATGCTGAATTTGTAACATCCTGAAAATTTAATACAGGATTAAAGAGTGTTTTGGAAATGATAAATGGAGAAATTAGGAATTTTGGGAATTTTTAGGAATTTTTGGTGATTTTTGGGAATATTTTGGAAATTTTGAGTAATTAATATGCACAAAATTTCCAAAGAAATGAAAAGTTTGAAATATGAGGGAGTGGTAGAGCTAAAAATATTTTGAAGTTTAAGAAGATTGGAGGCTGATTTAAGTGGTTTTAGATCAAAATGAGTACACTATAGCAAGTTTGGGCTTTAAATAACCAAAATTTCCCTTAATTCCATCAACCAAACACGCCTTAGACACTTTTTGACCATATGAGCTTCGGACACCTTCTTCTCCTTCATTCACTCTCTCTGCATGGCGTTCTCTCTCTCTTTCCCTTCACCATTTTCCTTTCCTTCTTCTTCACCACTCGGCTATCTCTCTCTCTCTAAGACCTTAAATCATTTGTATGTACTTCATCTTCTCTTCTCCTTGTATTCGCGAAGCTCGAGCCGATCTGAGGGTGTGAGGGCTGTTCGGAGTTTCGCATTTTCCGGCGGTGGTTGGTCTTTTCCGGCGACGTGAAGCATTTAGGGAGGAAAGGTTTGATTTTTCTTGGTTTCCTTGAGTTGTTCTTCCATTTCCAACATTTCCTTAGCATTTTCCCAACTCCCTTTCCTTTTCCAGTTTCGGCCGACGGCTTGGGTGCATTTTCCGGCGAGTTCTGGACGGCGGCCGGTAGTAGTGAAGCTCCTTCCTGCGTTCTAGAACTCTGGAAGCTTGATCCTTGCCTCTTGTGAAGTTAATTTTGTGAAATTTGGTCTTTCTGATTTTAGGGTGTTATGGAAAATTTGGGACTTTAGGATTTATAAGTGGTTATTATGATTATTCACTGCTGAATTGAAGATGTTTGGGAAGTATTGAGGTTTAATGAAGTTGGAAAAGATTTTTGGGATTTTTGGAAATTGTTATGGCTCTTTGAATTGGGATTTTGTTAATGGAAGATGATTTGAATGAATTAGTTGTTGATAAACACTTGTTAAGGTTATAATAAGATGTGGGAAGTTAATTTTGATTGAATTGGTGTTTAGGAAAGAAATTGGAAGGTAATAGGGCATTCTTGGACTTTTTAAGCTAGGGCTATGTTAGTGATGATGTTCTGGAATAAATTGGTGCTTAAGAAATGCTTGATGAAGTTGTTTGGTGATGTTGGAAGGTTGGTTTTAGAAGGATTGAAGTTTATAAGGAATTTTGTTAATTAAAGTGTTGATTTGAAGTGGCTTGGGTAGATTAAAGGTTGTTTATTGATGTTGGAATGTTAATGTTGGATAGATTGAGGTTTGAAAGGAAGTTGGATAGTTAAAGTATTGATTTAAAGTGATTTAGATGTTTTAAAGGATGATTTGGTTATGATGAAGGTTGAAAGTATTGATATTGTAAAGATTTAGTAAAGAGAAGTTGAAGGAGGAAAGGATATGGATGTGGTTTTGGTATTGAAGTATTTTTATACTTTTAGTATTAATGAAAGTTAGTTAAAAGGTTGAGTTAAGTCACTTACAAAGTGTCTTGACCCATTTTTAAATTGTGGCATTATTGTAGACGGTGATCTTTCAAGCGGACTTTGAAGATAACTGCTATCTGCGTATATCTGCTGCAGTGAAGTTTAGCAGGTAATCACGCTTAACTGACTGTGATACTGAGGGTGAGGGTAGTTGAGGATTTTCTAATATCCTCTTCTATTTACCTATATATATATATATATATATATATATAATGAATTCAGATTTATGTTATATCTAAACGTGGGCTATAGGGTACCTTTCAACTGAACTGTACTTTATATAAATTCATATTTATATATATTCTTTGGTATGTTGCATGACACTGGTTAGTTGTACCTTCGGCCGATGTAACCTATCGATCTGCGCAATCGATAGGTTAATTGTACAGGTTCCTCGGATTTTAAAGGAACCAGGGACGTTTTCACTTTTTATAGTGCTCCATTTTCAGGGACGTTTTCACTATTTAAAGTGCTCCCTTTTTATGCTTTCAGACTTGAGACTGGGCACAGTGTCAATCATGTTTATTTTTGCCTATTGAGAGATGGATGCATCTATTCTGGATATATACATCGATATATTTGTAAGTGTTATGTGCTGTATGCAGGTTTTGAACTGTGGTACCCTGTAGACACTCCACTACCCCATTTCTGAGTGTCACAGTGAGTTACGTTGTGATTACTGAGACATTGTTTTGTCTCACCCCATTCCCTTTATTTTTTACAGGTGATCATGCCCAGGGGGAGGCGCAGAGGAAGGGGAAGGGGCCGTCTGGCCCATACTGATATAGTAAGTAGGCCAGAGGTGACCTTGTTAGGGATATATATCGCCAGTTCACTAGGCTGCACCAGCTTCTGCATATATTGAATGTTGTTTTGAGTGAATTTTATTGTATATGTGAACTGTATGACTTGTAATGTATCTCAATGTACTGTTTTGGTTGTGATATAGCATTGTTCCTGCTGCTGTGATAGTTCAGGAACTATCTTGACTAATATGTCAAGTTTGGTTGGTATATATGTTGTTTCCAGGTGATAAGAACTCGAATAAATGTATATAGGAAACTCGGTTTTCCTAGTATGTGGATGTGGTAGATGGAGGATGTTTTGAGTGTTTTATGTTTTCCTGTGTGTATAATCATATTAGATGGGCCCCGCTCTAATATGGTTTATTGTTAGATAGTTTGGTTAGTTTCTTTTTCTAACCATGTTAGGTGATTCTTTTCTAACATGGTTAGATTTAGATTATGGTATTGATTGTGTGATTCATTAGGTGATTCTTTTGCTAACTATGTTAGAGGATTCTCTTTTCTAACATAGTTAGATATGTAATCTCTTAATTATAGAAAGATTCTTTTGCTAACCATGTTAGGTGAATCTTTTACTAACATGGTTAGACCCCATTATTTGGATTGATTTGTTTAGCAATTTGGTTTAGGTTAAGGTTAATCTTTTCTTTAGTAGGAGGTACTTTACAATTTGGTATCAGTTTTATGGTAAACGATACCCTGCCTGTGCATTGCATATAGAATGGCGATATATAAACCCCTTCCTTCCCTTCCTTATTGTTATGATCACTAACCCTTTTTATGATTATTATCATTATTCCCTAGGTGGGTGGAGAAGAAGATAATTATAATCAATTCCAAGATTCACAACAATCTATACCGGCACAAAACTTTGGGTCGGAGTTTGTGAATCAGTTGAGGGATGTGATCTTGGAGACAATGGAAGAAAGATTACAGAAATTTAAACAAGATATGGGCCATCAGCATCAAAGTGAAGGAGAGTTTGAAATTGGCCATGAGAGTGAAACTCATGGGACCCAGCAAGAAGTTACCCAAGAAGACCGTGCTGTTAATAGAGTTTGGAAAGATGTGTCTAGGCACAATCCTGGTACTTTTGAAGGAGGTCGCCAACCTGAAGTAGCAGAAGAATGGATCGATAGATTAGAGACAATTTTCCAAGTTGTTGCTTGTAATGAGTACCAGAAAGCCAGGGTTGCTATTTTACTGTTGACTGGTGATGCCAAAAGATGGTGGAAGTCAGCTGGGGGTATGGATGACTCCATGACTGTGTGGTCAGAATTTAAAGGAAAATTCCTCGAGCATTACTTTCCCATTACAATCAAACATGAGAAAGAACTTGAATTTAATAAATTAACGCAAGGCAATATGCATGAGGATGAATTTGTTGCCACTTTTAATGAGTTATCACGCTATGTGACGTATTTGCAATATAGAGATGATCCCGAATGGAAGCATACTCAGTTGATTCAGAAGGCTAGACCTGTGTTGCAGCCATATCTGTATGCTAGGCCGTTTGTTAGTTTTGAGGACTCTTGTGAGTATCTTTGTCTTGTGGCAAGAAACTTGAGAAGTTCAGGTACCTTGGATCGTGTTGACAACCAGTTTAAATCTACTAGCTACTTAAGGCCTTCGGGAGGTATCTCAAAAAGTCACAGTGCTGGTATGAGTACTTCTGGGAGTTCTGGAAGAAGATCTCAAGGCCAAGGTCATACGCAAGGGTATAATCAGAGGGGTAGTTTTCGCAGACAACATCAGGGAAGATCTGGGCAGAGAAGTCAGTTCAGGGGTGGCAGGACCCAATCCTTTGGTGGTAGAGGTCGAGCAGGTGCTAGTCAGGGGTCTCATCAGGAGTCAGCTGCCTCAGCATCTAGCGTGGGAAGTCCTTGTGTTAGATGTGGGAATTTTCATGCTGGAAATTGTTGGAGATGTTATAACTGTAATGAGTTGGGCCATACCTACAGGTTTTGCCCTAGAATGGGGCAGCAAGGTCAGGCGAGTCATAGCAGTCGCCCTATGGCTCCTGGACGTGTGTATGTTACCACGAGAGAGGAGGCCACAGCGTCTCCTAATGTGATTCAAGGTATGGTTTCCATCCGAGGTCATAGTGTTGAAGTGTTATTTGATTCTGGTGCTACACATTCTTTTATTTCCTATGACTGTGCTAAGAAACTTGGCCTTATTCTATCTGCATTATCGTATGATTTGAAAGTAACTACCCCTAGTGGAGCTGAGTTTGTAACTGCCCACGTATGTAAAGGCTTGGACCTTCAGTATGAAGGTCGAGACTCTGTGATTGACCTTGTATGTTTACCCCTTAAAGGAATAGAGGTGATTATTGGCATGGATTGGTTGATAGCCAATAATGTCATCTTGCTTTGTAAGGAACGGGCTGTGAGATATGCGGTAAATTCTTTAACTGTTGGGGGTTCCAGTAGTTCCTTGTTACTATCCGCCACACAAGCTGAGAAGTGCGTGCGGAGGGGTTGTCAGGTGTTTGCTGTTTTCTTCTCAATTAAAAATGAGGAGGAGATTAGCATTGAAGCTATAGATGTGGTTAAGGATTATACAGAAGTTTTCGCTGATATTCAGGGTCTTCCACCTGAACGAGAACTAGAATTCACCATTGATTTAGAACCAGGGGCTAGTCCGATTTCTAAGGCACCATATAGGATGGCTCCGATAGAATTAGCTGAGTTGAAGAAGCAGATTGAAGAATTGCTTGAAAAAGGTTTTATTCGACCTAGTGTGTCACCGTGGGGAGCTCCAGTTTTGTTTGTTAAGAAGAAGGATGGTAGTTTGAGGTTGTGCATAGACTACCGTCAGCTGAATAAAGTCACAATAAAGAATAAGTACCCGTTGCCTAGGATAGATGATTTGTTGGATCAGTTAGTTGGGGCTTCCGTGTTTTCTAAGATTGACTTGAGATTAGGTTATCATCAGTTAAGAGTTCGGGTAGAGGACGTTCCTAAAACGGCCTTTAGAACCCGTTATGGCCACTATGAATTCTTGGTGATGCCTTTTGGTTTGACCAATGCTCCTGCTGTGTTCATGGATTATATGAACAGAATTTTCAGGCCATATTTAGATAAGTTCATTGTGGTGTTCATTGATGACATTCTGATTTATTCTAAAAATGAGGAGGAGCATCGTGAGCATCTAGGAATTGCTTTGAGAGTACTAAGGGATCATCAGCTTTATGCTAAGTTGTCTAAGTGTGAATTTTGGCTGAATGAAGTAAAGTTTTTGGGGCATGTGGTTTCTTCTGAAGGTGTTGCGGTGGATCCTAGTAAAGTTGAGGCGGTATTGCAGTGGGAATCTCCGAAATCAGTAACTGAAGTAAGGAGTTTCGTAGGATTAGCTGGTTATTATCGGAGATTTATTCGTGGTTTTTCCCAGATTGCCCGTCCTTTGACAAATTTGACCAAGAAAGATCGCCCTTTTGTATGGACGGAGCAATTTGAAGCAGCATTTCAGGAGTTAAAGACTCTTTTGACTACTGCTCCAGTGTTGGTTTTGCCAGATTCGTCTCAACCGTTTGAGGTGTATACTGATGCGTCGTTGATGGGTTTAGGATGTGTGTTGATGCAAAATGGCAAAGTGATAGCTTATGCCTCGAGACAGTTGAGACCACATGAAGTAAACTACCCAACTCACGATTTGGAGTTGTGTGCAGTGGTGTTTGCCTTGAAAATCTGGCGCCATTATCTTTTTGGGGCTCAGTTTGAGGTGTTCAGTGATCATAAAAGTCTCAAGTATTTGATGGATCAGAAAGAGTTGAATGGTAGGCAACGTCGTTGGATGGAGTTGCTAAGTGATTATAAGTTTGAAATCAAGTATCACCCTGGGAAAGCCAACGTGGTTGCTGACGCTTTAAGTAGGAAATCGGCTCATGTCTTTGCTATGAGTCTTGAGGAACAGGCTTGGTTGGAAACGTTACGTGACATGCGAGTTGTTCCTGGGGTGGAGCAGGCTATTTTAAGAGCAGTAGTAGTTGATTTTGACTTGTATACCGATTTGCGGGTATCACAGGAAAAGGATGACAAGTTGAGTAAGATTCGAAAAGAATTGGAGGATGGTTCAGTTTTAGATTTTGAGATTGATGGTCATGGGATTCTACGGTTTAAGCATCGTATTTGTGTTCCTGATTCTGCTGAGTTAAAGCAGACTATTCTGGAAGAGGCTCACAGGAGTAAATATGCCATGCATCCGGGAATCACTAAGATGTATAATGATTTGAAGCGAGAGTTTTGGTGGCCAGGGATGAAAAAGGATGTGACACAGTTTGTACTTAAATGTTTGACTTGCCAGAAAGTCAAGATTGAGCACCAAAAGCCCGGTGGATTGCTGCAGAATATTGAGGTGCCTCAGTGGAAGTGGGATGATATATCTATGGATTTCATTGTGGGGTTACCGCGTACTCAGTCAGGTCATGATTCTATTTGGGTGATTGTGGATCGGTTGACAAAGTCAGCACACTTTTTGCCTGTTCAGATTTCTAGTCCAATGGAAAAGTTGGCTCAGTTATATGTTGATGAGATTGTGCGTTTGCATGGGGTACCAAAAAGTATTATTTCAGATAGAGATCAGCGGTATAGATCTGGATATTGGACGTCACTACAGGCTGCTTTAGGCAGTAAACTTAAGTTCAGTACTGCGTATCACCCGCAAACAGATGGTCAGACAGAAAGGGTTAATCAAATCCTTGAGGATATGTTGCGGGCATGTGCTATTGAGTTGCCTGGTAGTTGGGATAAGCATCTTCCACTAGCAGAATTTGCTTATAACAATAGTTACCAGTCGAGTATTGGTATGGCTCCTTATGAGGCTTTGTATGGTAGAAAGTGTCGATCGCCAATCTGTTGGACGGAAGTGAGTGAAAGGGCTGTTATTGGCCCGGATATTGTGGATGAGACGACTCAGAAGATTGAGATGATTCGAGATAAATTGTTGACGGCTCAGAGTAGACAGAAAAGTTATGCAGATAAGCGACGACGACCACTAGAGTTTGAAGAGGGTGATCATGTATTTTTGAAAGTTTCGCCAATGACAGGTGTTGGCAGATCAATACGGGCTAAGAAGTTATCCCCTCGATATATGGGTCCATATGATGTGATTGAGAAGATTGGTGATGTTTCTTATCGGATAGCTCTTCCGCCACAATTATCGAGACTACACGATGTGTTTCATGTGTCACAGCTGAAGAAGTATCACCCTGATCCTTCTCATGTTATTGAGCCTGAAGAAGTAGAGTTGGAGGATAATTTGACTTATCAAGTGGAGCCTGAAAGAATTTTGGATGTCAAGGATAAGCAATTGAGAAATAAAACTATTCGCCTTGTGAAGGTTTTCTGGAGAGGTATGACTCCAGGAGATGCGACTTGGGAAGCTGAGGAACAAATGCGTGAGAAGTACCCACAGCTATTCTTAGGTACAATTCACCTCATTTCTCTATTGTTTTTATTTGGTAAAGATACGATGATATTGAATTTTGAGGGCAAAATTCCTAAAAGATGGGGAGAATTGTAACATCCTGAAAATTTAATACAGGATTAAAGAGTGTTTTGGAAATGATAAATGGAGAAATTAGGAATTTTGGGAATTTTTAGGAATTTTTGGTGATTTTTGGGAATATTTTGGAAATTTTGAGTAATTAATATGCACAAAATTTCCAAAGAAATGAAAAGTTTGAAATATGAGGGAGTGGTAGAGCTAAAAATATTTTGAAGTTTAAGAAGATTGGAGGCTGGTTTAAGTGGTTTTAGATCAAAATGAGTACACTATAGCAAGTTTGGGCTTTAAATAACCAAAATTTCCCTTAATTCCATCAACCAAACACGCCTTAGACACTTTTGAAATGCGTGGCTGTCACCCAAGAGGGGGGGTGAATTGGGTGAGGGAATAAAACTTTAACACTTTTCGAAAAACTACTTGTGCTTGGTGATGATGTTACTGAGTAATGGTATGCACAAGTCAGTATGTTATGTGATGCAAAAAGAATATTTAAATGTAAGTTTATGCACACATAAATTTATCCTGGTTCGGTCACCCAGAACTACATCCAGTCCCCAGGCTCCACCTGAGATTTTCAATCCACTATTCTTGTTTAAACCAGGCACAAGAGAAGCCTTTACACTTTAGGTTTTACGAGCACGGGTTCACCTAACAACCCACAGGTTTTACAACGGGTTCACCTGCAAACCTTACAAACGCAAGTTTTACGGGCTAACTTGCAACCTATGGAGATTTAGAAAACTTCTAAATGCTCCCCCTTACAAATGTAAGATTACAATTATGTTCACTCTATGAACTGATTGTGATAAACACTTAAGCACAAAAGACTCTCTCTAAGAGTAGATGATGTTACTCACTTAAGTACAAATGAATCACTCTCTAAGAATATTACATATCAAAGTCCGAGAGTAGAAGATGAGAGGAATAATGTTTCAGACAATAAGCTCTGTTCTCTCTCTCTCTTAGTTCTTCTGAATGTAGATGTTCCTTTTATACCAGCCTCTAACTATCCAACCGTTGGAGAGGCAATAAGGCCGTTTGAATATAGCCGTTGGGGCCTTGTTTACATTGTCCTCATTAATGCACAGCAGGGTTGACTTTGCTTTATCTTAAAAGGTGCTTTGTCCAGCTGTTCTGTCAACACTGTTCTGACAACACTGTTCTGGCAAAAGTCGTTCTGACATCTATACACTGTACGGTCTGACTCTTGCTTGTTGTCAGATGAGGACTTCGTTCCTCAAGCATAAGTCCAGGATGTTAAGAGACTCACTATCGGAAGCTCTCTTGCTATCTAAAGTGAAGCTCATGGACTCTAACATTTTGCTTGCTATCACATAGAGGAACTTTGTCTTCCAAGCACTTGTCCATGAATGATAAGAGTGCTTTGCTATTGGATGCTCTCTTACTATCAGAAGCTCTCTTATGGACTCTGACTCTTGTGGGCAGTATGAGCTTTGACACCTTGAATGAATCTTCAGATTATATTCTCCTTATCTCTCATACTCCTCATGCTTGGTAGGTAACAATGTTGTTTGAATATCTGTTATCCTCTTGTTACCGTTGGAAGGAACATCTTCTTAAATGCTTAGCAGAGTTGACTTGCTTTATCACTGAAAAGTAGTCCTGACACCTCTGCTCTGACAAAAGCATTCTTACTTCTGAGTATGTGACATTTTCTCTTGTACTCTTGCTGACGGATGATCATCGTTCATCCGGAAGTGGCAATCTTGCTCTGCAAGTGTTAATCTCTGAAATCCAATGCCAAGAGTCTTTGCATCCGGAAGCTCATTTGCATCCGGAAGTGTGACTAAGTTCTGCACATACTGGTTAGTCCAACATAACAATATATATAATCAGATATAGTAAAACTATACATGTTGTGGGAAGTTTGCTATGGGAAGTAGTCTTACTTAGACTATGTTCTGACTTAGTGTAATGTCTACTGACTCTAGGGGATCTCTATTCCAATAGTCAGCGTAAGTCTCGTTAGTTTACTCTAAGTCTTTCTAAGTGACTCAGTGTGTCATTTGCTCATGCAATGAGATGTATAATAAGTCAACACACAATCACATGAAGTGGGAGTTCACTTAGTCTAGGATGTATCCGGAAGCACTTCCACATCCGAAAGTAAAACAACTGGATGAAGGATTTTGTTCACTATTACTCACTCTCACTCAGTGTCCTTCAATCCAACAGTCAGCGCTAGTCACTAAGCTATCGGAAGCACTTTTACTTGACGTGGTGAACTCACTGACGCTTAGGGTTATATCTCTTTTATCAGCCTGTGCAAGTCTAAATTTTACAGGAAGCAATTTCGCTTGACGAGGCTGATTCACTGACGCTTGGGGATATATCTATTCTGTCAGCCTGCGCCAGTCTAAATCTATCAGGAAGCAATTTCACTTCCGGTTGAGTCTTAACTTAGTCTTAAGGGTTTTGTACATCTAATGCTCCTAGACTGAGTTATGACTAAGTGAAGTGCTTGCTGTCGCTGAGGGATGAGACATTCATCCGCGAGCGCTAGTCCTAGTCCATCCGGAATTGATTCCGCATCCGGTTGTGATTCCGCTGTGGGATGAGTCTTTCATCCGTGAGTGCTAGTCTTAATTCATTCGGAAGTGAATCCGCATCCGGTTGTGACTTAACTTAGGATTCAGTGTTAGCAATCTAGACTGGGTTCTAACCAAGTGTCTCACTTGCTTCCGTTTGCGTCCTATGGGATGTGTACTCCGTCCGCGAGCTCTAGTGCTAATATTACCGGAAATGATCTTGCATTCGCAAGTGATCTAACTCAGGATTCTAACCATGTCATCTAATCCTTCCTAAGTGTTAATTATGCTCTTTTAAGTACTAGACCATATCATACCTTAGTAACCATCAAAACTTAAGATTCTAACATTCTCCCCCTTTTTGATGATGACAAACCCATAGATGACTAGAGAACATAATTAAACTTAGATCACTCCCAGAGCTATATTTCTTTCCCCAGTTCTCTCCCCGGATATCTAGATATCTTATCTTATCTTTCAGCTCTAGACATCTCATGTCTCATCTCTAGCTAGACATCTTATATCTCATCTCATGTCTCATCTCTAGACATCTCATGTCTCATCTCTCCCCCCCTTTTGGCTTCATCAAAATTCAACAAGTGCAAGCTAGCCTTAGGGATGGGGATACTTCTAACGTTCTCCTAGGAATGGGCTTTCTACCTAATATTTCTCCCTATGTATTGTTAATAAAGATTTGTTCTAGACTATTCAATACAACGTACGAGAATTAACAAGGGACAACAATAATGATTCATGATCCTGAATGATGGTATTCTCCCTAAACATTATGTAGGATAGTTAAGCAGTGTGAGACAAAAAGAAGAAATATTGATTCAGTATTCTAAGTGAGTTTACTCTCCCTAACCATTATGCAAGATAATAGAACATGTTTTGCAAGGATTAAGTCTAGATCAAAACATACAAAAACAGTTCTCTTTTTGAAGGTGAAAATTCTTTTCAAGTATAAAAGACATCAAAAGTAATTTTGACCCTCTTGAAATGATTAACATGATATCAAAATAATTTTGGTGCGTTTAAAATGATGATTATGATATCAATTGAAAATTTGTGATTTTAAATTCGTGATACCAAATGAAATCAAATGAAATATGTGAGTTTGAACTTGTGATATCAAATGAAATGATTGAATGCCAAGTGAGATTTGTGATATCATATGAAATGAAACCAAATCAAATGAAATTTGTGAGTTTAAAGTACCAAAAGTAATTTCCAAATAAATTGCATCACAGCATCTCAAGAGTTTATTATCGATGACAGCATGTAACTCTCTATTTTCAAGGGATCATTATCGAGTAATGTCCATTTACTTCTCTTCTATATTTAAGATTAATCATCACAGAATCAAGAAAGGAAGCATATAAGAGAGGTATGTTATCAATTACTTTCCAGCATGTCATATAGAGGATACAGATGTGTGAGCTAGGATGATTTTCTAAGACAGTGAATGATTTTGAAGTCAATGCAGATTGAGAAAAACATCCTAAATTGACACCCTTACCAATGCCATGTATGCATCATATATAAGAGATGGTAAGGTGTAGATGTTACCACAGATGAGGAATCCTCAGACTCTATTAGACTCATGAATCTTAATCATATGCAGATAAGCATGCTTCCTGACATCTTCAAGAGATGTGCTATCTCAAGTGGAAACCCCTAGCGCAAGTGCTTTGATGATTCGCTTCAGCAAGCTGAGCTACAACCAAAAGCAGACATGACTGGGCAGTCACTCCACTCTTCCCATGGTTCAATAGTTGGCCTGCTATCGAAAGCGCTGATTGTTGCGAAAGCATCCTTGCTCAAACTTGATGATTGGGCCTTCATGTGCTTGAGGAAACAAGTGCTTTTCTGATGGTCAGTGAAAGAACTTAAGATTTAACATTGGAGACCATCCTCTGGACATTCAAGTCAATCTGTGTTAATCACCACAAGTTAATAATTTTAAGAAATCATGCTTGCTAATTGGTTTAAGAAAATATGAGTAACGATTATGTGAAAACTAATTTTGAAATTGTCTATACGTTCACATAGTTTCACTATCAAGACATGAACTCTATTTACTCTCATAGATAAATATCAATGTGATAGTACAGAGAGTATCAAACAGGTGGCATATTTTCAGAGTTTCATAAGCAAGTATAGTTCAATAAATATGTCTCAAGGATGTTCATGTTAGATCATGAAGACATGTGAATTATTAACACAATGAAATTTTGAAAAATCTTCATCCTCACAAAATAGTTTGATTTTAAGACTAAATCCGGTTTACAAAAACAACCAAATTTCAGCATATGATTACGAGAATAATTTCCAAATTTTAGCTCAAGTTCTTCTAGATATGCTCAGTGTGATCTCATTGTTCTTAGGATATCAACAAGCTTGAAATTAATACAGATTATAGCATGCTTGTGATACTATGCCATGTTTTACAGATCTTAGCAGAGTTCAATTCAAGGCATTTCCTAAGATTTCTAATGCATGTCAGACAAGAGAGAGACTATCCATTTAATTTCACAACAGAATATGTAAGGGATAGAAATGCTCATGTGTATTGGCGAGAGTTTCTCAGGTTTGGTATAGCCATTCCACACATCTTGATAAGAGACATTTTCGTTGCCATTCTCTCTTGGTTATATTCATTGTTCAAGCTTCAATAATCTGTGTCAACATTCTTAAACCACAAACTTGAACTGAGATCATTAGTAGATTGAGAACTTAAAGATGTAATTAAGAGGGATGTATTGTTCTCGAAACCATAGCTGCTTATGCATTGAAAAACTTGATGCAAGAGATACCACATGAAATGGAAAATCAGAAATAACTTTTGAGTGCTATCATGAGGTATGGTTGTCATGTAGGTTTAAAGAGGATCAGACTCTGTTTTGAAAGTTTGTATTTCAAAAGGATCTTTCAAAAATCAAGGTGAATGCATAAACCATTTTCTTCCATGAGAGGTGCCCTTAAAAGAATTCACTAAGCATATATGAGTAAAATGATTTAGACACCATATGAAAACTCTGAGGAAGGTTTTTAGTTTTAGTGTCAAAATTCTGAAACTAGTTCTGAATCATCTTAACAATGTCAGAAATCTTGGAACACAATGATTCAACATGCACAAATTCAGAAGGTTTTGAAGAAGGTTCAGTTTCGAGGTGTCGGACTTCTTGAATTTGTAAAATCAGTATGCATTATATCAGAAAATGAATTTGATATGATAGGATCGTTTTTACAGAAAATAAGGTTATCACAGATAAGGGAAATCATATCAGTATCAGAGAAATAAAAGTTGTTAAGCCCATCATGCATTTACTACCAAAGTGATTATTCAAGTAAAGAGGAAGGTAAGAATGATATCACCATAGCTCCATTCGCATCAAGCAGTAGCTCGCTTGATTTTGGTTGGCAATGCAAGGATTCTATTTTCAGAGCAGCACCAAAATCTATGACGAATGCTTATCAAGACTTGACTAATTGTTCAGATGAGGTACAGTCCTGAGTCTTGCTGAGGCTAATAGGATGGATTGGAGCTGGTGCAGAGGGATGAATTTACTTTGTGATCACTACCACTGGCATCTCTGGCCTCTTGAACCCGTACTTAATACACAGCTCTTCAATCAGATTGGGTGCTGGCGCAGATGGAGATACATGCTCAGCAGAGGGTATCTCCGTAGGTTGATCACTCAGCGCTATCTCAAGCTTGCCTCTGTGCTAGCAGACTGTTGGGGGCACATGAAACAGATGGCTTCCCCAAGGGCGAGCCTTCCTTCTTGGGCAATCCGCTTCATTTCAATTTCCCTTCTAAGGGCAGCAGTGACATCCCGCTTCATCATGCTCCTTGTTCATTTTAGCCCATAACTCATCTAACTCTGATTGATTGATCTGGACAAAGATCTGTTGAAGCTCCAGGGGTTCTACTATGGCTTTTCAGATCAACAGATCCTTCAAATGTTCATGCATCTCCTATTGTAATGGATCCGTGAGGGAGATAAACATTTTGATCTCAATCTTCAAACAACATTTTATAACCCAAGTCAGCCTAGGTCTTTGCACTTGAGATCGTTGGATCCTTTAAACAAGTGACCTTGCTCTGATACCAAATGAAATGCGTGGCTGTCACCCAAGAGGGGGGTGAATTGGGTGAGGGAATAAAACTTTAACACTTTTCGAAAAACTGCTTGTGCTTGGTGATGATGTTACTGAGTAATGGTATGCACAAGTCAGTATGTTATGTGATGCAAAAAGAATGTTTAAATGTAAGTTTATGCACACATAAATTTGTCCTGGTTCGGTCACCCAGACCTACATCCAGTCCCCAGGCTCCACCTGAGATTTTCAATCCACTATTCTTGTTTAAACCAGGCACAAGAGAAGCCTTTACACTTTAGGTTTTACGAGCACGGGTTCACCTAACAACCCACAGGTTTTACAACGGGTTCACCTGCAAACCTTACAAACGCAAGTTTTACGGGCTAACTTGCAACCTATGGAGATTTAGAAAACTTCTAAATGCTCCCCCTTACAAATGTAAGATTACAATTATGTTCACTCTATGAACTGATTGTGATAAACACTTAAGCACAAAAGACTCTCTCTAAGAGTAGATGATGTTACTCACTTAAGTACAAATGAATCACTCTCTAAGAATATTACATATCAAAGTCCGAGAGTAGAAGATGAGAGGAATAATGTTTCAGACAATAAGCTCTGTTCTCTCTCTCTCTTAGTTCTTCTGAATGTAGATGTTCCTTTTATACCAGCCTCTAACTATCCAACCGTTGGAGAGGCAATAAGGCCGTTTGAATATAGCCGTTGGGGCCTTGTTTACGTTGTCCTCATTAATGCACAGCAGGGTTGACTTTGCTTTATCTGAAAAGGTGCTTTGTCCAGCTGTTCTGTCAACACTGTTCTGACAACACTGTTCTGGCAAAAGTCGTTCTGACATCTATACACTGTACGGTCTGACTCTTGCTTGTTGTCAGATGAGGACTTCGTTCCTCAAGCATAAGTCCAGGATGTTAAGAGACTCACTATCGGAAGCTCTCTTGCTATCTAAAGTGAAGCTCGTGGACTCTAACATTTTGCTTGCTATCACATAGAGGAACTTTGTCTTCCAAGCACTTGTCCATGAATGATAAGAGTGCTTTGCTATTGGATGCTCTCTTGCTATCAGAAGCTCTCTTATGGACTCTGACTCTTGTGGGCAGTATGAGCTTTGACACCTTGAATGAATCTTCAGATTATATTCTCCTTATCTCTCATACTCCTCATGCTTGGTAGGTAACAATGTTGTTTGAATATCTGTTATCCTCTTGTTACCGTTGGAAGGAACATCTTCTTAAATGCTTAGCAGAGTTGACTTGCTTTATCACTGAAAAGTAGTCCTGACACCTCTGCTCTGACAAAAGCATTCTTACTTCTGAGTATGTGACATTTTCTCTTGTACTCTTGCTGACGGATGATCATCGTTCATCCGGAAGTGGCAATCTTGCTCTGCAAGTGTTAATCTCTGAAACCCAATGCCAAGAGTCTTTGCATCCGGAAGCTCATTTGCATCCGGAAGTATGACTAAGTTCTGCACATACTGGTTAGTCCAACATAACAATATATATAATCAGATATAGTAAAACTATACATGTTGTGGGAAGTTTGCTATGGGAAGTAGTCTTACTTAGACTATGTTCTGACTTAGTGTAATGTCTACTGACTCTAGGGGATCTCTATTCCAATAGTCAGCGTAAGTCTCGTTAGTTTACTCTAAGTCTTTCTAAGTGACTCAGTGTGTCATTTGCTCATGCAATGAGATGTATAATAAGTCAACACACAATCACATGAAGTGGGAGTTCACTTAGTCTAGGATGTATCCGGAAGCACTTCCACATCCGAAAGTAAAACAACTGGATGAAGGATTTTGTTCACTATTACTCACTCTCACTCAGTGTCCTTCAATCCAACAGTCAGCGCTAGTCACTAAGCTATCGGAAGCACTTTTACTTGACGTGGTGAACTCACTGACGCTTAGGGTTATATCTCTTTTATCAGCCTGTGCAAGTCTAAATTTAACAGGAAGCAATTTCGCTTGACGAGGCTGATTCACTGACGCTTGGGGATATATCTATTCTGTCAGCCTGCGCCAGTCTAAATCTATCAGGAAGCAATTTCACTTCCGGTTGAGTCTTAACTTAGTCTTAAGGGTTTTGTACATCTAATGCTCCTAGACTGAGTTATGACTAAGTGAAGTGCTTGCTGTCGCTGAGGGATGAGACATTCATCCGCGAGCGCTAGTCCTAGTCCATCCGGAATTGATTCCGCATCCGGTTGTGATTCCGCTGTGGGATGAGTCTTTCATCCGTGAGTGCTAGTCTTAATTCATTCGGAAGTGAATCCACATCCGGTTGTGACTTAACTTAGGATTCAGTGTTAGCAATCTAGACTGGGTTCTAACCAAGTGTCTCACTTGCTTCCGTTTGCGTCCTATGGGATGTGTACTCCATCCGCGAGCTCTAGTGCTAATATTACCGGAAATGATCTTGCATTCGCAAGTGATCTAACTCAGGATTCTAACCATGTCATCTAATCCTTCCTAAGTGTTAATTATGCTCTTTTAAGTACTAGACCATATCATACCTTAGTCACCATCAAAACTTAAGATTCTAACAACTTTTTGACCATATGAGCTTCGGACACCTTCTTCTCCTTCATTCACTCTCTCTGCGTGGCGTTCTCTCTCTCTTTCCCTTCACCATTTTCCTTTCCTTCTTCTTCACCACTCGGCTATCTCTCTCTCTAAGACCTTAAATCATTTGTATGTACTTCATCTTCTCTTCTCCTTGTATTCGCGAAGCTCGAGCCGATCTAAGGGTGTGAGGGCTGTTCGGAGTTTCGCATTTTCCGGCGGTGGTTGGTCTTTTCCGGCGACGTGAAGCATTTAGGGAGGAAAGGTTTGATTTTTCTTGGTTTCCTTGAGTTGTTCTTCCATTTCCAACATTTCCTTAGCATTTTCCCAACTCCCTTTCCTTTTCCAGTTTCGGCCGACGGCTTGGGTGCATTTTCCGGCGAGTTCTGGACGGCGGCCGACAGTAGTGAAGCTCCTTCCTGCGTTCTAGAACTCTGTAAGCTTGATCCTTGCCTCTTGTGAAGTTAATTTTGTGAAATTTGGTCTTTCTGATTTTAGGGTGTTATGGAAAATTTGGGACTTTAGGATTTATAAGTGGTTATTATGATTATTCACTGCTGAATTGAAGATGTTTGGGAAGTATTGAGGTTTAATGAAGTTGGAAAAGATTTTTGGGATTTTTGGAAATTGTTATGGCTCTTTGAATTGGGATTTTGTTAATGGAAGATGATTTGAATGAATTAGTTGTTGATAAACACTTGTTAAGGTTATAATAAGATGTGGGAAGTTAATTTTGATTGAATTGGTGTTTAGGAAAGAAATTGGAAGGTAATAGGGCATTCTTGGACTTTTTAAGCTAGGGCTATGTTAGTGATGATGTTCTGGAATAAATTGGTGCTTAAGAAATGCTTGATGAAGTTGTTTGGTGATGTTGGAAGGTTGGTTTTAGAAGGATTGAAGTTTATAAGGAATTTTGTTAATTAAAGTGTTGATTTGAAGTGGCTTGGGTAGATTAAAGGTTGTTTATTGATGTTGGAATGTTAATGTTGGATAGATTGAGGTTTGAAAGGAAGTTGGATAGTTAAAGTATTGATTTAAAGTGATTTAGATGTTTTAAAGGATGATTTGGTTATGATGAAGGTTGAAAGTATTGATATTGTAAAGATTTAGTAAAGAGAAGTTGAAGGAGGAAAGGATATGGATGTGGTTTTGGTATTGAAGTATTTTTATACTTTTAGTATTAATGAAAGTTAGTTAAAAGGTTGAGTTAAGTCACTTACAAAGTGTCTTGACCCATTTTTAAATTGTGGCATTATTGTAGACGGTGATCTTTCAAGCGGACTTTGAAGATAACTGCTATCTTCGTATATCTGCTGCAGTGAAGTTTAGCAGGTAATCACGCTTAACTGACTGTGATACTGAGGGTGAGGGTAGTTGAGGATTTTCTAATATCCTCTTCTATTTACCTATATATATATATATATATATATATATAAAATGAATTCAGATTTATGTTATATCTAAACGTGGGCTATAGGGTACCTTTCAACTGAACTGTACTTTATATAAATTCATATTTATATATATTCTTTGGTATGTTGCATGACACTGGTTAGTTGTACCTTCGGCCGATGTAACCTATCGATCTGCGCAATCGATAGGTTAATTGTACAGGTTCCTCGGATTTTAAAGGAACCAGGGACGTTTTCACTTTTTATAGTGCTCCATTTTCAGGGACGTTTTCACTATTTAAAGTGCTCCCTTTTTATGCTTTCAGACTTGAGACTGGGCACAGTGTCAATCATGTTTATTTTTGCCTATTGAGAGATGGATGCATCTATTCTGGATATATACATCGATATATTTGTAAGTGTTATGTGCTGTATGCAGGTTTTGAACTGTGGTACCCTGTAGACACTCCACTACCCCATTTCTGAGTGTCACAGTGAGTTACGTTGTGATTACTGAGACATTGTTTTGTCTCACCCCATTCCCTTTATTTTTTACAGGTGATCATGCCCAGGGGGAGGCGCAGAGGAAGGGGAAGGGGCCGTCTGGCCCATACTGATATAGTAAGTAGGCCAGAGGTGACCTTGTTAGGGATATATATCGCCAGTTCACTAGGCTGCACCAGCTTCTGCATATATTGAATGTTGTTTTGAGTGAATTTTATTGTATATGTGAACTGTATGACTTGTAATGTATCTCAATGTACTGTTTTGGTTGTGATATAGCATTGTTCCTGCTGCTGTGATAGTTCAGGAACTATCTTGACTAATATAATATGTCAAGTTTGGTTGGTATATATGCTGTTTCCAGGTGATAAGAACTCGAATAAATGTATATAGGAAACTCGGTTTTCCTAGTATGTGGATGTGGTAGATGGAGGATGTTTTGAGTGTTTTATGTTTTCCTGTGTGTATAATCATATTAGATGGGCCCCGCTCTAATATGGTTTATTGTTAGATAGTTTGGTTAGTTTCTTTTTCTAACCATGTTAGGTGATTCTTTTCTAACATGGTTAGATTTAGATTATGGTATTGATTGTGTGATTCATTAGGTGATTCTTTTGCTAACTATGTTAGAGGATTCTCTTTTCTAACATAGTTAGATATGTAATCTCTTAATTATAGAAAGATTCTTTTGCTAACCATGTTAGGTGAATCTTTTACTAACATGGTTAGACCCCATTATTTGGATTGATTTGTTTAGCAATTTGGTTTAGGTTAAGCTTAATCTTTTCTTTAGTAGGAGGTACTTTACAGAATTTTCGAAATTGTCCCTAAACCATAACTTATCAACACCAAAATTTCTCAAAATATCATTCTACCCAAAATAAAGTTAACTCTAATCCATAGACTACTTAGAAATTACTTAAATTTGGTTATCAAACCACCAATTTCATACCAGAAAGCAAAAGATTCAGTTTACACCAAAACCCTAAAGTTCAATATAAATAACAGAACTTAATTGATTATAGAACAAAAGAGAAATCTCAAAACCTGAAATTAGTTTCATTAAATCGTAGATTCATCTCCATCCAACTTCATTATAGTTTTAACATTAAAAAGTATGATAACAAAAGGAAAATTCTGCTAATGAACTCACAAAATCCAATTTAATTCACTGTTAAAACAAATACATAGGCAAAAATTTTAAATTTTAAAAACTTATTTACTTTAACAAACAACAATATTTTTGTTATCAACTATCAAAAATTCACTCAAACTGAAGTCAATTCACATTTGTAACACACTTCACAATTGCAAAAGGATTTCAATTAAAAACAATCAAACAAAACAAGTAGATTCCTCCATTTAGCAAACAATATAGCAATTAATTTGAACAAACAGGAAGCAAGGTCACCAATTCTTGTTTCACATCATATTCATTGTTAATTCTTATCTTCAAATTTCCTTAATCCCTTAACCCAATAAGGGATCTCATGATGCCTCGACTATGATTATGGCCGGCACATAACTATACTCGAGACCCCAGAGAAGCATCCTTATTTCGCTATTTTTCCTAAATTCTTATACATATCAACATTATTTCATTATTCTTTCTATGTTCATCTCAATCTCTCCACAGTACCTATTCAATTTCTCTTATCACTCTCTCCCCACCACGGGATGAGTGATATTCCTCTCAAAAAGGCCAGATATTCATGCACAGAAGGAAGGGAATACTAAGAATGTATATTGTCAATCTATATGCAATGCAGCACAGTCCTAGGTTATCGTATACCAAATACTGATAACCAAGTTGTAACATATAGTTACTAATTAACTAATTAACCTGTGGCATCTCTTTTAGTTCAATAATATCTTTACTAACTATGATAGAAAAAGAATTTCAATAATATCAATATCTCTATCATAGTTAGAAAAAGAATATCCTAATGCTTGAAGTATTATTATCCATGATAGAAAAGAATAAACTAATACAGCACAGCTGCTATCATGGATAATTTATTGCTAACCATGTTAGAAAGGATTTGCCTAACATGGTTAATAAACAAAGCTTAATGATATTATACCATAAATAAATACATATACATGCGGAAGCGAATGCAAACCTATAAATTGGCAATATACAATTCTAAATAAACTATATCACCTCCACTACCTAATTCCCTTTTCCTGAAGCTTACGCCTGTGCATGAATACCTGCAAAAATGTCAGTAATCGTGGGATGAGACAATTTGTCCCAGTAATCACCGCTTAACTCACTATAATAGTGAGATGTGCGGTAGTAAGGGCGTCTAAAGGGTACCACAGTGTTTAAAATCAATAATTCATATACATATAATCCAATTCTTCTTCTCATATAACCCTGATCACTCTGTCACTTCCCAATCATTGTTCTTCACCATCTCGATCTCCAATACAACAATACTACCACCACGACTCACATTCACTTATAGATACATCGTGCCATCACGAAGGCATTTATTCCAGCATTCAACTTCACTGTACGATTTGTCACTGTGCCCCTGTCTCTACTCAGAAGGCAATTTCCATTGTGCCCCTGTCTCTACTCAGAAGGCAATTCCCCTTATGCCCCTGTCTCTACTCAGAAGGCAATTTCCATTGTGCCCCTGTCTCTACTCAGCAGGCAACTTCCCTTATGCCCCTGTCTCTACTCAGAAGGCAATCAGTACAAAAATAATTGTCGATTGGCCTATCGACAATTATCATCGCGCGATGGTACATATATAATCCAGTGTCATGCAATGCTCATAATTTATTTCAACATCTCAATATCATTCAATATTTCAATCATTCCTGCAACACATCACTATTCCTCCATCTAACTTTCCAAAATCTCAAACCCCTCATCACCTCCTCCTATTTATATAAACTCTCAATGTCACTAACAGAACGCTATACTTATATGTCTTTCACAATCGTTCCAGATCAATAACAACCACCAGCCAGAATAATAGATATAGTGTTACAAATTTCTTTATATGAAAATAACCGTGTTTGAAAGGCACCCGATAGCCTGTTTTGTATAAAAATAAGTTTTTAAAGACAATATGAATATGGAGGGTGAAAAGGGATTTTGAAAATCCCAGCTAACGTCACCCTCAATGTTATAGTAAGGTAAGAGTGATTACCTGTCGCCCTTTTGCAATTCTACGCGATTTCTCAACCTTTCTTCCTCGATGCCACGAAAGCCTACTGCATCCACTCCTATAATAATATATAGCCAAATGATAAATTAATAACATTTCCCTTCTATCGTAGTTCGACGTCTCTCTCTCGTTCTTATAAGTTACTACCCAGCCCATATGTAATTATTCTATTCCTTGAAGTCATTATAATTCTTAATGTTTATTCATTAAACATTCAAAGGTTTTCTTACAAAGTTTCAAGAATCCTCCAATCATTCAACAAGCATTAATCAAGTAGCAACTCATGATCTAATTTTCAAATAGACTAAGAAGCCATCACAATTACACCTTTACAATGTCATTCCGAAAAGTCACAACATCAGTCCATCAGCAATAAAACAAGCATCAAGCAGAAAACAATTAATTATTGTTCATATAATTCAATATTAAATATAGCAATCATTTTGATGTTTATTAGCACCTCTTTAGGTCCACAATTTATTCAGCCACATGCAGCCCTCTTATCTACTTTCACCTTCACATGTTAATTTAGTACAGATCAGCACTTATGAACTTAATCATGTAAGATCAATGATTTCACATAAGGTTATTGAACTCAGCTTCAATGACATGTATACAGACCCAAACATACACAAATCAACTGTTACTCTTTCTAGTTTTTTATCTCAATTCATACCAACCAGTATAAAGTCAGATTTGGATCACACTAAAAGAACAACAAAAGGAAGGACAATGTGTCCATGCACTCCATATTTAAATTCAAACACAATTGAAAACAGAACCTACATGACCCGAAATCAAACAATGCCAAGTGCCATTTTCAACACTAACACACAATTATAAAACTATTCAATCTCAGGAAACATCAAACATCACATTTCCAAATTTTCTCTTCTTGATTCTATTTGCAGCACCAAATAGCAGAAGCAAGAAAACAACTCCCAAAACAGAACATAAAAGCAAAACAACATCAGTAATAGTCTAAATTACTCAGAATTCCAACATGCAAACTTGTAAGCAATTGCAAACAGTCAAATAAAAAAAATTGTAATCACATATTATAAGCACTCAATCCCATCCATATTACAACATAGAAAACTCTATAATACACTCACATTTATTTCATTATTATTAATATTTGAAAATCTTCTGCTATAATCAGATTGATTCCAAAATTTCCAGTTTCAAGAACCATTTTATATCATCTATTTCCAAATTCAACATTGAAAACACACCTAAACCAGCAATGTTGCAATTAGATTTTATTCTCAAAAGACCGAATTCCAACAAGAAATCAGATAGTATTCCTCTTTCATAACATTCAAACCTTTATGGCTCTCATAAATTGCTTACATTAGCCAAGCTTATAGCAACAAAGAAACATAAACAAGAATAGAGAACTTCCTTCAAACTTCATACATATTTATGAACAAGAAGAATAGGACATCGAATTACCCAACCTGTTTCTATGATTTATTCCCTTAAAATAAAAAAAATACCCCACCTTCCATCCATGCCTCATCAATTCAAAAACGCAATACATGAAGCCATCTACATTACTTCCAACAGTGGCTTTTCTAGTCTAAAACATTATCCACAAGGATATGTAATAATTAGGACATAAACTCAATTTAAGTCCTTATAAAGTTGAAACAATAATAATCTTATAGAATAGATTTCTAAAAATGATTCTTCCATACATAGAAGCTTTCAATTAGAGTTTATAGAAGCTTTCTTGCTCCTTAAACATGAACCAAGATGGCCCAATTATACTATCATCAATAATAGCTCCAGAACATGTATCAATTCAACATGCAAACACAAACAATGATCATGCTGCATATATGAGCTTTTTATTCACAGATTTCAAATGCACAGCCGTGAACCCAATTTGGAACAGGGGAGAAAAGGAAGAGATGGAAGTTTGCAAACCAACAGAAACTCCAAACAATCAAACATGCAAGACCACTTTGTAACACCATTGAACTTATAAAATCACATTCAGAATTGAAGCTCTCAAATGCTCAACATGCACGCACACCACACAACTAATACCCCAGCCAAATTAAACCA
This sequence comes from Mimosa pudica, assembly GCA_029929735.1. Taxonomy (NCBI): domain Eukaryota; kingdom Viridiplantae; phylum Streptophyta; class Magnoliopsida; order Fabales; family Fabaceae; genus Mimosa; species Mimosa pudica. Next base: position 2,396,879 of record JAKELP010000017.1, on the reverse strand, counting down.
ATAGTGATATGATCAACTCAAACCAGTTTTCACAGTAACTATTTCAAGATTTGAAACACCAAATGCCTTAGGAACCTTTCAGCCCTATAGCACCATAAACCTAGGGTTTTCATAAATTGCCCCAAACTTCAATCAAAATTCAATTTCTCATTTAAAACAACAAGAATAGGAGCTAAAGCTTTAACCTTTACCAATTAAACAACTGAATCCCAAAACAAAATTCGGACCCCTCACTCAATCTCAACCAAATCGCAAGATTAAAGGTACAAAATGGAAGAAAAGAATCACCTCAGTTCAAATCCGGACTTGCTTGCCTCGTCGGAGCTCCGCCGTCGCCGGAAACTCGCCGGACTCACCAGAGACGAAGAGAAACAGAGAAAGATGGATATGAGAAATCGGAGATGAAGAAGAAAAATAACCTGAGAAAAGTGAGGGACGAAAGAAATAGCAGAAGAAACTCACCTCACCGGCCGTCGCTAACCTCACCGGAAAACGAAGAAGAAACAGAGAGTGGATGCGAAGAAGTGATACAAAATATGGTTTTGCTAAGAAGAATGAAGGAAAGAAGAGGAAGATGATGAATTTGTGAGGGTGGGGGTCGGACGCCGCCGCCCTATGGCCGCCGGAAATCGCATGGAGGGCGGAGGAGAGGAGAACGAAGAAGAAGAAGAAGAACGAGGAAGCAGATGGCGGAGGGAGAGGGAGTCTGGTATTTAAAGTAGAGGGGAGGGCGCGTTTGGATTATTGAAATAAGGGGGTTCTCTGATGATTTGTAGTCCAAACTTGCCATAGTGTACTTATTTTGATTTAAATCCACTTAAACCAGTCTCCAATTTCCTTAATCTTCAAAATATTTTTAGCTTTACCACTCCCTCATATTTCAAACTCTTCATTTCTTAATTAATTTTATGCATATTAATTACTCAAAATTTCCAAAAATATCCCAAAAATTCCTAAAAATTCCAAAATTTCCCAAAACACTCTCTAATCCTGAATTAAATTTTTCAGGATGTTACAATTCTCCTCCTCTAAAATAATTTCGTCCTCGAAATTAAGGGAATTTCCATTAGAAATAAGAAAAGAAACAGTTTCTTAGACTGATAATCCCATCTCAAGAAAAAGAAAAAAAAAAGAATTTGGTTATATGTAAGGATGATTGAACTTATTGGCAAATGAGAATTCATTGCCATAAGTGTCATTCATATGACACCGCAGAGATGCTATCGATGATTTAGAAGAACTATGGACACTTTAACTAAGATTGTTGTCGTAGTTTTCTGGTCAAATGTAGTCAAGTGCGAAGTAAGAAAGATATTTCTTATGATAACGGTGTGGTTAAGGATACTAGATCTCATTTTCAAGTTCATTAAAAGGTTTAAAAGAGGTGAAATCAAGTCAGATTGACTTGAATGTATATAGCCTTCTGAACAAGGTTAGAAACACTATGCCAGAAAACTAGAAGTATAACTCAAATTCTATTCAAAACCACAATAAATTCTGCTATACTAGCAGATTATTGAACGAATCTGTAAAAAAAAATCACAATATACCAGCATTAGCACAATCAATTTCACTACAAAAATCAGATGCAAACAGAGCATAAATGATGCACAAATCTAACATACAATAAGATCCATTCAGTTTATTAACTTTAACATCAAATTCACAGGAAGTATCCCACAACAAATCTCCTTTACATCCATTCCAGTACTTGCAGCAATAAAAGTAAACATTCTCTAACTTATTAGACAAAGTCATATTTAAATATGTATAAGAATTCCTGTTTCATTGAGAATTTATTGAACCGAGTAGAGAAAAGGAAATGAAACTAATTCCTATAATCCAACTTGATTTCAAGCCTGCAAGAATTTAAAGTACATCAAACAAAACTTTTCAAGGGACCATTCAGCCAATGTCTAAAACGACAACACCAATCAATGTACTTATGAGCTATCAAACCCTGGTAGTCAATATTGTACATAACTCAAGCCTAAACAATATTCATGTCCAAAATCCTCAGTTTTTAATTCATAATCAAAATATTACTTTAAGATATCCAAGCACATTTTAACTCAAGTATTTCCCCTAATGAACTTTAACCTGAAACCTAAATTTCTTCAATCAATCATCAATTCATATTGGTAATAATTCACATATTGATAACAATTCCCAACAACACACCAACAATCACTAATTCCTCTTCATCATGGAGCAATTCAACCAGCATATCACTCACGATTTCCTTCATATTCAAAACTTCACCAATTAAATTTCCCTTAAACTACATCTCTCTTTTCTTCTCTTTCATCATCACCAACATACAAAAATAAACAACATAGTTCACCGTTCTCATCATAATGCTCTACTACAAAGGACATAATTCTAACATCAACAAACTTCTATAATCTTTCATTACTTTCATCTAAAATCACATTTCCATACAGACCCAAGAATAGATACTCTAGAACCTATTAAATTTTCTCTCAAACATTTCCATAAACATTAGACATACACCATGCCCTAAATTCAAACTCATACCAAACTCAATCATATAGCATTAAATTAGTTTTACCAACTGCCTATAATTTCTTTCCTTTGAATCAGCCCACCATCATCAAAATAACGGGAAAACATCAGACATACCACTCATTGAACATAGAGAAGAAGTTGAGAGGCTGACCAAAGGTTTAGAAATCAATAAAATAAGGTAGGACTTCTTGCAAAGAGTCCCACCTAACCAACTTCATGCTCATAATAGTAAACAGATTCAATCAACACTTTTATTGAACTCCAATAAACCTATAGAAACTATGTTTCAAGAAAATTCATATTAAAAGAATTTAGTTACCACACTTGGTCGTGAACCAACTTTAAGCAAACAAAATAGTTCATATGCTCATGTATGATTAATTTAAACAAATTATCTCATCATATAACTTAATTGAACAAGTTGGAACTATCAATTACAAGAAACCATGCTGAATTTTCGAAATTGTCCCTAAACCATAACTTATCAACACCAAAATTTCTCAAAATATCATTCCACCCAAAATAAAGTTAACTCTAATCCATAGACTACTTAGAAATTACTTAAATTTGGTTATCAAACCACCAATTTCATACCAGAAAGCAAAAGATTCAGTTTACACCAAAACCCTAAAGTTCAATATAAATAACAGAACTTAATTGATTATAGAACGAAAGAGAAATCTCAAAACCTGAAATTAGTTTCATTAAATCGTAGATTCATCTCCATCCAACTTCATTACTTATTACCATAAAAATTAAAAATTTAAAAGTATATAGTGTTGTTATTTCAAACCCTATACTTTTTTAAGTTTATGTTCCCAACATTCTGACTTAATCACAGACCCCATCACCCTAAAAAGTCACTTTATCTCCTACTACCTATTCCAACAATGCACCATCAACGCCTTCTCTTCTTCTTCATATTCTTCCCTCACCCACACCTCCGTCATCTACTCTTCTCTCCTCTCCCGGCGATCATCAACGAGAAGTAAGAATGGAGAGATTAAAGTTTGACTTCTCCCTCTTTCCCCCACTCTCTCTAAACCGAGAGGGACTCTCCGGCGGAATAACTCACGTTATGCTTTCACAGTGCAGAATTTTTTTGGTTTTATGTTTCCAAGAATGATAAAGTATCACTCCCCACCTCTCAGACCATTTCTTTTCATTGCTGATAAAGAAACAGATCATTTCTTTTCAAGAGCCCTCCCTCCAACAACCATCAACGCCTCCTCCTCCTCTTCTTCATATTTTTGCCCTTACCCTTGCCTTCATCTTCTACTCTCTTATCTCCTAGTGATCGTCATTTGGAAGTAAGAAAAGAGATGTTAAAGCTCGACAAGCCCCTATTCCCCTCACTTTCTTCCTCTTCTCTCTTACTTGACGATGGCTCTCTGGCCATGTCAACGGTGATGATATCAGTGATGCTTGCAAGCCTCAGGTGACTCTTCTTTTCTCATTGCCACTCTTCATTTCTTCGATAATGGTCATTTACGTGCGTGTCCGATTTGGGGATTTGGGGTTTTTCCTTTTGTTTACCTTTGATCCATGGAAAACCGCATGCTACATTACTTTAGTATCCGATGAATTCATAAAAGGTAAGCTTTTTTATTTATTTGACTATGGGCAAAGCTTATAATCCTTCTTCCTCGTATTTTTTGTTGACATTAATTACCTTCCAAGTTTCTGTGATTGGGTTATCTCATATCTACTATATTTTGTCCAAATATTACATTTTTGATCTCAAATTAGTGTGAAGGAAATTATTTATATTGTTTGAGATCATGAAACTTGCACTACAAAAAATGGGGCTCTTATCGGTGGAATATTTTGGCGTTTTGACGCTACGGCGTTTTGGGGGCACGCCGAGAAATTTAACGTGGGAACGCAACACTTCGGCGTTTTGAAAAACGCCGCCCAAAGGCATAAACGCCGGAAACAAAATCCAGGGAAAATAATACTCCCTCCGTTCCTAAATATAGGACCTAGATGACTTTTTTGAAAAATCCTAAAAAGAGCAAAAAATAAGTTAATTATAAATTGATTTACCTAATTTTTTCTCTTAAACTAGTTTATTTTACCTATAAGCTAATGGATAATCTAAAAAGATATCAAATATGTCATCATTTAATAACCTATTTCGCAACCTTAATCTTTCCAAAAAAAAGTTATCTAGGTCTTATATTTAGGAACGAAGGGAGTATTATATTTGCATATCGGCGTTGTAGTAACACGCCGGTGTGCATATTATTTAAATATTATCTCACACCGGCGAGATCCAAAACGCCGGTCTGCAGAATATTTAAATATTATCCCGTACCGGCGTTTTGTGGAAACGCCAGTATTAGATAATCATTGAAAAATACACATCGGCGCATTAGGAAACGCCAATGTGTGAAATAATTTAATATTATTTATATCACGCACCCCGGCGTTTTTGGCATTTAAATAATATTATTTGTACCGGCGTTTTCCAAAACGCCGGTATGTGTTTTTCAAAATTAAAAAAAAACACCATTTTTCGTCCTGGTTGTTTAAAACCAGGACGAAAAATGGTCAAAAATGAACAAAAGATAAGCACCAAGGTGACAGTAAGAATAGATATAATCATCTAGAATAAAAAACATAACAGTTCAGAAAACATGATACATAAAAAATAAAAATAACAATTCAGAAAACATGATACATAAATATAAATAATTTAGGGGATAAAATTAAACAGATATCAACAATGCAAAAGAAATGTTATCAACAACCATAAAATTAAAAACAACAACAACATTGACGGAGAGAGACGAGTGAGAGAAAATATAGAAGAACAGGAGAAAATGAGCGAGTTTGCTGAAGGAGGGAGGAGCTATTTATAGGGAACAGTGGTGCCGAACGGCGTTTTTGAAAACGCCGGTGATAAATAATATTAAAATAATGCATATTGGCGTTTTGCAAAACGCCAATATGCATTATTTTAACATTAATAAACATATTGGCGTTTTGCAAAAGCCAATATGCATTTTTTATGTTAAAAAATATATTGGCGTTTTTGCAAAACACCGGTACGGCTATTATTGAAAAAAAAAACTCCTCAAACAACCTACATTTCATAAACGAGGAAAAATCATATGTATTGGTTATAAATATGTATGTAGTGCATTAGTCAGTTGCCGCAATCTTTCTCAAACATCTCATTCTTTCATATATTTGTCGTTTTGTTGTGAAATAGAAAAAGGCGTAATGTTGGATAAATCGTGGATCTCTTTACCCAGATCGTCTCTGCAATACTTGGTGGGGTTGAATCATTTTTTGGATTTTGCTTTTATGCGTAGTAGTGTTCGGGGTAAGATACGGTGTCCGTGTGAAAAGTGTAAGTTCGATACATGGAAGACTTGAGAGGAGGTACTTGCTCATTGTCTAGATAAGCAGTTTCCCAGATATTACGTCACTTGGGCGTTCCATGGAGAGGATGGATTACACGAGAACGCCGGTGATCTAGAAGTCAGTTCGAGTTCTCACGTTGGCCGAATGCAAGTCGAAGACATTGATGATGACGACGACAAAGGTGGCCATGCAACTAATCCGGGTAACAACACTGTGAGGGAAGCATTTGGTCTGAAGGAAGCAGGCGACGACGGGGATGAAGTGGTGGACGGACCAGTCGCGGACTACTTACGCACTGAGGTGGCTAGAGATTTCTTTGAGCTCATGACGGAAGGTGTCAAATCGTTGTACCCAGGTATGTATAAATGTTTAATCTATTCTAACTGTTTAAGCGACTTAGTATCTCCGATGAAGTTCGTCTATTACTCACGTGCGATGACAAAAGATGTGTGTTTGCACAGGGAATGAAAGATACTCTAAACTGTCCTTTTCGACCAAGTTGTACAGTATTAAGTGTAAACGTGACGCGTCTGATGCGACTATGTCCGACATGATTGAGCTGCTGTCAGACGCCATTATGATGTGGACTGTTAGCGATTTCCCCGGACTCGGCATGTTATCCGGCTGGAACACTTATACAGCGATGACATGTCCCTTCTGTAACTTCGACCAGGAGCCTCACAGACTGTCGCACAGAAAGAAGTCATGTTTCATGGGTCATCGACGGATCCTTCCTCCCGATCATCAGTTCATACGGCAGAAGAAGAAATTCGACGGCACACAGGAACAGAGAGATCCCCCTCGACAGATGTCTGGGATTGAGATCTTTGAGCAGATCTGTGATGTGCAATGCGAATTTGGCAAGAACCCGCCACCACCGGATGAAGAGGCCCCTAGCACTAGTGTAACATCCCGAATTTTAAATTAGGAATAATAAAGAATATAATGAGGTTTTGAGGTGTTATTTAGGAAATTTAAAGTCTTAGGAATAAATTTATGATATTTTAGATAATTTATGCATATCAAATCTTAAATTATCTTTAGAAATTATAGAAATTTTAGTTATCCATTGTGGAGAGAGAAAGGGGCGAAGTGCTATATATACAAACTTTTGGGTTAGAAATATAATTAATTAAGCATATGGGTAGTTAATTGGAATTTTCCCCAAGGATTATATATAAATACTTAGTAACAAACCCTAGCTTCTCCCACCCACCATTTCAGCGACCTCCCTCCGCCTCTCATCTCCCTCTGGTTGTCCTCCGATCGACGGCGCCGTCGCAATGGCCACCGCTGTCGGTCTCCCTCCCTCATTGAGTTCGCACCCTTACCTTCCCTCACTACCTCATCCATTTTTCTCTCGTTTTCACTCTTCTCCACCGAAGTTCACCATCGCCCTTCATCCTTTCTGCATCTTCCGGCGAGAACAGCGGCATACGGCGGCGAGGAAAAGCCTCCTCGTCCTCCGCGGTTTCCGGCGAGATTTCCGGCGACGAAGGATGCCATTGAAGCGTGCAAGTTCAGTTTAAACTCAGGTTGTCTTCAATTTCCCATTTCTACGTTCTAGTCTTCGATTTAGGCGAGGTTAGAGAGGGGGCTGATTTGAGTTTATGGTTCCTGGGGTTTGTGTTTTTGGCTTAAGGCAACATATTACATTGAAGTTAAGCTTCAATTTGTAGAGTTTAAGAAGTGATATGATGATTAATTTGAAGTTCATTGAGTTTTGCACAAAACCTTAAATTTGGGTACTTAGGGTTAAATGGATTCAGTCATGGGTCTTTCTTATTTGAGTTTTAAAAATCATAAAAATGGTTGAATATGGCTGGTTGCAAGTTGAATATCAAAATTTTGAGAAGTAGTAATTGTTTGTGGAAATTTTTGGGTTTAATCTTTAAACTAACTTAGATAAGATTATAATAAAATGGATTGCTTGTTCTGTGGCTTTGATCTGCTAAGTTTGGTGTGAATTGAAATTCTGTTTGTTGTTTTCTTTTCTATTAACCGAAATTGTTTTGGGGATCAGAATTGTGAAATGAAGAGTAATGAAACATTAGCTTCAGTGTTTAGTGTTTAGGAGAGGATTTGATTATATATTTTGCTGATTTAATGAACTGGTGAAAAAGCCCCAAATAGTCTGTTATTGTTCATCCATGCTTGAACGGTTTTGTGAGGGGATTTGTGGCTGCATGTGTATTTAGTTTTCGGTGGATTAGCCTATGTTTAATGAATGCTTGTTTGAGTCATGAATATTCTGGCTGAGATTGTGCACTCTTATTTTGGATGTTTTGTTCGAGTTGACATGATTAAGTATATATATAATGGCTGCATGATAACATATGGTGGTGTTTGAGAGGAATTTTTAATAAGAACAAGACAAAGCTGATTGTTAAATGTGTTTGGTAAAATGGTGGGTGTACAACGGGAAGGAAAATAATAAGTTTTATGTGAGATAAAATGTGAAATCTTGGTTTTATATGATTTTATTAGAGATTATGATTTAATTGAATATGGTGCTGTTGTAATTGCATTTGTGCAGTGTTGTGGATGTTGTTTTTCTTGTTTGATATAGGTTTTCATTTTTGGGTTACTAGAATCTATAGGTGGAATCTTTGCCCTCTGTTTTTGCCAAGTTGGTGTTTAAGGATATGAGTACTACAATTGTAAGCTTAGTTATCTACCTCATCCTATGTCGACCTTGAATTATATGGATATGAATTATTGTTGATGTTGGAATTGTGAATGTTGAATCGAATGTGCTAGTTTATAGGGAAAGAAGATGATAAGTGTTCTGATAGTGTTGATAAAGTTCGGGTGGAAGTTACAATTTTGTTGAGAATCATTTACTTCCTTGCATTATGGCCAATTGTTGAAAATTCTTAATAGCTTATGAATGATCTGACGTAAGAGAAGAATGGATATATATATAATTGGGTTTGAAACAGATATTGTTGGAAGAATTCACATATGTGCACATTTATAACGAGTTTGGGAATGCCTAACTTTACTAAGATAAACAGATTTCTATGGTAGTAGTTCTTTATAGAACCTAAATGTTAAATTAGTTCTTTGTAATTAAAGAATAGGAAGATGATTGATGTATTTGAAGTTGACTTTTATTCAATGTAGTGGAAAGTCTCACTTGGTTAACTGTCGACATTGGTGATTCTTGATTTTTATAATTGATCATGTTGTCTTGTTATTAGCTTGTGATCTAATTGTGGCTGGAATTGGGAATGAAATGTAATTGGTAGGAAGCCCTTGAATTCTTCATTATTAACCATGTCCTGTGAATTGGCATATAATGATAATGTGACATTACTGTTGTTAAGTTTGGATTATTGTTGGTGGATTTTCAAGTGGTATGAAGCTGTCAATAACTTGTGAATGTGTATGTAGCAAACTCAATAATCTAAAACAATTAAAGAACTTGAATTGAGAATGGGAAAATGGGTAGTAACATATGAATACGAGAGAGACGTCAAAGTATTATAAAGTGGAAATGATATTAATTTATCATTGTGTATCATATCATTATAGGAGCATATAATGGTGATGATACTTGAAGGAAAAACTACAAGGAAACGGTAAGAAAAATGCAACAGAGTGCTAAAGGGCGACAGGTAATCACACTTAACCTTCATATAACATTGAGGGTGATGTTAGTTAGGGATTTTGTAAAATCCCTTCTTACCCTCTATATATATATATTATCTTTAAAAGAGTATTTTTATACAAACAGGCTATCGGGTGCCTTTCAAACACGATTATTTTTATATAAAGGATTGATTTACATTTTATACATATTATCCTGGTGGTGGTGGTAGTCTTTGAATAGTATGACATACAGGTACTATATTCTGAACAAAGAGGATTGAGGTTTGGAAGGGCGTGAATGGTAGAGTTTGAGATTGTGAGAGATTTGCGTGGTACTTAGTTCGAGATAATGATAGTTAGATTGGGGGAAAGGAATTGAATGGTTGTGAATGAGAATGGGATATTGAAAGGAAAGGGGTGATTGTGATGTTGAATATTGTGACGAGGTATTGAAAAGGTTATTGTGAGCATTTGCATGACACTGATTTTTATATGTGCCATCGCGCGATGATAACTGTCGATTGGCCGATCGACAGTTATTTGTACGGATGATCCTTTTCAGATTGATTAGACCGGGGATCATAGGTCAGCTTATTGAGAGAAAGTGACCTACGGTTGTTTGGCATTGGAGAGCTCAATCGTTCCTGTTCTGCAATGGAAACAGAATTGGAGAGCCCTCGCCCTCATTGATGATGACAAAAGGGGGAGAGATGCTGCTACTGCCCTCCGCCACACCATGTATTCGAGGGATGTCCTGACTCAACCATCCCTCTGGCTAGATGAAGACATCACTGCTGCTCTTCGTCGAGCCCTGGACCTTCAAAGATTGAGTGGTGCTGAGAGTCTGATCCGAGGGGAAGCCATCCGATTTATGCAACATCAGCGATCAGATGAGCAAAGGTCCAAGTGGGAAATGGTTTTGTATGAGCAACCTGAAGAGATCCCACAGCCAGTGTCTTCATCATCTGAGCCTCCATCCTCTGAGCCTGCCCAAAATTTAATTGAGGAGTTAATGATGAAGTATGGACTGGAGAAGATCAACCATCCACCAATCATGATAGCCAAGCCAATCCCTTCTCCTTCTGGACCAACTCCTGCTCCTCCTCCTTCTGAGCCAACCTCTGCTCCTCCTCCTTCAGAAGTCAAGTACAGCGAATCAAGGAAGAAGGCAGTTGCTAGAAAGCATGCCAATAAAAGTACTACTACTTCCGCGTCTGCTGTGAGTGAGCAAGAGGTCCCATCTGTTCAAGCTGAGATTGTACCTGAGACTCAGTCATCCTCTCAAGAGATGCATGTCCCTCCGCCACTGAAGGAAGTCAACCTGGAAATTGAGGACATGACTCTTGAAGAGTTCGAGAGGTATGGGTTCACGGACAAGATCTCATTTGGTCAGATGGCCTGCCTAGATGCTGAAAGAGCAAGAGCCAAGCCTACCCAACCAATAGGCAAGGGCAAAGGAAAAGGCAAAGGCAAAGGGAAAAGGAAAGCCCAGGAAGTTGAGGAGGACCCCAACTTCCCAGTGTGGAATGTGAAGATCAGGGCTGTCCATTATCCCAATGGCGAGGTCACTCCCTTCTCTGATGCAACTGGGTTTCCTGGGTTTGAAGAAGTTGAAAATATGAAGAGAGCCTTTGAGGAATCTGTTGAGTCTGAGAGACTCAGAAAGGAGAGGGAAGAAGAAGAGCTTCAAAGGATAATTGCTCAGATTGACCAGAATGTGAAGGATGCCGACATAGCCCAACTTCAAAAGGAGAATGAGGAAAGGCAAGCAGAGAGGGAGAGGAAAAAGAGACATAAACTTTGAGCCCAAACACCCCTCATGCATTGTAACTTAGAAATTTTTCTTCTCATAATTTTATCATGCATAGTTATCTGATTACTTGTAAATTTGATTGTTATTATATTTCTAACTTGTAATCAATTTGCTTATTAATGAAGATTATCTTTGAGTTCATATGTGTGTTGTTATTTGATTAATTTCTTCAATATGAACGTCATTAGATAACTTAGATAACTTAATTTGTCATCATCAAAAAGGGGGAGAATGTTAGAATCTTAAGTTTTGATGAAGACTAAAATATGAAAGAATGAGCTAAACACTTAGAGAAAGTTAGGCCAACATAGAACCCCAAGTAAGAGTACAACCGGATGTGGATTTACTTCCGGATGGACTAGGACCAGCGCTCGCGGATGAACGTCTCATCCCCCAGCGACAGTAAGTACTTCACTAAGTAATAACTCAGTCTAAGAACATTAGTTGTATAAAATCCTCGAGACTAAGTTAGGAAGCTTTCGAATGTGGATTTGCTTCCGATTGTATTAAGGCTAGCGCTGGCTGTTGGTATGGATAACCCTGAGCGCCAGTGAACACAACCCAACGTCCAGTGGATTTGCTTTGATAAGTTTGCGCCGGCTCGGTGTGCTTTGATAAAAAAGAACAAGAGAGTGTTTCTGACCACGCTACAAGGTATTAGGGTTCCCGACGGATATTCAAGCTGCTAGGCCTTTTGAATATGCGAAGAGATACTCTGCCTACAATGTCAACGACTTTCACTTCCGCACTGTTGCGTGCTGTAACATCCCAAAATTTAATCAAGGATTATTTGAATTGATTTTGCCAATGATTAAGAAGTTTAGAAAGATTTTGCGTGCTGGAAGCATTTTAGGAAATTTTTAAAGGCATAGTTTCTCACTTAATTTAAAGTTAGAGAAATTATTGTTAGTACGCAAAGAAGTCCCAACACTAATAATAATCATAATATTAGTGGACATTTAAAATGACTTCTTTTTAGGATGAAAAAGGATTTTATGGTGAGGAGAAGTATCTTATTATGAGAATATATGAGTCTTATAGTAATTTTCCTCCTACCCATTTATTTTCCCTTTATTTTTCCTCCCTTTTTTCTCTCTTTTTCCTTTCCTCTCTCTCGTGCTCCCTCTCAACTCAACTCATCTTCAATTCCAAAATGGTTGAACAAGGAAGAGAATGGCGCCGCCGCTGCCGTAGCCGCGTTGCCGGCCGCCGGTGAGAGGGTCCACCCGTCCATCCTCCTTCTTTCTCCCATTTTCTTCTCTCCTTTCTTTTTTTTGCTTCATCCAAAACTGAAAGAGAAGTAGAGAGGGTGAGTGTGGCGGACTTAGGGTGGCTCTTAGACTTCTCCGGCGAGATTCCGATGGTCATAGGAGGTGGGTACACCTCCCTAAATTTGTATTACTCTTTGAACCTTGATTTCTTGATTATTTATATGATAAAGCTAGGGTTTGGTTAGGATTTCGAAAATCCTCCATGTTTTCTAATTGTTGGTCCTTCCTTATGATTTGTAATAGAAATGGTGATTCCAAAATGTTGGATTTGTTGGGGAAACTCTTGAATCAAACTTTGAGTTTTTAAAGTATGGTGTCTTCCTTAGAATTTGGGGTTCTCTTAGAATCTGATTTGAATGGCTGTTGTATTCAATTTTGTTGTTTTAAATCTACATTGGGTTGATTTATAAGTAGTCTACAAGCTTGGGTTACTTGATTTTGAGTTAGAATGGTGATTTGATAAAATTTATGTGCTGAAAAGTTAAGGTTTGGTGAGGATTTCGAAAATCCTCTAATTGTTCAGATTCTTGGTGCCTTCTTATGGTTTTCAACTTGTTAAAAGATTATCCTAAAAAATGTTGGGGTTGTTGGTGGAAACTCTTGATTCAAATTTTGAGTTTGAAAGTATGATTAAGTTGGAGTTTGATTGAGATAAATGTGATTTGATGATGAATTTGACAAAATGGTTGATTTGAATATACTTATTGATGTTGATGAATAATTGTAGCATGTTGAGATTGGAGGAAGATTCTAGTAAATTGAGTTTTGGTGATTTCTAGGACGATTTATTATTAATTTTGGATTTCAGTTTATTCATATAGATAATTTGAATGTAATTTTTTAATGGGTGATATTTATCATGGTTAAAGAGGATACATGTAAGTTTGAGAAAAATCCTTGCTGATCTTTTTGTATTTGCTATTGGTCAATGATGAAATATAGGCTAAGTTGAGAGTTGAGAAGAGGTTGAGAGGGAAATTTATTGAATTGATTGATAATGGTTGTTTTGATAGGGAATTGAATTCCCAAATTTGTATATTGACACTTGATTAAAGTGCAATCTTGTGTGATTGTGGTGTAGAGCATGACTTGTGTCAAATTGATTGCGGGAAAATTCTTCTATTGTGGTAACTCTTAGTAACTACATCCAGGTAACCACTTTCTTGTCTTACTATTGTGTGTGATTGGTGAAAAATGACGTTATATTGGAATTTGGTACATGAGGTATGTGTATGCTCCCTTGTGGTACATTGGTTAGGTAGAAATATTATGTTTGAAACATTATCATGGAAAATGAACATGTATATAAAGTTATATGTAAATTTGACTATGTTGGATAATGAATATGCATTTAAAACCTTCATACTTGTTATTGTAGTTGAGCCAGTATTGTGGCATGCCGTTGATAAACTCATTGTGATATAATTATCAAATTTTCAAGATCAACCATAATGTAATTGTTAAAGTTAGAAGGGTTGGTTTTGGCGCCCTTGGCGATTGATTCTGTTGGATATTGGTGATCTGTCTCTTTGGAGGCATTTGGATCCCAATTTATGGTGATCTGTCTCTTTGGAGGTGTTTGGTTCCCAAATGGATCTGTCTCTTTGGAGGCGTTTGGATCCTAAATTGATCTGCCTCTTTTGAGGCATTTGGATCACCCCCTTCACGTGATGAGGTTCCCCGACGGCCGTTAGGTGAACCTTTTGAGCTATCTTCGACGTTTGGAACCGTTTCTTGGTGGTTCTGTCGGTAGATTGTGATCTGTCTCTTTGGAGGCAATTGGATCAAAGTGTAACGGTATGCCTCTCAAGAGGCGCTTGGACCTTGAGCTGTGGCTTACCCCCTTTACGTGATGAGGTTACCCGACGGCCATCGGGCTAACCTTTTGGGTTAGTACTGACGTTTAGAACCGATTCTTGGTGGTTCTGTCAATTACTTGGATCTGTCTCTGTGGAGACGTTTGGATCTTGTTGCTTGTACTGACGTTTAGAACCGATTCTTGGTGGTTCTATCAGTTACTTGGATCTGTCTCTATGAAGACGTTTGGATCTTGTTGCTAGTATTGACGTTTAGAACCGGTTCTTGGTGGTTCTTCCAGTTACTGAAGATCTGTCTCTTTGGGGACGTTTTGATCTAATTGTAAACGGTTTGCCTCTTGGGAGACGTCTAGTCTGCATCTGTGAAATACACTTATAATTTTAAATACATTGGTATTTGTTAGTATTGCGACACCAATAAATGTCTGATGACACTATTATTCTGGTTGTTCATTGTTATTAAGATAGAATTACATAAGTAGACATTTGCACATGTAACATCCCAAAAATTTAATTATGAAAGTTCTATAATTTAATATAGAACAAGGACATTTTATTTGTATTCTTGGAAATCTTTTGCCTAAAGAAAATGGAGGAATTAAAATTAGTGAAGAAGTTTGACTAAAATATAAAAAGAAAAGACAAAAACATTGAAAAATTGTGGACCACATATTTTATGTGGTGTAGGTAATTTGAAATAAAAAGAAAAAAAAAATGCCCATCCCTTTAAACTCTCTTTCTCGGCCTCCCTTATCTCAAACACATACACTCATATAAAAAAAAACTCTCTCTTCTCACCAATTTTCGTTCATCTTCTTCTTCCTCACGTCCAATTCAATTTTCAGCCGATTCCCAGCAATTTTTGGAGAGAATCTCACTTGCAAATCCAAATTCTAGCTTAGGTAAGTATCCCCAATCATTATATATAAGTTTTGTATAGTTTTGGGAAGAGATTGGGGTTACTTTGAGTTAGGAAATCTGATTTAAGTTTTGGAAAAATTGTTAAACTAAACTTACATGAGTTGGGTATTTAATATGCAAGCTATTCTCATGAAGTTTGGAAGAAAGAACCGATGCTCACTCCTTCTCTGCTCCTATTTTCTGTTTCTTCGTTCCAGCCATTGTTGGGAAACAATATGAGCTTTAAATCACAGCAAAATGCTCTAGCTATCACTGACTTGAGCTTGGGTAAGAATTTCTGAACCTTGCTATTCTAGTCTTTGTAAAACGGGTGAGGAATTTGAGAGGACCGAATGGGTTCTGATTAGCAAAACCTGATTTTATTTAGGAAAGGCATGTTTTGTTTTCATATATGTGTGAGAATTCTGATATTGCTGCTGTGATGGTTTTCATATGTTTTAATTTTAGATGGAGGTAAAAATGTATATATAAGTACAAATAAATCTTGTTTGTGATTGCTTTGATTAGTATGCAATTGAGTGTGAATGTAACAATGCTCTTGTTTCCTTTTTTCTTAATTGCTGAACTGATCCTTTAGGAGAAACCACCATTTCTCTGTTTTGGCCTAGAAATGCGTTTGTATAATCACCTTTAAATTTGCTTGGAAAGGAATATAAAGAAATGACAATTATTCTGCCCTGGCTGACTTGTTTTGCATGCTGTTTAAGGGCTGCATATTTAAGGGAGAATATTAATAATGGTACAACAATGACTAAAACAAATTGTGTGAAGGTATATAGTTGTAAAAAATTTCTGTTATTGGCATGCTAATGCAATTAACTGAATTGTGGTGCTTTCTTAGCAGTAGGAATATCACAGATTCAGTTTTAATGAAGATTGTGAGTGTATGTAATTAGAAGTAGGAATGAATGAAGTTAATTGCTTGAATAAAAATCTGGTTTTGATTGGTTTATGCTTTGTGAAATAGAATGATGTATTGATAGTGCACATTTTTATTTAGAAATGACTGCTATTCTTCTTGCCATGGATGAATGCAATTTTATATAATGATGCGGTAGTTGATTGAATGATGTTATGAGAATGTTAAAATCTGATTTTGTCCACTGCATGTGTTATAATAAATTTTCTGAACTTAAAAATGACATGGCTGAACTGATTTGGAAAGTTAGGGAGGTATATTGATTACGGATTTTCATCTGTTTTGTTGCCTTTATTGGGTTGCATTTGGCTGAATGAATTCTAAAACTAAAGAGGTGCTAACAAGTATTAAAATGATTGTTTGAAATATGGTAATATCAACTTGTGATCTCTAGTGCTCATATATTGATTGGTTAAAAGTTCTTGTTACTTTTCTCTGCCCTGGCTGAATGACTTAGGGAACATATTTGAAGGTAGTCAGTATATATGTATAGGGCTGAGAATGTGATGATTAAAGTCAAAAACAATGATTTTACAGGCATGAAGTTGTGTTTTCTTCTTGTTGAATTTAGTCACATGGATTGTATAAAAGTAGAATGAGTAATTGGGAAGGTATAGGGTAATAGTGGTATGGGCTCTTTATGAACCAAAAGTCTGGTTGGTGTGTATGTGTATAATTGGTTTTAAACAAATTTTGTTGGATGGATTCAAATTTGTATGAGAAGTGCATTTGGTGGGAAATCTTTGAGTTCTTTGTTATTGATCCTGTTGTTTTGTGAATGTGCATGTAGTTATGATTTGGCTTTGATTGATTGAAGATGTTTACTTTAGAATAAACTATATAAGAAAAAGGGATTGGGTAGTAATACGAATGAGAGAGACGCTAGTAGATTTATCACAAAGAATGATTACTAACCCACTATTATTACATTATGTAATAATAGGAAAGGACGTGATTCGCATATATTTCTCGAGGCGTAATAAAGTAAAGGGTAAAGGCAAAGGATTGCTAAAGGGCGACAGGTAATCACACTTAAATCTTACTATAACATTGAGGGTTCTTGGCATCTTTGGGAACCTCAACCATATTGATCTTGATATCTTCCATCATCGTTATTTCATTATAAATATGATCATCAAACTCTACATCACTCTCAACGACTGTAACATTCTGTTACAAATTCCCTAATTAACCTGTGTCATTTCTTTTAGTTCAATAATATCTTTACTAACTATGATAGAAAAAGGAATTTCCATAATATCAATGTCCTATCATAGTTAGAAAAGGAATTTCCTAATTGACTAAATATTATTATCCATGATAGAAAAGAATAAACTAATACAGCACAACTGCTATCATGGATAATTTATTACTAACCATGTTAGAAAGGATTTGCCTAACATGGTTAATAAACAAAACTAGTTGATATTTAACAATAAATAGATATATACATGCGGAAGCAGATGCAGGCCTATACAAATTGGCAATATACACAACTAACTAATCTAAATAACCTTTGAAACCTAATTCCCTTTCCTGATGCTTGCGCCTGTGCATGAACACCTGCAAAAATGTCAGTAATCGTGGGATGAGACAATTTGTCCTAGTAATCACCGCTTAACTCACTATAACAGTGAGATGTGCGGTAGCGAGGGCGTCTAAAGGGTACCACAGTTTTAAAAACAATAGTAATATATATATATCCAGATCTTCTTTCATTCCTTACTCAAGTCCAACAATCACCTTCAAACCAAATCAATTCAACATCTCCATACTTCAATCAACTAATACTACCACAACAACTCTCACACTCACCTAGAGATGCATTGTGTCACCACGGTGCATTCAAGCATCTATTCTTCACTATATGATTTGACACTGTGTCCCTCTCCATAATGAGGGGACAATTTCCCTCTCTGGCAATCTCCAGAGAGGGAACCCCAATTCTGTTTCCCTTACAGAACGGGAACGGTTGGACTCTTCAATGCCAAACAACCGTAGGGGCGATTGGGCTCTTCAATGGCAAACAACCATAGGTCACTTCTCTCAATAAGTCAACCTATGATCCCCGATCCAATCAATCTGAAAAGGATCCTCAGTACAAATAACTGTCGATTGGCCAATCGACAGTTATCATCGCGCGATGGTACATAAATTTCAGTGTCATGCAATGCTCACCATAACTTTCAATGTCCCAACCACAACCTTTTATACTTTTCATCAATATAACTTTCCAATTCCCTGACCACAATGTACCTATTTCAAATCCACATTACATTTCAATACTCCAGTCAATAATACCTTATATTTCCCATCCACCTAACTCACCACAATCACAAATTCAACAACTCATTCCTTTTCTATTCCATAACCTCTCAAACCACTATCCAACACTATCCCTATATACATTTCACGCCATTCCAGATCAATGGCCACCACCAAGCAAGATAATAGTATATATAATGTGTACAAATCTTTTATACAAAAATAATCGTGTTTGAAAGGCACCCGATAGCCTGTTTTGTATAAAAATAACCTTTCAAAGATAATATATATATATATAGAGGGTGAGAAAGGATTTTACAAAATCCTAGCTAACATCACCCTCAATGTTATAGTAAGGTTAAGTGTGATTACCTGTCGCCCTTTTTAGCACTCTGTTGCCTTTTCCCTTCACTTTACCATGCCTCGAGAAATATATGCAATTCACATCCTTTCCTATTATTACATCATGTAATAATAGTAGTTAATAACCATTTAATATAGATTAAATAACGTCTCTCTCGTATCTCATATTACTACCCATTTCCTTCCTAAATTCAGCTACTCTATACAACCATTTCTATTCCAAATTAACTACTTAAACATTAACAAGTTATTCACAACATCACAATCCACAAACCATAGTCCAATACTAACATCTTAAGTTTAGAATTCCACAAAGAGATCAAATACTATCACTTGCATATACAAATATACATTAAATTCCAGAAATTTCATTGCTTATATAATCCATGTCTTCAATCATAAAAAAAAACTCAACGTCACCAAGAAACCCCGCCGACCACTAAGCACAGAATTCATAATCACTAATTCAATTCATTAATAATCGCTTCACTCAAACAATTATCAACTAATAACTAATCAAGGCGTTTCCACATTTTAATAAGATAACTTCATTTCTCCTACCCACAACTATCCTTGTATAATATTTATACCTCGGAGGACATTAAATGCTTTTATAAGTTCCAAAAATCAATATCAATCCATACTTTTCATTCAAGTTCAATTTTCATATTAGCACCCCACTAAAAGTAACAATTAACATTCATAACCATGCTCAAAGATGATCCAATCTAAAACTATAACAAAAGTCACTACCTTCTAGTAAACTTTGGACAATAATTCATATGCATTAATCAAAAATACCAAGTTCCAATTCTCATTTCAAATTTACATCTACACCATGAAGTCCTTCTCAAAATCCATCACATCAAACTTCAACCATTCCAAAAATTCCAACTTGACTATACCATGCTTTCATAATTATTTACCCATATTTTCCAACAACTCAAGAACCTAAGTGACCAATGTTCAATTAATTTCACAAATCATTTTCTTAATAATCCTACAACTTCCCTTAACCACTTACCTTTCCCATACTCTTACCAATTCAATGTTCATAGATTACCCCCCCTCAAATATAACCAAAAATCCCCAATTCAAATAAATCATTAACACTTTGGTACTAGGATAACCTCAATCTAACTCCCTATGTTTAACATGCGAATTTTCCTCTCTTTAACACCTAACACTTTATTCAATCAATACTTCTACCAATCCATGGCTTCACAATCCTAAATGAATATCAATAACCCTTAGGAATCACCAAAACACAATTTACTCAAATCTTCCTCCAATCTCAACATTCTACAATTATTCATTAACATCAATTAATATTACAATCAACCATTTGCTCAAATTCATCTTAAAAATCACATATCTCAATAAAACCCCTACTTAATCAAACTTTCCAACTCAAAGTTTGATTCAAGAGTTTCCACCAACCATTCCAACATTTTAAGATAATCTTTTAGCATGTTACAAACCATAAGGAAACACCAATAATCAGAATAATGAGAGGATTTTCGAAATCCTCACCAAACCCTAGCTTTCCAACACTTAATTTTGTCAAATCATCATCCTAACCCAAAATCAAGTGATCCCAACCTATAGACTACTTAAAAGTCAACCAAATATGGTTTTAAAACCACAAATTCGAATGCAAAAACAGTATAATCAGATTTGATAATAAACCCCCAAAAGTTAGGGTTTTGCATAAACTTCATAAAACTACAAACACCATTCAATTTAACAGTTAGAACACTACAAAATGAAGCTTTTGCTTAGTCTTAATCCATTATCATGACTAAAACCCAAATCCCAATCCAAACCCTCACTCTCAAACGGCTGAAATCACAAAAACTAAGGTAAGAAGAGTGTGAAAAATACTTACGGAGTTCAAGAATGAGAAAAGATGGTGTCACCGCCGCCGGCCGCCGCCGTAATCGCCGGAAATCATTCTCTCAAGGGGCTGGCCGAGCTGGGAGTAAAGGGAAGTGAGGGATGACGAAAATGGTGTTGGAAAGGAAAGGAATGACTTGAAAAAGCCAGAAGAAACCATAAACTAACCTCCCAGCCGCCGTCCGCCGTGAACACTCGCCGGAAAAACAAGAGCTTCGCCGGAAAAACGTCAAGAACGGAGGAGGATGAAGAGGAACAGATCGGCCGAACTCTTAGGTGTAAGAAGGAACCCACTTGATTAGAAAGCTTGTGGAAAAAGGATTGATAATGAAAAAAAAGTGAAGAAAAATGGTGATGGAGAGAAGAGATGGAAGAGAAGTTGAAAAGTGGGTTGAAGGAGGAGGGGCCGACGTGTTTTATGAGAAATGAAATGGAGGGGCATGTTTGGTTTGGATGTTTATGGTTGGGTTTATTGTCATTTGTAGCAAAATTTACCCTAATGTCCTCTTTTAATTCAAATCCACTAAAACTAGCTTTCAATCTCTTTAACCTTCAAAATATTTTAGATTCTACCATTCCTTCATATTTCTATTTCTCCAATTAATTAATTAATTATTTAGATATGTATTACCCAAATTTACCAAAACATCTAAAAAATCTCTAAAAAAATTCTAGAAAAATTCCAAAATTTCCAATTTTTCCATTTATTATTCCCAAAACACTCTCTAATCTTGTATTAAATTTTCAGGATGTTATAACGACATTGCTTGTCACAACCATAATCATTCAAATACAAAATCACATGCCTAATAATGGGCTCATTCTTAAAGTTTGTCATACAAACTAATATCTCTAAAAGCTTAAATGCTTCATTCTTTTCTGTACTTAATAAGCACTTATCTCCTAATTTCGAGGACGAAATTATTTTAGGGGGAGAGATTGTAACATCCCAAAAATTTAATTATGAAAGTTCTATAATTTAATATAGAACAAGGACATTTTATTTGTATTCTTGGAAATCTTTTGCCTAAAGAAAATGGAGGAATTAAAATTAGTGAAGAAGTTTGACTAAAATATAAAAAGGAAAGACAAAAACATTGAAAAATTGTGGACCACAGGGTTAAGGTGCATTTTTAGTACTCTAGAATATAGCAAAGTGCACTTAACATAATACACAATATTGTGGTCAATTTGTGGTAACCAAGAATTATTTTCGTGGCTTATTTAGTAACGACGTTAAATAAGTTAAGTTTGACCGTTATGTGTCAAATTTTGACCGTTAAATTGTGGGGTAAAGGAGCATTTTCAGTACTCTAGAATATAGAAGGAGCACCAAACATAATATACAATATTTTTGTCCAGTTGTGATAACTAAGAATTATTTTCATTGCTTATCTAGTAATTCGTTAGTTAAAACTCACTTTTGTAAGATAAAATCTAATGTGACATAATGATGTGATATATGTATATTGAAATGACAATTCAACGAACATTATTTTAAGTTTATAACTATGTAATCAGATAGAAGTAACTCTTCTTCTATTACATCATAGGGTCAGTAATTTGGTACAAGCCAGTATGACCAACCCGTTTTAATTTGTGTCGAGTAAGTATGACCAACCCGTTTTAACTTAGTATGGCCAACCTGTTTAGTTTATGATTCTTTGCTTACATTTTTTATATATGTAAAATACTAATGACTTATTAGTTTATACATGCATGATAATAGGATAGTCTATGGATTTTTATAACTTTGTAGTGTTTAATTATTTGACACTTTGAATAATATTGTGACTTAGTTGTTTATGGTGTTTAAATATTGTATATTATGTTTGATGCCCCTTATATATTCTAGAGTATTGAAAATGCTCCTTTACCCCACAATTTAACGGTCAAAATTTGACATATAACGGTCAAACTTAACTTATTTAACGTCGTTACTAAATAAGCCACGAAAATAATTCTTGGTTACCACAAATGGACCACAATATTGTGTATTATGTTAGGTGCACTTTGCTATATTCTAGAGTACTAAAAATGCACCTTAACCTCATATTTTATGTGGTGTAGGTAATTTGAAATAAAAAGAAAAAAAAATGCCCATCCCTTTAAACTCTCTTTCTCGGCCTCCCTTATCTCAAACACATACACTCATATAAAAAAAAAACTCTCTCTTCTCACCAATTTTCGTTCATCTTCTTCCTCACGTCCAATTCAATTTTCAGCCGATTCCCAGCAATTTTTGGAGAGAATCTCACTTGCAAATCCAAATTCTAGCTTAGGTAAGTATCCCCAATCATTATATATAAGTTTTGTATAGTTTTGGGAAGAGATTGGGGTTACTTTGAGTTAGGAAATCTGATTTAAGTTTTGGAAAAATTGTTAAACTAAACTTACATGAGTTGGGTATTTAATATGCAAGCTATTCTCATGAAGTTTGGAAGAAAGAACCGATGCTCACTCCTTCTCTGCTCCTATTTTCTGTTTCTTCGTTCCAGCCACTGTTGGGAAACAATATGAGCTTTAAATCACAGCAAAAGTCTCTAGCTATCACTGATTTGAGCTTGGGTAAGAATTTCTGAACCTTGCTATTCTAGTCTTTGTAAAACGGGTGAGGAATTTGAGAGGACCGAATGGGTTCTAATTAGCAAAACCTGATTTTATTTAGGAAAGGCATGTTTTGTTTTCATATATGTGTGAGAATTCTGATATTGCTGCTGTGATGGTTTTCATATGTTTTAATTTTAGATGGAGGTAAAAATGTATATCTAAGTACAAATAAATCTTGTTTGTGATTGCTTTGATTAGTATGCAATTGAGTGTGAATGTAACAATGCTCTTGTTTCCTTTCTTCTTAATTGTTGAACTGATCCTTTAGGAGAAACCACCATTTCTCTGTTTTGGCCTAGAAATGCGTTTGTATAATCACCTTTAAATTTGCTTGGAAAGGAATATAAAGAAATGACAATTATTCTGCCCTGGCTGACTTGTTTTGCATGCTGTTTAAGGGTTGCATATTTAAGGGAGAATATTAATAATGGTACAACAATGACTAAAACAAATTGTGTGAAGGTATATAGTTGTCAAAAATTTCTGTTATTGGCATGCTAATGCAATTAACTGAATTGTGGTGCTTTCTTAGTAGTAGGAATATCACAGATTCAGTTTTAATGAAGATTGTGAGTGTATGTAATTAGAAGTAGGAAGGAATGAAGTTAATTGCTTGAATAAAAATCTGGTTTTGATTGGTTTATGCTTTGTGAAATAGAATGATGTATTGATAGTGCACATTTTTATTTAGAAATGACTGCTATTCTTCTTGCCATGGATGAATGCAATTTTATATAATGATGCGGTAGTTGATTGAATGATGTTATGAGAATGTTAAAATCTGATTCTGTTCACTGCATGTGTTATAATAAATTTTCTGAACTTAAAAATGACATGGCTGAACTGATTTGGAAAGTTAGGGAGGTATATTGATTAAGGATTTTCATCTGTTTTGTTGCCTTTATTGGGTTGCATTTGGCTGAATGAATTCTAAAACTAAAAAGGTGCTAACAAGTATTAAAATGATTGTTTGAAATATGGTAATATCAACTTGTGATCTCTAGTGCTCATATATTGATTGGTTAAAAGTTCTTGTTACTTTTCTCTGCCCTGGCTGAAAGACTTAGGGAACATATTTGAAGGTAGTCAGTATATATGTATAGGGCTGAGAATGTGATGATTAAAGTCAAAAACAATGATTTTACAGGCATGAAGTTGTGTTTTCTTCTTGTTGAATTTAGTCACATGGATTGTATAAAAGTAGAATGAGTAATTGGGAAGGTATAGGGTAATAGTGGTATAGGCTCTTTATGAACCAAAAGTCTGGTTGGTGTGTATGTGTATAATTGGTTTTAAACAAATTTTGTTGGATGGATTCAAATTTGTATGAGTAGTGCATTTGGTGGGAAATCTTTGAGTTCTTTGTTATTGATCCTGTTGTTTTGTGAATGTGCATGTAGTTATGATTTGGCTTTGATTGATTGAAGATGTTTACTTTAGAATAAACTATATAAGAAAAAGGGATTGGGTAGTAATACGAATGAGAGAGACGCTAGTAGATTTATCACAAAGAATGATTACTAACCCACTATTATTACGTTATGTAATAATAGGAAAGGACGTGATTCGCATATATTTCTCGAGGCGTAATAAAGTAAAGGGTAAAGGTAAAGGATTGCTAAAGGGCGACAGGTAATCACACTTAACCTTGCTATAACATTGAGGATGATGTTAGCTGGGATTTTCAAAATCCATTTTCACCCTCTATATATATATATTATCTTTAAAAAGTTATTTTATATAAAACAGGCTATCTGGTGCCTTTCAAACACGATTATTTTCGTATAAAAGAAATTTGAAACATTATAAATACTATCCTGTCTGGTGTGGATGGTGGTTCTGGATTGGTTCAGTTTTGGGTATGATGTGAGAGATTTATATAGTATTCTGTTAGGGATATTGATGGTTAGAGGGAAGGAGTTAAATAGTTGAGATATTGGATGGAATGGTAAGAGTACATGATATTGATGATGAGATTGAAATGGATCGATATGGATATGGAAGAGAATTGTGATTGAAATATTGAATATTGTGGATATGATGTTGACAGGAATATGGTGAGCATTGCATGACACTGCTTTTTATGTACCATCGCGCGATGATAACTGTCGATTGACCAATCGACAGTTATTTGTACTGATGATCCTTTTCGGATTGATTAGACAGGGGATCATAGGTCAACTTATTGAGAGAAAGTGACCTACGGTTGTTTGGCATTGGAGAGCCCAACCGTTCCCGTTCTGTACTGGAAACAGGATTGGAGTTCCCTCTCTGGAGATTGCCAGAGAGGGAAATTGTCCTCTCATTATGGAGAGGGACACAGTTTCAAATCATATAGTGAAGATTAGATGCTTGAATGCCCCGTGATGGCACAATGCATCTATAGGTAAGTGTGAGAGTTGTGGTAGCATCATTTGATTGGAGACTGGGAGAGGATATTTAGTTAATGTGGAATTGACTGAGGGATTTGAGTGATATGTGGAAAGTAGAGATGGTGAATTTGAGTTGTTTTGGACGGAGGGACTTGAATGATGAAAGAAAGACTTGACATGTATATATATATATTATTGGTTTTAAAATGTGGTACCTTTTAGACGCCCTCACTATCGCACATCTCACTGTTATAGTGAGTTAAGCTGTGATTACTGGGACAAATTGTCTCATCCCACGATTACTGACATTTTTGCTGGTATTCATGCACAGGCGCAAGCTTCAGGAAAGGGAAATTAGGTAGTGGAGGTTGTGTAGTTTACTTAGAATTGTATATTGTCAATTTATAGGTCTGCATTCGCTTCCGCATGTATATATATTTATTTATTGTTTAATATCTATTAGTTTTATCTATTAACCATTTTAGGCAAATCCTTTCTAACATGGTTAGCTCTTAATTATCCATGATAGCATCTATATTTTATCAGGAAATCATTTTCTATCATGGATAATGTTTTATTAACTAGAATATTCTTTTTCTAACTATGATAGGTATATTGATATTATGAAAAATCCTTTTCCTATCATAGTTAGTAAATAGATTATATAAGTAAAATGAATATCATTAGTTAATTAGTGATTAAGTAACAGTATGTCACAGCACATGTGAGCACTAGCACGATATTATGGGAATCATAAGTGTTATTGAGACGTTTTGTCTCACTGTATTATTGGTTGTGTTGTTACAGGTGATCATGCATCATAGAGAGCGTTGGGAAGGGATAGTTAAACTGCAATACTTGTAAATTTTAGTCGCGATAACTGCAATTAGATATTGTATATTGCCAAACCTTGGTTGCATTACATCTCTTCCGCACTTTTATCCATCTTGTTTTGGAATAATTGTATTTAACTGTTTATATTTGACTGGGATTGTAGTTATGCATATATATTTTATTGTACAGGCAGGTTTGTTTAAATAACCCTGTTAGATCAGTTGTTTTCTAACATGGTTATTAAGTTGGTGGATAACCGAATTGATGGATTAGTGTAGTTATGTTTGATAACCATGTTAGATCAATTCATTCTAACATGGTTTATATTGACTGAGTGAATGATGTAGTAATGATAATTATGTCACTTTAGGTAGTTCTCTTTCTGACATAATTATCTTTGTGGTATGCCAAATTGTTTATAATTAACAGTGTTAGGATGATCATTTCCCGAACATCGTTAGTTTAAATATCTATGATAGTTCTTGAAATGCAATAAGATTTGTTCTTTCTATCATGGATAATATTTGAGATATGGGTAAATTCTTTTCTAACTATGGTAGCAACATTATTATATGATAATTCTTTTTCTATCATAGTGTCACGCCCTCAAGTTCTATGGCGCGACCGGCACGAAGTTTAAGGTCTCTAAACTTCGTAAGCCATTTTTATTAACTAATATTTCTAAATATTTATCATTTCACGCATTTAACTATATCATTTTCGTCTTAATGTCTATAAAGATAATTACATTAACTAATTGAATGTATAGACAAGTATTATTATTTACAATAATAATAAGAATCAAATTTTCTTTATACGGTTAATTATACCTTCCTTTGTCTTAAAACACGAACAGCTAATCAACATTCTTCAATCTGAAATACAAAGCAATATGTAAATACATGCAATCTCACTATATGACCTTTTTATTTAAATCCCGTAAAGATGAGTCAGCAAATAGATAATAAGATTTGGCCAACAATACAATAAATAAAGATTAGAATATAGAAACTTTAGTTTATTATCACCATACTTGTAATATAAAAAGTATTGAAACCCCAAAGGGAAAAATTTGCATCATATAAAATATAACCCCTCTCAAGTATTGTAAAATCCATATGAAATCTCATTATTATGAAAACTGGTTTTCTATAGAGGAACTGAAACAAGCGAAATAACAGGCGTAGACACACAGTCCGCGAGGGTAAATCACCAGGCGTGACACGAAGTCACGAAAACAGGCGTGGTAAAACCACGAAACAGGCGTGGTAAAACCACGAAACAGGCGTGACACGAAGTCACGAAAACATGCGTAGCTCGAGTCTACGAAAACAGTCGATCAGGTGTAGCTCGAGTCTACGAAAACAAGTGAACAGGCGTAGCTCGAGACTACGAAAACAAGTGAACAGGCGTAGCTCGAGTCTACGAACACAAGTGAACAGGCGTAGCTCGTGTAACATACCTCTTAATAACACCTTATTAACCTACTCACTTCCACCTAATAAAACACATACTCAAAATAATCCAACCAAATGGTGTCTAACCATGTTACTAAAAGTATATCTAACATGGTTAGAAAAAGAAAACGATATCAATCAAAATTAGATGCCCTAACCATGTTAGTAAAGGATTTACCTAACATGGTTAACAAAAGAACTATCATCATCCCAACCAATTCATACAATCAACGTAATAACACAAATCTAACCATGTTAGAAAAGAATCACCTAACATGGTTAGAAAAGAAACCAAGCAAGCAACATAAAAGTTAACCATATTAGAGCGAGGCCCATCTAACATGGTTATATAAAGAAATCACATTAAATCAATCACGTCGTCAATATTTTATATAACCATGTTTGGAAAAGGATTTCCTGAACATGGTTATTCCGAAACACCTGTACAAATAATTATATCAAAAACAAACATTTGATTTAAACATGTCAGCATCGCAAGGCACAATCATCTGCTACATATGTATTAGGAAAACAAGTATTGCCTTTCCATTAACAGGCAGTTGAAATAGGGATTGCCTTTCCAATATCAGGCAAATCTCTTGTACCAATAATCCTGTACGAACATTTCTGCATCATAACCCTATTCATCAAACCAATATCTCATTTTCTCCATAAACAACCATTACACCAAACAGAATACGTAGCATAGCTACAACTATGACATCTTTCATAGTTACACCTTAACTATCAGTAACCAAACAACAACCAGCAAAAACAGCTAATACAATCATCCAACAAATCAATCATTCACAATAATACAAACAAATGCGGAAGCTGATGCAGCCTAATAAATGGCAATATATATTCCTTATAAATCACCTCTGGCCTACTCGTGTGGGCCGGCCGATCCTTTCCCTTCCTCTCTGCTTCCCTCTCTGTGCATGATCACCTGTAAAAATAAAGGGAATGGGGTGAGACAAAACTATGTCTCAGTAATCACTACTTAACTCACTGTGAGACTCAGAAGTGGGGTAGCGGAGTGTCTACAGGGTACCACAGTTTTCAAAACCTGCATAAACCACGTAATACATACATATATATATACAGAACAGATACATCCATCTCTCAATAGGTAAAAATAACTGTGAATGACACTGTGCCCAGTCTCAAATCTGAAAGCATGAAAAAGGGACCACTCTATAATGTGAAAAATCCCTGGTTCCTTTACAACCCGAGGAACCTGTACAATTAACCTATCGATTTGCGCAAATCGATGGTTACATCGGCCGACGGTATTAATAATCAGTGTCATGCAGCATACAAAAGATTTATATGAATATGTATATATTTAAAGTACAGTTTATTAGAAAGGTACCCTATAGCCCACGTTTAAATATAAAGTAATCAAAACACATTTCATTTATATATAAAGTAGAAGAGAATTTTTAGAAATTCTCAACTACCGTCACCCTCAGTATCACAGTCAGTTAAGCGTGATTACCTGCTCAAGCTCAGAAACAGCACTATATATATCCTCAGTTATTGCCTTCCGTGAGCTCCACTCGAAGCATTGCCGACTACAATCGTACAAAGGAGCTGCTGGTGGTCAAGACACAATATCACTGACTTTGACCACCAATTCAAACTAATTCTAAACAATTATTGAAGAAATAATTTACTTCCAACATTTATACTTTCCTATATTCTTTTGTACCCCACAATCCCCTTAACCATTTATTTATAATTCCTAAAGTATTAACTTTACCCTTCTCAACTAACTCTTACCAAAAATAAACCAACATGTAAAACTTGCTAAAACTGCTTCAAAAATATTCCTTTAGTATTCCAAGTGCCTTCTTAACTTCCCAAGTAATCCACTACCATTCAATCACTCTTTTACCTAACCAAGATCTCTTTTAACCAACACTTTAACTACCAAAATTCTTCCCATACACAATTTCCAACAATTGCACTCCTCCACACTTTCATAACACCTATATCAACATTTCTTAACTTCTAATCTAATCCATACAACCCACATTAACAAACTTTCACTTTAATGAGACTAAGAATGCCCATAAATTACAAAACAATCACAAACCACCATATTAGTGTCAAATTTACAACTCATAGTAACTTCCCAACTTCACAAACCTTCCACCAAACTCTAATATTCCCATACATGACCACATCCCTTTCTCTTTAACACTTTAATTACCAAATTCCTTACAAACACCAATCCAAATAAAATCAACATTCCAAC
Source organism: Mimosa pudica (assembly GCA_029929735.1). NCBI lineage: Eukaryota > Viridiplantae > Streptophyta > Magnoliopsida > Fabales > Fabaceae > Mimosa > Mimosa pudica. Next base: position 2,366,583 of record JAKELP010000017.1, on the reverse strand, counting down.
ATCATTAAATAACTTCAATAAACATTTCTTTATCACTAATTTATTCAAACTAACCTTCATGAACAGTTTCCTAACTTCAAAGAATCACAACTTCCACCATAATTTCCCAAATGCTTAATCTCATCTAGAAAATCCAAATGCTTTCACACATAATCAAGTTTAATACCTCAATTCCAATATTAAAACATTAGTGTTCCAAAATCACAATATAAACAAAAACCCTAACTCTAAAGAATACCTAATATTCCCCAAAAATCCTAAGGTAATCTCCCACTTAAAGAAACATCAAATACCCTATCCAAACTTCAATTAACCACTAAATAAGCACTATAGTAGCTTGTAAATACTAAATTCCCAATTTCTCACAAAACCCTAACTTTTAAAAGACAACAACATATCAAAATCAACATCACAAAGGGTTGGAAAAGCTTACAAAGTTCAAGAGTGAGAGGAAAAGAGTGTCACCGCCGCCGGCCGCCGTGCGACTCGCCGGAAATTGACCACTTATGGTGGCTGGCCGAGCTGGGCCTCAACAGAAAAAGGAAGGGATGAGAAAAAAAGTTGGAAGGGCTAGGTGGTTTGAAAGAATCGAAGAAGAAGCAAGGCTTACCTTGCGCCGCCGTACGCCGCCGTTCACCGGCCAAAACCGCCGGAAAAACCTAAAGAAAAACGAAGGAACTAGTGTGAGAACGAGCAGATCGGCCGAGTTCCATTGCACACTGAGTAACCCACGTGATTTTGCAACATTTAATGGAAGAAGGAAGGTGAAGAGATGAAGAAAATGGTGAGAAAGAAAGATGGAAAGTAAGGGGCCGAATGGGTTTGAAGAGAAGGGAGGGGGCGACGAGTTTTTGAAGCATAAGAAAGGAGGGATGTGTTTGGTTTGGTGGAAATGTGGTGGTTCTTTATAATGTGTAGTAAAACATTTATCATAATGTACTCTTTTAATTGAAATTCACTAAAACCAGCCTCCAATCTTCTTAAACTTCAAAATATTTTAGATTCCACTATACCCTCATATTTCTATTTCTTCAATTATTTACTTAATTATTTAGGCACTTATTTTCCCAAAACTTCAAAAAAATTCAAAAATTCCTAATTTTTCCATTTATGATTTCTCAAAACACATTAATCCTGTATTAAATTTTTCAGGATGTTACAATTCTCCCCACCTTTTAGGAATTTTGCCCTCAAAATTCACCATGTCTAACAACTCTTAAAAATAATAAATTGCATAACCCTCTCAATACAGCCCTAAGAACTTGGATTTGGGAAGAAAAATTCCAACTTCTAGTCAAACTAATATACATTACCTCTATTATTTCCAAATTTTCATGTCATATTCCAACTTTATTACACCTTAATTGTTTATTTTCCTTGACTTATATGACCATGAGAGTCATTCATTAATCACCTACCAAAAATTTCACCCCTAATGACCATACATTGCCAATTCCTTAGATCAATCCCTGTGATAAGATCTCATAATTAAAGACAATTTTCACCTCTTTGAAAATCATTATCTTCTAGCGAACAACTAGCTCACCAATCTACATCAACACTTAAGCTTTCTTAATTTGATCTCACACAAAATACTCTCGATCATTTTATCCATTTTGGACTCTTGAGATTGCTCTCTACAGTGGTTTCTACTATTCCATATTCCTAGTTAGGATAGAGTTCTTCTACCAGTATGATGGACTTAAATCTATATCCAATAGTTTCTCCAACAAGTTCACTAAGCTATTTCCCATGTCTTTCATAATCTTAATAAATGAACCAAAATTCTTACTAAGCCTCAAACAAGAAGATTTCAATTTGTAATATTTTCCTTATCTAATAATCTTAACCTCGATCATAACTTTAATTTCACATTAAATTAACTCACCTTAATAACACTTTGATAATAACTTACCTATTTTTAAAATCACAAGTTCTATACTCATAATCCTTTGAATTGATCACTAATCCAAATTTCTCATTCCTTGTATTCCACTCATAAGGCCAACTTCAACCTTTATTTGCATAAACCATTTCTCAACAAAATTTCACCTGTATTCAAGCTCATGAATTCGTACTAAATCTATTTTAACAATTTATTCTTTGATTGTATACAAATTCTAAGGAATCACACTCCTAAGCTAGAAGTTCTTACTAATTCCTCATAACTCCATCGATCAACATTTACTCTTATTTAACGTTATTCTTTATAGATCCCTTTCTTTTGCAACAATTGCCTATTTACTCGACCTTTATTTATATATATCCTACTCTTTCATCACATCACTTAGACGACAATTGCTTAACTATTAAATTCAAACCTAAAATTAAGATTATACTTCCTCTATCTATATTCCTTCAACGGATTCTGAACCAAATAACTAATACAAACCATCGCATCATCATCACCATGTTCACAACTATACTCCAATTGCTCCATTCACTCAATACAACTTAGGTTTCACCGTCCCATATTCTCCTTCATCCTCCACTCCATCAAAATAAATTTAAATCTAACTACTCAAGATGGTAAGAACAGTAATTCATTCAAGTCTTACTATTATCCTTCCCAACCAACAATCCTCAATTTCTAATATCACCTCCAATATATACTTAACGCTTATCATCTATACTCTTACGCAATCTCAATAGAATCAAAGAATCACATTCCAAAAACGCTTTATGAATCAGTTTCCTAAGTCCCATATATGATTTACGTCCCTATGAGCAACCAGAAATCAACTTAAATACCATCCTCATAATTCGTTAATTTTATATCCATACCTATCCTTAGTAATATAGGAACCATAGAAACCTCATGATTAAAGAGAATCTAAAATCATTATACTCTAGCTAATTTAAATTCCAAGTCAAAAGGAACTTCATTTACTCAATTTGTGTCCCTGCACCCATTTTTCTAAATTTGGACCAAATTTAATTGCTCACACCTTCCTAGTACAGTTAACTCAATTTCAAACCTAAGGGCGTTTTCAATTTCCCACTTAAAGTCTACATCAAAGTTTGCCAAACTAACCTCTTCAACCATAATCTTTGAATATAAATAAGTCCTTAGATTACATAACCATAATTCAAATGTCCATAATTAAAATACCTTAATGAAAACCAAGCTTAGTTAACAACTCAGAGAAAAATTCAAACTCACATCCAACTTCAAACAAGCTAGGTCTCACCTAGAGTCAACTATAAGTATCCTCTAACCATTAATGTAACCTTTTCCCACAAAAATTATATTTGATTCCAGTAAAACCACATAATTAAACTCATCTAACTCAAATGTAACCCCTGAATCTTTCAACAATTCGGATTTCAAGATCACCCCTTGATTTTAACAATCACACTCTACTATAATCTCAACTAATTTATTCCAACAAAGAATTATTGTTGAACTGCACTTTCTTCTAGAACAAAATTTCCATTGAACATCCTTAAACTAAAACATTGCCTTTATATTCTACTACACAATTAAAATTTCTTTAACTACCCAAGTCTCAAAGTTCAACCTTAAACCACCATCACAATAATCTACTATCATATTTCCATTCTCCAATTGACTCTTACACATCCCTAATATAATTTCTAACATCTTAGCTCTTCCGAAAGCACCCTCAAGTTCATATCCTACTATAATCTAAAACCAAATCAGGTTGCATTTCACCATTTAATTCAACCAATTATCCATATGCCTATGAATCCAAAACAAAAGGGTCACCAACTCTTAAATTCCCAAACTGGAACCCAATCACAGTCTTCGCAACATTAAATCTGTCGAAATTTCTTTTCTAGATCATATATCTCTAACTATTCAAACCAGGCCAAATTATTCTACAATTTCCAGCATCAACCAAAACACCACATCTTCATTCCTTTCTCAGGCCCTATTCGTCCGTCCCCAAGTAAAGAATGTAGAATTCATATAAACACAACCTAACAGCCAAGTAAAACCCCAAACAATTAGGTACAATTTAAAACATATGACCATAAACTGTATCAAAAAAAAAACATATGACCATAAAATTCTAAGTTCACATGCCAACCTACATGACTATGCGTTGTAAATTATTTCCAAATAACCAAGATTATCCTCCCATTTTCTCACATGTCTTAATTGATCTTTCATAATATCCATAAAACCCATAAATTCCTTGACATAAATACCACTAAATCCCTTGAGAGTAACCTTGACATTCAAACCACTAAACTTCCTATATCATTCTTAATCACTAAACTATGATCAAATCTTTATATTCTTAAATTCAAATTATCCACCATCATTTTCACATAATTTCCTAATCCATTTAGTTTGATAAATATTACCTTTGAACCCAATACTCGTATCAAAATCAAAATTTTAATTGGATACCTCAAAATCCTCCACATCTTTCCCAGACTTATCACACACTTTCCCATTTTAACAAGAATTCATAATCCCACCACTGATTATCACCACAATGCAAAATTTTCTTTTTCTTTTTAAAATATCCTTACTCTATTGAACAATTCACTAGAAATCTTAGTAATCTTTCGAGTGTTTGACAAGATCCTCCATATCTCACTTTCTCTCTAACTTGGAATATTCCTAAATTAATCGCCTTTTCACCAACATCATCTCATTATTAGAAGTTTCCCTCTCAAAATACCAAATTAACTCAAATCTTCCTAAACAAAGATTAATCAATGGGATATCTAGGAAAAGTGCACTATCATCAAACTCAAACGAATCAAACATGCAGAGATATAAATAACTTGCTTAATCCTATTGAATTAAAAATTTGGAATCGCACTCCTTAGAAACCTAAAACCATACTCTGAATATTCCAAGTCATATGCTTCTCAATTCAAAATCAAGCCAGTATAACATTCTAAAATCCACAATTTACACCCGACTTCCAATTCTACATAATCAAGGATTTGCCTAATTAAATCCAAATATACTCTCAAATGTCTCCATCATGAAGCACAATTACATACAACCCAAAACCAAACACATTTGCATACTACAGTATTCAACTCTAAACACAAAATCGGGCTCAAGGTCAAATCCTTCTATTTAGCCACATCATCATTATTTCATAACCTTATAGGTATTATATAACAAATCTAGAACCCAAAACTACACTTAGAATACTACGAGTCATATGTTTTCTCGTCCCAAAATCTAGGTTGTCTTTGGTTTCATTCTGTTCCTAAGCTATGTCAATTTCACTCAAACCATTTCACAATTCAACAATGTTACCTACCAACGCATGATAATCGAATTAGTCCTCACCATAAGGTTTAAATTCCTTTCTACTAATTAATAAACAACTCATTTCAATAATTTCTTAAGTCCAAAACATTCTTCTTCTTTTTTTTAATTCAAAAAAGATAGTCAACTAATCAACTTAACCTCTAAAATAACCTAAACATATCTATTCATTTTATTTACTCCCAAATCAATTTCCTACTTCAGACATTTCAATTTCAATAACAATCATAATATATTTAAAACATAACATATTTTAACAATTACGGTACCGCTCATAAGCTTTAACTGAAAAGCTTATATCCACCAATACTAACTCTTCCCACCTTAGGAATTTTGTCCACAAAATTCGACTGCGTTATCCTGAAAACAACAGTTAGTGATCATGCACAAGAGGAAGGGAAAAGGAATATATATCGCCATTCTATATGCAATGCAACAGGCAGGGTATCGTTTACCATAAAACTGATACCAAGTTGTAACATACCTCCTAATAACACCTTATTAACCTACTCACTTCCACCTAATAAAACACATACTCAAAATAATCCAACCAAATGGTGTCTAACCATGTTACCAAAAGTATATCTAACATGGTTAGAAAAAGAAAACGATATCAATCAAAATTAGATGCCCTAACCATGTTAGTAAAGGATTCACCTAACATGGTTAACAAAAGAACTATCATCATCCCAACCAATTCATACAATCAACGTAATAACACAAATCTAACCATGTTAGAAAAGAATCACCTAACATGGTTAGAAAAGAAACCAAGCAAGCAACATAATAGTTAACCATATTAGAGCGGGGCCCATCTAACATGGTTATATAAAGAAATCACATTAAATCAATCACGTCGTCAATATTTTATATAACCATGTTAGGAAAAGGATTTCCTGAACATGGTTACTCCGAAACACCTGTACAAATAATTATATCAAAAACAAACATTTGATTTAAACATGTCAGCATCGCAAGGCACAATCATCTGCTACATATGTATTAGGAAAACAAGTATTGCCTTTCCATTAACAGGCAGTTGAAATAGGGATTGCCTTTCCAATATCAGGCAAATCTTTTGTACCAATAATCATGTACAAACATTTCTGCATCATAACCCTATTCATCAAACCAATATCTCATTTTCTCCATAAACAACCATTACACCAAACAGAATACGTAGCATAGCTACAACTATGACATCAGTCATAGTTACACCTTAACTATCAGTAACCAAACAACAACCAGCAAAAACAGCTAATACAATCATCCAACAAATCAATCATTCACAATAATACAAACAAATGCGGAAGCTGATGCAGCCTAATAAATGGCAATATATATTCCTTATAAATCACCTCTGGCCTACTCGTGTGGGCCGGCCGATCCTTTCCCTTCCTCTCTGCTTCCCTCTCTGTGCATGATCACCTGTAAAAATAAAGGGAATGGGGTGAGACAAAACTATGTCTCAGTAAACACTACTTAACTCACTGTGAGACTCAGAAGTGGGGTAGCGGAGTGTCTACAGGGTACCACAGTTTTCAAAACCTGCATAAACCACGTAATACATACATATATATATACAGAACAGATACATCCATCTCTCAATAGGTAAAAATAAACGTCAATGACATTGTGCCCAGTCTCAAATCTGAAAGCATGAAAAAGGGACCACTCTAAAATGTGAAAAATCCCTGGTTCCTTTACAACCCGAGGAACCTGTACAATTAACCTATCGATTTGCGCAAATCGATGGTTACATCGGCCGACGGTACTAATAATCAGTGTCATGCAGCATACAAAAGATTTATATGAATATGTATATATATACAGTACAGTTTATTAGAAAGGTACCCTATAGCCCACGTTTAAATATAAAGTAATCAAAACACATTTCATTTATATATAAAGTAGAAGAGAATTTTTAGAAATTCTCAACTACCGTCACCCTCAGTATCACAGTCAGTTAAGCGTGATTACCTGCTCAAGCTCAGAAACAGCACTATATATATCCTCAGCTATTGCCTTCCGTGAGCTCCACTCGAAGCATTGCCGACTACAATCGTACAAAAGGGCTGCTGGTGGTCAAGACACAATATCACTGACTTTGACCACCAATTCAAACTAATTCTAAACAATTATTGAAGAAATAATTTACTTCCAACATTTATACTTTCCTATATTCTTTTGTACCCCACAATCCCCTTAACCATTTATTTATAATTCCTAAAGTATTAACTTTACCCTTCTCAACTAACTCTTACCAAAAATAAACCAACATGTAAAACTTGCTAAAACTGCTTCAAAAATATTCCTTTAGTATTCCAAGTGCCTTCTTAACTTCCCAAATAATCCACTACCATTCAATCACTCTTTTACCTAACCAAGATCTCTTTTAACCAACACTTTAACTACCAAAATTCTTCCCATACACAATTTCCAACAATTGCACTCCTCCACACTTTCATAACAACTATATAAACATTTCTTAACTTCTAATCTAATCCATACAACCCACATAAACAAACTTTCACTTTAATGAGACGAAGAATGCCCATAAATTACAAAACAATCACAAACCACCATATTAGTGTCAAATTTACAACTCAAAGTAACTTCCCAACTTCACAAACCTTCCACCAAACTCTAATATTCCCATACATGACCACATCCCTTTCTCTTTAACACTTTAATTACCAAATTCCTTACAAACACCAATGCAAATAAAATCAACATTCCAACATCATTAAATAACTTCAATAAACATTTCTCCATCACTAATTTATTCAAACTAACCTTCATGAACAGTTTCCTAACTTCAAAGAATCACAACTTCCACCATAATTTCCCAAATGCTTAATCTCATCTAGAAAATCCAAATGCTTTCACACATAATCAAGTTTAATACCTCAATTCCAATATTAAAACATTAGTGTTCCAAAATCACAATATAAACAAAAACCCTAACTCTGAAGAATACCTAATATTCCCCAAAAATCCTAAGGTAATCTCCCACTTAAACAAACATCAAATACCCTATCCAAACTTCAATTAACCACTAAATAAGCACTATAGTAGCTTGTAAATACTAAATTCCCAATTTCTCACAAAACCCTAACTTTTAAAAGACAACAACATCTCAAAATCAACATCACAAAGGGTTGGAAAAGCTTACAAAGTTCAAGAGTGAGAGGAAAAGAGTGTCACCGCCGCCGGCCATCGTGGGACTTGCTGGAAATAGACCACTTATGGTGGCTGGCTGTAACATACTGTTACTAATTCCCTGATTAATTCAATAATACCCTCACTAACTATGATAGAAAAATGATTTCCAGAATATCAATAAATCTATCATAGTTAGAAAAAGAATTTCCTAATAATAATCATTATCCATGATAGAAAAGAATTTTCTTAATATAACCTGAACACTATCATGGATAATTAATGGCTAACCATGTTAGAAAGAAACACCTAACATGGTTAGAAAAAGAGCAACCTAGTACATTTCCCCGATTAACCAATAATATCAATACAAATAAAAATATGCGGAAGCGAATGCAGACCTATACATTTTGGCAATATACATGTATAAATAATAAAAACAACCTTTGAAACTTAGTTCCCTTTCCTGTTGCTCGCGCCTGTGCATGATCACCTGCAAAAATGTAAGTAATCGTGGCGTGAGACAACTTGTCTCAGTAATCTACTACTTAACTCACTATAACAGTGAGATGTGCAGTAGTAAGGGCGTCTAAAGGGTACCACAGTTTTAAAATCAATATATATACAAGAACCAAGCATTCTTCCATTTACCATTCCAGGCCCTTTTGTCACGTCCAACACAAATCAAGTCCATCATTTCTACTTTCCAAATATCACTCAAAACCCCTCAATCAATTTCCACATCGATAAACTTCACCATCCAATCTCCAAATTCATGCAGTCATTATTGTAAATCTCATACACATAGTTCTCAAATCCAACTTCTCGTCATCCAACTTCTCGTCTCTCATCCATGTACAACCCTGGTGCTCTACTCATGCCATCCTGGAGGCACTACACTCGAGCCTTATATAATCTAAATGATTTGACACTGTGCCCCTCTCAAAAGTGAGGGGGCAATTTCCCTCACTGGTAAACCCATGAGAGGGAAACCCCAATCTGTCTCCAATCAGAAAGGGAACAGTCCCTGTCTCCAATCAGAAGACTGCTGGTCACAGTCTCCAATCTGTTGACCATTCGTCACAGTCTCCAATCTGTTGACCCGTACAAATAACCGTTGATTGGCCTATCAAACGGTTATCATCGCGCGATGGTACATATTTCTCAGTGTCATGCAATGCACCCAATTCCTTTCAAAATCTGAATCCTATTCAATATCTCAATCACCATTTCCTTCAAACATATCAATATATCCTGTGATATTTTCCGGCAACACCTCTTTCAAATTTCTTCAACCACAACATACAATTTTTCTAACTCAAATCACTATTCCTTAACTTAAATTTCCAAAGCCTCAAACCCTTCATCTCTCACCTTCTCTTATCTATATTAACTCTCAATGTCACTGCCAGAACACTATACCTATATACCTTTCAAACCATTACAGCTCAATAACAAACACCAGCCAGAATAATATATATATAGTGTCACAAATTTCTTTATATGAAAATAGTCGTGTTTGAAAGGCACCCGATAGCCTATTTTGTATAAAAGTAAGTTTTAAAGATTTTATATTTATATAGAGGGTTATAAAGGATTTTCAAATCCCACCTAACATCACCCTCAATGTTATAGCGAGGTAAGAGTGATTACCTGAACCTGCTCCACATCAAGACAATACAATATCAATGAAGTCCTCGCTCGTAGCTGCTTATTGATATCCACAATCACTAGACAATGCGACAACATTGTGTCAATACAATTCACGTCTATATGACTTGATTAAAGTTAAAACCATATAAAGTCTAAGATAACTACTCATCCTCAATTATCTTATCGAATCATGAAACCCCAAAAATTATACTTAGGAAAGTCTTTCCAAATCACTAACTATGATTATTAATATCCTATTGATCCCCAATATCAATCAACCATTAGTCATTCTCAATACAAGCCAAAAATTCTTCTTATACCATTGATATCCTATCTTTGATATTCCGAATTCTCAACAATCTCAATCATCAATAATCAAATTATCTACATTAAAACAAACCTAAAGTGACATCATCCCCTATCCATTATAAACTCAATCCCATCGTTTATTTTAAATATTAGGCCCTATGTGACAAATTCACTTTAGATCATCAATCTGAGACCTACAAGATTTTTCTCGAACTTAGCTATATCATTCTCAACCATAATGATCCTTAACAACTCATATGTAATTTCCCACTACCTTTATGATAAGTCATGGTCTCTAATTAGACCACATATCATCCTAAAACCATCAATGCCTAACTCTACTAAAATATTTCGAATATCATCTACTTAATCTTTTACTACTTCAATCAACAAGTTAACCCACATCTTCAGAATCAATATAAATCACACGAAACAGCATCTTTCGTTCTTGCACAACAAATCCATGTAACTAACTAAAAACTTCCACAATCCTTCCACATCAATTATCATTCTTAACCAAATTGAGCATAGCCTGATTTTTCTCACATCATTAATCTAGATCGTCCCCAATACTCAAATCAATCTATTACAACAATTTACCACCCCTTATAAAGCACACAAGAGCTCCCAATCCCATCCAACAATTTTTTTCTAACTAAATAACACCTTCAATAAACCTAAACGCCACTGCACAACTATAAATAACATCCAAAAGCCACACTACAAAGGATCTCCAAGGATTTCTTTATTGAAACCTGTCTTAATCAATCTTTTGACAAACAAAATTTCACTTACGATTATCTCTAACTATATTAAACCAATCGTCATCACCATTTAACTTACCTAAACAAGTTAGAACCATAAATTCCTAAAATATTGCTGCATTTTCGAAATTACCCATAAACCGTAGCTTATAAACACTATAATCTGTCAAAACTTCATTCTAACCCAAAATCAAATAATTCAAACCTATAGGGTACCTAGAAACCAACCAAAAATGGTTGTAAAACAATAAAATTGAACCCAACAGCTGTCTTAATCAGATTTGATGTCAATCCCCAAATTCTATGCAAGATCTCACATTTTAAGCTCAAAATTTGATTCAAGAGTTTCCCCAGCTAGCCAAACAATTAAAATTCGTCGATTTGGATACACAAACCTTAAGGCATCTGTAAAATACCTAAAACCATCGTAAATTTCGAAATACCCCAAGACTTAAGGAATTTCAACACTTTATATGACCAACAGTGAAATCTAGCTCATATCTCAACTCATTAATCCACTAACAATCATTTGTAAGCATTAATAGGTCAAATGAAATTATCAAATCCATGACAATTGCCACAAAATTCAAAAGCCCCTTAAAAGCCTACCCAAATCAAAATTTTTCTAACACATATAACTCATACAATCAAATCTAATAAATTTAATCATATCATCATCATTATATAGCCTTAATAAATGTACCATATCAACTAATTAAACCCAATCACTCAGATTTTGATCAAACAAGCAAAACCCTAGCTTTATCATATATAAAAAAAATTAAGAAATCAAGGTTTAAATAGCAATAGAAGTGTATGGGGGCTTACCCATCCTTCACAGCCGCCGGAAGCTCGTCGGAATCGGCCACTTATGGTGGCTGGCCGAGTTAAGCCTCCATAGAAAAGGGAAGGAGGTGAGAAAGTGAAGTTATAAAGGAAAACTAACTTGAAGAACCAAATGAAATTGTGAACTCACTTCCAAAAGCCGCCGGCCGCCGCGGGACACTAACCCCTCGCCGGAAAACGTAGTTCGACGCCGGAGAAGAAAAAGAACAAAAGGACCATGGATCTGACTCAAGCTTAACAGTTTTAAGGTGAAGAGAGTGCAAGAAACGAAATGGGTGTGGTGGAGGATGAGAGAAAATAGCCATGAGTGTGTGTGGAAGAGAGAAAGAAAGAGGAAAGAAAGAAAAAAAAAATGAAGATGGTGAAGATGAGGGTGGTCGGCGAATGTAAGGAAGGAGGAGGGAGTTGGTGTTTTATTTTGTTTATTTTAATGGGTTGGTGTAACATTTAGGGAAAACTACCAAAGTGCCCTCTTTAATCTTCAATTCACTAGGTTAGGCATCCAACTTCCTTAACATCCAAAAATGTTTCTAATTCCACAATACCTTCATAAATTCTAATTTTTCTAACTATTTAATTGATATTTTAAGCAATTATTTACCAAAACTTCCAAAATGTCTAAAAATTCTAACTTTCTAAATGTCATTTACAAAAACATTTTTCTAATCCTGTGTTAAATTTTCAGGATGTTACACTGGCCGAGCTGGGCCTCAACAGAAAAAGGAAGGGATGAGAAAAGAAGTTGGAAGGGCTAGATGGTTTGAAAGAATCGAAGAAGAAGCAAGGCTTACCTTGCGCCGCCGTACGCCACCGTTCACCGGCCAAAACCGCCGGAAAAACATAAAGAAAAACGAAGGAACTAGTGTGAGAACGAGCAGATCGGCCGAGTTCCATTGCACACTGAGTAACCCACGTGATTTTGCAACATTTAATGGAAGAAGGAAGGTGAAGAGATGAAGAAAATGGTGAGAAAGAAAGATGGAAAGTAAGGGGCCGAATGGGTTTGAAGAGAAGGGAGGGGGCGACGAGTTTTTGAAGCATAAGAAAGGAGGGATGTGTTTGGTTTGGTGGAAATGTGGTGGGTTAAGGTGCATTTTTAGTACTTTAGAATATAGCAAAGTGCACTTAACATAATACACAATATTGTGGTCAATTTGTGGTAACCAAGAATTATTTTCGTGGCTTATTTAGTAACGACGTTAAATAAGTTAAATTTGACCGTTATGTGTCAAATTTTGACCGTTAAATTGTGCGGTAAAGGAGCATTTTCAGTACTCTAGAATATAGAAGGAGCATCAAACATAATATACAATATTTAAAGGACCTTACTTACATCATGTTCTTTTCTCCAGGTTCTCAAGTTCTTTTAATATGGGAGTGACATGTGTCCTTTTATAACAATCATTCATTCAATCTAATGGCCTATATTGAAAGAACTTGAGAACCTAGAGAAAGGAACATAATGTAAGTTTTTCCCATATTTAAACACCATAAACAACTAAGTAACAATATTATTCAAAGTGTCAAATAATTAAACACTACAAAGTTATAAAGATCCATAGACTATCCTAATATCATGCATGTATAAACTAATAAGTCATTAGTATTTTACATATATAAAAAGTGTAAGCAAAAAATCATAAACTAAACAGGTTGGCCTTACTGAGTTAAAATGGGTTGGTCATACTGGCTCGACACAAATTAAAACGGGTTGGTCATACTGATTTGACTCAAATTAATGACCCTATGATGTAATAGAAGAAGAGTTACTTCTATCTAATTACATAGTTATAAACTCAAAATAATGTTCGTTACATTGTCATTTCAATATACATATATTACATCATTATGTCACTTTAGATTTTATCTTACAAAAGTGAGTTTTAGCTAACGAATTACTAGATAAGCAATGAAAATAATTTTTAGTTATCACAGATGGACTAAAATATTGTATATTATGTTTAGTGCTCCTTCTATATTCTAGAGTACTGAAAATGCTCCTTTACCCCACAATTTTACGGTCAATATTTGACACATGACGGTCAAACTTAACTTATTTAACGTCGTTACTAAATAAGCCACGAAAATAATTGTTGGTTACCACAAATGGACCACAATATTGTGTATTATGTTAAGTCCACTTTGCTATATTCTAGAGTACTATAAATGCATCTTAACCCAATGTGGTGGTTCTTTATAATGTGTAGTAAAACATTTATCATACTGTACTCTTTTAATTGAAATTCACTAAAACCAGCCTCCAATCTTCTTAAACTTGAAAATATTTTAGATTCCACTATACCCTCATATTTCGATTTCTTCAATTATTTACTTAATTATTTAGGCACTTATTTTCCCAAAACTTCCAAAAATTTCAAAAATTCCTAATTTTTCCATTTATGATTTCTCAAAACACATTAATCCTGTATTAAATTTTTCAGGATGTTACAGCTCGAGACTACGAAAAACAGGTGCAACCCGAAGGTCACGAAAACAGGCGTGTCTGAAAGACACGAATACAGGCGCAGGTACAAGACCCACGAGAACAGGCGCTATGTGTCTAGTTCCTCTAACAAAAATATATGTATCTAGTAATAAATAATTAATTTGAAATCAGATATCAAATCTCATCATCCGTAAGACTTCAAAATGTTTTGAAGCATGCTTGATGCCCATATACCAATAACAATAACAAATATTCTGGGGAAAACGATAACTCTTTATCAAATAGTTTATAATAAAATACTTCAGTATGAAATTCCACATCAGTACCTTTAAAACTTTCAAATAAGTTTTATCCATAAGTATAAAATATACTTTGAACAAATATAGTAGAGAATAAAAGAACAAAATGAATTCTTTAATCATACAACAAAGAAAAATATAAATTAGTTGGCAACCCATAACCCACCACCCATGCCAAGAGGAAGCAAAGCATTATAAAACTCAAAGTATTACATCCAACTTCATTATCCTTTAGTCACCGCATTAGAACAAATATTTACACTTTCATCATTATATGCCACTAACTTCAAAACCACCATTCCTCTTTCTTCCTTACCACAGACACATCCCAATATAGTGCAAAAGTAAGTTGACGTATCGCTTCTTTCACTACATTCATTTTTAATTTCCGCATTACCTCCATATTCTAAATTCTAATAAGCAAATTCGTCATCCTAACTTCCAACATTAAACTAAACAACTATTGTTCACATTATCCTACTACTAAAGTTTATCGGTATGAAAAGCTGAACAAAACAACTCTTTATACCCAAATCATATATCAAAACAGCAATATTATTCTTTCTAAAGTCTTCAAACAACCCATCTTACACTATGATCAGCACAATTTGTTGTTAAATATCATAAGCCTTACATAAGTGTTCACTAGTCTCTCCTGATTCCATAATATTCAGATATAAAATTAATAACCATGCATATGCATGCTCCACTCCACTCATGAATCCTAATAGGCTAGTCACTACCCAACCCTTTTCATTGAACCAAGGTTTTAAAACCCGAGCCGGACGTCGAGCCGGAAAACTGAGCAGTTCATGGTTGAAACGGTTGAAACGGTTGGACCGTTCGGTCGAACCGGTGACGTAATAATTTAATGAAAATTAAATATATAAATATTGTTAATACTTAATAACTTAATATAATTAGGATGAAGATATTTTTTTAATCAAGTTAATTTTTTTTTAATCAAGTTCATTTTTTTTCTGTTGATATATTTTTTTTTTTGAAGTCTTCAATTTCTGACCGGGCCGGCTCGTTCCGGTTCAAGGCCCAACTCCGGCTCCCGGGTCAACAACGGCTTAAAAGCGGCCTAAAGCGGGCTGACCAGGGAAGCGGCCCAACAGAGTCAAACGAGCCGTTTTTTCCACCGGCCGACGGTCCAACCGGTCGGACCGTCCGGCTTGGGTCGGGTTTCAAAACCTTGCATTGAACACATTTTAAAGCAACACAACATGAAATAAGGACCAGTTTCAGTTAGAACTTAAAGAAAAGGAAAGCTAAACATTAACAAACAAAAAACAGAATTGAAGACATCGCCATTACACATTACCATCATAACCATTAACCAGTCATAAAACACAATCATTTCATTAACCAAATTGGAAAGATAACTCAAACTCAAACAATGTTCACTTGTGTTGATATACATAACACTCAATTTAGAGAAAAAGACTTTTATGCTTCAGTAAGCTAAGTCCCAAGAAATTTTCAATATTATTCAATAAAACTTCATATTCTCCTACTCAAACTTCTCAAACACCCATCAAAATAAAACAATCATAATAGTATAAATTTTAAGTCTCAAGAGATATTCCTTTCATTTATAACAGCAACACAAAAATTAGTTCCCTTTTCCATGGATTATTTTATGGTTTCACCTCATTTTTAAAAAAAAAACTCTTATGCTGACTTTCATCTTTAAATCTTTAGTCCCTTCATTTAGGAACTCAAAACATAACAAGAATGGAGAAAATTTAAGCTGCATACTCTATCCTACACTAAACAAGCAGAAACTTTATCACACATCTTTAATGTCAAAATTCAAAATAGACTAACATAACAATTTCTCGCTGCTTATCCTTCCCAAATTTGAATTACATCATTTTTATATCCCTTTCATTGCCAACATCATAACACAAAATGAATCTATTAACACATGGAAATAAACAAGAATTCCATAACAATATCAAACCACCCAGAGCTTTAACATGCAAGCAAACAACTGATTTATAGTCAATGTTACCCCACAAAATATAAATTTCATTCCAGAAAACTCTCATTCAATAACATTCAAGTATAACTAAATGCCTTCATATCATATCTCAAAACCAAAATCCACTTTGATTTCCTAGCTCTAACCATTCAAAAGCAATTCCACAATTACCTCAATTAATTGAACCATTTAGGGCCATTAGTAAACACCAACGAGCCTATAAAAACAATTAAGCATAATTTATTCATCCTTCTGCACCTGTCCTAGTGATTCACCAATATATAATTAACTCATTTGGGGTTAAGTTAAACCACAAACTTAACTCAAAAACTTATATTTTACTTCATATAAATTTGCTCATAACCTTTAATATCCTGAATCCTGAATCACCTTAAATGGTGTTGGTCTCCGCCCAAAACTATGCAACAAGTCAATACAATTTAACCAAAAACTGAAATCTAACCCATTAAAACCTAAAAGAATTATATTTGAACTTCTCTTACTATATAACAACCATAAATCATGTTTAAAGGATTTAATTATAGCTCTTGAACGTAAACCAACTTTAAGCAAGTAAACTCTCAAGTAGGATTGTCAATAGCTAATGTAAATCAATATTCATCATCATATAACTTAATTTAACAAATTAGGATCATCAATTCTCAGAAAGCTTGCTGGATTTTCGAAAATCCCATTAAACCCTAGTTTTCTAGCACTTTAATTTGACCAAGCTTCATTCTAACCCCAATTCAAGTAATTCTAATCCATAGACTAGTTAGAAACCAAACTAATTTGGTTTTAAAACAGCAAAAATCAAGCTCAAAAGACATAGGAATCGATTTACACCAAAAGCCTCCAACTTTCACAATGGAAACCCTAGAAATCAAGCATAATATAGAGGGAAAATTTAAAGGAGCTTACACACACTATATGGAGCTGGAGATTCGCTGGAGAAGCCCCAAATCACCGGAGAACTCGTGCTCTCCTTTCTTTGACAGCACACACGCACACACAAGGGAGGAGGAAAGAAAGACACGGAAGGGAGATGGAGTGAACCACGACGGCTTCACAGACCACCGTCGACGGTGGCAGCTCCGTGGCGGCGTGGGGCAGCGCCGAGAGAGAAGGACAGAGTGTGAGAAGAGGTGGAAGATTCTAGACCCATGGGAGGAGTGTTTTATGATGATGATTACGGTGGAAGAAGAAGAGAAACTTAAATAAACATATTGATGACAATAATTACCAATTTGCCCTAACTCTTAACCTTTATTTACTCCTCAAATAATTCAATTATGTGTCAAAGTTAACTCCATAAAAGTAAATTCACTTAGTCAATTATAATGTTTCCATCACCATATTCTTATTTAAGCTACAAATTATTTTTCATAGAATTTCTAATCTAAAAAAAACAGCACTTCTGAAACATTTTCTTTAATTTCTAGATAAAATAAACACATTAATTTATTATAAATATATTTATCCTCTTTTTTTTGTGTACAATGATTTTTAATTTACTAAACATACTTGAACCTTAATTAATTCTTTATTATCTCTAATCTGGAAAATGGGGTGTTACACATAGTTACTAGTAATGATAATTTGTATGAACATCCTTCTCCTATTATAGTTAATAATAATTGTAGTGATTTGGGATGATTATTAAGAGTTTAATGGAATTAAGTTTTAAATTTGACACGCGCGATGGCTCTCGTCTAACGCAAAACTCGGGTGTGTTTGGGTCATTTGGAACAAAGATTTATGCTAGTCGAAACGATGTGAAAGCGCGTTTAGGGGAGGTTCAATATTATGGCAAACTTGTTGATATACTTGTGCTCAACTACAATGGTGCATTCCCCGTTCTGCTATTCAAGTGCGATTGGGCAGACACTAGGGAAAAAGAGGCAACAACATTGACGTTCTCGGCATCACCTCGGTGAATTTCTCGAGACTCTTCCACACAGGGACATTACCTGACGATGAGCCATACATCGTTGCTGACGAAGCGCAGCAGATTTATTATGTTCCTGATCCTAAAAACAAAGATTGGCACATGGTGATTCAGGTGAAACCTCGCGATGTGAACAATTGAGACAACTCAACTGGTTGCTCCTAATAATTTAGAATATTTGATCCCAGAAGGGGATGAACCGATACTAACTGTTAGAGAGCGTGAAGATGGTGACGAATGAAACGATTATTGTATATATAAATATATAATCGTACGTTGTTGTATTTTACTATTTTCATTAATTAGTAACTATTTTACTTAATTCAATTTTGGGTAAAGGTGCAAAACTAGCCACCGTAAATTTTCAAATGGACAACTTTAACACCCCTAAATTGGACGGGGCAAAACCGTACATTGTAAATAAAAATGGGACAAATTTATCCTCGTCGTTAACTTGTGCAACGGACGTTTGTGTTTGTGTGGGGCCCACCTTCATTAATCTACATGGCAATACAGTCAGCAATCCAACATGACAAATTTTCTTGGGAAAATTAAATACAGGTCCCTTGTAAGGGACTTAATATTAGAAAAGTCTCTATAACTAGGGAAATTAAAGTAGAGTCCCTTGGGACTATACTTAAATTATTTTTGGGCACGTGGGTCCCACAGATAATATTAAAAATAATTTACCCTCCCACACCCCTTCTATCTCCTATCTCCTCCCATCTTCTTCGGCCCCCCTCCCCCCACCACCCAAAAAACTCTCCACCCTCCCCCACGGCCCCACCCTCCACCCCCACCCAAAATATATATACATTTTCTCTTCCTCTCCCTTTCTTCCTCACACATACACACTGTTATATCTTCATCATCATGGTTCCTCTCTTTTCTTCCTCCCCATTAACTCCAAAAGTCACCTGCTTCCTCCAAGCAAGAACCAACACCTCCAAGCTCAGCCTTCTTCCCCAGATTCAAACTTATTCTTCTCTCCATTTCTCTGTTCTCACTCTCGACGTCGTTCGTCGTTCTCCTCAACTCCGGTGAGACGCAACAGCGTTCAACGGCGAGTTCCGGTGGATGACAACCCAAAAAAAAAAACCGTCACCACTGTTGACCTCCCTCATTTCCTCACTGCTTTCGTTTTTTTTTTCTCCACCGTCCTTCCTCGTTTTTCCGGCGAGCGGTGAGCAGCAGACCTGAGCAACGGCGGCGGCGTCATAAGTTTCCCCTTCCGGCCACTCACGTGGGGGTTGAACTGATGGGCGGAGCAGGAAGGCTTTGGAGTTGGTGGGGGTGGAGGGTGGGTCCGTGGGGGAGGGTGGAGTTTTTTTTGGGTGGTGGGGGGAGGGGGCCGAAGAAGAATAAGATGGGAGGAGATAGGAGAGAGAAGGGGTGGGGGAAGATATTTCCTACTTGCATTGTAACATAGCCCTCTTCTAAGCTTATAATCATCTTGGCTGTTTTCATAAATAGCCTTCCCAAAATCAAAGAGTCATCCATCCTAGTTTCACTAGTCATGTCTAGCATATAAAAATCCACTGGAAATACTAGTTCCCTAACCCTCACAAGAATATCCTCAATAAATCCATAGGGTTTCTTAATGGACCTATCTGCCAATTGGACCACAACACTAGTTTCACTCAAATTCTTCAACCCTAGTGCAAAGTAGGTGGCCTTAGGCATGACGTTAATGGCGGCTCCTAAATCAAGAAGTGCTTTCCCAAAGCTAAGTTTCCCCGGCAACGGCGCCACTTGATTTAACCTTTTTGTCGCCTAAAAAGATTAATCAAAACAATTCAATACTCTATTCCACTATTTAGATAGCGGTGAGTACAGGTCTTTCCACGGTTCAGGTTATCTTGCTAATTGAAAGTATATAAGTCACGCAAATTAACAAACAGTTTGAGTGTGTGTTTATATCTACAATTAAAATATAAAAGGTACTGAAAGTATGAGTGTAGAGAATCAATAGGTGGAATCTCCTCCTTCAAGCCTCGATTTGTGCATCTCAATTGTTAGGCCTCATGTGACAATTTCCTCTTAATTAACTAGCTTAAATCGGCCAAGACCTCTTAAAACTAAGAAGTGTTAGCTAGTTTAAACTGATTAATTAATATAGTCTAGCCTTGAACTTGATGCATATCCTTAGGTGAGATAGAAATCAAAACTAACTTCTATTTAACATTCACTTCAAGAATCAAACAAAATGTACTCACATATGCTTAATCTCATGAAGCTACACAATGTATACACCTAACACACGTGGAAGTTCAAGATCTAGAAGTTAGATTTACAAGCTTGAAAGAATAAATGAACTCTACACAGAAATCTCTATGCAGAATCCTAGATCTAACATACCTAAAAATCTCCAGACATGAAAGATCTAAGTGATTACAAGCTTGAAAACCTAGAAAAGGAAAATTCTCACATAAGGCCAATTACATTGAAGCTCGAACACAAATCTGGACTTGAAGGAAGGAGAAGAACGCTTAGCCGCGCATGGAGATGGAAAGAATGAAGGATTTGCGAAGTGAAATGGCCATGGCGGAGGTTGCGAGGTGAAATGGATGAAGAAGATGAAGATGGAGTTGAGAGAGTTTGTTAGAGGAGAGAGAAAATGAAAGTGAAGTGAGAGAAGAGATTCTTTAAAGTTAGTTATGTTTGGGGTTTTATAGTGGTGAGTAACTTTGGGATTATCGCCCAAAGGGTAGTTTTGGTATTTGGTAAAGGTTAGGATGAATGTGGACTAGATCTCATCTCCATGCATTTCTAAAGGTTCCTCCTTTTTCCTCAAAGTGATTGTGCTTCCCTTTTTGCCCTTAATGAGCCCTCCAGACTTGAATTTGACCTTGGCGCCAATTTTGCCTCATTTGGAAAGATGCTCCCCAAGTACCTTCAAGCTGCAGGGTTGACTTTGCCTTAAATTAACTCTGCACCAAAGACTTCTGAAAAGTAGTTGACATTTCTGATCATTGTGCAGTCTGGCTCATGTACTCGCTGGCTGATGGACTTCAGCTTCCGCATGTCAAAACTGTCCGCCAGCGCCAGCACGTTCACTTCCGGATGTAAATCCACTTCCGGATGGAAGTTCCCTTCTTCAAGTAGCTCAGCTTCCGGATGTGAACTTGCATCCTGATGTGAGTACTCTTCCAAATGTGACTTTGCTTCCGGATGTGAACCTGCATCCGGATGTAACTTTGAGTACTTGTCATCTAGCCTTCCTTCTTGCCAAGTTATCTCCACTGAAGCTCCACCAAGGGTATGTAGGGCCCACTTGGGACCCCCCCTACATGAAAAACACATCTCATAGTCAAAATGACCAAAATACCCTTAGTTTCATAAAATGCAAGTAATAAGGCTATTATTCTTCAAATATTTATACATAAGCATGTGCATGAAAATGTAGCAATAATGATCAAATATAACAAATAAGCCACACTAATTAAGCTCAAATGCACATGCTTAAAGGTATGAAATTTGGTCTAATCAGAGGGTAAATTATTTTTAATACTATCTGTGGGGCTCACGTGCCCAAAAATAATTTAAGTATAGTCCCAAGGGACTCTACTTTAATTTCCCTAGTTATAGGGACTTTTCTAATATTAAGTCCCTTACAAGGGACCTGTATTTAATTTTCCCAAGAAAATTTGTCATGTTGGATTGCTGACTGTATTGCCATGTAGATTAATGAAGGTGGGCCCCACACAAACACAAACGTCCGTTTGCACAAGTTAACGGCGAGGCTAAATTTGTCCCATTTTTATTTACAATGTACGGTTTTGCCCCGTCCAATTTAGGGGTGCTAAAGTTGTCCATTTGAAAATTTACGGTGGCTAGTTTTGCACCTATACCCTTCAATTTTCTTTTACCATTTAATTAGTAACTAAACAAACTGAACAATAAAATTGTATTTACAAAATTTTAAAAAAGTACAATAAAAATAAAAGAACAAAAAAAGTACAAGAAAGATAAATATTCCAAACAACTAAAAAATCTAATCTACTCATCCTCATCTTCGTCGGCTGCTTGTGAAGAGCGTCGTCGGCGGCGACGTTGTCGTGATGCGGAGGCTTGATCCTGTTGCTGCCACCTCTGCTCCTACGACTTAAAGAACTCCTCTTGCTGGCGCATGAACTCCGCGCGCAAATAAGAGACCTCTCGCTCATTCTCCTGCCGCCAGGCTTTACGCTCGTGCATCAGCCTCTCCTCACTTGCCTTCAGCCAGGCTTCATGGTCTCTCGCTAGCCTCTCCTTTTCTGCCTTCACCCTGGCCTGGCCTCAAACTCACGCATCCGCCTCTCCTCATCTACCTTCATCCGGGCTTCTCGCTCTTCAAGCTCTCGCTCGCAGGTCCGCATCCTCTCCTCTTACTGCCAGACCTCATATGATTGACTCGCCCAGAGGATGAAGCCTGGCTCCCACGGCTTCCAGAAGGAGGGAAGAGATGAGTGGGTCTGGCTCCAAAGCCAAGACCTGGAACGCGTCCCGGACGATCCTGCGTCCCCATCTGCGTGTAGAGAGCAACGGATTCGGCAAAGGGGCTCACGCTCTCCCCCTGCTGAGACTCGGGGGTTTCCCTGGCCTGTGCCTGTGCCTCGATATCTGCTTGTGCCTGAGCAACACTCCTAATCTCCTCAGTAGCCTTCCGGGATAAAGGTCTCCCGTTCCAGCGGGTGCGCGCCTAAATGATGAAGTCTCGATAGACGCCCGTCGTGATGCCCTTCGCCCTGGCCTCCTCCCGTTGAAATATTTGAATCGTCAAACTATGATCAATATTATTATAACGTAAATTATTAGACAGAAAGAGTAGTGGATAGTTATATACCATCTCGTCATAGCGCACGATCATCGGTACGCTCCCAGTTGAGTGCCCAACCTCTAGCTGTGCCCGAGCATACTGACTGCGCCTTTCCCTTGCCTGCCCCAGCTCGGTCATCTTTCAGCCGATGTATCCCCTCCACTGTGCAGGGTCGACTCCGTCGGGCACACTCGCCTCCACCTCCGCCCTAGGCTTAGTCCCCTTCCCGGACATCAGCTGGTATAACTTGTTTTCTTCATCCTTCCACCCCATCCCCGATCATCGATTTCATGAATTTCTTTAGTTTCAAGCTGTCGGGGACCCACCACTTACTCTGCAAAAGGAATTTTTTTCGTATTGAATAAGTATAATAACAATATACAAAATTAATAAGTGTAACACTAATAAATAATATATTTCAAGTAATTATAATATTTTGAAATACGTATTACCCTTATAATCTCCCAAGCCTCCTCTTTCCGGGTATCCGGCACTCTCCTCCAGTTGGTCGGGTCAATCGGGGAGCGCCGAAAGTCCTTGCCGAGCAGTGCTCGACAATGGCGGTGAAATAGAATGGCAGCATCCTTGGTTGGCTGTCTGGTGGTGCCGAGATATGGCAGCTCAACCTTCTCATTCGGCGGAAGCACATGCGCCTGCTTCATCGTCAACCTCTTCGTGGTGACAATGCCAGTGTTATTTGTAGGCAAGAAAAATATATTATATAATATATATAGTAGAAATTAAATTTGTAGCTATTAATTAATATTAAATTTACCTCTGACATTCACCAACTGGTCAGTACTAGAAGACCTCCTCCCTCGCCGCATTTTAATCATAATTTCCGGCACCGATATGTCCTCGTCGAAGCCGTCACCGCCACAAGCATTGTCGTCGCTGGTACTCTCCTCCCTCTCCCTCTCCTCCTTCTCCCTATCCTCATTCAAAATCTGATGCATGCCCTCGTAGCTGATATTGACATTTAAGTCTCTCTAGAGGTCGTCCTGCGTGACTTCTGGGCTATCACTCAGGCCGAAAGGAGTCCACGGTACGTTAGCAGGAGGGGGCTGACATATTGCAACACCTCCGGAGGATTAGGCTGCTGCTCAATCTCTAACCGGCGAGCTTCTATACGTCTGGCTTCTGCTTTGTCTCGCAATCGCTGCTGCTCTGCCTCGTCTATGGGAGTTTTACCGGTACGTCGAGACATGATCTATCAGAGAAGGATTATTAATAAAACTGATAAAATGGAGAGAGAATTTTGGTGGGACCCTTAGCTTTTTTCACGTTTCGAAAACGCCAAAATGAATTTCGTTGGTGCTTTTATAGGGCTTCGCGCGGCGGCGTTTTAAGGGAATTTATAGGCGTTTTACAAAATGCCTATATGCATATAGGCGTTTTACAAAACGCTGATATGCATATAAGCATTTCATAAAACGCCCATATGCGATTTTAAAAATAATAAATCGCATATGGGCGTTTTCCTGTTATCAGAGCCAGAAGGAGAGGTAGAGATGCGTTGATTAATTTCGTTTTACTGTTATGGGGTATAAAAAAAGTATTTTCTGTTTCTTTTGACGGCGATATTGCTTAGTTATTATATGTGAGTCCTTCCATGGGATGTTTTAGATCGTAAGTCCGAAAGGTCGGCAGATATGTACCCCATGATGTAGCATATAGTGACAGAAGCAATATCGTTCCAACTAAAAGAAATCTTTATGTAAATTTGTCTGTTTTAGAAGTTACTATTCAAATTCTAGTTTTAACCCCTATGCAGGTACCTACCCCATAATAGTAAAATTATTTTAATCTTCATACCCCTCCTAATCTAGAAGGTGATGATACTAAGGACAGGGAGTATTTCAACTATTAAAATTTTCTGTCGTTTTTCTGTCTTGTCGTGTTGTTCCCGTCCCACTCTCAGTACTTTACAGCTTTGTCCTTTTACTGTTTCTGTCCTTTATATTCCTTTCACTTTATTTTTGTCCCCCTCATTTTATGGCTTCCTTTTTCCGTTCCTTTTCTTGTAAATTTGGGAGTTCATCTTCCTCTTCCTCCATAAACAATGAGGATTCGTCCTCAAACAGAAACCAAATCTTCAAAGAGGAAATCTCCTTTGAAGATATAAACCAAAACATTGACAACTGGGTTTTATCCAATATCTCCATTGACTCTCTCTATCAACCAAAGGATAAGACCTGGTTCTCTACATCTGATCATGTCATCAGAACTGTAGAAGAATCAGTCTCTATTCTTCCAGATAAACAGGACTTCTATCTTCTTTCTCCAAAATCAATAGAAAGGCATAAGAAGAAGTACAGTTTTTCTGCACATAGGGAGTGTCCAAATTGCCATCAAACCTCTAATCAGAAAAGGCTTAAATGTCTCAGCCTTAGTATGTTTATTGGACAATAGACATAACAACTTTGCTGATTCACTGCTCGCCACAGCTGAATTTGGCCTTCATGATGAACCCTCTTTTTAAATGCTTTCCTGATAGGTTAGTAGATTTAGGAGATGAACACATTCATGAAGTGTTGAAACTGAAACTTAAATTGCATGGCCTAGATATGAAACCGGGATCTATGCCTACAACTCTTACATATAGGGTGCACTATAAGGTCTGAAACTCTTCAAAATCTTTGGTCAAACAATTCCCCACGACAGGAGAAACAGTGATATGTTTGACAGATCCTTCACATGTTAACTTGTCGGTTCCCAAAACAATCATGTGGAAAGACGTCTTGTTACCAGATGACTGGACGTTAGAAAGGGTTTCCAGACCCGCTCCACCTCCAGCAGTAAGTCAGGTGAGTAGAATAACTCACACCACTGACGGAACTGTAAAATTGTCATTTGATCGACCAAGAAGGTCTGTCTCCTCTAGTTATGGGTCTATCTCAGGTTATGAAGACTGTAGATCCCAATTAGAGTCTGCAAGGCATTCTTGCTCATCAACTAGGTCACCATCTCATGTTTATTCCAGACCTCCATCTGTTATTTACATGCCGGCACCCCCCAAACTGTTAGGAGCATTCCCCCACAGGTAGTTCCTTCCCAAGCCAGTGTCTCAATTCATGGAGTGGATAATATCACAAACATTCCACAACCGAGTTACGAGAGGACTGAAGACGCAAGTCTGCCATAGTCCCCTACCTACTCATCCATGAATGTAGGAGAACCTTTTGACTCTCTTACCATAAAAAATGGAGAACCGTATCCCAGCATAAACTTTTTGGAAAAACAGTTCTCTATTGACAAACAAGCCCTTAGAAAAGATTTCTATTCTGAGGAGAACAGACCCAAGAGAACCTGGTTCTTAGCCAATTTCAAAGGGGATAACAGACAGTCTGTCCGAGATAAGTTCTATGAATTCCTAGAAGTGGTAGAAGAAAACATTTCATTCTTTGACTGGTTCAGTGCCTATGCACAAAAGCAAGGTATTGAATATCCATTCCCAACAAATATAAACATGACCAAACAGGAATGGAAGTTTCCTGATGGATCCACAACATCTTCTCTATTGCCTCCCCAAAAACTGTCAATTTAACGCAATTAAAGGATGACCAAAATCAACCTTTAATAGCATCTCCGTTCAAATTCAAAAACACTAATAAACCTGTTGATTCCATGGACATTAAAAACCTTTGTGAACAAAATAATTACACCAACAGATATCTACAAACCTTGGGTAGTTATATTGTTCAAAAAACAGTTTCGTCCACAACAGAAACAAACATCACCTGTATTTGAGGCTCCTATCTTTAAACCATTTCAGGTAGGACCAAAAATCAGGACAGAATTTCTAGGATATAAGACTAATTTACAGAGAAAAATTGAGCAAAAAATGGAACAGCTCAGTAATCTCCAGTCCGCAATTATCCCAGAAACTCCCCAAGGAGAAGTCTCTTCAGCATCTCGACAAGTGATGAATATTGAAGAAAATTCTCAATCTTCAGAATCTGAAACCAGATCATCCGATCTTCAGATTAACAATCAGAATTGGAAAACCCCTACAAAGCTGTATTATCCCAGGGCATCACCGCCTGATATATTGCTTGAAGAGAGGGTAACCCAAAACTTCAAATCATTCAGCGCTGACCAAATCTATGAATGGAACATAGATGGGCAAAGTGAAACCAGCATTTTGCAAATTCTCCAACAAATGGCATTGGTTAGTACGACATATCAAACTGCAAATGATGCTTCAGATGAAGCCATTACTAATCTATTAGTTGTCGGGTTTTCTGGGCAATTAAAAGGTTGGTGGGACAATTATCTCTCATCTGAAGAAAAAAATGTCATACTAACCTCCGTCAAAACTGAACCAGATGGTACTCCAATCTTATATGAGGGGAGTAGCATCCCTGATTCAGTTAATACATTGATTTTTACAATCATTAAACATTTTGTTGGAGATCCATCTCTCTGGAAAGATAGGTTAGTAGAACTCCTTTCAAATCTCAAGTGCAGAACATTATCTGATTTCAGATGGTATAGGGATAACTTTCTGCAAAAAGTCCTCACAAGAGATGATGCCAATCAACCTTTTTGGAAAGAAAAATTCCTAGATGGATTACCTAAATCATTAGGTGATAAAGTTAGAGAAAAATTAAGATATCAAAACGATGGCAACATCCCTTATGAGAGATTGACATATGGGCAGTTAGTATCTCATGTACAAAGGACTGCATTAAAGATTTTCCAGGATGACAAGATCCAGAAACAACTTGCAAAAGAGAAAGCCACAAGCAATAGGGAATTGGGCACTTTTTGTGAACAATTCGGCTTTCCAGCTTGCAATAAGTCTAGGCCATCCAAACCCAAACATAAACAGTTTAGGCAGCCTAAACCAGCCTACCATAGACCAAGAAAACCCTTTAGGAAAGCCCCTAGGGAACAAAATAAACCTAAAGAGGATTTTCCCAAAACTAAGCTAACATGCTTCAGATGTGGAAAGCAAGGCCACATTTCTAAGTATTGTTGGTTTAGGAAGAAACTGAAAAAGATCAGAAACATTGATGAATATGTTCTTGAACAGATCAATAATCTGCTGATTGACACTTCAGAATCTGAGACAGAAACAGAAAATACCTCAGATGATCTTAATAACATTCAGGAAGATGATATGGCAGGATCTTCCTCCTCCATCAATGTTATTACAAAAGAACAAGATTTACTCTTTGACATCATCACTAAACTGCCCAATGATGAACGAGGAGAATATATGTTCAAACTCAAGGAACTTTTCAATACGAGTAGTTCCAAACCAAAAACACCATTGCCCATAAACGAATATGATTTAACAGAAACAATAAACAGGTTCAAACATTCTGTTAAGCCAACAACTCTTCAAGATCTTCAGCATGAAGTCCATAATCTCAAAGCTAAAGTTTCATTCTTGAAATCGCAACAAGAAACACAGGCAGCTGCAATATCCCAAATTCAGGATATTCAGCTTCAGAAACAACAAGGGTCATTAGAACATCAAAATGATGAAGAACCTAATGATGCCTTCCTAAGTCTAGTATCCAGAATAACAGTTCCGAAATTTTATATCTTTGTCAAGATTATCATTAATGACGAACTGGTGTTAGAACAGCCTGCCTTATTTGATACAGGAGCAGCGTTTAACTGTTTCAATGAAGGACTTATCCTCACCAAATTCTTTGAAAAAACAACGGAGAGATTTAGTGGTGTCAACCAAACTAAATTGGATGTCAAATACAAAATCTCTAATGTTGTCATAGAAAATGGAAGTTTCCGAGTTCAAACTCCATTCATATTGGTCAAGAACATGGGATCTCAGATTATTTTGGGTGCTACATTTGTGGGATTAATTTTCCCTTACTTGACTAGTCAGGATGGAATATCCTTTGAACATTTAGGAAAGACTATCACTATCCCTTTCACACAAAATCCAAAAATCAAAGAATTAAATTTACTTTCTTCAAAACAAAACCAAATAAACTTCCTTAACGAAGAAATTTCATTCAAACACATAGAATCACAGATAGAGCAACCACAGGTTAAAAACCGAATCCAAGATTGCTTGGAAAAGATCCACCAAACAATCTGTTCGGATCTTCCTAATGCCTTCTGGAATCGTAAAAAACATGTAGTTGATCTACCCTATGAATCAACCTTCTCAGAAACACAAATCCCAACAAAATCCAGCCCTATCCAAATGACCTCCAAATTGCTGGAAACCTGTAAGACAGAAATACAGGAACTTTTGGATAAAAATATCATACGCAAATCTAGAAGTCCTTAAGCAAAAGATTGATAATCAAGAAAAAATTGTCTCTTTCACTTCTAAGCATTGGAATAGTACTCAACAAAACTATTCCACAATCAAGAAAGAAATTTTGGCAATTGTGTTGTGCATTTCCAAATTTCAATCTGATTTACTCAATCAAAAGTTTTTACTTCGTATTGATTGTAAGTCAGCAAAAGATGTTTTAGAAAAAGATGTTAAAAATTTTGCATCAAAACAAATTTTTGCTAGATGGCAAGCCATTTTATGCATTTTTGACTTTGACATTGAATTCATTAAAGGTTCTTCAAACTCTCTTCCAGACTTTCTCACTAGAGAATTTTTGCAGGGACCATAACCATGCCTAAAAAGAAAAAGGCCCCATATGAAAAACAGAAACAAAAAATGGACATCTTTCAAGATGCTCAGAAACCAGAATCACCCAGGGAGATATCTGTTGCAGAACTCCACGAGCTTCTTCAACAGAATTTCTTCCAAATTCCAAAAACAGAAAAACCATCGGCAACGATTCTTGTAGAATTGATCAATTATTTTGCAAGTCTAAAGGAATCAAAACCTTTGGGGTCATCCACCCCATCCCAGAAACGGACAAAGGGGTCATCAACCCCAACTCAGAAACCACAATCAACCCTTCCGGGTCATCTACCCAGGAAAAAATAGCCAGAAAATTGAATCCAGAATCCATTGTTGTGGATCTAGCTAAAAAACAAATCCCAGCGGTTACTTATGGTGAGATTGTCACAAAAACAGATAAACAATCTAACTTGGTAGTTGCAAAATCTCAAAAACAGGTGGCTTCAATTGCGTCCTCCAAAGCGATTGTACCACGCCAAAACACTCAGGGTCAAAAGAATACTAATCCTTTCATCAAGAAACAGCGATGTACAAGGAATATTATTCAGATTGAACCAGAATTTTTTAATCAAAATCCAAATCAAGTGGCTGCTAATATATTTCCCCCGGAAATGCATTACCAGCCAAAATCTTTTTCAAAATCACTGAAATTTTATGAGGCTATACTCATTAATTCTAAGTCTGTTATTATTGAACACATAATAGATCGGAATAATGAAGAACAAATAGCCTACTCTAAATTTCAGATATTGAAAGTCCTCACACCCACTATGTGGGGTAAAAACCTTTTAAAACCAAGAGGACTTCCAATAAACGTGAAAGATTTTCCAGATACCAATAACTATTGGGACTATGTTGACGCATGGGACCATGTGTTTTGGTATAAAAAAAATAACAACATACTTGGTTTATGTACTTTCGTACTAGAACTAAGTATGATTTTCCTCAATGTTTCGCTTACTGGTGGAATTTCTTTGGTCCTGTGCCAGAGATATTTCCAAGATATGTAATTGAATTATTCGAGTATTTTAAACAGAAATTTAACATTGATGAGGACCCATTTCCCTTGAGTCTTCATTATTGTCCAAAACCCTCAATGTCGTGGATTTTCTCTTGGAAGTATGAAATGAGTAAAATCGATGAAACTTTCAAGTTATTGCCAGTGTTACAACGAGTTCCATACTCAAGGTGGTGGGACAAGTTTGACACACGAAGAGTTGATAAGCCAGCGATTGATCAATGGTTCAGTAATAATCCTAGATATCTTTGCCAGACGGAACAAAGCAAATTCCTCAATCAAAGATCAAGGATAACCTCCTTATTATCCTCGACGACAGATAAGGCGACCCTCATGAACCATCTGATAACCTTCCATTTGGCTCTTCAAGATAATCCAGGTTCATCCTCTCAAGCTCAGTATACCTCCCCAACTGAAGAAACAGTACCAGAAGAGGATAATTATGTAGTTGATTTAGATGAGGACTAGAATCTTTTCTTTTTACATGTGTGTATTTTGATTTTGAAGTATGGTGTATTTTAGAAACATATGTATGCTATACTCAGTTGTATTCAAAATAGACACGTGTAAAGCAGATACAGGCTCGCAGATGTTAACCAAAACTGCTCAGAAACAGTACAGGTTCTAGGTTAAAAGCACAACCGGAACAGTTTAGAAACAGTACCAGGTCCAGGTCAAAAGCACATCAGCCTTCCTATAAAATGGAAGCCAGGAGAACGAAGAGGGCAAAGTTTCATTTTCATTACTTCTCATTAAGATAGTTCTTGAGAGAGAAAGTCTGCTTGATTTCATTCTCTGATTTCCTTTTAAAGTTTTTATATTGTAAGTTTTATATTTTCAATAAAAGTTCATGTTTTAGTTTCTGCATCTTTATTTTCCTTTCCTGCATTTTATTTACATGCATCATATCCTCCGTCTGGTCCAGAGGTCAAGGTGGCTGCTACAGTGAACTAATTGGCTGGTTCTTCGTTACCGCATGTTCACACGCCCTTTGATACTTCCAGAACCCCTTTTCCCTTCTCATCTTGCATGTTTTAATAAGCGTTGCTTCTTCTCTGCTTCTCTTTCTCTATCAGTGATCCTCCGCGCTCTTTAGGGGCTACGTTCCCCTACTGTTTAAAATCGAATATGGGCGTTTTTCCAAAACGCCAATATGCGATTTTAAAAAATAAATCGCGTATTGGCGTTTTGCAAAATGCCGGTATGCGATTTAATTATTAATAAATCGCGTATTGGCGTTTTCGCAAAACGCCTATCTACTTTTTTCCTAGAAAAAAAAACAAAAAGTAACAGGCACCATTTTTTTTTAAATTAAATATGCATATCGGCGTTTTGTGGTCATCAAAACGCTGGTTGAAAAATGCGGAAAATAAGGTGGGAAGTGCGCGCCAAATTTAACAGCGTTTTACTTAGGTGTTTTATGTAAAACGCCGAAATGCATGTGTGAACCGGCGTTTTGATGTAAACGCCGGAAAGCGTGCGCCGGAATGGGCCGTTTTTTTTTGTAGTGTTGCTAACTGTGTTGTTTTGCAGCTTAATGTGATATGGAAGGCACTGTGAATGGCAATCTTCAGCTAAGGAAGATGAAGGAAAGGTCAGCATTATAATTCTAATTAGATTTATTTGTCATCCATTTTTTATTAAGGCAAAAAAAAAACAATATGCATGTTTTTTCTACCTTATTTTTTTTTTTGATTTCTCAAGGGTATCCCACCCTCGTGTCAAGTGGGACTAATCCTTCGCTGTTCTGAAGTCCCATGTAGGGGGTAGACAGCTAGCCTGTGAATTTGCTCCATTCGCAAGGGTTGGGGATCGAACCCCCAACCACTTGTTTACGGGACGAGAGTACTTACCACTCACGCCAACCCGCCAGGTAGTTAGACTTGCTAAAGGTGTATATTTTGTTGATTTGTTTTTACGTAAACTGCCTATACTTTTTTTTTATAACAGGAAACTGCCTATACTAATAATGAACCACTGTTTTTTTTGCTATTAATAGGAATAAAATTCAAAACAACCATTACTTTCCTAACTTTAATTTCTATCAACTTTATCATAAAAGACAACGCCACTCATTTTTCAAATTTTCACTACTTACTTTTAGCATTATAGACTTAGAACACTGTAGATAAGCATAAATTGGCGGGAAAGCAAAAAATATCTGAATATATAACAATTTAATTAATTAAATTAAATAATGCCAACAATTCATGCACTGCATTTAATGCTTTGCTTGTAAGTCTCAAAGCATTTAATGCTTTGCTTGTAAGCCTCAAAGTATTCAATGCCTTGCCACTACTTTTGAGGCAACAAATGGGGCATAAAGCAAAATATTTAAAATTTGAAATCCAACTTCCCCCTCATATTTGCCTATAAAACAGTGAGCTTTCACTGGCTCCCATTGCATATTTCTTTCATCAGATGAAGACATCACAGGTGCATCCATTAATGCAACCATCTCTCTCCCCTCTTATCCCAATTCACCAAAAAGCATCACAAAGCTTTCTTTATTGGGGTCTGTCTTCACTATCATGCTTTTGTCCATCAAGTGTTTCATCAACTTTGCAACAACCAGATTGTGACTCATTTTAACCATGGAGATGCCTTCCTTCAGTCTTTTTTGAATTCATCAGTAGAACATTGTTCCAAAGTTATTCAGATATTCAAGAAGGAAAATGAAAGGTAAGCAAAAGCACTACAACTATGACCCATTCCATGTTATTTACACTTACTATGCATCAATTGAATATATTACTTTTGGTGTATGATCTCAAAATATTTG
Organism: Mimosa pudica; assembly: GCA_029929735.1. Taxonomy (NCBI): domain Eukaryota; kingdom Viridiplantae; phylum Streptophyta; class Magnoliopsida; order Fabales; family Fabaceae; genus Mimosa; species Mimosa pudica. The sequence goes on along the minus strand of JAKELP010000017.1, from coordinate 2,332,674 downwards.
TCTAGTGGGACAGTGCATAGAAAGTGAGAAGAACGAAGGACATGTTTTCTGATAAGCTTGACTCTTTTTCCAGGTTATTTCCTTTTGTTGTTGCATTAATGACTCCATAAATGCTAAGAGTGGAACTTTGGCATGTTATAGGGAGCAATGAGAAAAGAGAGAAAGGGGATGAAGAAGCAAGGTCACTGTAACATACCTCCTAATAACACCTTATTAACCTACTCACTTCCACCTAATAAAACACATACTCAAAATAGTCTAACCAAATGGTGTCTAACCATGTTAGCAAAAGTACATCTAACATGGTTAGAAAAAGAAAACGATATCAATCAAAATTAGATGCCCTAACCATGTTAGTAAAGGATTCACTTAACATGGTTAGCAAAAGAACTATCATCATCCTAACCAATTCATACAATCAACGTAATAACACAAATCTAACCATGTTAGAAAAGAATCACCTAACATGGTTAGAAAAGAAACCAAGCAAGCTACATAAAAGTTAACCATATCAGAGCGGGGCCCATCTAACATGGTTATATATAGAAATCACACTAAATCAATCACGTCGTCAATATTTTATATAACCATGTTAGGAAAAGGATTTCCTGAACATGGTTACTCCGAAACACCTGTACAAATAATTATATCAAAAACAAACATTTGATTTAAACATGTCAGCATCGCAAGGCACAATCATCTGCTACATATGTATTAGGAAAACAAGTATTGCCTTTCCATTAACAGGCAGTTGAAATAGGGATTGCCTTTCCAATATCAGGCAAATCTCTTGTACCAATAATCCTGTACGAACATTTCTGCATCATAACCCTATTCATCAAACCAATATCTCATTTTCTCCATAAACAACCATTACACCAAACAGAATACGTAGCATAGCTACAACTATGACATCTTTCATAGTTACACCTTAACTATCAGTAACCAAACAACAACCAGCAAAAACAGCTAATACAATCATCCAACAAATCAATCATTCACAATAATACAAACAAATGCGGAAGCTGATGCAGCCTAATAAATGACAATATATATATTCCTTAGGGCAAAAGCGCTAATCTAACAATTAACTATTTCAATTTGGGCAAAAATAATAAATGACTGTTTCGCGGTGCATAAATAATAACCAACTTTGTGACCCGGTGCAAAAATAATAAAACCGGTACTAAATGTTAATTTGTAGTTTTGTAGAACCTTTCTGATATTATTTTCTAAAGTAAAAATACCTTTTTACCCCCTCAGAATTAAAACTAAACTATTCTTCCTTCTGCCCTTCATCTTTCAATGTTAACTAGTATCAGCAAGGTTTTAATTGGGAGGGGCAAAAATGTATTTTTCACTTTGAAAATAATATCAGAAAGGTTCCACAAACCTACAAATTAACATCCAATACCGGTTTTATCATTTTTACACCGGGTCACAAAGTTGATTATTATTTTTGCACCGCGAAACAGTCATTTATTATTTTTGCCCAAATTAAAATAGTTAATTGTTAGATCAGCACTTTTGCCCTATTCCTTATAGATCACCTCCGGCCTACTCATGTGGGCCGGCCGATCCTTTCCCTTCCTCTTCGCCTCCCTCTGCGCATGATCACCTGTAAAAAAAAATAAAGTGAATGGGGTGAGACAAAACTATGTCTCAGTAATCACTACTTAACTCACTGTGAGACTAAGATGTGAGGTAGCGGAGTGTCTACAGGGTACCACGGTTTTCAAAACCTGCATAAACCACGTAATATATACATATATATATATATACAGAACAGATACATCCATCTCTCAATAGGCAAAAATAAACGTGATTGACACTGTGCCCAGTCTCAAATCTGAAAGCATGAAAAAGGGACCACTCTAAAATGTGAAAAATCCCTGGTTCCTTTACAACCCGAGGAACCTGTACAATTAACCTATCGATTTGCGCAAATCGATGGTTACATCGGCCGACGGTACTAATAATCAGTGTCATGCAGCATACAAAAGATTTATATGAATATGTATATATATAAAGTACAGTTTATTAGAAAGGTACCCTATAGCCCATGTTTAAATATAAAAGTAATCAAAACACATTTCATTTATATATAAAGTAGAAGAGAATTTTAGAAATTCTCAACTACTGTCACCCTCAGTATCACAGTCAGTTAAGCGTGACTACCTGTTCAAGCTCAATAATATCAAATCCTAGCAGCTATCATTTTCCTCGTGCTCCAACCGAGTCACTGTCGTCTACATTCGTACAATGACCTACTGTTGGTCAAGACATAATATCAATGACCTAGACCTACTATTCAAACTAATTCTAAAACATATATTGAAGTAATAAATTACTTCTAACATCCACAATTTTCTATATTCTTTTATACCCCACAATTCCCTTAACCATTTATTATTAACTCCGAAAGTATTAGACTTCACCATTTTTCATAACTTTTGCAAAACTAACCCACCATGTTAAAATCCATTAAAACACCTCATTTATATCAATTTGGCCTCACGTTGGCCTCCTGAACCCCTAAACATTCCACCACAACTCACACCTACCTTCACATAACTCAAATCTCTTTTAATCTAACACTTTAGTTATTGAACTTTTCCTTAAACACTAATACAATCATTCTATCACTCTACCATCTTCATAATACCTGAATAAACATTTTCTAACCACCAATTCAATTAATACTGCACAAATAATTAAACCTAACTTTAAAGAAGCCAAAAATGCTCACCAACTTGCCAATTAACTACCAACCACCAAAACATTTCATTTTAATATCAAATCTACAAGTTAAAGTAACTCCCTAACTTCACAATCTTCCACCAAACTTCAACCTATCTTTATCTAATCAATTTCCTCTTTATCTAACACTTTAATTATCAAACCTCCTCCCAAACACCAATCCAACCAAAATCAACTTTACCACATCTTAATATACCCTTAACAAGCATTTATTAACCACTAATTCATTCAAATCATCTTTCATTAACAAAACCCATATTCAAAGAACCATAAAAAGATTCAAAAGTCCCCAAAATCATTTCCAACTTCAATAGACCTCAAAACTCCTCAAACATCTTCACTTTAACAGTGAATAATCACTATAATAACTTGTTAATCCTAAAGTCCCAATTTTTGACAAAACCCTAACATCAAAGAGTCAAAAATTCACAAGATTAACTTCACAAGAGGCAAAGATCAAGCTTACAGTGTTCAAGAACGCATGGAGGAGCTTCACTGTTGTTGGCCGCCGTCCATAACTCGCCGGAATTGGCCCTCACGTGGCTGGCCGAGCTGGGGTTCGAGGAGAATGAAGAAATGAAGAAAATGAAGGTGAAAGGGAAGGAATGACTTGAAAACCCAAAAGAAACTATAAACTCACCTCCTGGCCTCCGTCCGCTGTCGTCCGTCGCCGGTGAAGGTGGAAAACTCGCCGGAAAAACGCGGGGCAACATGAAGAAGCACAAGACGGAGTAGATCAAGCTTGATTTTCGCAAGAAAGGGGAGATAAAAGGGAGAGGAACAAGAAGAATGGTTGATTTGAAGTGAAAGAACAAGTATGTGTGTGGGGATTGAAGGAGGATGAAAATGAAGATGGTGAAGAAGGGAGGGAGGTGTCGGTCATGTGTGTGTGTGTTATGAGGAAGAAGATAAGGGCTTGTTTGGTTTGTGTTCTTATATTTAATGGGTTATAGCTTATAGTGAAAATTACTCTAATGCCTCTTTTTAATTCAAATAACTAAGGCAAACATCCAAACTCTTTAACCTTCAAAATGTTTTTGATTCCATAATACTCTCATATTTCTAATTCTCCAATTGCTTAATTAATTATTTGGACACTTATTATCCCGAAACTTCCAAAATACCTCTAAAAATTTTAAAAATTCCAAAATTTCCAATTTCTCCACTTTTTATTTTCCAAAACACTCTCTAATCCTGTATTAAATTTTTCAGGATGTTACAGTCACAAAGAAAGAAGAAGACAAACAAAGAAAAAGAAGAAAATGTGATATCTAAGTTGATGGTTTGTGATCCTTGCCCCCATACTTCCTTCTCTCATCTCGTGATGTGTGTTTATGTTTGAGTATTCAGTGAAGGAAACACAGAGAAAAGGTGTGGAGGGCAACTCAAATTAAGAATAAAGCATGGGTATGATATAAAAAAAAAGAATGCAAGAATATATGTGATGGAAAGCTGATTATAGGAGGTAAATAGATTGAGTGTGATAGATATAGACAAGAGGTTTGTCCAAACAAAAAGATAGAGAATAAGTAAATAGAGGGAGTGAGTGTGATAGAATCCACATGGGTGTGATAGGATTTACTTCTTTATTTCTAGCTTTTTGAGTGGTGGAAGCTAGAAAAAAGAGAGTGGTTTCAATAATTTTTCTAAGAAACAATGATCTTGCCCTCAAGAATTCCCCACTCAACTGGTTTATTGGTTTTGTTTGCGTGTGATGTATATAGATAAGGGACGAAAGACATGTGGCTGAAACTGAGCAAAGTAAAGAAAGGGAAAGAGTGAGTAGTAAAGGGAAAGAGTGCGTAACTGAGATGACAGAATTCACATGGGAGAGAGAATAAAGGGAAAATGTCATTTAAATCCTACGAATATACAAAAGGACAATTCAGGAACTCAAACTTCCAAAAAGACCATGAAGGAACTCGGACCTAGTTGACATTTTAAATTTGTGTGAAAGGGCAAAATTAACCCCCTTAATTAAACAAACATTACTTCCCACCCTAACAAAAATAGTGGGTGTAAGGGTGGTTAGTAATTTCTGTTTTATGTTATATTGGATATAACATAATCATCAATACTTATGTTGAATTATATATGATGTATAGCTCACATATCATTACAATTACCTATGTAAATACATCATTAGATCTATTTTGCCATGGAGAGGCGTTCCAGCGAAATTTATTCCCCTGCGCCATCAATTTAGAAGGTTGATTTTTTCCAATGTGATAGAAGATTAATGTGCAAGAAGATTTATTAAATGAAATGTACACTTTGAAAATACACTTTGAAATGTACACTTTGAAATTACACATTAACACTTTGAAATTACATAAGTATTTATTAAATGAAATGTACACATTGAAATTACTACAATATATGAAAAAGTGAAATGTACACTTTGAAATTTATTAAATGAGATTACATTTTATTTGCAAGAAGATTAATGTGCATTGTGGCTGATCATAATTGATGACTTATTAGTAATTTGGAATATTGTTGATTGCCAAAAGAGAATAAATTAGGTAGAAAGGATTTGGGTAGTATCATTAGAACCGTGAGAGACGCGTTACTTATTATACATATAAGCATGATTGTTTATCCTTATTATTACTTCTATGTAATAATAGGTGAATCAAGTGAGGAAGAGTTAGGAAGAGCAACAAAGCACTAAGGGCGACAGGTAATCACACTTAACCTTGCTATAACATTGAGGGTGACGTTAGTTGGGGATTTTGTAAAATCCTTTCTCAGCCTCTATATGTATATATATTATCTTTGAAATGTTATTTTTATACAAAAATAGGCTATCGGGTGCCTTTCCAATGTGATTATTTTCATATAAAAAACTTTGACACATTATATATGTACTATTCTGCTTGGTGGTTGTTATTGAGCTGGAATGGTGTGGAGGATATATATAGGTATGATGTTCAGATAGTGGTTTGAGAGGTTATGAGGATAGAAAAGAAAGTTGGAAGTTGAGTTTGAGATTATGGAGAGTTAGATTGTGGAAACCATGCTATGTTGACATTGTGATATTTAAGGGAATTGTGATATTGAAGGGAATTGTGAATGAAATGTGGAGATTGTGATGAGATATTGACAGGATATGGTGAGCATTGCATGACACTGGGTTATATATGTACCATCGCGCGATGATAACTGTCGATAGGCCAATCGACAGTTATTTGTACTGATGATCCTTTTCAGATTGATTAGACCGGGGATCATAGGTCAACTTATTGAGAGAAAGTGACCTACGGTTGTTTGGCATTGGAGAGCCCAACCGTTCCCGTTCTGTAATGGAAGCAGAATTGGGGTTCCCTCTCTGGAGATTGCCAGAGAGGGAAATTGTCCCCTCATTATGGAGAGGGACACAATGTCAAATCATATAGTGAAGATTAGATGCTTGAATGCCCCGTGATGACACAATGCATCTATAGGTGAGTGTGAGAGTTGGGGCAGAAGGATGGTTGAATTGGAAAAGTAGATATGGTGAATTTGACTTGATTTGGATATGACGGAGGGACTTGAGTAAGGAATGAAAGAAGATCTGATTATATATATTATTATTGTTTTTAAAACTGTGGTACCCTTTAGACGCCCTCACTACTGCACATCTCACTGTTATAGTGAGTTAAGAGGTGATTACTGGGACAATATTGTCTCATCCCACGATTACTGACATTTTTGCAGGTATTCATGCACAGGCACAAGCATCAGGAAAGGGAATTAGGTAGTGAAGGTTGTGTAGTTTATTTAGAATTGTATATTGCCAATTTTTAGGTCTGCATTCGCTTCCGCATGTATATATATCTATTTATTGTTTAATATCAATTAGTTTTGTTTATTAACCATGTTAGGCAAATCCTTTCTAACATGGTTAGCAGTTAAGTTGTTATTTGTATTTGATATTAATGGATATTAGGTTTCTTCTTTTTCTAACCATGTTAGGTGAACCTTTTCTAACATGGTTAGCTATTAATTATCCATGATAGTGTTCAGGTTGTATCAGGTAATTCTTTTCTATCATGGATAGTAGTTAATCATTAGGAAATTCTTTTCCTAACTATGATAGGACATTGATATTATGGAACTCCTTTTTCTATCATAGTTAGTAAAGAGATTATTAGATTTGAAAGGGATATCATTGGTTAATTAGGGGCTAAGTAACAATAAGTAAGAGTATGTTACATTTTTACCCAAACTGAAATAGTTAATTATTAGATCAGCGCTTTTACCCTATTCATGGTGACAATAGAAATCTCATTCCAGATGTTTGTGATTTGAGACATTGGGAATGTGATAACCAGCTTTATATTAATTGCAAGTATTGAAATGTGTGGCTGTCACCCAAGAGGGGGGGGGTGAATTGGGTGGCAGAATAAAAACTTATAATTTTCCCTTTTTAAAACTTTACTCCTTGTGCTTGATGAGAGTGACGATGAATCATCCCAAGCACAAGTGAGTATGTAGTGGTGTGGTGCTTGGTGTGAGATTTAAATAAGCAAAATATGCACAAGCAAATTTATCCTAGTTCGGTCACTCCCAGACCTACATCCAGTCCCCAGGCTCCACCTGAGATTTTCAATCCACTAAACTTCTTGTTTGAACCAGGCACAAGAAAGCCTTTACACTTTAGGTTTTACGAACACGGGTTCACCTAACAACCCACAGGTTTTACAACGGGCTCACCTGCAAACCTTTACAACCACAGGTTTTACAACGGGATCACCTGCAACCTTACAACCACAAGTTTTGCGGGCTAACTTGCAACCTATGGAGATTTAGAAAACCTCTAAATGCTCCCCCTTACTATTGTAAGATAACAATTATGTTCACTCTATGAACTGATTGTGATAAACACTTAAGTACAAAATGGCTCTCTCTAAGAGTAGATGATGTTACTCACTTAAGTACAACTGAATTACTCTCTAATAATATTACAAATCTAAATCTGAGAGTAGTAGAAGATGTGAAGAATGAAGAATATGATATATCAGATAATATGCTCTGTTCTCTCTCATTCTCTTCTGAATGTGAATGTTCCTTTTATACTTGGCTTCATAGGCTTGGGTGGCAGGTTGAATATGACCGTTTGAATATAGCCGTTAATCCCATGTTACCGTTGAGAAGTACATCTTCATTAATGCTTAGCAGGGTTGACTTGCTTTATCTCTGAAAAGTAGTCCTGACACCTCTGCTCTGACAAAAGCATTCTGACTTCTGAGTATGTGACGTTTACTCTTGTACTCTTGCTGACGGATGATCATCGTTCATCCGGAAGTGGCAATCTTGCTCTGCAAGTGTTAATCTCTGAAATCCAAAGCCAAGAGTCTTTGCATCCGGAAGCTCATTTGCATCCGGAAGTGTGACTAAGTTCTACACATACTGGTTAGTCCAACATAGCAATATATATAATCAAATGTAGTAAGAACTATACATGCTGTGGGAAGTCATTTAGTCTAGGATGTATCCGGAAGCACTTCTACATCCGGAAGTGAGAACTACTGGATGAAGGATTTAGTTCACTATCACTCACTCTCGCTCAGTGTCCATCAATCCAACAGTCAGCGCTAGTCACTAAGCTATCGGAAGCACTTTTACTTGACGTGGTGAACTCACTGACGCTTAGGGTTATATCTCTTTTATCAGCCTGTGCCAGTCTAAATCTATCAGGAAGCAATTTCACTTGACGTGGCTGATTCACTGACGCTTAGGGTTATATCACCTCTATCAGTCTGTGCCAGTCTAAATCTATCAGGAAGCAATTTTACTTGACGTGGCTTTTTCACTGACGCTTGGGGTTTTTCTATTCTATCAGCCTGCGCCAGTCTAAATCTAACAGGAAGCAATTTCACTTCCGGTTGAATCATAGCTTTAGACTTAAGGTTTTGTGTACCTAATGCTCATGGACTAAGTTAATTCCCTAGTGAGTTACTCGCTGCCGCTGGGGGATGAAACATTCATCCGCGTGTGCAAGTCCTAGTCTATCCGGAAGTAAATCCACATCCGGTTGCACTCTTACTTGGGATCCTATGTTATCCTATTGCTTTCTAAGCACTTGGTCTAATCTTTTATATTTTAGTCTTCATCAAAACTTAAGATTCTAACATTCTCCCCCTTTTTGATGATGACAAACCTAGTTTTATCGATTAAGTTTATAAGGAAGGATTAGCAAAAGAATAAGAGCAATAGATAAGAACAAGTAACTTAGACAAATATTATTGACAAACATAAGTTACACGTCAGAGTATACAATCAAATAACATTTACAAGTAAGGAACATATACAAGTAAATAACATTAAGCAATTATGAAAGTATGCATGAAAACAAAACAAGAAAGAAAAATTTCTAAGTTAAAGAAAATGTTTGGATTGGGGGTTCAGGGTTTGTGTTTCTTTTTCCTCTCCCTCTCTTTTTGCCTCTCTTCATTTTCCTTTTGTAGTTGGGCTAACTCGGCCTCACGCTCATTCTGGTTTATCTGGGCAATTATCTGCTGAAGCTCTTCTTCATCTCTTTCCCTTCTGAGCCTCTCTGATTCAATAGATTCCTCGAATGCCCTTTTCATGTTCTCTACTTCTTCATACCTAGGGAACCCTGTAGCATCGTCGAAGTAGGAGACTTCTCCATTGGGATAGTGAACTGCCCGGATTTTCACGTTCCATACAGGGAAGTTGGGATCCTCCTCAACTTCCTGGGCTTTCCTTTTCCCTTTCCCCTTACTCTTCCCTTTGCTCTTGCTAATTGGAGGAGTGGGCATGGCACTAGCTCTGTCAGCATCGAGGCACGCCATCTGACCAAAAGATAGCTTGTCTGTGAATCCAAACTTCTCAAATTCCTCAGGAGTCATGTCTTCAATTTCCAATTTGACTTCCTTCAGAATTGGGACTGCTTGAACCACTGGATTTTCTTGCTCAACCTGGGCAGATGAAGTTTCTTGCTCAGGTAGGTCAGATGGAGTCTCTTCTTCACTCTCATCAGATTCAGTGGAGGCAATTATCTTCCTGGCACGTCTTCTAGCAACGGCCTTCTTTCTGGGCTCACTGAATTTGGCTGTTGGCTCAGACGAGAAAGGAGGATCAGAAGATTGTTCAGATGAAGAGATCTCAGACTCTTGCCCAGTGGATGCAGGAACAGGCTTGGCTATCACAATGGGAGGATGGTTGGGTCTCTTCAGCCCGTACTTCATCATAATCTCCTCAACAATTTCTCTGCTTGTTTTAGCTGGAGGAGGCTCTGATGATGACTCAGGTTGTGAAGATTGATCATTCTGTCCAAACACTACCATATCCCATTGTGGTCCTTGCTCAGCCGCTTTCTTCTGCTGCATGAACCGGATGGCCTCTCCCCTTATAAGGCTTTCTGCACCACCCAGCCTTTGAGACTCCACAGCACGACGAAGTGCTGCTGTTATATCTTCCTCAATCCAGAGGGATGGCTGGCTGAGGACATCCCTTGTGTTCATTGACAAGCGCAGAGTGGTCATTGCATGAGTGGTCATTACATCTCTCCCCCTTTTGGCATCATCAAAGAGGGTGAGGGCCAGGGATGGACTTGAGGACGAGGAGGGTGGAGATTTTTGGGGTGAGGTTTCTGGGGAGGAGGTAGATTGGGTACTTTCTGGTGATGAGGTAGGGTCGGATGAGGTAGGGTTGGGGAACCAATTGGAGGTGACAAAAAGACCCTCAAAAGGATGAGTAGAGGAGTATTCCTTGTAGTTGGAAGCTGGGGTAAATGGTAAATGGTCATCAGTGAGTGGTTGAAGGCGGGGATACTCTCTATAGAATTGGCTGAGGGGGTGAATGGCTGTGTCAGATCCTATGGGGCTAGTGCTTGGATGGGTAGGGTTGGAGAGACAGAGTGGGGAGCGTGTAGGAGCGCCAGGTCGTGAGAGAGTGGGTGAAGGAGGTGGAGATGGAGAATTTAGTGGGGAGTGGCGTGGAGAGTTGTGAGGTGAGTCTTGGGTTTGGTGTGGAGTGTGTTGAGGTGAGTCTTGGGTTTGCTGGTTATGGGTAGGTGAAGGTTGGGATTGGTGGTCATTGGTTGGTGATGGTGGTGGTTGCTGGTCATTTTGTGGTGGTGGCTGAGGTTGTTGAGTGTTAGGCGGAGGAGGAGGGGGAAGTTGAGGGTGATTAGGAGATGGAGGAGGTGGGTTTTGAGGAGGAGGAGGAGGTGGTAGGTTACCTTGTGATGGTTGGGGAATTTGTAGGTGTTGGAGGATGAGATCTAACTTTGCATCCACCCTAACAAGGTGATTCTCAATCTGACCCACTCTGTCCTCGAGCCGCTGGATCCGCTCCCCTTGGTGCTGGAAACCAGCATCACACTCAGCACGGAGAGGACCCACCAGGGATTCAGGCAGCCTAAATAGAAGCTCTTCCTTTACTTCCTCGGCAAAGGCCCTAACAGAGGCTGGCACTCTTGCAGCACGGCTTGGCCCAGCATGAGAGTCCACTTCTTGATCCCCTGCACCAGATGTAGAGGGGACTGAAGTCTGAGAGGCGCTCTCGGCCTGTGATCCTGAGCGAGTGGGCTTAGCAGGCTTGATGTACTTGATGCCCATCTTCCCAATGTTGGTTGCTCCCACAGGCTTACACTACATTTTCTTCCTCCACGGCAGATGTGGCCTTGATCAGGTGCTTCTCAAGGAGGAGGGAAATCATAGTGGGATAGGGAAGGTAGCCAGACTTGTCATTATTTATCCAGCGCTGAAGCTCAAGGCAGATCAACTGGCCGGGGTTGAATGGCTTGCGGGAGAGGAGTCTGGGGAACCAAGGGTTGTCCAACAGTGTGAACTCGTTGAAGTTGCCTCCCTTATGTGTCATTATCCGGGAGTAGACGTAGTACAAGAGCCTGTTAGAATCAGACATCTTGGATACCTTCTTGTTATTGGTGCCATACAACTCCTCGAGTTCCTCCTTGCTGTACTTGAGAGACTCAGGGTAGATCCATTCATTCATACCCTCTTCTGTGATTCCCATCATCTCATTCAAGGTCCTCCAAGTGAACCTGAAGGTCCTCCCCCTTACAGTGGCTGTGAAGGAGAGTTTGTGGACTTGCTCTTTCCCATCCACCTTCTTGTACTTAGCCTTGCCAGAGAGGGATTGGGAGAAGACTCGCAGGACGTTGACGTTGTAGTCCTGGTTGATGCCCAGCCAAGGCATATACTTCTCCAAGTAAGGGCGCAGATGGGGAAACCCTAGTTCATCAATCTTGTCCAGATCGATGAACAGCCCATGGTTGAAGTAGGGGACGGTCGTCTCAAATTTGGCAGCAATTGGCTCCAATGCCCCATCTCTGTACACTGTAGGGTCGTCTTCTTCAACCCTTTGCCTCTTGGAAGAAGGCTCTTCAGCAAATTGCACCTTCTTCTTCTTTCCTTTTCCCTGGGCTTCTCTTGCTTGCTCATTCTCAGAAGCCACTGGCTGTTCTGCCACTCTACCAGAGGTTTCAGGCTGACCCTGAACATTTTCATCCTGCCCCAGTGTTTGCCCAGAACCTTCATGGTGTTCATGATGTTCATCGTGATGTTCTTCACGATGCCCAGATTTGCCAGAATGTTTGTGACTTGATTTCCCAGATTTCGACTTGTGTTGCTTGGATGAAGAGGCTTTCTGTGTAACTGGGTTGGATTCATGAGATCCGGCCATTTTTGTGTGGTATAATTTATGAGAAGAAATGAAATGCGAAAGAGTGTTCGAAGAATGCGAAGAACACAGATGAAGATGAAGAAAGATTTCAGAGAGAATGGCTAAAGTGAATTTTATGCAAGTAAAAAGTGAAAGTGAAAAATGACATCTATTTATAGGTAAAACTTCTGAGGGTTAAATGGGCATCTTCTTTCAAATTTTCACACATTGGGTAACGTAAGATTTTAAGTTGGAACGACACACCTGATGACACGTGTTGCTTCAATTAGTCAGAGAAGGCACAACGTCTCATAGAGGAAGTCGAAACGTTTTCTGAAGTGACGTGTCCCTTTGTTTGGCACTGGCGCTCTGGCTTGCTTTATTTCAACACTCAGTCCCAGCAAATAATCATCCGGAAGTGGTTTTGCTTCCGGTTATACAGGCGCTCTTGGTTGCCTTGAGTAGTCATTCAGCGCCAGCACGAGAGCATCCGGAAGTAGTTTTGCTTCCGGTTGTACTTACTTAAGATTTAACATTGAGGGACCTGCAAAAACTTAAGGTTGGCACTTCGATGCCTGAGTTAGCACAGTTGGCAGGTTTTAATAATTAAGTACAGATGTTCTCTGAAGATTAAACTTCATCTAGACATTCCCAAATGTCTCTTAATAAGGATAAATTGATCAACCCTCAGTGATAGTTTGGTAAACAAGAGCATTAATAAAGTGAAAACAGATTTTGAAAATTTTGTTCACAATTTCACATAGTTTCACTCTCAAGTCATGAACTTTACTCATACTCTTTTGGATAAATATCAGTGTGATAGTACAGGGAGTATAGAATAGATTGCATATTTTCAGAGTTTCATAAACATGCATAATTCGATAAATATGCCTTAAGAATGTTCATGCTAGATTATGAAGATATGTAAATTGTCAACACAATGAAGTTGTAAAAGCCTTACAGTCAAGAGAATAGTTTAGTTTTAAGAATAAATCAGGTTTACAAATCAACCAAATTCTCAGCATAAGATCACAGTAGTTTTCAAATCTCATCTCAAGTCCTTTCAAATATGCTTAATGTGATCTCACTACTCTTACAAGTTCCTAATCCAGGTCTGACAAGAAGGACTATCCATTAAGATGTATACAATGAGTGATGGAAAGAAATACTCATATGAGATTGGCGAAATTTTCTCAAGATCAATTCAGAACAGCCATTTCTTCTCATGAGCATCCTTGTTGATGTTCTCTCTTGTGCATCCATATCGCTCAAGCTTTCATAATCAAAGCTGCATTTGCGTCAAGTAGTAGCTTGTTTGATCTTCTCAATTTCAGGAGTAGTAGCACTCGAAGCCTAGTATGACCAACAGCTCATTCAGATTTGACACATTGCTCAGATCAGGTATGATCTTGAATATTGTTGTTCCTTTGGATCTTCTTTCCTACAAAATACCAACTGATTCCTTTTTCCCATTTTTCAGTCTCCAAACTTGGATCTGACTGGTCAGTTTGTAAGAAGTATGTGATTCTCATGCACCTAAGAATTATTCACTATGAATATGGCATTGCGAATCAACTATGACTATATGCACATGGTTATACACGGTTTCTGATAATGATAGTCATAGATAGCATGTAGATTATGAACATTGTGTGAAATTTCTTATAAGCCATACAATGTTCATCCTTATGATGCTTGATGTAAAATCTCAATAAGTCCATCTAACATTTGCATAGGAGATTTTACTATTGCATGCTTCAACCTTAAGTGATCCCTTGCTTACCCAAGGAGATCTTCTATACTTATCTTTGGCCTGAAGCACTTTCTTAGGAAAGACAGGATTCATAGGCTTTCTCCATGTTGATTGAGACATCCTCTCTCTCATGTTCTTCTCAGGATAGTTGAGTGGAACTCTGTGATAGCTCGTCCTTGAGATAGAACCTTTGTTCCTAATGGTGGCGCACTGCTTCTTATGATTGAACCAGATGGTTGCAGCAGTGATATCACCACGAGTTCTTTTCTTTGGGGCAAGAGGAACTCTTGATCTTTCCTGCACAAGTAAGGCACTGGAAGGGAGTTTTGGTACCCATTTGTACTTGGGTCCTATATGGTTAGCGCTGGACCTTACTTGTCCTTTAGGGATCCATACAAATTTATTTCTCACATGTAAATTTTTCTTAAGACTACATGTGTGAGAAATATGACCTGATCTACCACAATAATGACAGATAATGGAATGATATTCAGAATGGGATTTCCTATCATTATCTTGGTCAGTTTTCTTTTCAAGGACTCTATCTTTATTTACTTTTGAAATTTCAGAGTCTTTTGGAAACTCTTCCTTCAAGGATGGAACTTTGGACTCCTTGGTTGTAAAAGAAAGAATAAGTTCCTCAAGTTCCCTATTCCTTTTTCTTAAGCCTAGAACTTCTTTTGCAAGTTTACAGAATTCAATATGTAACTCATCATAAATGTCTTGCAATTCAGAAGGTTCAAGTTTAGATACCTCATTTTCTTCAGTTTCTGAATCTTCTAGGCAGAGATCGATACTCTCTTCACTGGTGCTAGCTTCCTCTATATCACCATCCAGTAGCTCATCAAGGATAGATTCACAGGGAGCACAAAATGAGCTTTGGACAGCTTTAATTTCAAGAGATTGATTAGAAGCATACATAGCATCAAGAGTTTTCCAAATATCTCTAGCCCTAGAGCAATGTTTAATTTTCTGGAAATCATTGTCAGATAAACTTTTGTGCAAAATTTGCATTGCTCTAAGGTTTAAGTAAAATAAATTTTTCTCCTCTTCAGTCCAATTTACTTTTGGTTTGAAATCAGAGTCCTTTTCAAAGACATCCCACATTTTGATATCCGTGGATAGTATAAAACTTTTCATCCTTCCCTTCCATGAGTAAAAATCAGCATTTTCTAACACGGGTGGGATAGTATGGTCAAAACCTTCAAAACACATTTTGTAACCCAAGTCAGCCTAGGTCTTTGCACTTGAGATCGTTGGATCCTTTAAATAAGTGACCTTGCTCTGATACCAAATGAAATGCGTGGCTGTCACCCAAGAGGGGGGGTGAATTGGGTGGCAGAATAAAAACTTATAATTTTCCCTTTTTAAAACTTTACTCCTTGTGCTTGATGAGAGTGACGATGAATCATCCCAAGCACAAGTGAGTATGTAGTGGTGTGGTGCTTGGTGTGAGATTTAAATAAGCAAAATATGCACAAGCAAATTTATCCTGGTTCGGTCACTCCCAGACCTACATCCAGTCCCCAGGCTCCACCTGAGATTTTCAATCCACTAAACTTCTTGTTTGAACCAGGCACAAGAAAGCCTTTACACTTTAGGTTTTACGAACACGGGTTCACCTAACAACCCACAGGTTTTACAACGGGCTCACCTGCAAACCTTTACAACCACAGGTTTTACAACGGGATCACCTGCAACCTTACAACCACAAGTTTTGCGGGCTAACTTGCAACCTATGGAGATTTAGAAAACCTCTAAATGCTCCCCTTACTATTGTAAGATAACAATTATGTTCACTCTATGAACTGATTGTGATAAACACTTAAGTACAAAATGGCTCTCTCTAAGAGTAGATGATGTTACTCACTTAAGTACAACTGAATTACTCTCTAATAATGTTACAAATCTAAATCTGAGAGTAGTAGAAGATGTGAAGAATGAAGAATATGATATATCAGATAATATGCTCTGTTCTCTCTCATTCTCTTCTGAATGTGAATGTTCCTTTTATACTTGGCTTCATAGGCTTGGGTGGCAAGTTGAATATGACCGTTTGAATATAGCCGTTAATCCCATGTTAGCGTTGAGAAGTACATCTTCATTAATGCTTAGCAGGGTTGACTTGCTTTATCTTTGAAAAGTAGTCCTGACACCTCTGCTCTGACAAAAGCATTCTGACTTCTGAGTATGTGACGTTTACTCTTGTACTCTTGCTGACGGATGATCATCGTTCATCCGGAAGTGGCAATCTTGCTCTGCAAGTGTTAATCTCTGAAATCCAAAGCCAAGAGTCTTTGCATCCGGAAGCTCATTTGCATCCGGAAGTGTGACTAAGTTCTGCACATACTGGTTAGTCCAACATAGCAATATATATAATCAAAGGAAGTTTTTTTACACGACTAAGCAAATTTAGACAAAATTGGAGATAAGCATAGGCATACCTTCATCTTCCAAATAAGTTACTCTATCCGGTCCCTAATATAAGAGCTAGCCCAAAAAAACGCTTCTTAAGAAAACATGTGAATGTTAGTTGAGTGTCTGGAGTTAATGCATCTTTTTTAATATTGCCCATATTTTATTATGATACTTTTAAGAGAGAGAAATACATAAGTATTAATAAATATGAAAGAGAGTTAGAGGTAAAGTAGGAAAAAATGAATTTAATGAGGAGAAAATATTAGATGAGCTATTATATTAAGGACCAAAATCATTCAAATTTTGAGCTCTTATACTCCCTCCGGTCCCTAATATAAGAGCCCAAAATTTGAATGATTTTGGTCCTTAATATAAGAGCTCATGTCACATTCTCTCCATATTTAATGTGTTTTTTCCAACTTTGCCCCTATTTCTCTTTCATATTTATTAATGCTTATGTATTTCTCTCTCTTAAAGGTATCATAATAAATATGGGCAATATTGAAAAAGAAGCATTAACTCCAGACACCCAACTAACATTCACATGTTTTCTTAAGAAGCGTTTTTTTTGCAGCTAGCTCTTATATTAGGGACCGGAGAGAGTATTAGGGACCGAAGGTAGTGCATGATATTCACAATCTTATCTTGGTCCATGGTTCACTCAAAACTCAAAAGTTGTGGTAAAGGTTCAATGTTATTCATTAAGACGTTAATTGATTATAAAAGGTTCAATGTTATCCATATGGAAAATTTGCATTCTAGTCCCTGGGAAGGGAAATTATTACTTGAAGTTCCCTACACATTCCAAAATAATTATCAAGTCCCTTGGGCCTTTCCTGCAATTATTTGCTTATGTGCAATGACCATTTTGCCTTTATGAAAGCATGAAAACCCAAAACATGCACAAGATAAAATTCAGGGACTTGCTACCGCGGGTGTGCCTACTTGCTACCGCAAGCTTGGGGACTTGCTACTGAGACGTTAAGTGACCAACATTCCCTCCCAAGTGTCATTCATATCTGAGGGCCCTTTAATAAAGCCAGTGACCACTTTTTGTTATTCCCCCGATATGTGCCACACCATGTTTTTCAAAAACCATTTTATTCACATGGGATGGGAGGGACTAGTCAGGGACTTGCTACCGCGGGTGTGCCTACTTGCTACCGCAGGCATGGGGACTTGTTACTGTGTTTACAGATCAGCAAACCTGCAGTAACTGGGTCCAGACCTGTCTGCAGTAACATGTCAGCGGATGTGTAGTACCAATCTCCCTTTAGAAATGATGACTAGTCCCTCACACTTGACATTAATTAATCATTCATGTAGAATTTCACTTACATCCCTGACTAGTCCCTCCCATCCCATGTGAATAAAATGGTTTTTGAAAAACATGGTGTGGCACATAGCGGGGGAATAACAAAACGTGGTCACTGGCTTTATTAAAGGGCCCTCAGATATGAATGACACTTGGGAGGGAATGTTGGTCACTTAACGTCTCAGTAGCAAGTCCCCAAGCCTGCGGTAGCAAGTAGGCACACCCGCGGTAGCAAGTCCCTAACTTTTATCTTGTGCATGTTTTGGGTTTTTATGCTTTCATAAGGGCAAAATGGTCATTGCACATAAGCAAATAATTGCAGGAAAGGCCCAAGGGACTTGATAATTATTTTGGAATGTGTAGGGACCTTCAAGTAATAATTTCCCTTCCCAGGGACTAGAATGCAAATTTCCCTATCCATATTATGTTAGTGCAGATCTTGCCAAATTTGCTTATAAGGCTATCTTATCGGATTAATGAATGCTATCAGGAAAGTGAAATTTTGAATGAGGAGGAGCCTAGGCAAATTTTTTTTGGGGAGGGTTGGACGAGGAAGATCTCCAAGGTATACTTGGTCTTTCTTTGGGAGGGGGTTGGACGACAGAGGTTGGAATGAAGTTTACCCCGTGCGATGCACGTAAGTGTTTTATTTTTTATGAAATATTACACACTATCTTAATATAAAAATATTTGAATGTTCCAAGTGAATCAGCGACTTCTCTGTTATATTTAGCTTTTCATCCAATCATTGGAATGAAGTTTAACTCTTATTTTGTTCTTATACATGATGAGTTTAATTTTACATGAAATCTAAGTTTAATTTTTCAAAAAATTCATTGGAAGTAATCATAAATATCACGTCACGGGATTTTGCATAACAATGGTTTCATAACAGAGGATGAAGTTTAAAATTCAAATATTTATTTTAAAAGATTAATTAACATATTGATAATGTAACAACCACATTTATAAAACCATTTTTTTACGCTATATATTTTTTTTCTCAATAAAAAATAGTTTGAAGCCTAACTATCTTAGAAAAAAATTTATGTTATCATAATGACTAACATAGTTAGAAAAACAATTTTTGTTATTTTCCATAAAATATAAGCTAATACACTAATCATGATGGAAAAATAATTTTAGTCACAAATCAACTATCACGGTTAGAAAAAGATTCCATGTAATGTAGAAATAAATAAATTAAAATAAATCATTTTATAATCGAATATAAAATTAACAATTGAAAACCGTTTATTTAAAAATATCAAATATGATATATCCATGTTAGATAAAATTTGACTAACATGGATATTTAAACAAATCTAATAATACCTGATTAAAATCTTTCACAATTATTTACAAATAGACACATAAACGTGTTTAAGAAATAATTGTAGTTATCCAGCCTAAAATTATACACAGACATACAGTAATCCAAGGAAAATGAATTAAAGTGGCACAAAATTAACAAAAATAATATGAAAACATGATGTTTAAGTCTCCAGATCCTTCCCATCACCCCTGCCCCGATCTAGCACCTGTAATGACAACGATTGGGGTAGACCCAGAAATCGCAACTATTACCACTCGCTTACGTACATTTTTGCACTACGTGCATGTGCATGCCCGCAAGGTGGTGTGTGATAATACTGTGTTAAGTGGTGTGTGCTACATGTTGTGTTGCATGTACATGTTATTTATGCTTAGTTCAAGTAACTATCAATTAAATTACAGCAGCACGAATATACAGACACATCATAGCTCAAAACAATCGCAAAGTTTACACATCAATAATAATAAATAAAACATCGATAATAACAATCAAATCAAACACAACACACCGGAATATCTCAGTTCAATAGGGACTCACGACTCGATGGTCGATATACCCTCGCTTGAACTGGTTCAAAGGGACTCACAACCCTACTGAACATGTAACAATTTTGTCTTATTCATTTTAGTCACTGGGGGTTTTACAGGGAACCTCATTCCGGAATGACATAATTATATTCATATTAACCGGTGTGCACCAAACAAATCATAAATTCTCACGAGGCATATAATAATCAACACAATTTCATAAACTAACCTATATACTTACCGACATACACACACACTCAAACAAGTTTAATAAATTACCTCCTTGCATTCAAACAAAAAATAATACGTAAGCTCCCATGTGCTCAAATGTCAATAACCAATATCTACAAACAATAATAAACACATACTAATAATTAAAAATAACTCATATACTAATTAGCGTCGCTCTCCTTCCTATTGATACTACCCAATTCCCCTTCTAGATCATATTTACTCAATTCTCTAATTAAGCTCTTTAGCTTAATCTTTATAATTGTCAAAGTTTGTCTAGCCAATGACGTACATGAAACATAATTCATGATAAAGCAAGATCAAATATCCTTATTAATAATTTCCAAACATTAGCATTCTGTAACATCTCAATTTTTAAATTAAAAATAATACGAAATTAATGAGGTGTCATTAAGGAAATTTAAAGTGTTAGGGAATAAGTTATGCTATTTGGGAAAACGAGCAAAATCTCCCTTGCGATGCACAGGGAGCTTTACCAATTTTTGAATTTAACTTCGTGAATATATTTGTTTTTAAAAAACACACAAATATAATAAATTTGAAGGACAGAAATTGTTATCATAAGGGTAAAGTTATGGTTAAAAAGAAAAGAATATCATTTCATGTAATTGTTCAAAAGAAAAGAATAACATCATACAAATATCACGAAAGTAATAGTATCAAGAAACAAAAATAATTAAAAAAAGTAAAACTAATTCAAAAAAAAATTAGGAAGTATCAAATCTTTAGTATCTTGCACGATATTAGTGAGATATTGCATACATTTTACCAATGCTTCGCACGGTTTATTTACAATTATTACTAATTTACCAATATAACATTAGTGAGATCTCTTGTGCGATGCATAGTCTAATATGTATGACTTTGCCATGAAAACACTACTTTGTAATCGTCCATGACACATGTAACATCCCAGTTTTTAAATTAAAAATAACATGAGATTATTGAGGTGTTCTTAAGAAAATTTAAGGGTTTGAGGAAGAATTTTAGGATATTCTGGGCAATTTATGGATATTAAATCTTAGTTAGTTTAGAATTTGAAGAAATATAGTTAAAAGGATTAATTGGAGCCATAAACTTCTATGAACAAGTATTTTTGAAACTTAGAAATAGTATGATAGAAAGAGAGGGGTAAAATAATATATACAAACTTTTGGGCTAGAAATATAATTAAGAATAAATAATAGGGTAGTTAATGGTAATTTTCACAAATATATATATATATATTCAACTCACTCCCTCTCAATCAACATATCTCTCTCTCGAACCCTCCTCCCTCTCACCGGACCCTCCCTCCGTCTTCGCCTTCTTCTTCTTCCTCTCCCTTCTCCGGCGACTGCCACCTGCGACGGAGGCAACGAAACCGTCCGCCCTATTTCTCCTCTTATCCTCACTGAAACCCATCTCTTATTTCTCTTTCCTATATTCTTCATCCTCGTCACTCTCTGACCCCACCGTCTCTGTTCCTTCTTTCGTTCTCCGGTGACCTGAGCGGGAGACGGCGGCGGAAGAAGAGCGGCGGCCGGCGCGTTGGGCATACTCCGGCGAGTTATGTAAGGTCAAAACAAGTTTAGGAGAATATAGTAAGAGAGTTGCTTGGAAGGAAAAACTCACAAGGAAATGGTAAGGAAAAGGCAGCAAAGTGCAAATGGGCGACAGGTAATCACACTTACCCCTTGCTATAACATTGAGGGTGACGTTAGCTGGGATTTTCAGGTCACCGGAGAACGAAAGAAGGAACAGAGACGGTGGGGTCAGAGAGTGACGAGGATGAAGAATATAGGAAAGAGAAATAAGAGATGGGTTTCAGTGAGGATAAGAGGAGAAATAGGGCGGACGGTTTCGTTGCCTCCGTCGCAGGTGGCAGTCGCCGGAGAAGGGAGAGGAAGAAGAAGAAGGCGAAGACGGAGGGAGGGTCCGGTGAGAGGGAGGAGGGTTCGAGAGAGAGATATGTTGATTGAGAGGGAGTGAGTTGAATATATATATATATTTGTGAAAATTACCATTAACTACCCTATTATTTATTCTTAATTATATTTCTAGCCCAAAAGTTTGTATATATTATTTTACCCCTCTCTTTCTATCATACTATTTCTAAGTTTCAAAAATACTTGTTCATAGAAGTTTATGGCTCCAATTAATCCTTTTAACTATATTTCTTCAAATTCTAAACTAACTAAGATTTAATATCCATAAATTGCCCAGATAATCCTAAAATTCTTCCTCAAACCCTTAAATTTTCTTAAGAACACCTCAATAATCTCATGTTATTTTTAATTTAAAAACTGGGATGTTACAACACATTTAGCACTCTCGTATTTGAGAAGCTATGCAATCAAAATAAGCATATTGAAGATATCGAATCACAGAATAATATATTAAAATGACCATGGGAATTCACATAAGTTTAATCAAAATAGTAGCTTAAACTCTAATAACATTCAATAGCATCAAACTTACTTCAAATCATTTATCCAAAATAATACCAACAAATCTAGTAAGGACAAATCTTTTCTCTACAACCAAAGAAAAATGGAAAAATAAACAAATGACCCTATATAGCATGAGCCCTTTGCCCATAACGAAATAAAAGGAATAAATTTGTAACAACAATTAAAAATAAAACTGAACAGAATATATGAGCACACATAAACCCAAAAGGAAAGACACCAAACAGAACCAATGGGAGAGCATCTACAAAATGACCAATTGTCTTGTATAAAACATTAAGCATAGGCCTCACATACTCCATCTATTGTAACATCCCAATTTTCAAATAAAAGATAATAAGAAATTAGGGAGATATTATTTAGAGAATTTAAAGGCTTAAGGAGGAATTTAAGGATATTTTTGACGAATTATGAATATTAATCTTATTTACCTTAAAATATAAGGAAATATAGTTAAACGAGTCATTTAGAGTTAGAAACTACTATAGAAATTATTTTGAAATCTAGAAAAATGTTATGAGGGAAAGAAATGGAAACAACAATATATATAAACTTTTGGGCTAAAAATATAATTAAGAATAAACATTAGGGTAGTTAAGTGTAATTTTCCCTAAAGTATATATATAAATTCACCTCCTTCCTTCTTCCTATTCACTTCTCTACCGTAGCCGCCGATCCCACCTCCCTCCACCTTCGATTTCGCGTCTTCCTCCTCCCTTACATAGACTGCCCGTGGGTAAGCTCCTCCCTCCTTTTCCTTGTTTTGCTTCTTGGTTCTATGAGTTTCATAGCGTTCTTGACTCATCTTTCCTTTTGTTTTTGTTTTCTACACTGTTCCTCCACGATTCCGGCGAAACCCGACGATTTCCAGCGACCTTATGTACATATAAGTGCATATTCGAGTCTGGGTAAGCTTTCTCTTGTGATTTATGCCACTGTTCTTCGAATTTTTGGTGAGATTGAGTGAAATCCGAATTGATTCATGGGATTTGGGTTGTTAATTGGTAGAAGCTGAAACCTTAGTTTCTAGTTTTGTTGTATTGAATGAGAAATTGAACTTTGATTGAAGTTTGGGGCAATTTATGAAAACCCTAGGTTTTTGGTACTTTAGGGCTGACGAGTTTTGTAGGTTTTAGGGGTAAAAAATTTGTAATTTAATATATGTAAGAGTGTAATAAGGTCGATTTCTTGCTGATTCTTGTGATTTCAAATATTGATCTTCATTGCTATGTTTTTGTTTGTTATTGTCTAGGTTTCCTTTCTTTAATATTAACTGTTATTGTCTAGGTTTCCTTTCTTTAATATGTGCTGTCTAGATTTCTTGCTGCAGTCATGACTTACAAACACAAATCTTTCTATGTCCTCATCCCATGACTAGTTTGGATGACCGAAAAACCTTTGCTCTGATACCAAATTGTAACAACCCAATATTATAACCCTTTTTTATGCTATTTTTTTTTCATTTATGCTAATGATAACTATGTTAGAAAAAGAATCCAATTAAACAAAATAGTAGCTAACATAGTTATAAAAAGAATTAACTTAATTCATTAAAAATAATTTTAGTGCTAACTATGTTAGAAAAAGAATTAAAGTTAATATAATAGCTAACATAGTTAGAAAAACGACTTTTCTAAAGATTCATAACATATAAGATAATATGCTAACCATGATAGAAAAATAATTTGAGTTACAAAAGAACTATCATGGTTAGAAAAAGATTTAATGTAATTTGAAATTAATAAATATAATTTTGCAATGAAATATAAAATTCACAACCAAAATCATTTGAGAAATTATGAAAACTGATTTATCCATGTTAGATAAAAATTGACTAACATGGATATTTAAATAAATTTAGTAACACTTGATTAAATTCTTTCACAGTAAGTTTCAAATTAACACACAATCCTGTATTAATTAATATTTACAGTTATCTAACATAAAATTATTTACAGTAATCCAGGGGTATAAATTCAAAGTATATACAAATTATATTAATAAATAAGAATATGAAGCA
This sequence comes from Mimosa pudica, assembly GCA_029929735.1. Classification (NCBI taxonomy): domain Eukaryota; kingdom Viridiplantae; phylum Streptophyta; class Magnoliopsida; order Fabales; family Fabaceae; genus Mimosa; species Mimosa pudica. The sequence goes on along the minus strand of JAKELP010000017.1, from coordinate 2,308,207 downwards.
TAAAATGAAAGCATGCCATATGAGCCTAAAACTAGTTCCCGAGTCTCCGGATCCTTTTCCCCCATGACTCCTGCCCCGATCTAATACCTGTAAAATGTTAAACCACGAGGGGTAGACCCTGATGTCGTAACTAACAACTACTCGCCTACGCACATTTTTGCACTACGTGCATGTGCATGCCGGCAAGGTGGTGTGTGCTAATGCTGTGTTTGGTGGTGTGTGCTACATGCTGTGTTGCATGAACATGTTATCTCTTTTCTATTCCAAGTATCTATCAATTACCAAATGATACAGCAGTACAAGTATTCATTTAAAGCCACATCACAAACTCAACATAAAGAATAATATTAATAATAATCACATCAAACACAATACACAAGTACACCGATAATGAGTTCAATAGGGACTCACGACTCGATGATCGATATACCCTCGCTTGAACAAAATATATCAGTTCAATAGGGACTCACGACTCGATGGTCGATATACCCTCGCTTGAACAGGGGCGCTCTCCCCAATAACGTTTTTCTCTTTATTCATTTTAGTCCCTGCTGTACGGGCAAGGGAACCTCATTCCGGAATGGCATAATCATAATAATATTACTCGGTGTACCACAACCAAATCAGAAATCATAATCCAAGCATTCCATAACCACATAAGCAATAATCATATACCTATAAACTACCTAAATGCTTACTAACATACACACACACGCAGACAAGTGAAGTAGTTACCTCCGTGCATTTAAACCAAAAATAAACGTAAGCTCCCACGTGCTCAAGTGTCAATAACCAATCTCTACAAGCAATAATATAAGACATACTGATAAACGTGGCTGTCACCCAAGAGGGGGGGGGTGAATTGGGTGAGGGAATAAATTAAATCTTTTGAATCTTGTTTTCGAAAGACTGCTTGTGCTTGGTGATAATATTTACGAAGTAGTGATATGCACAAGTCAGTATGTTATGTGATGCAAAATAGAATGTTTGAATGTAAATTTATGCACACATAAATTTATCCTGGTTCGGTCACCCAGACCTACATCCAGTCCCCAGGCTCCACCTGAGATTTTCAATCCACTATTCTTGTTTAAACCGGGCACAAGAGAAGCCTTTACACTTTAGGTTTTACGAGCACGGGTTCACCTAACAACCCACAGGTTTTACACCGGGTTCACCTGCAAACCTTACAAATGCAAGTTTTACGGGCTAACTTGCAACCTATGGAGATTTAGACAACCTCTAAATGCTCCCCCTTACAAATTGTAAGTTTACACTATGTTCACTCTATGAACTGATTGTGCTAAACACTTAAGCTCAAAACTAACTCTCTCTAAGAGTGGATGATGTTACTCACTTAAGTACAATAAAATTACTCTCTGAAAAATATCACAAATCTGGATCTGAGAGTAGTAGAAGATGTGTAGAATGAAGAGAATGATATATCAGATACTTTGTTCTGTTCTCTCTTTTTCTTCCATATCTTCTCTTCTGAATGAATGTCTCTTTTATACTCGGCTTCATAGGCTTCTGTGGCAGGTTGAATATGAACGTTTGAATAAAGCCGTTAATCCTATGTTACCGTTGAGAAGTGCATCTTCATTAATGTTTAGCAGGGTTGACTTGCTTTATCTTTGAAAAGTAGTCCTGACACCTCTGCTCTGACAAAAGCATTCTGACACTGCATCTCTTTGAACGTTCAGACATCCTGATTGCTTGCGGAAGCAACTTCTCATCCGGAAGCAACCTTACTGAGTGTGCTGCACTTGAACGTTAGTTTAGCAATATAATCATATAGTCTCATGCAGTGGGTGATCCCTAAATCTAAGGAGTATCCGGAAGCACTTCTACATCCGGAAGTAAATTCACCTGATGAGGGATTTAGTTCACCATGACTTGCTCTCGCTTAGTCTATTTCATTCCACCACTCAGCGCTAGTCACTGAGCTATCGGAAGCACTTTTACTTGACGTGGTGAATTCACTGACGCTTAGGGTGAAATATATTCTATCAGTCTGCGCCAGTCAAGATCTAACAGGAAGCAACTTCACTTGATGTTGCATTTCCGCTGACGCTCGGGGTTATATCTAGTCTATCAACCTGCGCCAGTCTAAATCTAATAGGAAGTGCTTTCACTTGGCGAAGTAGACTTACTGACGCTTGGGGTAATAACTATTCTATTGCTCTGCGCCAGTCTAAGTCTAACAGGAAGCGCTTTCACTTGGGGAAGTAGACTCACTGACGCTTGGGGTAATATCTATTCTGTCGCTCTGCGCCAGTCTAATTCTAACAGGAAGCGCTTTCACTTGGGGAAGTAGACTCACAGTCGCTTGGAGTAATATCTATTCTATCGCTCTGCGCCAGTCTAAGTCTAACAGGAAGCAAACTCACTTCCGATTGAAACATAGCTTAGTCTTAAGGTTTTGTGTACCTAATTCTCATGGACTAAGTTATTTCCCAGTGATTTACTTGCTGATGCTGGGGGATGAAAACATTCATCCGCATGCGCAAGTCCTAATCTATCCGGAAGTAGATCTTCACCCGGAAGCACTCTTACTTGGGATCCTATGTTATCCTATTGCTTCCTAGGCACTTGGTTTAATCCTCTATATTTTAGTCTTCATCAAAACTTAAGATTCTAACATTCTCCCCCTTTTTGATGATGACAAACCTAGTTTTATCGATTAAGTTCCTAAGGAAGGATTATCAAGAGAATAAAAGCAATGGATAACAACAAGTAACTCAGACAAATATTATTGACAAGCAGAGGTTACAAGTCAGAGTTATGTAATCAAATAACATATACAAGTAAAGAATGTATACAAATAAATTTCACTAAGTATGAATGAAAATATGCATGAAAACAAAATCAACAAAAATATTTGGATTGGGGGCTAGAGTTTGTGTCTCTTTTTCTTTTCCCTCTCTTTCTGCCTCTCTTCATTTTCCTCACGCTCACTCTGGTTTATCTGGGCAATGATCTCTTGAAGCTCTTTTTCCTCTTTTTCCCTCCTGAGCCTTTCTGATTCAATGGACTCCTCGTATGCCCTTTTCATGTTCTCCACTTCTTCATACCCAGGGAAACCTGTAGCATCATCGAAGTAGGAGATCTCTCCATTGGGATAGTGGACAGCCCGGATTCTCACATTCCATACAGGGAAGTTGGGGTCTTCCTCAACTTCCTGGACTTTCCGTTTCCCTTTCCCTTTGCTCTTCCTTTTGCTTTTGCTAATTGGAGGAGTGGGCATGGCACTTGCTCTTTCAGCATCGAGGCAAGCCATCTGACCAAAGGATAGCTTGTCAGTGAATCCATACTTCTCAAATTCTTCAGGAGTCATGTCTTCAATTTCCAATTTGACTTCCTTCAGAATTGGAACCGCTTGGACCACTGGATTTTCTTGCACAACCTGAGCAGATGAAGTTCCTTGCTCAGGTAGGTCAGATGGAGTCTCTTCCTCAGACTCATCAGATTCAGTGGTGGCAATTAACTTCCTGGCACGTTTCCTAGCAACGGCCTTCTTTCTGGGTGCACTGAATCTGGCTGCTGGCTCAGACGAGGGAGGAGGATCAGAAGATTGCTCAGATGAAGGGACCTCAGACTCTTGCCCAGAGGATGCAGGAACAGGCTTGGCTATCACAATGGGAGGATGGTTGGGTCTCTTCAGTCCCCACTTCATTATGATCTCCTCAACCATCTCTCTACTTGTTTTATTTGGAGGAGGCTCCGATGATGACTCAGATTGTGAGGATTGTTCATTCTGCCCATACACAACCATATCCCATTGTGGTCCTTGCTCAGCCGCTTTCTTCTGCTGCATGAACCGGACGGCCTCTCCTCTTATAAGGCTCTCTGCACCACTCAGCCTCTGAGACTCATATGCACGACGCAGGGCGGCCGTGATATCTTCATCAATCCAGAGTGATGGCTGGCTGAGGGCATCCCTTGTGGCCATGCTTAGACGAAGAGTGGACATAACATTTCTCCCCCTTTTGTCATCATCAACAGGGGTGAGTGCCAGGGATGGAGTGGATGTGGAGGAGGATGGAGGTGGTTCAGGACCAAATTTCTTGGGAGGGGAGGATGAGAGGGTAGAGGTGGAGGATGTGGGAGAAGATAGGTGTTCAGGAGTTTGAGGAGGGTCGGGGAAGCAGCTGGTGGTGACAAGGATATCCCCATAAGGATGAGTGGAGGAGTATTCTTTGTAGTTGGCGGAGTCAGGGGTAAAGGGTAAATGGTCATCGGAGAGTGGTTGAAGGCGGGGATATTCGCCGTATGGTTGGCTGAGGGGGTGAATGGCTGTTTCAGATCCTATGCGTCTAGGGCTTTGATGGGTAGGGTTGGAGAAGCGGAGTGGAGAGCGTGTAGGGGCACCTGGTCGTGTGGGAATGGGTGAGGATGAGGATGAGGAAGGTGAGGATGAGAAGTTTCTAGGAGAATGGCGTGGAGAGTTGTGAGGTGAGTCTTGGGTTTGGTGGTCATGGGTAGGTGAAGGTTGGGATTGTTGGTCATTGTTGGGTGATGGTAGGGCTTGTTGGTCATTTTGTGGTGGAGGCTGAGGTTGTTGAGTGTTGGGCGGAGGAGGAGGTGGTAGTTGAGGGTGGTTAGGAGGAGGAGGGTTTTGAGGAGGAGGAGGAGGAGGTGGTAAGTTACCTTGTGATGAAGGTTGGGGAATTTGTAGGTGCTGGAGAATGAGGTCTAATTTTGCATCCACCCTGGCAAGGTGATTCTCGAGTTGTCCTATTCTGTCCTCAAGCCGTTGGGTTCGCTCCCCTTGGTGGTGGAAGCCAGCTTCACATTCAACACGGAGAGGACCCACCAAGGAATCAGTCAGTCTCAACAGAAGCTCTTCCTTTATGTCCTCGGCAAAGGCCCTAACAGAAGCTGGAACCCTTGCACTACGGCTTGGCCCAGCATGTGAGTCAACTTCCTGATCTCCTGCTCCAGATGCAGAGGGAGCTGAAGTACCAGAAGCACTACTGGCTTGTGAGCGTGAGCGAGTGGGCTTAGGAGGCTTGAAATACTTGATCCCCATCCTTGCCACATTGGTTGCTCCCACAGGCCTACACTGGACATTCTCTTCTTCCACAGCAGATGTAGCCTTGATCAGATGCTTCTCAAGAAGGAAGGCAATGATGGTGGGATAGGGAAGATAACCTGACTTGTCATTGCTTAACCAGCGCTGAAGCTCTAGGCATATCAACTGCCCAGGGTTGAAAGGCTTGAGCGAGAGGAGTCTAGGGAACCAAGGGTTGTCCAGCAGTGTGAACTCGTTGAAGTTGCCTCCCTTATGAGTCATTATCCGGGAGTAGATGTAGTACAAGAGCCTGTTAGAATCAGACATCTTGGACACCTTTTTGCTGTTGGTGCCATACAACTCCTCGAGTTCCTCCTTGCTGTACTTGTGAGACTCAGGGTAGATCCATTGATTCATATCCTCTTCTGTGATTCCCATCATCTCATTCAAGGTTCTCCAAGTGAACCTGAAGGTTCTTCCTCTTACAGTGGCAGTGAAGGAGAGTTTGTGGACTTGCTCTTTCCCATCCACCTTCCTGTACTTAGCTCTGCCAGAGAGGGATTGGCAAAAGACTCGCAGGACGTTGACGTTGTAGTCCTGGTTGATGCCCAGCCAAGGCATATACTTTTCCAAGTAAGGGCGTAAATGAGCAAACCCTAGTTCATTCAACTTGTCCAGATTGATGAACAGGCCATGGTTGAAGATGGGAATGGATGTCTCAAATTTGGCGGATACACTCTCCAGAGCCCCATCTCTATAAACTGTGAGATCATCTTCTTCCTCAACCCTCTGCCTCTTGGAGGAAGGCTCCTCTGAAAAATGAACCTTCTTCTTCTTTCCCTTTCCCTGAGCATCCCGCTCTTGTTCAGAACCCACTGCCTGTTCTATTCTACCAGAGGTTTCAGGCTGACCCTGAACGTCTTCACCCTGTCCTCGTGATTGCCCAGAACCTTCTTGGCGTTCATGAAGTTCTTCATGTTGTTCTTCATGGTGCCCAGATTTACCAGAATGCTTGTGAGTGGATTTCCCAGATTTCGATTTATGTTTCTTGGAAGAAGAGGTTTTCTGGATGACTGGGTTGGATTCATTCGTACCGGCCATTTTTTTGTATGAATGTTGTGTAAATAAAGATGAAATGCAAGAAGTGTGAAAAATAAAGAACACAATGGAGAAGATGAAAAGACTTTTCAGAGAAAATGATGCGAGTGAAAAAGATGTAGTAAAAAGTGAAAATGGAAAATGACTTCTATTTATAGGTAAAACTTCTGAGGATAGAATGGGCATACTCTTTCAAATTTTCACACATTGGGTAACGTAAGTTTTTAAGTTGGAACGACACACCTGATGACACGTGTTGCTTCAGAGAAGGCACAGCGTTTCATAGAGGAAGTTGAAACGTTTTCTGAAGTGATGTGTCCCTTGATCTGACACTGGCGCTCTTGATCATATTGAATTATCATCCAGCGCTAGCAAAAGAGTATTCGGAAGTGATTTTGCTTCCGGTTGGACAGACGCTCCTGGTTGCCTTGAGTAGTCATTCAGCGTCAGCACGAGAGCATCCGGAAGTAGTTTTGCTTCCGATGGTACTTACTTAAGATTTAACTTTGAGTGACTCGTTGATGTTCTCTCTTGTGCATCCACAGCGATCAAGCTTTCATAACTAAAGCCATATTTGCGTCAAGTAGAGTTTGTTTGATCTTCTCAATTTCAGGAGCAGTAGCTCTCGGAGCCCAGTATGAACAACAACTCATTCAGATTTGATACATTGCTCTGATCAGGTATGATCATGAAAATTGTTGTTCCTTCGTACCTTCTTTCCTACAAAATAGCAAATGATTTCTCTTTCCCATTTTTCAGTCTCCAAACTTGGATCTGACTGGTCAGTTTGTAGGAAGTATGTGATTCTTATGCACTTAAGAATTATTCACTATGAATATAGCATTGCGAATCAACTATGACTATATGCACATGGCTTCTGATAATGATAGTCATAGATAGCATGTAGAGTATGAACATTGTGTGAAATATCTTATAAGCCATATCATGTTCATGCTTATGATGCTTAATGTAAAATCTCAATAAGTCCATCTTACATTTGCATAGGAGATTTTACTGTTGCATGCTTCAACCTTAAATAATCCCTTGCTTACCCAAGGAGATCTTTTATACTTATCCTTGGCCTGAAGCACTTTCTTAGGAGAGACAGGATTCGCAGGTTTTCTCCATGTGAGTTGAGACATCCTCTCTCTTTTGTCCTTCTCAGGATAGTTGAATGGAACTCTGTGATAGCTTATCCCTGAGACAAGGTCTTTGTTCCTTGTGGTAGCGCACTGCTTCTTATGATTGAACCAGGTAGTTGCAGTAGTGACATCACCACGAGTTCTCTTCTTTGGGACAAGAGGAACTCTTGATCTTTCCTGCACAGGTAAGGCACTAGAAGGGAGTTTTGGTACCCATTTGTACTTGGGTCCTACATAGTTAGCGCTGGACCTTACTTGTCCTTTGGGGATCCATATATATTTATTTCTCACATTTAAATTTCTCTTAAAATTGCATGTGTGAGAAATATGACCAGTTCTACCACAATAATGACAGATAATGGGATGATGTTCAGAATCAGATTTCTTATCACTATTATGGTGGTCAGTTTTCTTTTCAAAGACTCTATGTTTATTAACTTTTGAAATTTCAGGGTCTTTCGAAAAATCTTCTTTTATGAGTGGGACTTTGGACTCCTTGGTTGTAGAAGAAGGAATAAGTTCCTCAAGTTCCCTATTCCTTTTTCTTAAGCCTAGAATTTCTTTTGCAAGTTTACAGAATTCAACATGTAGCTCATTATACATATCTTGCAATTCAGAAGTTTCAAGTTTAGGTACCTCATTTTCTTCAGCTTCTGAATCTTCTAGGCGGAGATCCACTCTCTCTTTGCTGATACTAGCTTCTACTACATCACCATCCAGTAGCTCATCAACGGTGGATTCACAAGGAGCACATAGTGAGCTTTGGACAGCCTTAACATCAAGAAATTGGTTAGAAGCATACATAGTATCAAGAGTGTTCCAAATATCTATAGCCCTAGAGCAATGTTTAATTTTCTGGTAATCATTGTCAGATAAACTTTTGTGCAAAATTTGCATTGCTCTAAGGTTTAAGTAAAATAAGCTTTTGTCCTCTTCTGTCCAATTTACTTTTGGTTTGAAATCAGAGTCCTTTTCAAAAACATCCCACATTTTGAAATCAGTGGATAGTATAAAACTTTTCATCCTTCCCTTCCATAAGTAAAAATCAGCATTTTCTAACACGGGTGGGATTGTATGATCAAAACCTTCAAAACACATTTTGTAACCCAAATCAGCCTAGGTCTTTGCACTTGAGATCGTTGGATCCTTTAAACAAGTGACCTTGCTCTGATACCAAATGATAAACGTGGTTGTCACCCAAGAGGGGGGGGTGAATTGGGTGAGGGAATAAATTAAATCTTTTGAATCTTGTTTTCGAAAGACTGCTTGTGCTTGGTGATAATATTTACGAAGTAGTGATATGCACAAGTCAGTATGTTATGTGATGCAAAATAGAATGTTTGAATGTAAATTTATGCACACATAAATTTATCCTGGTTCGGTCACCCAGACCTACATCCAGTCCCCAGGCTCCACCTGAGATTTTCAATCCACTATTCTTGTTTAAACCGGGCACAAGAGAAGCCTTTACACTTTAGGTTTTACGAGCACGGGTTCACCTAACAACCCACAGGTTTTACACCGGGTTCACCTGCAAACCTTACAAATGCAAGTTTTACGGGCTAACTTGCAACCTATGGAGATTTAGACAACCTCTAAATGCTCCCCCTTACAAATTGTAAGTTTACACTATGTTCACTCTATGAACTGATTGTGCTAAACACTTAAGCTCAAAACTAACTCTCTCTAAAAGTGGATGATGTTACTCACTTAAGTACAATAAAATTACTCTCTGAAAAATATCACAAATCTGGATCTGAGAGTAGTAGAAGATGTGTAGAATGAAGAGAATGATATATCAGATACTTTGTTCTGTTCTCTCTTTTTCTTCCATATCTTCTCTTCTGAATGAATGTCTCTTTTATACTCGGCTTCATAGGCTTCTGTGGCAGGTTGAATATGAACGTTTGAATAAAGCCGTTAATCCTATGTTACCGTTGAGAAGTGCATCTTCATTAATGTTTAGCAGGGTTGACTTGCTTTATCTCTGAAAAGTAGTCCTGACACCTCTGCTCTGACAAAAGCATTCTGACACTACATCTCTTTGAACGTTCAGACATCCTGATTGCTTGCGGAAGCAACTTCTCATCCGGAAGCAACCTTACTGAGTGTGCTGCACTTGAACGTTAGTTTAGCAATATAATCATATAGTCTCATGCAGTGGGTGATCCCTAAATCTAAGGAGTATCCGGAAGCACTTCTACATCCGGAAGTAAATTCACCTGATGAGGGATTTAGTTCACCATGACTTGCTCTCGCTTAGTCTATTTCATTCCACCACTCAGCGCTAGTCACTGAGCTATCGGAAGCACTTTTACTTGACGTGGTGAATTCACTGACGCTTAGGGTGAAATATATTCTATCAGTCTGCGCCAGTCAAGATCTAACAGGAAGCAACTTCACTTGATGTTGCATTTCCGCTGACGCTCGGGGTTATATCTAGTCTATCAACCTGCGCCAGTCTAAATCTAATAGGAAGTGCTTTCACTTGGCGAAGTAGACTTACTGACGCTTGGGGTAATAACTATTCTATTGCTCTGCGCCAGTCTAAGTCTAACAGGAAGCGCTTTCACTTGGGGAAGTAGACTCACTGACGCTTGGGGTAATATCTATTCTGTCGCTCTGCGCCAGTCTAATTCTAACAGGAAGCGCTTTCACTTGGGGAAGTAGACTCACAGTCGCTTGGAGTAATATCTATTCTATCGCTCTGCGCCAGTCTAAGTCTAACAGGAAGCAAACTCACTTCCGATTGAAACATAGCTTAGTCTTAAGGTTTTGTGTACCTAATTCTCATGGACTAAGTTATTTCCCAGTGATTTACTTGCTGATGCTGGGGGATGAAAACATTCATCCGCATGCGCAAGTCCTAATCTATCCGGAAGTAGATCTTCACCCGGAAGCACTCTTACTTGGGATCCTATGTTATCCTATTGCTTCCTAGGCACTTGGTTTAATCCTCTATATTTTAGTCTTCATCAAAACTTAAGATTCTAACACATACAAATAATAATTAATCAATTATCATGTAAAGTAATTAACGTCGCTCTCGTTCCTAGAAGTACTACCCAATCCCTCATTAAATCATACTTCCTTAATTCTCTAAATAGTCTTTTATTCTTAATCTTTTAGATTCTCAAAGTTTAACTAATTAAGAGTTTTGAGATTACTTGATAACATTTAATATCCCCTCTTGGTTCATCAAAACCCAATAATTTTCTATTAATCACGTTCCAAATAATACCAATTTATACTTTACGGAACAGCCAAACAACACCAACGACCAATAACAAATGATTCAAATCTTTATGATCATAGGGGAGTCAAATTTACTCCTTAACAGTTCATGACAATATAATTAGCATCTCTGGATCTTTTATATTGCTCTAAGGCACTAAGATCTACAATTACAAACTCAATTCAGATTTTCATACACTAAGTCATCTACCAATACAGGTTGTAATCAATCTCACATATAGAGCCCATTTGGAAAAACATCAATGATAAACAAAAACCTTTATGGACATAGAGAAACCACTCATTGAAAATCATCCATTGAAAAACATACTTCAAGCTTAAACCATTTTATTGCAACATACAGGACTACTAGAACGAATTTGAACCTCCACTTAAAAAATGAAATCAATCAATGGGAGGAGAACAAGGCAGAAAAGTGGAAGGGCAACCTCACACCAAAACAAAGCTTTTATCAACAAAACAAAAGAAAGTAAATAGGTAGTATATTCTTTGAAGTTCACATTTTAACAATTAGGAAGGCATATTTCCCACTGAACCATTATTTGGGCAATTATTATTTTAAACTTCAATCCAATTGCAGAAGAAAATATAAGAATGTTATAAACATATCATCTTTATTATCTCACTTAATGTCTTTCCTCCATAATCAAGAAATTCTAAATCTCTAAAGCCCAACCAAATTTAATCACGCTGCAATTAATTATATGTTCTATAATTTCATCATTGATCAAGTCTTTACCAAAACAAAGCGAATAAGAACCCAAGAAGATAAAAGCAACCAAATTTCTCTTCTAAACATTATAACAAACACCTTGAGTGCATTGATATTCAAACAATAGTTATTAGCTTCCCAATCACCAACAATTTTGCCCAACAGTTTCCAAACACCATTTAATCAATTAAAAACATTAATTTCCAACACTCATATCAATCAAACATACAGATCTAGAATCAAAATCTAATGGGTTCACACATGGATTGATTATAAATTTCGGCTTCTAACACCCCAAAACAGAATCGATGCCTCTCAAACTCTCAGCCAAAACGAGAAGGAAAGATGTAAAGAAACTCACTCATGGCTGACCCAACCTCCTTGTGCATCCTCATCCGTTTTAGCCGTCGTTCGCCGCCTTAAATCATCTATTGTTGCTGCTGGACGAAGCAAGAAGCTGGGGAGATGAAGAAGAACCCATGTTTGGGAAGAGAAAAAGTGAGGAAGTGAACGGTGATTGTGAGTTTGAGTATTAAGGGATGAGATTTGTGTTTGAAGATGGAAGGAGGACGAGTATGTGGAGAAGGAGGAAGAGCAAGGAGGACGAAAGGGAAGAGTGGAGAATGCAGTGAAGATTGATGAAGACAATGAAGAGCAATGATATGGTATGTATATGTCGGCTCTTAATAATATGAAAGGAAGGGAGAAAAATGAATACATAGAATAGAACATGGAGATTTAGGGTTTTATTTGATTGTGGGCTTAGCCCATACCCATCTAATATTCTTTTAGGCTCAATCTCATTTTATTTAAAAATTAAATTAAGTTCATTTAAATATAAACATTTCTTTTCCATCATTTATATCCAATTAATATCCAACAATATCCTTAAATTCTAGCATGTCCTAAAATTCTAAATAAAATTTCTAAAATAATGTCTTTTGATAGAAAGTTCAAAATTGCCCCCAAATTAAAGTTCAACTTATAAATAAAAATAAAATCATAACAAATTCACTATAAATATATTTAACTTTCTAAATTTGTTTGCAATATTAAATTTCAACTATTTATTAATTTCTTTTATATTTTAAAAAAAATTCTAGGATGTTACAATTCTACCCACCTTTTAGGAATTTTGTCCCCAAAATTCGCTATGTCTATCAATTCTAAGAGATAATGCATAATGTAGTTCACTCGATACAAAATATAGTTCATTCAATACATCCGTAAGAGTAAAGCTACAAATTCTAGCCAAAATAATACTCAACATTTTTGTTATTTCTAGATTTCTAAGACCCTGTTTATGTCAACACATCAATACTAACGAAAAGCATTCCACCACTATTAATGATAATTCCAACCTTGCAATTTTATTCTTATCCTCAAAACATCAAATTTTGCTACTCCATAAATTTCTAATGTCCTTAACTATTTCAACAAAGAAAGTCATTTTCCTTTTTCCATCACCCATAAGCACATTTCATCTTAACTACAGATACATTTTCAAACCATTAGACCAATTTCCTAGGATATGAAAGTAAATCTTAGAACTTATGAAAATGTCAATCTAGTAACTATTGAATATCTCCTAATTTGATCAAATAATCAGTCTACCTCAATTTAATTCAAAAACTAACAACATCTTAACTATCCTAATCTTTCATCACCTCTTTCCAAACAAACATTATTAATCCCATAACTACTACTAATCCAATCATATTTCCCGGTCTCATCTATCAAATCTAATGGCTTCCTTAGTCATATTCCAATTTAACATCATCATTAAAATCATTATCAATTGTCTTCAATCCCAATCATTCACTTAAAACATTCACTAAAATTTCAACGTAAAATGTAAATCCAACTAGCTTCTTAAAATATTTAGCTCAACTATACTCATAACTTCAAAATTCGTCACTAATTCAAATCGTCTTAATCTGATCAATATAAGGTTAATAATAACATCACAAAATCTTAACAGATCATCATACCAATAAACTACACTTGATTATTACTCTCAAACTCAATCTATAATGTCTCTGAAATCAAAACAAAATTTCACCTATCTCCAAGAATCATGAATTCATATCAAATCTATTTAAGCAACTTTTCAGGTGATTGTTTACCAATAGCATAGGTAGCTACTTAAATTCTATCAACAAGTCTCAAAATCATTTTTGCCCAAAAACTCTTAATTCCTCATAATTCTAGCGTATGCACTTCTTAAACCATAACAAAACCTCAACTTTTAATAAATTAGATTTAGTCATTTAGCCATAATCAATCCATTATATCTAAGTCATCAAATCATACTTTAATCTCAAGTAATCCTTCAATCAACTTTAATACAAAACCTAAATATCTTCATTTCACCTTCAAGCAGAATTTCACTGATCAATCATCAATCCATAATCATTATATCTTTTCATTTCACTTTTAGCCAACATTTTCCAGTCAATCACCAAGTCATTACCATTACAGTATTCTCTAATCCTGAAAGTCAAAAACTTATCTCCAATACATCTAACTTAGTTCATACAAGATAAATAATCATAATTTAGTTCTCGTTATTTCGCCTATGTTAATCCCAACAATTTTGACCGTGTGACCTATTCATTAGTATTAAAATTAACAAGCGTAACAAACCAAGAAAACCTCAAAACTCCTTTAAATCCTATGTCCACATCAAAACATAACATTTCACCTTCAATTTTTCAGTAATTTATTCTAACTCAATTCCAACAATTTGCACTCACTAAAGTCACTCACAATTACCATTAAACTATCAAAGCCATTAAACCATAGAAATATCTCAAATATCGAAATCAAAATTGACATTGTCTTTTCCTATTCAAAGCTTAACCATTTCCTCCTACCTAAAGATGTAAATAACTCATAACATCATAGTTAAACCATATAATTCTATCAAATTTTCTCATATAAACTAACATTCTAAATATTCAAACACTGAAAACTCTTTAAATGCAATCCTAAATCTCAAAAATCATTAAGTCAACTTTATTTCTGCTAGCTCATGATAAGACAATAATGAATTCCTAATATTTCCCTCACAACGAAGCATATTGCTCTTTTCCATTTAATTAAAACTCCTTTGTACTACTTATCATCCTATCTTATTTTCCTATATGTCCATGATCTTTATTATCATTAGTCATACTTCAATTACTCTTCAGAAACAATCTCAAAACTTGATTTCAACTCCAACTAGTCCTCAAACAATAACAATCCCTACTTAACACCATCCAATATATGATTACCGAATGAAATACATATTAACCCCCACCATCCATACAAATTAAAGCCACACAATCAACACTCATCTTTTTAACCTCAATCAATATAATTTCCCTAAAACTGTAAGTCTCATCTCGAAATCGGTTGTACAATCCAACTCATTCATTATCTATCCATATATACCCAAAAAAAAAATGCTCAAATCAACAAATTCTCAACCAATCCCAATTTTTCACAATAAGTTTTCATATGCAAGTGAATCTGAAACAAGATATACAAACAACTCTTAAATTCACAAATCACAAACCCAACTATGGCCTTCGCTAGTCTAAACCCGTCGAAATTTCCTTTCCAACAATAGATAACAATTCAATTTACCCTAAATTTTCTATATCACCATTCAACATTGACAAATCAAAAATCCCCAAAAACATGTGTCTAATGTATATGTGATGAAGAAAATATCACATGAAAATTGTCAAGTAAAAATAACACTCCGAAAAATACTATACAAAGAACACCTAATTACTTTCATTTTAACTACCTATTTAACTAAATCAAACCATGTCAGAGGATTTGGAGAATAAAGCTTCCTGTTTGTAATTCATGCTGCAGTCATGACTTACAAACACAAATCTTTCTATGTCCTCATCCCATGACTAGTTTGGATGACCGAAAAACTTTTGCTCTGATACCAAATTGTAACAACCCAATATTATAACCCTTTTTTATGCTATTTTTTTTCATTTATGCTAATGATAACTATGTTAGAAAAAGAATCCAATTAAACAAAATAGTAGCTAACATAGTTATAAAAAGAATTAACTTAATTCATTAAAAATAATTTTAGTGCTAACTATGTTAGAAAAAGAATTAAAGTTAATATAATAGCTAACATAGTTAGAAAAACGACTTTTCTAAAGATTCATAACATATAAGATAATATGCTAACCATGATAGAAAAATAATTTGAGTTACAAAAGAACTATCATGGTTAGAAAAAGATTTAATGTAATTTGAAATTAATAAATATAATTTTGCAATGAAATATAAAATTCACAACCAAAATCATTTGAGAAATTATGAAAACTGATTTATCCATGTTAGATAAAAATTGACTAACATGGATATTTAAATAAATTTAGTAACACTTGATTAAATTCTTTCACAGTAAGTTTCAAATTAACACACAATCCTGTATTAATTAATATTTACAGTTATCTAACATAAAATTATTTACAGTAATCCAGGGGTATAAATTCAAAGTATATACAAATTATATTAATAAATAAGAATATGAAGCATAAAATGAAAGCATGCCATATGAGCCTAAAACTAGTTCCCGAGTCTCCGGATCCTTTTCCCCCATGACTCCTGCCCCGATCTAATACCTGTAAAATGTTAAACCACGAGGGGTAGACCCTGATGTCGTAACTAACAACTACTCGCCTACGCACATTTTTGCACTACGTGCATGTGCATGCCGGCAAGGTGGTGTGTGCTAATGCTGTGTTTGGTGGTGTGTGCTACATGCTGTGTTGCATAAACATGTTATCTCTTTTCTATTCCAAGTATCTATCAATTACCAAATGATACAGCAGTACAAGTATTCATTTAAAGCCACATCACAAACTCAACATAAAGAATAATAATAATAATAATCACATCAAACACAATACACAAGTACACCGATAATGAGTTCAATAGGGACTCACGACTCGATGATCGATATACCCTCGCTTGAACAAAATATATCAGTTCAATAGGGACTCACGACTCGATGGTCGATATACCCTCGCTTGAACAGGGGCGCTCTCCCCAATAACGTTTTTCTCTTTATTCATTTTAGTCCCTGCTGTACGGGCAAGGGAACCTCATTCCGGAATGGCATAATCATAATAATATTACTCGGTGTACCACAACCAAATCAGAAATCATAATCCAAGCATTCCATAACCACATAAGCAATAATCATATACCTATAAACTACCTAAATGCTTACTAACATACACACACACGCAGACAAGTGAAGTAGTTACCTCCGTGCATTTAAACCAAAAATAAACGTAAGCTCCCACGTGCTCAAGTGTCAATAACCAATCTCTACAAGCAATAATATAAGACATACAAATAATAATTAATCAATTATCATGTAAAGTAATTAACGTCGCTCTCGTTCCTAGAAGTACTACCCAATCCCTCATTAAATCATACTTCCTTAATTCTCTAAATAGTCTTTTATTCTTAATCTTTTAGATTCTCAAAGTTTAACTAATTAAGAGTTTTGAGATTACTTGATAACATTTAATATCCCCTCTTGGTTCATCAAAACCCAATAATTTTCTATTAATCACGTTCCAAATAATACCAATTTATACTTTACGGAACAGCCAAACAACACCAACGACCAATAACAAATGATTCAAATCTTTATGATCATAGGGGAGTCAAATTTACTCCTTAACAGTTCATGACAATATAATTAGCATCTCTGGATCTTTTATATTGCTCTAAGGCACTAAGATCTACAATTACAAACTCAATTCAGATTTTCATACACTAAGTCATCTACCAATACAGGTTGTAATCAATCTCACATATAGAGCCCATTTGGAAAAACATCAATGATAAACAAAAACCTTTATGGACATAGAGAAACCACTCATTGAAAATCATCCATTGAAAAACATACTTCAAGCTTAAACCATTTTATTGCAACATACAGGACTACTAGAACGAATTTGAACCTCCACTTAAAAAATGAAATCAATCAATGGGAGGAGAACAAGGCAGAAAAGTGGAAGGGCAACCTCACACCAAAACAAAGCTTTTATCAACAAAACAAAAGAAAGTAAATAGGTAGTATATTCTTTGAAGTTCACATTTTAACAATTAGGAAGCCATATTTCCCACTGAACCATTATTTGGGCAATTATTATTTTAAACTTCAATCCAATTGCAGAAGAAAATATAAGAATGTTATAAACATATCATCTTTATTATCTCACTTAATGTCTTTCCTCCATAATCAAGAAATTCTAAATCTCTAAAGCCCAACCAAATTTAATCACGCTGCAATTAATTATATGTTCTATAATTTCATCATTGATCAAGTCTTTACCAAAACAAAGCGAATAAGAACCCAAGAAGATAAAAACAACCAAATTTCTCTTCTAAACATTATAACAAACACCTTGAGTGCATTGATATTCAAACAATAGTTATTAGCTTCCCAATCACCAACAATTTTGCCCAACAGTTTCCAAACACCATTTAATCAATTAAAAACATTAATTTCCAACACTCATATCAATCAAACATACAGATCTAGAATCAAAATCTAATGGGTTCACACATGGATTGATTATAAATTTCGGCTTCTAACACCCCAAAACAGAATCGATGCCTCTCAAACTCTCAGCCAAAACGAGAAGGAAAGATGTAAAGAAACTCACTCATGGCTGACCCAACCTCCTTGTGCATCCTCATCCGTTTTAGCCGTCGTTCGCCGCCTTAAATCATCTATTGTTGCTGCTGGACGAAGCAAGAAGCTGGGGAGATGAAGAAGAACCCATGTTTGGGAAGAGAAAAAGTGAGGAAGTGAACGGTGATTGTGAGTTTGAGTATTAAGGGATGAGATTTGTGTTTGAGGATGGAAGGAGGACGAGTATGTGGAGAAGGAGGAAGAGCAAGGAGGACGAAAGGGAAGAGTGGAGAATGCAGTGAAGATTGATGAAGACAATGAAGAGCAATGATATGGTATGTATATGTCGGCTCTTAATAATATGAAAGGAAGGGAGAAAAATGAATACATAGAATAGAACATGGAGATTTAGGGTTTTATTTGATTGTGGGCTTAGCCCATACCCATCTAATATTCTTTTAGGCTCAATCTCATTTTATTTAAAAATTAAATTAAGTTCATTTAAATATAAACATTTCTTTTCCATCATTTATATCCAATTAATATCCAACAATATCCTTAAATTCTAGCATGTCCTAAAATTCTAAATAAAATTTCTAAAATAATGTCTTTTGATAGAAAGTTCAAAATTGCCCCCAAATTAAAGTTCAACTTATAAATAAAAATAAAATCATAACAAATTCACTATAAATATATTTAACTTTCTAAATTTGTTTGCAATATTAAATTTCAACTATTTATTAATTTCTTTTATATTTTAAAAAAAATTCTAGGATGTTACAATTCTACCCACCTTTTAGGAATTTTGTCCCCAAAATTCGCTATGTCTATCAATTCTAAGAGATAATGCATAATGTAGTTCACTCGATACAAAATATAGTTCATTCAATACATCCGTAAGAGTAAAGCTACAAATTCTAGCCAAAATAATACTCAACATTTTTGTTATTTCTAGATTTCTAAGACCCTGTTTATGTCAACACATCAATACTAACGAAAAGCATTCCACCACTATTAATGATAATTCCAACCTTGCAATTTTATTCTTATCCTCAAAACATCAAATTTTGCTACTCCATAAATTTCTAATGTCCTTAACTATTTCAACAAAGAAAGTCATTTTCCTTTTTCCATCACCCATAAGCACATTTCATCTTAACTACAGATACATTTTCAAACCATTAGACCAATTTCCTAGGATATGAAAGTAAATCTTAGAACTTATGAAAATGTCAATCTAGTAACTATTGAATATCTCCTAATTTGATCAAATAATCAGTCTACCTCAATTTAATTCAAAAACTAACAACATCTTAACTATCCTAATCTTTCATCACCTCTTTCCAAACAAACATTATTAATCCCATAACTACTACTAATCCAATCATATTTCCCGGTCTCATCTATCAAATCTAATGGCTTCCTTAGTCATATTCCAATTTAACATCATCATTAAAATCATTATCAATTGTCTTCAATCCCAATCATTCACTTAAAACATTCACTAAAATTTCAACGTAAAATGTAAATCCAACTAGCTTCTTAAAATATTTAGCTCAACTATACTCATAACTTCAAAATTCGTCACTAATTCAAATCGTCTTAATCTGATCAATATAAGGTTAATAATAACATCACAAAATCTTAACAGATCATCATACCAATAAACTACACTTGATTATTACTCTCAAACTCAATCTATAATGTCTCTGAAATCAAAACAAAATTTCACCTATCTCCAAGAATCATGAATTCATATCAAATCTATTTAAGCAACTTTTCAGGTGATTGTTTACCAATAGCATAGGTAGCTACTTAAATTCTATCAACAAGTCTCAAAATCATTTTTGCCCAAAAACTCTTAATTCCTCATAATTCTAGCGTATGCACTTCTTAAACCATAACAAAACCTCAACTTTTAATAAATTAGATTTAGTCATTTAGCCATAATCAATCCATTATATCTAAGTCATCAAATCATACTTTAATCTCAAGTAATCCTTCAATCAACTTTAATACAAAACCTAAATATCTTCATTTCACCTTCAAGCAGAATTTCACTGATCAATCATCAATCCATAATCATTATATCTTTTCATTTCACTTTTAGCCAACATTTTCCAGTCAATCACCAAGTCATTACCATTACAGTATTCTCTAATCCTGAAAGTCAAAAACTTATCTCCAATACATCTAACTTAGTCCATACAAGATAAATAATCATAATTTAGTTCTCGTTATTTCGCCTATGTTAATCCCAACAATTTTGACCGTGTGACCTATTCATTAGTATTAAAATTAACAAGCGTAACAAACCAAGAAAACCTCAAAACTCCTTTAAATCCTATGTCCACATCAAAACATAACATTTCACCTTCAATTTTTCAGTAATTTATTCTAACTCAATTCCAACAATTTGCACTCACTAAAGTCACTCACAATTACCATTAAACTATCAAAGCCATTAAACCATAGAAATATCTCAAATATCGAAATCAAAATTGACATTGTCTTTTCCTATTCAAAGCTTAACCATTTCCTCCTACCTAAAGATGTAAATAACTCATAACATCATAGTTAAACCATATAATTCTATCAAATTTTCTCATATAAACTAACATTCTAAATATTCAAACACTGAAAACTCTTTAAATGCAATCCTAAATCTCAAAAATCATTAAGTCAACTTTATTTCTGCTAGCTCATGATAAGACAATAATGAATTCCTAATATTTCCCTCACAACGAAGCATATTGCTCTTTTCCATTTAATTCAAACTCCTTTGTACTACTTATCATCCTATCTTATTTTCCTATATGTCCATGATCTTTACTATCATTAGTCATACTTCAATTACTCTTCAGAAACAATCTCAAAACTTGATTTCAACTCCAACTAGTCCTCAAACAATAACAATCCCTACTTAACACCATCTAATATATGATTACCGAATGAAATACATATTAACCCCCACCATCCATACAAATTAAAGCCACACAATCAACACTCATCTTTTTAACCTCAATCAATATAATTTCCCTAAAACTGTAAGTCTCATCTCGAAATCGGTTGTACAATCCAACTCATTCATTATCTATCCATATATACCCAAAAAAAAAATGCTCAAATCAACAAATTCTCAACCAATCCCAATTTTTCACAATAAGTTTTCATATGCAAGTGAATCTGAAACAAGATATACAAACAACTCTTAAATTCACAAATCACAAACCCAACTATGGCCTTCGCTAGTCTAAACCCGTCGAAATTTCCTTTCCAACAATAGATAACAATTCAAGTTACCCTAAATTTTCTATATCACCATTCAACATTGACAAATCAAAAATCCCCAAAAACATGTGTCTAATGTATATGTGATGAAGAAAATATCACATGAAAATTCTCAAGTAAAAATAACACTCCGAAAAATACTATACAAAGAACACCTAATTACTTTCATTTTAACTACCTATTTAACTAAATCAAACCATGTCAGAGGATTTGGAGAATAAAGCTTCCTGTTTGTAATTCATGCTGCAGTCATGACTTACAAACACAAATCTTTCTATGTCCTCATCCCATGACTAGTTTGGATGACCGAAAAACCTTTGCTCTGATACCAAATTGTAACAACCCAATATTATAACCCTTTTTTATGCTATTTTTTTTCATTTATGCTAATGATAACTATGTTAGAAAAAGAATCCAATTAAACAAAATAGTAGCTAACATAGTTATAAAAAGAATTAACTTAATTCATTAAAAATAATTTTAGTGCTAACTATGTTAGAAAAAGAATTAAAGTTAATATAATAGCTAACATAGTTAGAAAAACGACTTTTCTAAAGATTCATAACATATAAGATAATATGCTAACCATGATAGAAAAATAATTTGAGTTACAAAAGAACTATCATGGTTAGAAAAAGATTTAATGTAATTTGAAATTAATAAATATAATTTTGCAATGAAATATAAAATTCACAACCAAAATCATTTGAGAAATTATGAAAACTGATTTATCCATGTTAGATAAAAATTGACTAACATGGATATTTAAATAAATTTAGTAACACTTGATTAAATTCTTTCACAGTAAGTTTCAAATCAACACACAATCCTGTATTAATTAATATTTACAGTTATCTAACATAAAATTATTTACAGTAATCCAGGGGTATAAATTCAAAGTATATACAAATTATATTAATAAATAAGAATATGAAGCATAAAATGAAAGCATGCCATATGAGCCTAAAACTAGTTCCCGAGTCTCCGGATCCTTTTCCCCATGACTCCTGCCCCGATCTAATACCTGTAAAATGTTAAACCACGAGGGGTAGACCCTGATGTCGTAACTAACAACTACTCGCCTACGCACATTTTTGCACTACGTGCATGTGCATGCCGGCAAGGTGGTGTGTGCTAATGCTGTGTTTGGTGGTGTGTGCTACATGCTGTGTTGCATGGACATGTTATCTCTTTTCTATTCCAAGTATCTATCAATTACCAAATGATACAGCAGTACAAGTATTCATTTAAAGCCACATCACAAACTCAACATAAAGAATAATAATAATAATAATCACATCAAACACAATACACAAGTACACCGATAATGAGTTCAATAGGGACTCACGACTCGATGATCGATATACCCTCGCTTGAACAAAATATATCAGTTCAATAGGGACTCACGACTCGATGGTCGATATACCCTCGCTTGAACAGGGGCGCTCTCCCCAATAACGTTTTTCTCTTTATTCATTTTAGTCCCTGCTGTACGGGCAAGGGAACCTCATTCCGGAATGGCATAATCATAATAATATTACTCGGTGTACCACAACCAAATCAGAAATCATAATCCAAGCATTCCATAACCACATAAGCAATAATCATATACCTATAAACTACCTAAATGCTTACTAACATACACACACACGCAGACAAGTGAAGTAGTTACCTCCGTGCATTTAAACCAAAAATAAACGTAAGCTCCCACGTGCTCAAGTGTCAATAACCAATCTCTACAAGCAATAATATAAGACATACAAATAATAATTAATCAATTATCATGTAAAGTAATTAACGTCGCTCTCGTTCCTAGAAGTACTACCCAATCCCTCATTAAATCATACTTCCTTAATTCTCTAAATAGTCTTTTATTCTTAATCTTTTAGATTCTCAAAGTTTAACTAATTAAGAGTTTTGAGATTACTTGATAACATTTAATATCCCCTCTTGGTTCATCAAAACCCAATAATTTTCTATTAATCACGTTCCAAATAATACCAATTTATACTTTACGGAACAGCCAAACAACACCAACGACCAATAACAAATGATTCAAATCTTTATGATCATAGGGGAGTCAAATTTACTCCTTAACAGTTCATGACAATATAATTAGCATCTCTGGATCTTTTATATTGCTCTAAGGCACTAAGATCTACAATTACAAACTCAATTCAGATTTTCATACACTAAGTCATCTACCAATACAGGTTGTAATCAATCTCACATATAGAACCCATTTGGAAAAACATCAATGATAAACAAAAACCTTTATGGACATAGAGAAACCACTCATTGAAAATCATCCATTGAAAAACATACTTCAAGCTTAAACCATTTTATTGCAACATACAGGACTACTAGAACGAATTTGAACCTCCACTTAAAAAATGAAATCAATCAATGGGAGGAGAACAAGGCAGAAAAGTGGAAGGGCAACCTCACACCAAAACAAAGCTTTTATCAACAAAACAAAAGAAAGTAAATAGGTAGTATATTCTTTGAAGTTCACATTTTAACAATTAGGAAGGCATATTTCCCACTGAACCATTATTTGGGCAATTATTATTTTAAACTTCAATCCAATTGCAGAAGAAAATATAAGAATGTTATAAACATATCATCTTTATTATCTCACTTAATGTCTTTCCTCCATAATCAAGAAATTCTAAATCTCTAAAGCCCAACCAAATTTAATCACGCTGCAATTAATTATATGTTCTATAATTTCATCATTGATCAAGTCTTTACCAAAACAAAGCGAATAAGAACCCAAGAAGATAAAAGCAACCAAATTTCTCTTCTAAACATTATAACAAACACCTTGAGTGCATTGATATTCAAACAATAGTTATTAGCTTCCCAATCACCAACAATTTTGCCCAACAGTTTCCAAACACCATTTAATCAATTAAAAACATTAATTTCCAACACTCATATCAATCAAACATACAGATCTAGAATCAAAATCTAATGGGTTCACACATGGATTGATTATAAATTTCGGCTTCTAACACCCCAAAACAGAATCGATGCCTCTCAAACTCTCAGCCAAAACGAGAAGGAAAGATGTAAAGAAACTCACTCATGGCTGACCCAACCTCCTTGTGCATCCTCATCCGTTTTAGCCGTCGTTCGCCGCCTTAAATCATCTATTGTTGCTGCTGGACGAAGCAAGAAGCTGGGGAGATGAAGAAGAACCCATGTTTGGGAAGAGAAAAAGTGAGGAAGTGAACGGTGATTGTGAGTTTGAGTATTAAGGGATGAGATTTGTGTTTGAGGATGGAAGGAGGACGAGTATGTGGAGAAGGAGGAAGAGCAAGGAGGACGAAAGGGAAGAGTGGAGAATGCAGTGAAGATTGATGAAGACAATGAAGAGCAATGATATGGTATGTATATGTCGGCTCTTAATAATATGAAAGGAAGGGAGAAAAATGAATACATAGAATAGAACATGGAGATTTAGGGTTTTATTTGATTGTGGGCTTAGCCCATACCCATCTAATATTCTTTTAGGCTCAATCTCATTTTATTTAAAAATTAAATTAAGTTCATTTAAATATAAACATTTCTTTTCCATCATTTATATCCAATTAATATCCAACAATATCCTTAAATTCTAGCATGTCCTAAAATTCTAAATAAAATTTCTAAAATAATGTCTTTTGATAGAAAGTTCAAAATTGCCCCCAAATTAAAGTTCAACTTATAAATAAAAATAAAATCATAACAAATTCACTATAAATATATTTAACTTTCTAAATTTGTTTGCAATATTAAATTTCAACTATTTATTAATTTATTTTATATTTTAAAAAAAATTCTAGGATGTTACACTTGGAATAATGATTTTCTAGGTCTCTCTTTCTTCTTGGTTGTGGCTAAATTGTCAGGCTGGTGTGTGTGTGTGTTTGCTTTTCTTGTGCAATTATTAGAATTTAAGATGAGGAATGAATTGGAAACAGCTTCTCAATGTTTTTGGCTGTCTCTAGGAGTATGTGGGTGTGTGTACTGATTTTTCTATTGTAAGCTAGTTTTGGATGAAAGGTTATACATGGTTCTTCAAGCTTATATCGTTAATTGGCATTTTGAAAGTACAGTTAGCCATTTAAAGGTAACAGGGAAGGTTTTTGCTGTTTAGTTGGAGATTTAGTGTGTCTCTTTGCTGCATTAATTGGATGGGTTTAAAAAGAAATATATAATACCTTAAAGCTGCAAATAAGATATGGAATATGATTATCTATGGTCAATTGTGGTTTGATGTTGGTGTGTGTAACATTATGTTACTAATTACTTAATTAACCAATAATATCCATTTTAGACTAATAACCTCTTTACTAACTATGATAGAAAAAGGATTTCCATAATATCAATGTCCTATCATAGTTAGAAAAGGAATTTCCTAATGATTAAATATTATCCATGATAGAAAAGAATAAACTAATACAACACAGCTGCTATCATGGATAATTTATTGATAACCATGTTAGAAAGGATTTGTCTAACATGGTTAATAAACAGAACTAATTATATTAACAATAAATAAATATATATACATGCGGAAGCGAATGCAGACCTATAAATTGGCAATATACAATTCTAAATCAACTATACCAACTCTACTACCTAATTCCCTTTCCTGATGCTTGCGTCTGTGCATGAATACCTGCAAAAATGTCAGTAATCGTGGGGTGAGACAATTTGTCCCAGTAATCACCGCTTAACTCACTATAACAGTGAGATGTGCGGTAGTAAGGGCGTCTAAAGGGTACCATAGTTCTAAAATCAATAATACATATATATATTTCTCATTTCCTTTCATCCATCACTTAAATCCTTCTGTCACGTCTCAATCAACTCAAATTCATCATCTCTACTTCCCATGTATCACTCAACATCCCTCACACTCACCTAAAGATGCATTGTGCCACCATGGTGCATTCAAGCATCTATTCTTCACTATATGATTTGACACTGTGTCCCTCTCCATAATGAGGGGACAATTTCCTTCTCTGGCAATCTTTAGAGAGGGAACCCCAATTCTGTTTTCCATTACAGAACGGGAACGGTTGGGCTCTCTACTGTCAAACAACCGTAGGGGCGGTTGGGCTCTTTAATGCCAAACAACCGTAGGTCACTTCTCTCAATAAGTCGACCTATGAACCCCGATCCAATCAATTCTAAAAAGGATCCTCGGTACAAATAACTGTCGATTGGCCTATCGACAGTTATCATCGCGCGATGGTACACAAATATATCAGTGTCATGCAATCCTCACAATATCCCTATCAAATTTCATCCACAATCTCAACATCTCATTCTCATTCCATTCTCAATTCTCTCAAAAGTACAGTCATAATTCAGTACCTATATATCTATCACACTTTCTAAGAACTACCACCACAACCAACCAGGATAATATAATATATGTATATGTATACGAAATGTGTCACAGTCCTTTATACGAAAATAATCCAGTTTGAAAGGCACCCAATAGCCTGTTTTGTATAAAAATATCTTTCCAAAGATAATATATATATATATAGAGGGTGAGAAAAGGATTTTAAAAATCCCAACTAACATCACCCTCAATGTTATAGTAAGGGTAAGTGTGATTACCTGTCGCCCTTTAGCACTTTAATACTCTTCCTTACGCTTCCTTACTCAATTCACCTATTATTACATAAAAGTAATAATAAGGTAAACAATCATGCTTATATGTGTATAATGAATAGCGCGTCTCTCTCCTTATGATACTACCCAATCCCCATTCTTGTTTATTTCAAAACTCTTTGATTAAGCCCTTTAACTTTAATCTTTTATGATTCTCAAGGTTTGACTAATCAATACCTTAAAGCAAGATCAAATATCCTTAATAAACTTCAAACAACAATTAACATAATACAATTCAACTCAAAAAAAAGACACTTGGGACAAGTATAAAGTGTGTGTGTGTGTTTGTGTGTGTGTGGGGAAAAGAGTATCAAACCAATAAATTTCATCATCCAACAAATACGAGACATATATATACAGTTGTAGAAACCTTGTGTGATTAGTATGAAAAATAGAAAGTGAACATCCCAATCGTCATGAAAACACAAAAATATACATCAACACATTTCTCAACCATAGCCAATGAAAGTCAACCATATTATTCAGAATTATTTGACCCAAAACAAGACCTTTGCTAGCAAAAACATCCATTCAGCCACTAAGACGGGAAATCATCACATATAAAACTTCCTTTTGATTATAGTTTAGTACTTCCGACATGTGTGATATCAATCCATCATAGAAATCAGCAAATTAGCACAAGGACTTCCAATTGTCCAACAGAGAATCATTCACTTACAAGAAAGAGAAACAAATCAAACAGAGGATAAATCACTTGGAAGATAATATCTTCACTACTATTAATTATAATACTGTCAAAACAATACCTACAATTGTCATGTGAAACCAAACAAAGCAAGACAATACAACAGAACCAAATCAGGCTAAACAAATACTTCCATTTCTTCCAACCTCATTTAGCCAAGACAGTCCACACACAAGCAAGGGAAATTAACAACCATTCACAGCATACTTTAAAGTCTACAAGATAATCAATTATACACCTTAACAGTCTTTCTTCTTTACTCAAGAAGGCAGAAAATCCAACAAACAGAATGAGTCATGCTTGTCCTGAAACCCATCAAAACTACTAACACGAGCAAAGAAATAAAACAGAAAAGTTCAGCCAAATAAGATGAAAAATTAACACCTTTCACATATTATTAGCTTACATGCTTAAAAACAGATTTTTACCTCTCCTTAACTAAAATCTAAATCCAGCCTTAATCGTTTTCTTTGTTCAAATCTGTTTGGCCATTAAGACACAAAAAGGGCAGACATTTCTAAATCCATCAACCCAACAAAATAGCAAGCAAGCTTATGTAGGAGCCCAAGTCTCAAATTCTGCCTAAGCCTCTAAACTTGAAGACCCGATAGTACATATAAGAAAGAAAGGAACATGAACTCGAAATCTTTACAAAATAAAAATGCCATACTATGAATCGCATTCTAAAGAAATTTCTGAGTCAATTTATTTAAGATGTTTAACTCCAATTCATCTTTGATCTCATTGGAATTAATAAAACCCAAAGTCTAGGGTTTGTAAACAACTTAACAAATTCTCAAATTACTCTTCAAATCAAATCTTAAATTCATTCTCTCCAACATTAAACCTCAAAAACCCCAGAACCCAACTCAAATACACTCACATACTCGCCCAAATCACAAGAACAAAAAGGGTAAAAATTGGAAGAAAAGGGTCACCTGAGTTCGAATCCTTGCTTGCGTGCTTTGTCGGGGTTTCGCTCCATTGGAACAAGCTACGTCGTCACTAGAAAACGCAGAAGTGTGGAGGTCGACAGAAAGAGTGAGAGAGAAATGGTATATGTAGTTGGAAAGGAAAAGGAAATGAAGGATAATAAAGGAGAATGAAAGAGAGGAGGTTTGAACGGCCATCCTCGCCGCCGTTTAAGTCGGCCGCCGCCGTCGTTTCTGCCGGGGGGGAAAGGGAGCACGCGAAGGTGAAGAGAGAATGTGGGGGCTGAAGTTGGAGAGAAGGGGGTTGTCCATCGGCCAATTTAAGGAAGAAGGAGGTAGGGGCGCGTTTGGTTTGGGTGTTTTTCTGATGATTTGTAGCCCAAACTTACCAAACTTACCATAGTGTACTCTTTTAATTCTAAAACCATTTAAACCAGCCTCCAATCTTTTTAAACTTCGAAATATTTTTAGCTTTACCACTCCCTCATATTTCAAACTCTTCATTTCTTAATTAATTATATGCACATTAATTACTCAAAATTTCCAAAAATATCCCAAAAATTCCAAAATTTCCCAAAACACTCTCTAATCCTGAATTAAATTTTCAGGATGTTACAGTGTGCAATGAAAGTTGTCATTTCCTTTGAAAAATGGTAGGATAAAGTGTGAAATATGGATGATTTGCATGGGCTAAATAATTTACAAGAATGACTCGTGATGAAGTGTTAAGGTTCAGAACTTGTTCTAGTTGTTCCCTTAATTTTTGGAAGGTGTAGGCCTGGTCTTGTTGTTAATAGATCTGTGGGTAAATTGGAGGAACAGTTTGGAGTGAACATTTCTTTTCTTTGACAATGTTTTGGCTGAACTTAAGTGAGAATTTGTTATTTAAATCATTTTGGTGGTTATTAAATGATATAGGAGTAAGACTGACTAGAATGTGAGGTTTAGATATCTATGAACTTGGAATTGAAATATCCTTTTTGCTTCATACATATATTATTTTAAAAGATGGTTAAAAGAATGTTTGTTATGTTGTGGAATTTGAGAAGGGTTAGGCTTCTGTATTGATCAATTAATTGGTTAGTAGTTGTGTGAAGGATGAAGCAAGTTTATACCTTGTTTATTGGTTTGTTATTGAGATTATTCATGATTTTGTTTGATTTGGAGTTCCTCTCTTGCTGAGTTAATGATGGTAAAATGGATATGAGTGGTTATAGATGAAAGTAATGGATGCACAAGAGGGGGATAAATTGTGCTACCAAATAAAATTCAAACAATAACAACACAAGGGTTTATACTGGTTCGGTCTTCCTGACCTACGTCCAGTTCTCAACCACCCAGGTTGAGTTCCACTATCCCCAGGTTTTACAAACGGGTTCACCTGGAACCTTTACAACCGCAAGTTTTGGACGGGATCACTTGCAACCTTATAACCACAAGTTTTACTCAAGGCTCACTTGCAACCTTGCTAACTAACTCCCCCTTACAACCAGAGCAAGGGTTCAACCTTTACAAATAAAGGATTTTCTAAACGTAGTTCTCTTTAAGAACGGATAATGTTACACACTTAAGTCCAATGAATCCCTGTCCTCCCTTAGTTTCTTTTCTTGGGGGAGGATCCTTTGTAGCCTTGGTTCCTTTTGGGACCCATTTATAAGAGCTGTTTGCTCCATGCTTCTTAGCATTACAGGTGGACGTGGAGTGTCCCTTCCTGTTGCAATAATTACAGAAGCTAAAAGGTGTGGAGCTGTGATCAGTGGCTTTATGAAAGAATTTTAAGTAGGGCTTCACTTTTGGTTCACCCACTTTTCCCCTCTAGGTTTGTATCCTAAGTCAGTCTTGTCCCTATATGCCCTCTGATTCATTAAAATGATATTTAACATTTCAGATCCACTAGTGAATTTCTGCAAGGCATTTTGCAGTTTATCTCTTTCAGCTGAGATTTTGCTGCAATTAGAGCAGCTCTCAAGTGTTGAGGCATTGGGTTCTGCTTGGGGAGAACCCTTGCCATCTGTTTCCGGAAGCTTTCTGGCTTCCGCTAGCTCTTCACTCAGTGAGTCCACCTTGGACTCAAGTGATTCCTTTTTAACTTTCAATACTTTATAGGCTTTACATAAGCGGGAGAATTCTTCATGAACCTCATTATATGCCTCTTGTAGTTCAGAAAAAGTTACCTCACTGTCCTCCTGGATGGGATCAAAATCTGAAGATGTTTCCTCATCATCTTCTCTGGCAACCAGGCAGAGGTTCGCAACCTCTTCCTCATCACTTGCTTCCTCGTCTGAACTATTTACCCAGATGGAAGACACAAAGGCTTTTCTTTTGTCTTTCCCTTTTGATCTTTGCAAGCTTGGACACTCAGCCTTGAAGTGGCCAGGCTTTTTACACTCAAAGCACACTGGTGCCCTTTCCTTCTTATATCCTCTCCTCTGGCTGGAATCACCTTTCTGAAAGCCTCATTTCTTCTTGAAGAACTTTCTAAACTTCCTCACCATCATAGTCATCTCCTCATCATCGATGTCCTCCTCATCATCTTCATCATCATCATTATCATCAATCTTCTCCTTGCTGGGGGCAACAAGGGCAAAATTCTTGGTTTTAAATGAAGCTTGAGGAGCTCTCTGAGCCAGCAAAGTTGGTTCATATTCAGCTAGTGACCCAAACAGCGCAGTGATGGAGCTTGTTGACTCTCCTTGGACTTCCTGCAAGATGGTAACTTTGGTGATCCAATCACCTTTCAAAACTTTTAAGATCTTGCTGACTTGTTCTTTTTCAGGAATGTCTTTACCCAGGGAGGCCAGGTTATTGATGAGATGAGTGAACCTGAGCTCCAGCTCTCTGATTGGCTCAGTTGGACTAATCATGGCAAATTTGTGGAACTCTTCCACCAACATCTCGACCCGTCTTGCCTTCACTCCCTTGGTTCCAGAGTGAGCAGCTTCAAGAGCCTCCCACATATCCTTAGCAGTTTTGTGGTGGCTGATCCTATGAAACTCCTTTGGACTAAGAGCGCATTGAATGTAGTGCATGGCTCTGAAGTTTAGCTGGACTAGAGCATAGTCCTCATTGGTGTATCTGGATCGCTGCTTCGCAAAGCCATCATCATCTAGAGGGGTGTGATTCCCATGTTCGATCACATCCCAGAGTCGGATGTCGCTGGACTTGATGTAGGTCTCCATTCGGAATTTCCAGAATGGATAGTTATACCCATCAAAGCCTGGAGGCTTGATGGGTTGAATAGAGACATCTGGCAAGGAATAATCTGTATCCATTACTGGATCTTTACTTTCTATATTCGTTGGAATCAAGTCAGAAAGACCCGCTCTGATACCAAATGAAAGTAATGGATGCACAAGAGGGGGGGTGAATTGTGCTACCAAATAAAATTCAAACAATAACAACACAAGGGTTTATACTGGTTCAGTCTTCCTGACCTACGTCCAGTTCTCAACCACCCAGGTTGAGTTCCACTATCCCCAGGTTTTACAAACGGGTTCACCTGGAACCTTTACAACCGCAAGTTTTGGACGGGATCACTTGCAACCTTACAACCACAAGTTTTACTCAAGGCTCACTTGCAACCTTGCTAACTAACTCCCCCTTACAACCAGCAAGGGTTCAACCTTTACAAATAAAGGATTTTCTAAACTTAGTTCTCTTTAAGAACGGATAATGTTACACACTTAAGTACAATGAATGCTCTTAATACAAGAAGAGACTTAACTACAAAGAGTACAACATAAGTAGATGAAGAGAACTCTCAATGTGTTAAATGCTCTTTCTCTTTTCTGGGCAGCTTTGAATGCTTGAAGGATATTCTCAGTTTCTCACTCTAGCTTTCTTCAAGATGTCAAAGATATTAGTTGTCTTCATAAATGAAGTTGAGCTTGTTTATATAGTCTTCAAGTATTCTTACTCTTGGTAGGTGGATTAGCCGTTTGAATATGGCCGTTTTTCCCAAGTTACCGTTTGCCCAATTAATGCTCCATTAATGCTTAGCAGGGTTGACTTTGCTTTATCTCTGAAAAGTAGTTCTGACACCTCTGCTCTGTCAAAAGCATTCTGACACTGCACTGCTCTGAACGTTCTGACATTCTGATTGCTTGCGGAAGCGAATTCACATCCGGAAGCAACTTTACTCAGTGTGCTGCACTTTGAACGTTAGTCTAGCAATATAAACACATAGTGACATGCAGTGGGAGTTCATTTAGTCTAAGGGAGCTCTTTTACATCCGGAAGCAATTCCACATCCGGAAGCACTTCCACTGGACGTTGGGTTATGTTCACATTTTACTCACTGACGCTCAGTGTTATCCATACCAACAGCCAGCGCTAGTCACTAAGCAATCGGAAGAAAATCCACTGGACGTTGGGTTATGCTCACTGACGCTCAGTGTTATCCATACCAACAGCCAGCGCTAGTCACTAAGCAATCGGAAGCAAATCCACTGGACGTTGGGTTATGCTCACTGACGCTCAGTGTTATCCATACCAACACCCAGCGCTAGTCACTAAGCAATCGGAAGCAAATCCACATCCGGTTGGATCTTAACTTAGTCTCAAGGGTTTTGTACATGTGATGCTTCTAGACTGAGTTATTACTTAGTGAAGTACTTACTGTCGCTGGGGGATGAGACGTTCATCCGCGAGCGCCAGTCCTAGTCCATCCGGAAGTAAATCCACATCCGGTTGTACTCTCACTTGGGGTTCTATGTTAACCTAATATTCTCTAAGTGTTTGGCTCGTTCTTTCATATTTTAGTCTTCATCAAAACTTAAGATTATAACAATAGACTTCTTGACTTGCATAGTGTGATTCTTTGAATGAAGTTGATGATTGTGAAATTCAGGTGACTTGTGATTTAAATTGGTTAATATATTTGAATTAAGAAAAGGGGGAAATGGGTAGTAACATAAATGAGAACGCGAGAGAAACGTTACTTAATCTATACATGGTCATTGACTTACTATTATTACATTGTATAATAATAGGAAACATTGGGCTAGACAAATATATTTCGCAAGGCAAGGCTAAGAAAACGAGAAAAATAGCGGAGTGCTAAAGGGCGACAGGTAATCACTCTTAACCTTACTATAACATTGAGGGTGACGTTAGCTGAGATTTTTAAAATCCTTTTCTCACCCTCCATATAAATATTATCTTTGAAAAGCTATTTTTATACAAAACAGGCTATCGGTGCCTTTTAAACACGATTATTTTCGTATAAAAGAAATTTGAAACAGTATATATATTATCCTGTATGGTGTGAATGATTATTCTGGATTGGTATTATTCTGGGATTGATGTGACAGGTTTATATAGTATTCTATTAAGGATATTGATAGTTAATTATATGGAAGAAGTTAAATAGTTGAGATACTGAAGGGAATGGTAAGGATGTATGATATTGAATAATTGAGATTGAGATATTGAAAGGAATGGTGGTAAGAATGCAGGATATTGATGATGAGATTGAAATTGATGGACATGGATATGGTGAGAGTTGCATGAATATATGTACCATCGCGCGATGATAACTGTCGATAGGCCAATCGACAGTTATTTGTACTGATGATCCTTTTCGTATTGATTGAATCGGGGATCATAGGTCAACTTATTGAGAGAAGTGACCTACGGTTGTTAAGGCATTTTAGAGCCCAACCGCCCCTACGGTTGTTAAGGCATTGGAGAGCCCAACCGTTCCCATTCTGCAATGGAAACAGAATTGGGGTTTCCTCTCTGGGGATTGACAGAGAGGGAAATTTGCCCCCTCATCATAGAGAGGGACACAGTGCCCGAATTTCTTTTTCTTCATCTCAAAATAGGAATATCTGTCCAAGAAATGGCTTCATCTCTTGTATCTAATGATAATTCTACTAATTTCGAGGACGAAATTATTTAAGGAGGGTAGAATTGTAACATCCCAATTTTCAAATTAAAGATAATAAGAAATTAGGGAGATATTATTTAGAGAATTTAAAGGATTAAGGAGGAATTTAAGGATATTTTTGACGAATTATGAATATTAAATCTTATTTACCTTAAAATTTAAGGAAATATAGTTAAACGAGTCATTTAGAGTTAGAAACTACTATAGAAATTATTTTGAAATCTAGAAAAATGTTATGAGGGAAAGAAATGGAAACAACAATATATATAAACTTTTGGGCTAAAAATATAATTAAGAATAAACATTAGGGTAGTTAAGTGTAATTTTCCCTAAAGTATATATATAAATTCACCTCCTTCCTTCTTCCTCTTCACTTCTCTACCCTAGCCGCCGATCCCACCTCCATCCACCTTCGATTTCGCGTCTTCCTCCTCCCTCCCATGCGTGCTCGCCGTTCAGGCGGACTCTGGCCGCGGCGCGGCGGCGTTGTTCCCCTTCCTCAACCTTCAGCCTTCACCCTCCCTCTCTACTTCTCTGATGGCTTAGCATCGTCGCCGGCGAGCTCGAGCTGACCACGCACGGCGGTGACAGCCACTGAGGGCCGATGAAACCACCTTCAACTTCCTTTTTAATCTAGTTCTTCTTCCTCTTCAACATGCAGCCCCTCGTTTCTTTCATTTCCCTTCATTTTTCCGGCAACTGGCGGCGGAGCTCAAACATAGACTGCCCGTGGGTAAGCTCCTCCCTCCTTTACCTCGTTTTTCTTCTTGGTTCTATGAGTTCAAAGCGTTCTTGACTCATCTTTCCTTTTGTTTTTATTTTCTACACTGTTCCTCCACGATTCCGGCGAAACCCGACGATTTCCGGCGACCTTATGTACATATAAGTGCATATTCGAGTCTGGGTAAGCTTTCTCTTGTGATTTTATGCCACTGTTCTTCGAATTTTGGTGAGATTGAGTTAAATCCGAATTGATTCATGGGATTTGGGTTGTTAATTGGTAGAAGCTGAAACCTTAGTTTCTAGTTTTGTTGTATTGAATGAGAAATTGAACTTTGATTGAAGTTTGGGGCAATTTATGAAAACCCTAGGTTTTTGGTACTTTAGGGCTGACGAGTTTTGTAGGTTTTAGGGGTAAAAAATTTGTAATTTAATATATGTAAGAGTGTAATAAGGTCGATTTCTTGCTGATTCTTGTGATTTCAAATATTGATCTTCATTGCTATGTTTTTGTTTGTTATTGTCTAGGTTTCCTTTCTTTAATATTAACTGTGATTGAATTTATGTTCCATACTGTGCTGTGTTAAATGTGTTCAAATGTAAGGGAGAATCTTGTTATAATGTTAATTGTATTATTGTTGCTTTGGGTATGATTTGGTTGAGTTATATGGTGCCTTTACATGTTTGATTGTGCTTGGAATAATGATTTTCTATGTCTCTCTTTCTTCTTGGTTGTGGCTAAATTGTCAGGCTGGTGTGTGTGTGTGTTTGCTTTTCTTGTGCAATTATTAGAATTTAAGATGAGGAATGAATTGGAAACAGCTTCTCAATGTTTTTTGGCTGTCTCTAGGAGTATGTGGGTGTGTGTACTGATTTTTCTATTGTAAGCTAGTTTTGGATGAAAGGTTATACATGGTTCTTCAAGCTTATATCGTTGATTGGCATTTTGAAAGTACAGTTAGCCATTTAAAGGTAACAGGGAAGGTTTTTGCTGTTTAGTTGGAGATTTAGTGTGTCTCTTTGCTGCATTAATTGGATGGGTTTAAAAAGAAATATATAATACCTTAAAGCTGCAAATAAGATATGGAATATGATTATCTATGGTCAATTGTGGTTTGATGTTGGTGTGCAATGAGAGTTGTCATTTCCTTTGAAAAATGGTAGGATAAAGTGTGAAATATGGATGATTTGCATGGGCTAAATAATTTACAAGAATGACTCGTGATGAAGTGTTAAGGTTCAGAACTTGTTCTAGTTGTTCCCTTAATTTTTGGAAGGTGTAGGCCTGGTCTTGTTGTTAATAGATCTGTGGGTAAATTGGAGGAACAGTTTGGAGTGAACATTTCTTTTCTTTGACAATGTTTTGGCTGAACTTAAGTGAGAATTTGTTATTTAAATCATTTTGGTGGTTATTAAATGATATAGGAGTAAGACTGACTAGAATGTTTGGTTTAGATATCTATGAACTTGGAATTGAAATATCCTTTTTGCTTCATACATATATTATTTTAAAAGATGGTTAAAAGAATGTTTGTTATGTTGTGGAATTTGAGAAGGGTTGGGCTTCTCTATTGATCAATTAATTGGTTAGTAGTTGTGTGAAGGATGAAGCAAGTTTATACCTTGTTTATTGGTTTGTTATTGAGATTATTCATGATTTTGTTTGATTTGGAGTTCCACTCTTGCTGAGTTAATGATGGTAAAATGGATATGAGTGGTTATAGACTTCTTGACTTGCATAATGTGATTCTTTGAATGAAGTTGATGATTGTGAAATTCAGGTGACTTGTGATTTAAATTGGTTAATATATTTGAATTAAGAAAAGGGGGAAATGGGTAGTAACATAAATGAGAACGCGAGAGAAACGTTACTTAATCTATACATGGTCATTGACTTACTATTAGTACATTGTATAATAATAGGAAACATTGGGCTAGACAAATATATTTCGCAAGGCAAGGCTAAGAAAACGAGAAAAATAGCGGAGTGCTAAAGGGCGACAGGTAATCACTCTTAACCTTACTATAACATTGAGGGTGAAATTAGCTGGGATTATTAAAATCCTTTTCTCACCCTCCATATAAATATTATCTTTGAAAAGATATTTTTATACAAAACAGGCTATCGGTGCCTTTTAAACACGATTATTTTCGTATAAAAGAAATTTGAAACAATATATATATTATCCTGTATGGTGTGAATGATTATTCTGGATTGGTATTATTCTGGGATTGATGTGACAGGTTTATATAGTATTCTATTAAGGATATTGATAGTTAATTAGATGGAAGAAGTTAAATAGTTGAGATACTGAAGGGAATGGTAAGGATGTATGATATTGAATAGTTGAGATTGAGATATTGAAAGGAATGGTGGTAAGAATGCAGGATATTGATGATGAGATTGAAATTGATGGACATGGATATGGTGAGAGTTGCATGAATATATGTACCATCGCGCGATGATAACTGTCGATAGGCCAATCGACAGTTATTTGTACTGATGATCCTTTTCGTATTGATTGGATCGGGGATCATAGGTCAACTTATTGAGAGAAGTGACCTACGGTTGTTAAGGCATTTTAGAGCCCAACCGCCCCTACGATTGTTAAGGCATTGGAGAGCCCAACCGTTCCCATTCTGCAATGGAAATAGAATTGGGGTTTCCTCTCTGGGGATTGCCAGAGAGGGAAATTTGCCCCCTCATCATAGAGAGGGGCACAGTGTCAAATCATATAGAGAAGATTAAATGCTTGAATGCCCCGTGATGACACAATGCATCTATAGGTGAGTGTGAGAGTTAGGGTAGCATCATTAGTTTGGAGACTGTGAGATGATATTTAGATAATGTGGAATTGATGGAGGGATTTGAGTGACGAAATGGAAGAAGGTTTGACATGGATATATATATATTACTGGTTTTTAAAATGAGGTACCCTTTAGACGCCCTCGCTACCGCACATCTCACTGTTATAGTGAGTTAAGCAGTGATTACTGGGACAAATTGTCTCATCCCACGATTACTGACATTTTTGCAGGTATTCATGAACAGGCGCGAGCATTAGGAAAGGGAATTAGGTAGGAGAAGTTATATAGTTTATTTGGAATTGTATATTGCCAATTTGTATAGGCCTGCATTCGTTTCCGCATGTATATATCTATTTATTGTTTAATATCAATTAGTTTTGTTTATTAACCATGTTAGGCAAATCCTTTCTAACATGGTTAGCAATAAATTATCCATGATAGCAGCTGTGTTGTATTAGTTCATTCTTTTCTATCATGGATAATATTTTAATCATTAGGATATTATTTTTCTAACTATGATAGAGATATTGATATTATCGAAAATTCCTTTTTCTATCATAGTTAGTAAAGATATTATTGAACTAAAAGAGATGTCACAGGTTAATTAGGAAATTAGTAACACTTTGTGACATCTATCTTCTCTTTCGAACTGTCATGAGCTTCTTGCATAGGGCCAGAAGAACCCTACTTCCTATAGTATCAAAGATTAACCAAGAAAAGTTATATATTGCATGTTGATTTGAACAATTAACCTTAGCTTGGTCATGCAGACAAAACATCAACATTATGGACTAAATATAGACACATGGCAAGGAGGATTAGGACCAGTATTATCAAAGACAAATATCTAACATTGAGATAGAAAAAGTTTTTTACTTAAATCCTAACTATAGTCATAGATTGAAACTTTGAAAAACAACTTAAATGAGTGGGCTTCTTGGATATTTGTCATCTAATGTTTTGACCATGGAAGCACTTTGCACTACATCATGTCACCTCCAAAGAAACTCCCACGCGTGATGCATACAACCTCATTGTTCATGAAATGATAAGCAATGTAAAAATAAAGATTCAGGAAAAAGAGTGGAAAGATGATGGAACATTTCATACCTCTCAATTCAACATTGAGCTTAGAATCCTTCTTCACAACATCCACCATTTCTGAAAAAAGAACAAACATTATATGGACAAAGCAGAGATTCTCATTACCAAAGAAAATGAATAATAGAAAAATCAGATATTCTAAAAGGATAAGAAAGAGACCATCCCATATGTAAGCATTCTGCACGACAGATTACCTGAAGAGTCAATAACCATAAATGCAGCAAAGTATGAAATGATAAATTGTCCCAAGCACAACTCTTGTCATTGTCATTACTGTCAAGAAAACCACAATCTAAGTAACCCTATAATAACAAATCAACTCATCTCTAGGAGACTACTAAACTGAACAACAACCTAAAGAAGGCTACTTCCAAAAGGCTCAAAATATTAAAATGGAGTTGTGTCAATTCTTGCTTTTCCTACTGCAAAAAAAATACTTGCTACTCCCGAATTAGTGTTCATAAGTTAAACCCTTGATCCATCAAAGTTCTCTTGTGCCAGTAATGAAATAGAGTTGGATTAATTTTTTTTCTGAATGAACTCCATCATAAGTGCCCTTGTTTGCCAAAGAACAAAACATATAAAATACTAAACCATCAATTAGCATGTTTGACTCAAAAGTTGCAGCAACATGTAGGCAGTATGATATGCTTAACCATCAATTTCCGTCATCATCAGCAAAATGCGGCCCTTCAATCAACTCTATTTCATCTTAATTCATGAACTTTCAGTTTTTCTCCATTTTTATTGAACTTTTCTCACTTTGAGAACGCAGAATCATAATTCTTTTGTTGCTGATTCAGATGCTCTCTCCTTTCTCTCAATCTCTTCATATGCCAAATCTGCTATCTCCCTTTCAACCTTCAATCTTCTCCATTTTTCTCAATTTAATCACATCAATTTAGTGATCCCCATCATGAACTTCATCTTCATTATCAAAATCTGTGTGACCATCAGTAAATTGTGAAAAATGCGTGGTAAAGACTGAAAGGGAGAAACTGAGGCAACAAAGGGCAGCAGAATTAATAAAAATGAAGGGAAGAATAAGGAGCATAAATTTGGATAGTGAAGGTGACTCAGTATCTGATAAAAAAAGGTGACTCAGTATCCAAAATGCTGCTCCTCCTTAAAAACAAAACACAAGTTCACTGAATAAGTGTACTGCATATATAAATTGAAGGGATACCTGACAACGAAAAACGAACGAAAAATCAGCGAAACCTAGTTATAAATGCTGATGCCAGAGATTTTTGCAAATAAACATAGCAACAGAGGCCTGAAAATAAGAATTATATTTATGTTCCATATCCAAATGAAAACAACGCTTCAGAAGCTTCACAAACTGACTATTTGCTCAAATGCTCTAACCAATATTGCATGCACTTCAAAAGGAAAATAACTAGACAGACACGTAAAGTTTGTAATAGAAAACTATTCAGTTTTTGAAAAATGACTTCAAGGAAAGCACAAGTTGATGTGCAACTCCACACTAAGTAAAACCATGTCAGGACTATATTCCCAAATGTCTTAGATCCATCTTGTGATTTATTAGTTTTACATGACACATGTAATACTTGGTAGTAGGGTGTCTTTTGATATGCCTAAACAACCTAGAAATTAATAATCAGATCATAAAGGACAATTGAGTACCATAAACAAAGACCCATCTGGTCCAGCATCAAGAGCTTCTGAAATATAAATATATAAATAATAACACATACTTGTTGGATCTAAGACATTTATGCATCTTACATTACTTTGAAATCCTGCATCAATAAATTGAATTTGCATCAACCAAATATACTGTTAAAACTTAGACAAGTGAATCATATATAAATCAAACATTCCAATAATACCCTTTGGGAATATAGTCCGGTTGCGACACCATGACTTTGCAGCAAACACAACCCCAAATTATAGAGGTTCAATATAGTAGTTGATATGCCGGAAAATTTCTGGGGAGAGATAAGGTAGCCAGAATGAAACAGTTGTATTCAACATAAAAATGTTAAAAAGTACAAAAAGCATGGCCTTTAAAATAAAAATACTTACTGTCAAATATGGGCAAATCACACTAAGGCAGCGACATGAACAACCTCCCCCACCTGTGAAATATCTTCTTAACCATTACTCAGAACATTTTTGACTAAACAAAGAAGCGAAAAGTATGAGAAAGAGCAAAAATGGAGCTGTGAAAACATGGAGGTTAGAGGAAGATTGGAAACCGA
Source organism: Mimosa pudica (assembly GCA_029929735.1). Classification (NCBI taxonomy): domain Eukaryota; kingdom Viridiplantae; phylum Streptophyta; class Magnoliopsida; order Fabales; family Fabaceae; genus Mimosa; species Mimosa pudica. The sequence goes on along the minus strand of JAKELP010000017.1, from coordinate 2,266,952 downwards.
GAAGCCAAAAGACAGAGAAAGCCATTAGATTTCTTTAAATTAAACATGCAAGTAAAAGAAGAAGGAAAAAAGATAATAAAGTTTAGAGATTTCATAAGACCCAACTCAAATGAATAGGAAATTTAGAATGTTCAAAGGAGAAAGCTAACTTGATTGGGGAAGTGAGAAAGCTTGGGGTCCGTGTGGGAAGGGAATATGGGAAGGAGAAAGCCTGGACTCAGTTGAGTACGGGAAAGGAGAAAGAAAAGAGGAAGAGGGAGAGAGAAAAATAGAAGGAAGTACTATTAAGGCATCTCAAATCCCATTTGAATTTTAAAATTCAAAAAGCATAAATTTTAACCACACATATTAAAAATAGAGCGCCAGAACCATCCCATAAATCTGAGGTATGGGTCCCACTGCATAGTCAAAAAGCAAATGTCTAATGAAAAGTAAACTTTGAGATGTTAAATGGGTGCAACCTGTGTTAAAGATGGCTTCCAAGAGAAGCTTTGAACAAAATCTCCTTTTGAGTGAGAAGATAACGTGTGTTAGGAATTGATATTTAATTGGCTGTCCAGTGGGACCCAACATTGGCCAAAAGGAGAAGGCCTTTATCCTTATCATCAATATGACTTTCTCTCACTGATGACATGGTGGAAGGAGTGCAACCGTGGGATGGAAAATACACATGTGAGAAGGCTGTGGGGCCCAAATTTTGGCCAACAATGTTACACATGGATGCCAAGCCTAATGAACAGTGTTTTGGCTAATAGCAAATGACCATTTTCCCTTTAGTGTTATATTGATTTTTTTATATTAAATCTTAATTATCTTAGAATTCAAAGAAACATAGGTAAATGAGTTATTTGTAGTTGGAAACTTATATAAAAGTATTTTGAAACATAGATAATATTATGATGGAATTAAAGGAGTACATGCAAACTTTTGGGGTTAAAAAATATAATTAAAAGTAAACAAAGGGGTATATGATTGGAATTTTCCCTAATCAATATATATAAATAAACATTTACCAAACCCTAAATCCCCCAAACACCCAAAACAAATGGCACTTTCATTTTCTTCCTTCCACTTCATCCATCTTCTCGTGCTCGCTCCTCTCGGCAGAGAGGATCGGCGGCGGCCGCCGCCGTCGACGTCGGTACCGGCCCGACCTCCTTCCCTATCTCTTCCCCCTCTCTCTCTTTCTATTTCCTCTACTCCCAACAAGATTCTTCATTCATTTCCTTCATCTCCGGCGTCAGTTGCTTTTTCCGGCGAAGTAGAGGCGAGAAATTGTTAAAAGCTTTCGCCTTTCTAGTATTTCTCGGGCTATGCTCCCATTTTAAAACTATTTCTCATTCTTCGCTTTCTTTTTCCAGTTTCCTTTTCCGCCCTACCTATGGTGGTGGCCGTTTTCCGGCGAGCCCACGACGGTCAACGGCGGGAATGAGGTAAAGAGCCGGTCTTGTCTTGTATTTCGCTATTTGTGTTTCTATTCCGTCTTAGTTTTACATTCCCCTTTCGTTTTCAGTTCGGCCACCACCACAATACTGTTTTCCGGCGGCATTTCCAGCAACAGCAAGCTCAAATCAGATCGGGGGAATCTTAGAGCGAGCTTTGGGAGCTTTTCATGGGATTTATATTTATACTCTATTCTGTGATATCTATGCGAGTTGAGAGGGATGTCCGAATTGGGTTTGAATTGTTGGTTGTGTGTACTCTGTTTTTGTAACATCCTGAAAAATTTAATGCAGGATTAAAGAGTGTTTTGGGAAATAATAAATGGAGAAATTAGGAATTTTGGATTTTTTAGGAATTTTTGGAGATTTTTGGAAATTTTGAGTAATTAATGTGCACAAAACTAATTAAGAAATGAAAAGTTCGAAATATGAGGGAATGGTAAAGCTAAAAATATTTTGAAGATTCAGAAGATTGGAGACTGGTTTGAGTGGTTTTAAGTTAAAAAGAGGACACTATGGCAAGCTTGGGCTACAAATTATCAAAAACCACCTTATTTCCCCTCGACCAAACACACCCTCCCTCCTTTCCTTATCAACAAAACCGACACCACTCCCCTCCCTTCTTCAAATCGCGTCGGACTCCCCTCCCTCCATTCCCAATTCTTTTTCTCTTCTTTCCCAACTCACCATTTCGGCTTCTCTCCCTCTCCAAGACCTTCAATCATTTTCGTTTTCTTCCTTTTTCTCCTCCTTGGATCTGTGGAAGCCGAGTTCGATCTGGGGCTGGGCGGGCGGCGACGGTCTTGGTTATTTCTGGCGCCGGCGACTTCGTTTCCGGTTTGGATGGTGGTGAGAGGTAAAAAGCTTTGATTTTCTTGGTTTCCTTGAGTTGTTCTTCCATTTCCAACATTTTCTTGTCATTTTCTCAACTCCCCTTTCCTTTTTCCAGTTCGGCCGGCGGTTTCGAGTGTTTTCCGGCGACGGTGGTTCTATTTTCCGGCGAAGGGAGTTGTTGTTGAAGGTGGGTGGTAGTTTCTCTGGCTCTTTTTGTAATTTCTTCATGTTACAACTTTATTTCTCATCTTCCCTTTCCCTCCTCTTGTTCAAGTTCGGCCAGTCACCTAAGGGCCGATTCCGGCGAGTTCTGGACGGCGGCCGGCAGTAGTGAAGCTCCTTCCTGCGTTCTAGAACTCTGTAAGCTTGATCTTTGCCTCTTGTGAAGTTAATTTTGTGAAATTTGGTCTCTTTGATGTTAGGGTGTTATGAAAAATTGGGACTTTAGGATTTATAAGTTATTATTATGATTATTCACTGCTAAATTGAAGATGTTTGGGAAGTATTGAGGTTTGTTGAAGTTAGAAAAGATTTTTGGGAATTTTTGGAAATTTCCTATGGTTCTTTGAATTGGGGTTTTGTTAGTGAAAGATGATTTGAATGAATTAGTTGTTGATAAATACTTGTTAAGGTTATAATAAGATGTGGGAAGTTGATTTTGATTGAATTGGTGTTTAGGAAGGAATTTGGAAGGTATAGGGCATTTTTGGACTCTTTAAGCTAGGGCTATGTTAGTGGATGATGTTCTGGAATAAATTGGTGCTTAAGAAATGCTTGATGAAGTTGTTTGGTGATGTTGAGAGGTTGGTTTTAGAAGGATTGATGTTTGTAAGGAATTTTGTTAGTTAAAGTGTTGATTTGAAGTGACTGGGTGATTAAAGGTTGTTTATTGATGTTGGAATGTTAATGTTGAATAGATTGAGGTTTGAAAGGAAGTTGGAAAGTTAAAGTATTGATTGAAAGTGATTTAGATGTTTTAAAGGATGGTTTGGTTATGGTGGGTAATGTTATAAATTCTTCAAGAGATGATTAAGGTTGAAAGTATTGATATTGTAAAGATTTGGTAAAGAGAAGTTGGAGAAGGAAAGGATATGGATGTGGTTTTGGTATTGAAGTATTTTATACTTTTAGTGTTAATGAAAGTTATTTAAAAGGTTGAGTTAAATCACTTACAAAGTGTCTTGACCCATTTTTAAATTGTGGCATTATTGTAGACGGTGATCTTTCAAGCGGACTTTGAAGATAACGATTATCTGCGTATATCTGCTGCAGTGAAGTTTAGCAGGTAATCACGCTTAACTGACTGTGATACTGAGGGTGATGGTAGTTGAGGATTTTCTAATATCCTCTTCTACATATATATATATATATATATATATATATAAATAAAATGAGTTCAGATTATGTTATACTTAAACGTGGGCTATAGGGTACCTTTTAACTGAACTGTACTTTATATATATTTTCATATTATATAAATCTTTTATATGTTGCATGACATTGATTATTAGTACCGTCGGCCGATGTAACCTATCGATTTGCGCAAATCGATAGGTTAATTGTACGGATTCCTCAATTTGTAAAGGAACCAGGGATTTTCACATTGATTAGAGTGGTCCCTTTTTATGCTTTTCGGATTGTAGACCGGGCACAGTGTCACACACGTTTATTTTTTGTCTATTGAGAGATGGATGCATTTGTTCTGTATATATATATCTATACATTTGTAAATGTTATATGCTGTATGCAGGTTTTGAACTGTGGTACCCTGTAGACACTCCACTACCCCACTTCTGAGTGTCACAGTGAGTTAAGTAGTGATTACTGAGACATTATTTTGTCTCACCCCATTCCCTTTATTTTTACAGGTGATCATGCCCAGGGGGAGGCGCGGAGGAAGGGGAAGGGGCCGTCTGGCCCATACTGATATAGAAAGTAGGCCAGAGGTGACCTTTTAGGGACATATATCGCCATTTCACTAGGCTGCACCCGCTTCTGCATTTATGAATGTTGATTTGAGTGAATTTTATTGTATATGTGAACTGTATGACTTGTATTGTAACTTAATGTAATGTTTTGGTTGTTATGTAATATTGTTCCTGCTACTGTGATAGTTCAGGAACTACCTTGACTAATATGTCAAGTTTGGTTGGTATATATATTCTGTTTCCAGGTGATGAGAACTCGGATGAATGTAAATAGGAAACTTGACTTTCCTAATATGCTAGGGTGGTAGATGGTGGATGTATTGAGTGGTTTTTATGTTTTCTTGTGTGTATAATCATATTAGATGGGCCCCGCTCTAATATGGTTTATTTTTGGATAGTTTGGTTAGTTCCTTTTCTAACCATGTTAGGTGAATCTTTTCTAACATGGTTAGATTTAGGTTACGATATTGATTGTGTGATTCATTAGGTGATGGTGACTCTTTTGCTAACTATGTTAGAGGATTCTCTTTTCTAACATAGTTAGATATGTAATCTCTTAATTATAGAGAAATTCTTTTACTAACCATGTTAGATAAATCTTTTACTAACATGGTTAGACTCCATTGTTTGGATTGATTTAATTAGCAGTTGAGTTAGGTTTAGGTTAATTTTATATATTAGTAGGTGGTACTTTACAGTTTTGGTTGGAATTTATGGTTGAAGATTCTGTTTTGACCTTTCTTGTTCAGTTTGATTTTTACATGGCTTTGGATGTGCGAAATTGTAGGTGTGTGTGTGGGTGTGTGTTTGCTCAATTTTGAACACATCCTTGTGTTTGTGAAACCTCATTTTTATTTAATCATTTCCTGCACTAATCATGGGTAATGGTAAAGGAAGCATGAGGGGTTTCAGGTTATATTAGATGAGTTTATTATCTATATATAATAAATAGCAAAGCTTCCAATTAAGCAACTCTCAAAAAACACTGTTCATTAGCCTCCTGCGGGGACCACATACTGACCAAATAATTTGCTCCAGAATTGAAACATAAAGAAGAATCATGTAGGGACCACATTTGGTAGCTTCTTCGAGAAGCTTGATTACATGACAAGAGTATGACAATCTTTCATATATTCATTCATACTTTCAAAAGGCCTTTGGGGGGCCCACGTTGAAGCTTAATTAGTGAGACACGTGGCGGTCAATAGGGGGAGCCAAGCCAAAAAGCTTCTTGGAGAAGCTTCATTACACAAAAGGGTGTGTAAACCCTAGGTTTTTCATTTCATACACCACTGCCCATTCACTTCCCTCTCATCTCTTTCTACAAACTTACATTCTCAGATCTACATCTCTTCGTCGAAACCCTCCGCCGCTTAGCCATAAAAAATGTCTTCCAAGAGAGAGCTAAAGAAGATTTCTGATATTGTGATACCCTTTACTTCATTCATTTTGTTTGGGTGCTGAGGTTGCTTCATGAGGTATGTATTCAACATATTTGCAGTAAAAATTCAGTCTTTACAAGGTTTGTGGTAAAGATCAGAGTGTATGGGTCCCTTAATTTTGTGTTGGCAGTATAGTGTTATGTACCAGTAATTTTTGGGAGATAACATTCAAAATTTGTGAAGTATTAGAGGGTTATCTATGCAATTCGTGATGTTCATAATGGAGTTTTCTATATATCCTTCTTTAAAGTTCAATCTCATCAAGATGTTGCAAGATTTCTGTTTCTCTTGCATGTTGCCTCATAATGGAGTTGATGTTAAAATTTAGACAGCGTTCTGTACCAGAAACTTTTGGGAGATAACAATCCAGATTTTTGTTTCTCAGTTGCAAAATTTAAGGTTCATAATGGAGTTTATAATGTTTTTAAATGTGTGTTGCCTTTTATCTTCCCTTTGGCATTTAAATTTAGCTCTGTATGAATTTGTTTGGCTCACCACTTTGCAATGTTTTTTTAGCTGCTTCTACTCGTAGTTGAAAGAGATCCTTCAGCATGGCAGCTAGGATGATATATTAATCTTCTTTGCAAGGTGTATGTTGATTTTATGTTCTATTTTGAAAGTTCACATTTTTTCTTCAAAACTCATTAATTATGAAGTGTTGCAGGGCACTATGATGTTATATGCTGCTGATTTTAATAATCTGAGCTTTTCATATCATATTAAATGTTGGCATGATTTTGCTTCATAGATAACATGTCTTCCTATATATTGAAAGCTTATATCTTCTATGTGTATTGCTTTTTATCTTCCCCGTGGCATTCAAATTAGCTTTCTATGAATTTTGTTTTGGCTCACCACTTTGCAATGATTGAGATGCTGCTTCCACTCTGTATGAATTTGTTTGGCTCACCACTTTGCAATGTCTTTTTAGCTGTTTCTACTCTTCTATTTTAGTTGTTGTAGTTGAAACAGATCCTTCAACATGGGAGCTAGGATGATATATTAATCTTCTTTGATTGGTCTACGGTGTATGTTGGTCTTATCTTCTATTTTGAAAGTTCAATTTTTTTTTTTCAAAACTTAGTAATTATGTTAAGGAGTATTTAAGTTGCAAGAACAACCATTCTTGCTGTTTTTTCCGTAAAACTTTTGATATGCCTCTAAACTTTTGATATGCCTCTTTTAAATGAGAGTATTCTTGCTGAATTCCAGTATACCTATTTTGTACACAAAATAAACAGCTTCAATATTGCTCCTCACAAGTTGTTTCCATCTGACTTTTGCCTGCCTCAATAAACATTCACTTGGGACGGGCAATTCATCAAAAGCTGGGGTAGAAAAAAAACAGGTCCCTTTTACCTTCTTTCATCTGCAACTGAATAAATGTTACCCCACTTTTGTTTCCTGGCGTATTTATGTTGATTGTTCTTAACAGTTTGGATCATACAAAATGTGTTGAGAAGAAAACTTGAGAGGCTGAAGGGAATAACTTTACACCTAGATGGTTTGATGTAACTAATGATATGTGGTCAAGCTTTTGACAAATTTGGAAATTGGGGACTGATTTGGGGGGATTGTTTCAGTTCATATTGGTTTGAACTATGGCTTCAGTACATTTTACCTATTTCACCTAAGTGCCTTTTCTGCTTTTGATTATTTTCTAATGCCCACAGAAGTGAATCATACTACATTAGTGATTGATTGGTCACTATACTTTATATTTTATACTATTGAATGGTAATATTGGAGCTGTCTTCTTTTTCAGTTTTGTAAGGTATATGATATAGACTACAATGGTAAAGTTTCTTTCAATGACATATTGAATGTCTTGCAGGATTCAACTGGACAACTTATATCTGAACAACAGAGAAAACTGAAATATCATCAAACCTATAATTCTTCCGTGTGATTATTTTCTCTACTATATATACTTATTTGATGTGTATGAATGGATTTTATCAATCTGAGCTTTGCATACTTTCAACTTGGATGAAATTTGGCATTTATGGTTTTTTTTAACTTATATCAATCTATGCTTATATTAATGCACCATTTATATCTGCACTTACATATACTTTTTTGGTTTTATGACATGATATCAGAGTGGCGGAAATGACCTTTGATGTGTGTTTTCTTCCCATGGTTTACTTTTAATAATCTACCCAAATTTAGTCAGTATGTGAAATACATTGACATTTTTTGTATGATAGTATGCAAAGTCGGTAGATTACTTTAGTGATCTATCTCATAATACTCTATCTTGCTAATGATGTATTGTTAGATTATTAATAATCCTCAATAAACCGCACGAAGCGCGGGAAACACAGATATAGAATCTCTCTGTTGTCTTGCATGATACTAAAGTTGTCATTTAATTTTTCTGGATTACTTTTGCCTTTTCATGGATAATTAGTTTTATTCAAATATGTTCTACCTTTTTGATATATTTTGATTGTCAGATAATGTATTTCCTATGCATCGCACGGGAGGAAAATCGGTGTTCACTCATGGTCAGTTGTATGGTTCTCTATCCAGAGTTCGAAGTATTGATAGCTTGAGGATTGTTATTGGACAACATGATGAACAAGGATTGAACACAACAAAGAATGTGGTTTACAAAGAGATTTTCATGAGTGTTCAACATACCAAGCTTTCATGATAATTGAAATGTTGTATTAGTACATTTGATAGTTTAGTTGTAGTTCTCATTGTCAAACAACCAATTTGATTATTATGCATGACATCCTTTTGAGTTGGTTCCTGTATACCTTAAGGTACTTAGTTTTTTTTGTTAACCAATGTACTGGTGCAGATTCATTCCTTGTGTTGGATGTACACAAAATGGCATATGACTTTTAAGATGTATTTTGCTTTTGTTCAGGCACTACCTGTTAATCCTACACAATGATTACTGCCTCATTCCTTAGAAGTTAACCGTTTTAATTTGAAACTATTCCATGATAGGTATAGCTACTTGATATGAAATATTATATCCAACAAATTAAGTTTCAAGACTCATACTTTATTAAACTTCAATACAAATGTATACTTAGATTTTAGATGATACACATGTAGCCCGTGCAACGCACGGGAGGAAAAACTCGTTTTGGTTTAAATGGTGAGTAGGCTAGTGGGAGATAATAGCTTGTATATTGAGCCTTTTTGGTCTGTCAACTGTGTGTTCTTTTATTAATAGTTTTTATATTGTTAAAATCTTAATATTTAATATTTTGATTAGGAGAAATTAATTTTTTTATTGTTGTTTCCTATTTTCATTGTTTCCTATTTTCATCTCCTCTCCTCTCCTATATAATGTACTCTTGCCATAGAGCAATACTATCAATAATAATTCTCTTCTTTTCTCTCTACTCTTTCTTCTTCATTTTATCTCAACATGGTATCAGAGCTGGGGTGTCAATTTGAACCCTAGAGAGTGAGAGAAAGGCAGAGCCACCGCCTACCGGATCTGAGGAAAGGAGAGAGAAAGCTGCTGCCGCCTAGGGTTTCAATTTGACGGCGAGTGAGCCCACACACCTTGAGTAAAACTTGTGGTTGTAAGGTTGCAAGTGATCCCGTTCAAAACTTGCGGTTGTAAAGGTTCTAGGTGAACCCGTTGTAAAACCTGGGGATAGTGGAACTCAACCTGGGTGGTTGAGAACTGGACGTAGGTCAGAAAGACCGAACCAGTATGAATGACTACAAAAAATACAGGTCATTCCGGCGCACGCATAAAGGCGTTTTGATTCAAAACGCCTAAATGAAACACACATCGGCGTTTTGAATGAAAACGCCTGCATGAAGCGCCGGTAATTTTGGCGCGCACTTCCCGCCTATTTTCCCGCGTTTCCCAACCGGCGGCGTTTTGGGTTACCAAAACGCCGATATGTATATTTTATTTAAAAAAAGAGGCGTCTGACATCTTTTATTTTTTTTACAGAAAAAAAGCATATAGGCGTTTTGATCAAAACGCCGATTTGCGATTTAATAATAATTAAATCGCATATAGGCGTTTGGCAAAACGCCTATATGCTTTTTATTATTTTTTAATGCATATAGGCGTTTTGCCAAAACGCCTAGGTGCATTATACAAAACGCCTATATGCTTTTTATTATTTTTTAATGCATATAGGCGTTTTGCCAAAACGCCTATGTGCATTATACAAAACGCCTATATGCTTTTTATTATTTTTTAATGCATATAGGCGTTTTGCTAAAATGCCTATGTGCATCATACAAAATGCCTATATGCTTTTTATTATTTTTTAATGCATATAGGTGTTTTGCCAAAATGCCTATGTGCATTATACAAAACGCCTATATGCTTTTTATTATTTTTAATGCATATAGGCGTTTTGGCAAAACGCCTATATGCATTATTTAATGTAAATAATGCATATTGGCGTTTCGCCAAACGCCTATATGCGTTATTTTAATGTTTTTTACCGGCGTTTTCCCAAAACGCTGGTCCGTACCTCCGTTCCCTATAAATAACTCCTCCCTCCTTCAGCTATGTCTCTCATTTTCTCCTGTTTTTCTTCATGTTGTTGTTGTTTTTGATTTTATGGTTCTTGGTGACATTTCTTTTGTAATGTTGATATCTGTTTGATCTTATGGTTTTTCTTTTACATATTGTTGTTGTTGTTTGATTATATATATTTATGTATCTTGTTTTCTGAATTATGTTTTTTATTCCTTATATTTATGTCTATTATTGTTATTGTCACTTTGGTGCTTATCTTTTATTCATTTTTGACCATTTTTCGTCCTGGTTTTAAACAACCAGGACGAAAAATGGTGTTTTTTTTATTTTTTGAAAAAACGCGGACCTGCGTTTTGGGAAAGCGCCGGTGTGCGTGAATTAAATAATATTATATTATATTACATATATGCTAATATTATATTATTTTTCTTGGATTTTGGTTCCGGCGTTTTACCCTCGTATGGGCGTTTTTCAAAACGCCGATGTGCCGCGTTCCCACGGCATATTTATAGGCGTTTTGCCAAAACGCCGTAGCGTCATTCCGCCGGAAAATTCCGCCGATAAGAGCCTCATTTTTTGTAGTGAATTATTATTCATTCGTGAGAGATATTAAATCTCCTTAGGAAGTTTAATGCAACACATTTCAAGAACTATATTTTCTAATATACTATGGGCTTTTCTTGAATAAAAAAAACAAACCAAATATAAAACTTTATTTGAAAAATAAAAAAATCATTTCCCTAAAAAACACCAACTAAGTGACACACATTTCTACCCCAAACTACGTGGACTTTGATCCCTCAAGGGTACGTAGGCCCTAGGTTAAATCCTAGGTCAAGTCCAAATATGTAAATTATTTTTTTTCCTTTTTTTTGTTTTATTTTTTTATTTGTATATATTGATTTCTCTTGGTAATTTAAAATAAAATTAAAATTAAGGTTATATTTATTTTTAAATAAGTAACTTAGAGTAACTATTCTCTTGAACGGGTGTTGTGGGGTGTCTAACACCTTCCCCATGCACAATCGACTTCCGAACCCTATTTTTATTTTTTATTATTTTAAAAGGTTTTCCAAAATATTCTTTTAAAAAATTTTGGTGGCAGCTCCATTTTTACATCTTAATTTAACTTATAATTTTTCGGGCGCTACAATGGGATTGTAAAGAAATATAGAATTCTTATCCCATAATTTCAATGAAGGATTATTTATTATTTAGTCACAAAATAAGAATATGGAAAATAGAGATGACTTAACATCTTCATCAAATGAGATCTCATGTGAAATGAGCAAAATTGAAATATAATTCAATAGAACTTGCATTTAGTCACTGAAGCTGAACACTGACATAAATTTTCTTGTTAACATAAGGAATTGAAAGATGATAGTTCCCCTAATGATAATACGCCTCACAAACATACAATTTCCACAGACTACACATAGTATATGAACTAGTGTTTTACCCACATGATTCACAGGGTTCATCACATTTTGGATTTCAAAAGGTTAACTTATGAATATGAAATATGTTTTAGTGTATTACAGATAAATGTATTCAATGTAATGATCATATTTTCTGAAGAAACCATTTATATTAAAGATGGTAGAAGATGAGTTTTAATATCACAAGTCATGAATTTTATTTTCTACCTAAAGTTATAAGCATGATTTTCTTACATAACAGAACAACACAAAAAATGAGTCAAGCTAAAAAAGAGTTTGATATGTCGGTAATCAAAACCAAGAAAGTCATACATTAGTGTAACATCCCAAAAATTTAATTAAAGATAATTCAAAATTTTTGAGGGTCATTAAGGGAATTAAAAGTCTTAGGGAGGAATTTATGAGATTTGGGGTGATTTATTGACAATAAATCTTAATTATTTTAAATTTAAAGGAATATGATTAAAAGAATTAATTGGGGGTAGAAACTTTCATGAAAAGTAAAAATTAGAATTTAGATCATAATAGTAATATATACAAACTTTTGGGTTAAAAATATAATTAAGAATAAACAATAGGGGAGTTAATAGTGATTTTCCCTAAATCATTTTAAAATATATATAAATATATATATATACTCCCTCTTCTGTCCGCCCCCCCCCCCCCAATCTTCATCATCATCTTCGTTTTTCTTCTCCTTCTTCATCGGCTTCTTCTTCTTGCTCTCCTCTTCTTCATTTTTCTTTAATCCAGCAAACCTGCAAAAACACACCATTCTCATCATCATCAAACCCACTTCCCATTTCCTCTCTTTGTTTTCTCCTCTCTCCACCATCGTTCTTCTTTTTCGGCGTCGGAGAGCTCAGACGGCAACGAACAGCGGCGGACGACGGCGGAGATGAGGTAAAGATTCGGCCTGGGCTTGTACTTTGCGATTCGTGTATCTATTCCATGTTAGTTCTCATTTTCCTTTTCATATCTAGTTGTTGTTCGTTCTTTTTGGGTGGTGGTCGTTTTCTGGTGATTTCCGGCCGACGGCGAGCTTCTTTTAGTTGTGTCACCTTGGTGTCAAGTTATGGTGAGTTCCTCTTTCGATTTCTTACCTTGTTCCTTCGTTTTTTTCACGTGTAAGGAGGGGAGTCCGAAATTAGGGTTTGATTTTGGGACTATAAATTATCTAAGTAACATCTTAAGTTTGGAGTTAGGGTATCCTAAACGATTAATTGAAGTTTGAGTAAGGTTTTGTGAAGATTGTGTAAAACCTTAATCTTTGGGATTTTCAAATCTGAAATGATTTTGTTTTCTAGGCATTATAAGGAACTAACACAAAGGTAAAACTTGTTTCTTGCTGTTTGGATTTCTAATTTGAGTGCTTGCACCCTCAATTGGTTTCGTGAGTGGGAATATGTCCTTTTTGCTGTTGTAACTTTTCTGTTTGGCTTGGGAATTTATAGGTATGAAAGAATTTATGTGAAGTATAATATAAATGGTCCTTACAACTGTATGTACGAAAATTTTGAAGGTTCTATATGTTCCAACTTTTTTTTTTAATCCTTTTCACTTCTCTGTTTTGGTGGGGATATTGGTCTTGGCTGTATGATTTATTGTTTCTATTTCACTGCATTGGCTGAATCGGGCATAATGGAGAATGTGTGACATGTATGTGATCTATGATAGTAGGATTTAGTTGGGATGTAGAAGACTATGTTGCTGGAATTGATGTAATTGTTGTTCCCTTTCTGCAATGGTTTACTGAAAGTTCTTATTTCTCTGTGAGGGCTAATGCTATAATGGGTATCTAATGTTGTGTTTCAAGTTTAGTAAATAAGTGTTGATGCTGAAATTGAACTAGGAAGCTTTGTGATGGTTCCCATATTGATTTAAGATGGTCCTTGGTTTTCTTCAGTTTTTGAACTAATGTAAATAATGATTATTCTCATTTATGGCTGCTGAATTGAGAATGAACATATAATGGTGTGATTGATGTTGTTTGTCCTGATTGCTTTAATGATTTGTATGGCATATGTATAGGTGTGATTGTTTGGTTGAGTTTTGTCATTTTGGGGTTTTCGGGACTTTAATATTGAATCAATAACATATGTGAGTGATTGTGTATTGTTTTGGAATGTGCATGTGCGACTGAATGGATTTCCATTGGCTATGATTGAGAAATGTATTAAGGAAATCTATTCCTTTGAGTCATGAAAGATCAAAAGCATAATTTTAGTAACATTATGTGTTTTAATTTGATTTTATTGATGAAAATGAATTATTTGTATATTGGTTGTTGTGGAATCTTTATATTCTTTTCTGTTTTGGATGAATTCATGTTTAAGGATAAGCTAGAGTATTATTAAAAATGTTCTTTGGGACTGTTAGTTTTTGTGCTGAATTACATGTGAGTTTCAAAGTGTGGTACTTCTTTTCTTTAGGGCTGAACTGAAGAGGACTATTATTGGTCACTACATGTTCAGTTTATGCTTGAATTAGAAATCTGATTTGATGGTTTATTAGTTGCGAGAAATGCATGTATTGATAAAATTTAATATGACTATTTGTAGTAATTAAAATAAGTCTTTCAATTAAGGAACAATTGCATGAGTCATGAGTATAATAAATCTAGAGCCTTGTTTAGGCATAGTCATTGGTTTGATTCTCTTTTCCATGTGTGTGTGTAGAGCACACTTGTCTCAAGTGTCTTTTTTTTGATTGAATTGTATTATGTAAACTATTGTTTGTGAAATTGGATTGTGTTTGAATTTGCTTGCCTAGGACAAACTATGAACAAAAGGGGTTGGGTAGTAATGCGGATATGAGAGAGAGACGTTGAAGTACTATAAAGTGGAAATGATATTAATTTATCATTTTGCTCTATATTATTATAGGTGTGGAGGCAAATAGGCTTCCGTGACATTAAGAAAGGTTGAGAAATCGCGTGCATTGCTAAAGGGCGACAGGTAATCACACTTAACCTTACTATAACATTGAGGGTGATGTTAGTTGGGATTTTCTTAAATCCTTTCTCACCCTCTATATATATATTATCTTTGAAAAGCTATTTTTATATGAAATAGGCTATTGGGTGCCTTTTAAACGCGAATATTTTCGTATAAAGGAATTTGACTCATTATCTATATATTATGCTGATTATGCTGATTGGTGGTGGTTACTGTCCTTGAATGATGTGAATGAGTATAGGTATAATGTTCAGATACTGGTGAGAGAGATGTGTATAGTATATTGTCAGGGATAGTGATATTTAGGTTGATGGAAGGAGTGGAATTGTTGTGATGGAGATATTGGATGAAATTGAAAAATTGATGGAAATTGTGATTGAGATATTGAATATTGTGGAAGTGATATTGATAGGTTATTGTGAGCATTGCATGACACTGGTTTTTATACGTACCATCGCGCGATGATAACTGTCGATAGGCCAATCGACAGTTATTTGTACAGGGGATCCTTTTTAGAATTGATTGGATCGGGGTTCATAGGTCGACTTATTGAGAGAAGTGACCTACGGTTGTTTGGCATTGAAGAGCCCAACCGCCCCTACGGTTGTTTGGCAGTGGAGAGCCCAACTGTTCCCGTTCTGTAATGGAAAACAGAATTGTTGTTCCTTCTCTGGAGATTGCCAGAGAGGGAAATTGTCCCCTCATTATGGAGAGGAACACAGTGTCAAATCATATAGTGAAGAATAGATGCTTGAATGCACCGTGGTGGCACAATGCATCTTTAGGTGAGTGTGAGGGATGTTGAGTGATACATGGGAAGTAGAGATGATAAATTTGAGTTGTTTGAGATGTGACAAAAGGATTTAAGTGATGGATGAAAGGAAATGAGAAATATTTATATGTATTATTGATTTTAGAACTGTGGTACCCTTTAGACGCCCTTACTACCGCACATCTCACTGTTATAGTGAGTTAAGCGGTGATTACTGGGACAAATTGTCTCATCCCACGATTACTGACATTTTTGCAGGTATTTATGCACAGGCGCAAGCTTCAGGAAGGGAATTAGGTAGTAGAGTTGGTATAGTTGATTTAGAATTGTATATTGCCAATTTATAGGTCTGCATTCGCTTCCGCATGTATATAAACCTATTTATTTTTAATATTAATTAGTTTTGTTTATTAACCTGTTAGACAAATCCTTTCTAACATGGTTATCAATAAATTATCCATGATAGCAGCTGTGTTGTATTAGTTTATTCTTTTCTATCATGGATAATATTTAATCATTAGGAAATTCCTTTTCTAACTATGATAGAACATTGATATTATGGAAATCCTTTTTCTATCATAGTTAGTAAAGAGGTTATTAGTCTAAAATGGATATTATTGGTTAATTAAGTAATTAGTAACATAATGTTACAACTTGGTTATCAGTATTTGGTATACGATAACCCTGGACTGTGTTGCATTGCATATAGATTGGCAATATACATACTTGGTATTCCCTTCCTTATGTGCATGAATATCTGCCTTTGAGAGGAATATCGCTCATCCCGTGGTGCGGAGAGAGTGATAAGTGCAATTGAATAGGTAATGTGGAGAGATTGAGAAGAATATAGAAAGAATAATGAAATAAACAGATACTAATAAGAATTTAGGAAGAATAACGAAATAAGGATGATTCTCTGGGGTCTCGAGCATAGTTATGTGCTAGCCATAACTATAGTCGAGGCATCATGAGATACCTTATTGGGTTAAGGGATTATTGAAAGTTGAGAATAACAATTAATGAAGAATACAATGTGAAATAAGAATTGTGTATTTTATTTGGTAATTGTTTGGTTATTTGTTAAATTGTTTGGTTAATTGATGAACTAACTTGCTTGTTTGATTGTTTTAATTGAAATTCTATTAAAAATTGTTATTTTGATGTTGATTGGGTATGTAAATGTTTAATTTAGTTGTATTATTTGCTTTGTTTTGTTGATAGGTGATGCATTTGTTAATTAATGATTAAATTGTTCTATCTAACGCTTATTACAAATGAACTATTTATTTTATTATTTTCTATTGGTTGGTTGGAGATCACCATCATTGATAGTAGAGGTTGTTGCCCATTTATATTAAGCGGCTGGAGGCTTCCTCACTATATATAGTGATTGGAAGCAGCCCCCTTAGTAATAGATGTTGGTAGCCCTCACTACTTCATGGGTGGATGTCTTCGAAAGGTAAGTTTTGTTCAAAAGTGATTTTTAACTGAATTTTTATGTGGCTAATGGTAGAAAATTGAAAAGTTTTACAATCAATACTGTGTAATTGAAAGGATTTAACTGTTAATACTATATGAATGAGAAGCTTGCAGTTGATAATTGTTGGTGAACTTGTGAATTGTAGTTATAGTTGTAAGTTAAGTTCAGTTTGAATGAATTTTTGTAGGTGAGTTCAAAGATATTGATGCATGTTAAAGTATGTTGATAAAAGCTGAATTTTGCTCATATGTTTGTTTCAATAATGAAATTAAGCTGGATTATTTGCGGAACTTTCTGCCTATCGTCATATCCTTTAACTTAAATATGAAACAATGTTGGTTAGGATGTGACACAAAGTTACTTGTAAATTGAAAAGAGCTTGGTATGTTTTCATGAATATAAAAGTGATGTTGTTGATGTGAATTTGATTGCTTGATCTTGTTTTTTTTTTATGATCAACATTTGATTGTGCTGTTAGGTGAAAATGTGAGTGGCAAGTTAATAATGCTTGGTTTGGAAGGGAGGTACATGAGAAGTTCTGTTTTTTTTGTCCTGGTGCAAATCTTTGTTCAAAATATTATTGGGAAGTAAACCACAAGTTTGAAATTGGTTGTACTCAATGTGTCATAAAGTCTCCAATTATTAAAGATTGAAGTACTTAATTGTCAATGTTCGGTAGGATTTAAGTGCGAGTTTAGTATTAGTGTTATAGTTAGGGCTTATATGTGTATTTAATACAATAATTTGTGGTTGTACACATGTGTGGGTGTATTAATTGATATCTGCTTGAAATAGTTTGATATATTTGTGATTAAAAGGTATTTGGTGTTTAATTACCTAACTATAGCTTTAGTTGATTATTATTTAGACCTTGACATGTGACTGGTAAGTTGTTTGTGAAATGGTGATTTTAAGATGAGGAGTATTTGTTAGAATTTTAAAAATTGTGAATCTTGACTATGTGGATGGTTCGGTATGGAAAATTGATATGAAATGTTATGATTGTGTTAAAATTGTATGTTAAATTGTTGGGTGATTCAAATGAAATGTTTGTTTTTCCTTATGCTTTGAGACTTACTATTAGAAAATGCTTTCGTAAAATGTGTGATTGATATGTGAATTGAGTTTCCTTTACTTGGAAAAAAATGAAATAACTAAATCTCTGCTTCTGTGATATATTTGTTTTAGTATAGATACTGTGGAATAAGAATGTGAGTTAGAAAAATTTAGTATCTGTTTATGCATAAACATAATTGCCTCGTTGAAAGTGGATATAGAATAAAGGGAAAGGTGAGAAAATAGAATAAATTGTGAATGCTTATATGTGGGATAAATTGAGATAATTAAATGTATATGTGCATGCATGATTTTTATAGGGCCAAACTCTGCTTGTACTGTTTCGTTTAGTGTTAGTTTAAATGGTTCTTCAGTCTTATGCTTTAGTTTTGTTTAAAGGAATGAGAAGTGGAGCCCAAATGCTGTTGGAAATTGTTGAAGTTGACATATTGAATGCATGTCGGTTCCTATACGTTAGAGCACACTTGCTCTCATTTTCCATTACTTGACCATAAATTCAAGAATTTATTGCTGGACTAATTACATTTTAGAGTTGATGTATAGGTAAGATCTAATTGTGTACAAGATTCTTGCATCATTCTTGCTTTGTGCATCAGATTTGCATTAGAAGGGGTATTGGTATTGCTGATGCTTTATGATTCTTGATAAATTTGTTCAGTACGCGGCAAATAGGACAGAATTAATTAAATTTTGCGTAGAATTTTATCCTACTCCTAGTTTTCTTAAGTGGTGCTTCTAGACTTGTTAAAAATGTTATATACATTTACGTCAATCTGACTTGATTTCACCTCTTTTCAATCCCTAAACGAACCTGGGAATTGGAGTTAGTATTCGTAACCTCACCTTTATCCTAAGATAATATCTCTCATATATCGAACTTGACTGCTATTTCTAGGAAATTTCGATCAACAACTTCTAGTAGAATGCTTAAAGTTTTTCTAATTCATCGATATCATCTCTATGGTGTCGCATGGATGACACTTATGGCAACGAATCCTCAGTGTTAATGACTCCAATATTCCAAAATTATCTCCAAATTTTTCTTTATCTCCCTCAACTAGGATTATCTGTTGAAGGAATCGTCCATTTTTTTTTGTATCTAACGATAGATTCTACTAATTTCGAGGACGAAATTATTTAAGAGGGGTAGAATTGTAACATCCCAAAAATTTAATTAAAGATAATTCAAAATTTTTGAGGGTCATTAAGGGAATTAAAAGTCTTAGGGAGGAATTTATGAGATTTGGGGTGATTTATTGACAATAAATCTTAATTATTTTAAATTTAAAGGAATATGATTAAAAGAATTAATTGGGGGTAGAAACTTTCATGAAAAGTAAAAATTAGAATTTAGATCATAATAGTAATATATACAAACTTTTGGGTTAGAAATATAATTAAGAATAAACAATAGGGGAGTTAATGGTGATTTTCCCTAAATCATTTTAAAATATATATAAATATATATATATATATACTCCCTCTTCTGTCCGCCCCCCCCCCCCCCAATCTTCATCATCATCTTCGTTTTTCTTCTCCTTCTTCATCGGCTTCTTCTTCTTGCTCTCCTCTTCTTCATTTTTCTTTAATCCAGCAAACCTGCACAAACACACCATTCTCATCATCATCAAACCCACTTCCCATTTCCTCTCTTTGTTTTCTCCTCTCTCCACCATCGTTCTTCTTTTTCGGCGTCGCAGAGCTCGGACGGCAACGAACAGCGGCGGACGACGGCGGAGATGAGGTAAAGATTCGGCCTGGGCTTGTACTTTGCGATTCGTGTATCTATTCCATGTTAGTTCTCATTTTCCTTTTCATATCTAGTTGTTGTTCGTTCTTTTTGGGTGGTGGTCGTTTTCTGGTGATTTCCGGCCGACGGCGAGCTTCTTTTAGTTGTGTCACCTTGGTGTCAAGTTATGATGAGTTCCTCTTTCGATTTCTTACCTTGTTCCTTCGTTTTTTTCACGTGTAAGGAGGGGAGTCCGAAATTAGGGTTTGATTTTGGGACTATAAATTATCTAAGTAACATCTTAAGTTTGGAGTTAGGGTATCCTAAACGATTAATTGAAGTTTGAGTAAGGTTTTGTGAAGATTGTGTAAAACCTTAATCTTTGGGATTTTCAAATCTGAAATGATTTTGTTTTCTAGGCATTATAAGGAACTAACACAAAGGTAAAACTTGTTTCTTGCTGTTTGGATTTCTAATTTGAGTGCTTGCACCCTCAATTGGTTTCGTGAGTGGGAATATGTCCTTTTTGCTGTTGTAACTTTTCTGTTTGGCTTGGGAATTTATAGGTATGAAAGAATTTATGTGAAGTATAATATAAATGGTCCTTACAACTGTATGTACGAAAATTTTGAAGGTTCTATATGTTCCAACTTTTTTTTTTAATCCTTTTCACTTCTCTGTTTTGGTGGGGATATTGGTCTTGGCTGTATGATTTATTTTTTCTATTTCACTGCATTGGCTGAATCGGGCATAATGGAGAATGTGTGACATGTATGTGATCTATGATAGTAGGATTTAGTTGGGATGTAGAAGACTATGTTGCTGGAATTGATGTAATTGTTGTTCCCTTTCTGCAATGGTTTACTGAAAGTTCTTATTTCTCTGTGAGGGGTAATGCTATAATGGGTATCTAATGTTGTGTTTCAAGTTTAGTAAATAAGTGTTGATGCTGACATTGAACTAGGAAGCTTTGTGATGGTTCCCATATTGATTTAAGATGGTCCTTGGTTTTCTTCAGTTTTTGAACTAATGTAAATAATGATTATTCTCATTTATGGCTGCTGAATTGAGAATGAACATATAATGGTGTGATTGATGTTGTTTGTCCTGATTGCTTTAATGATTTGTATGGCATATGTATAGGTGTGATTGTTTGGTTGAGTTTTGTCATTTTGGGGTTTTCGGGACTTTAATATTGAATCAATAACATATGTGAGTGATTGTGTATTGTTTTGGAATGTGCATGTGCGACTGAATGGATTTCCATTGGCTATGATTGAGAAATGTATTAAGGAAATCTATTCCTTTGAGTCATGAAAGATCAAAAGCATAATTTTAGTAACATTATGTGTTTTAATTTGATTTTATTGATGAAAATGAATTATTTGTATATTGGTTGTTGTGGAATCTTTATATTCTTTTCTGTTTTGGATGAATTCATGTTTAAGGATAAGCTAGAGTATTATTAAAAATGTTCTTTGGGACTGTTAGTTTTTGTGCTGAATTACATGTGAGTTTCAAAGTGTGGTACTTCTTTTCTTTAGGGCTGAACTGAAGAGGACTATTATTGGTCACTACATGTTCAGTTTATGCTTGAATTAGAAATCTGATTTGATGGTTTATTAGTTGCGAGAAATGCATGTATTGATAAAATTTAATATGACTATTTGTAGTAATTAAAATAAGTCTTTCAATTAAGGAACAATTGCATGAGTCATGGGTATAATAAATCTAGAGCCTTGTTTAGGCATAGTCATTGGTTTGATTCTCTTTTCCATGTGTGTGTGTAGAGCACACTTGTCTCAAGTGTCTTTTTTTTGATTGAATTGTATTATGTAAACTATTGTTTGTGAAATTGGATTGTGTTTGAATTTGCTTGCCTAGGACAAACTATGAACAAAAGGGGTTGGGTAGTAATGCGGATATGAGAGAGAGACGTTGAAGTACTATAAAGTGGAAATGATATTAATTTATCATTTTGCTCTATATTATTATAGGTGTGGAGGCAAATAGGCTTCCGTGACATTAAGAAAGGTTGAGAAATCGCGTGAATTGCTAAAGGGCGACAGGTAATCACACTTAACCTTACTATAACATTGATGGTGATGTTAGTTGGGATTTTCTTAAATCCTTTCTCACCCTCTATATATATATTATCTTTGAAAAGCTATTTTTATATGAAATAGGCTATTGGGTGCCTTTTAAACGCGAATATTTTCGTATAAAGGAATTTAACTCATTATCTATATATTATGCTGATTGGTGGTGGTTACTGTCCTTGAATGATGTGAATGAGTATAGGTATAATGTTCAGATACTGGTGAGAGAGATGTGTATAGTATATTGTCAGGGATAGTGATATTTAGGTTGATGGAAGGAGTGGAATTGTTGTGATGGAGATATTGGATGAAATTGAAAAATTGATGGAAATTGTGATTGAGATATTGAATATTGTGGAAGTGATATTGATAGGTTATTGTGAGCATTGCATGACACTGGTTTTTATACGTACCATCGTGCGATGATAACTGTCGATAGGCCAATCGACAGTTATTTGTACAGAGGATCCTTTTTAGAATTGATTGGATCGGGGTTCATAGGTCGACTTATTGAGAGAAGTGACCTACGGTTGTTTGGCATTGAAGAGCCCAACCGCCCCTACGGTTGTTTGGCAGTGGAGAGCCCAACCGTTCCCGTTCTGTAATGGAAAACATAATTGGGGTTCCTTCTCTGGAGATTGCCAGAGAGGGAAATTGTCCCCTCATTATGGAGAGGAACACAGTGTCAAATCATATAGTGAAGAATAGATGCTTGAATGCACCGTGGTGGCACAATGCATCTTTAGGTGAGTGTGAGGGATGTTGAGTGATACATGGGAAGTAGAGATGATAAATTTGAGTTGTTTGAGATGTGACAAAAGGATTTAAGTGATGGATGAAAGGAAATGAGAAATATTTATATGTATTATTGATTTTAGAACTGTGGTACCCTTTAGACGCCCTTACTACCGCACATCTCACTGTTATAGTGAGTTAAGCGGTGATTACTGGGACAAATTGTCTCATCCCACGATTACTGACATTTTTGCAGGTATTTATGCACAGGCGCAAGCTTCAGGAAGGGAATTAGGTAGTAGAGTTGGTATAGTTGATTTAGAATTGTATATTGCCAATTTATAGGTCTGCATTCGCTTCCGCATGTATATAAACCTATTTATTTTTAATATTAATTAGTTTTGTTTATTAACCATGTTAGACAAATCCTTTCTAACATGGTTATCAATAAATTATCCATGATAGCAGCTGTGTTGTATTAGTTTATTCTTTTCTATCATGGATAATATTTAATCATTAGGAAATTCCTTTTCTAACTATGATAGGACATTGATATTATGGAAATCCTTTTTCTATCATAGTTAGTAAAGAGGTTATTAGTCTAAAATGGATATTATTGGTTAATTAAGTAATTAGTAACATAATGTTACAATTAGTTTTTTCAAGCTCTTTGTACATTTTGGAATGTCTCTATGTAGGCAATATTTCTTGTACCATTTGAAGGCTTCTTGTTAGAATCAAGTATGATAATGATAATCTTCAATACAAGCCTATAATATAGGATAATCAAGAAATACACCTCTCCTTAAGAAGGAGATATATGTTTGATTAATAAAAGGTGTGTATTTGTCATTGTGTAAAGAAGATATTTTATGAAAGAAGATTGATTTATTGATTCATTGTCATCCTAACTCAATCAATTTGTTTGATTAATACAATATATGGTCTTAATATGCAACCCATGTGTGGCATTGAATAATTTGTTGTGTAAAATAACATATATTGTCCTTAAAAGAAGGTATTATGCAATGAAGGGAGATATCTTTTCTTTCCAAACAAATCATCATCATCAATATATCTTTTAAAATGTAGGTTTTAACCCCTTTGCATTTCACACATTAATTTGATTTTCGATGTGGAACGACCTAAGTTTCTCTCAAATACAACCTTATAGAATGTAAATTAATTTCTTGCATACATTTAATTGTGCTGCCAACTGTGTATTAGTGCCATGGCAGAAAAAGAAATTTGAATTAATGGAACTTTGAATTTTTTCAACTAGGCACCACCTGCGGTAACGATTTCCTCCATTTTGCTTCCGTCAATTTCGACCATCTCACTGAGACTGTAAGCCTTTCCCTCCCATTACACAATCCACGTTTGTTGATTAAAAGTGTTCATATCTGATCTGTTGAAAGCAACAAGCTTGATGAATTCATTTGGATATTCTTTATTGCCCCTTTTCAGTTCAACATGTCCTTCTACATGACCTAGTTGGTAAGATGACCTGACTATTTCCACATCGTTGAAAATTTTTTCGGGTTGTGTAAGCATTCACATTAACTACCTGACATTTAAATTACAATTACTTAATTAAAAAATATTATAAAGTATGTTATTAATAATTAAAAACGGGTCCACCACTTGAATTTTTGTATTTAGTTGAGTAATAATATGATGTTGATTTTGTAAAGCGTACAAATATGTGTGGTATATTAAATTTCAATAGCGTCATACTTGATTTTCCTTTAAAAATGCATATGACGAGTTTTGTGGAAAATTGAAAATAAGGAAATTAACAAAACTTACTCCATTAAATTTGAACCTGATATTATTTGGAATAAATATATGATAATGAATTTATACATTGAATGTCAAAATATACTTCAAAATTCTATCAATACATAAGTTTTATTGCTTATAAAACCAAGGAATTAAAATTAAAATGATTGATGAATTAACGGCACATATGATGGCAAATTTTTTTGTTTGCATTACAATTAAAATGATTCATGAATTAAAATGACTGAATGTTTTTATGATTTGTTAATAAAAAAATTTAGTAAAAAGAATTTACTTATATTACATGTAATAAGTCAACTTCTATGAAATTAAGTTCTCCACTCTTCCAAAATATTTTTTGTGAGAACCCCACCACCCCTACAATATATCTACATATAACACTTGAAAATATTGTCCCAAAATCCTTTTTTATTATGTAGTACTCCCTTCAGTCCTAAATATAAAACCTAGTTTACTTTTCTTAAAAATCCTAAAACAGAAAAATATAAGTCAATTATAAATTGATTTACCTAATTTTTCCCTTAAAATAGTTTATTTAACCTATAAAGTAATGAATAATCTAAAAATATATCAAATATGTCATAATTTAATAACATATTTTGTAACCTTAACATCTCCAAAAAAAAGTCAATTAGGTCCTATATTTAGGACCGGAGAGAGTATTTAGGAATACCAATAAAAAAAAGAAAATAATACTTTCTATTACATATTATAATTAATGAAAAAAATAGGAAAATAATTAATTTATAAGTCCCCACCCTTCAAAAAAATATATTCTCAGAAACTTTGCCCATAAAATATATCTGCCTATTTGCTTAAAATATTGTGTCAAATTAATTGCAATGCTAATGCAAAAAATGTTCGTTAGAATAGTAGATACCTTTTATTGTTTGTTGTGTCAATTGATACTGGGGTTACTATATATTGGCCAAAATTACATTTAACCCTTATTAATTATTGATTTAGTTTGTAGTGATTTTTCATATCATGGACATTGTAACAACTACTTATCAAGTATATGCTATCACAAATATTCTTCATTTTAATAACTTCTACTAAATTTCAAACATATATGCATTATTAAATTTGAAATGATCTAATGAAAATTTTCAGCATGATAAATCAAAAGACAATATGAATTTTGCTTTAAAATTATATTAACTTTTAATTATCCTTCTTTATCAAAAAGCACATGCACATGCTTTAGTGGTCCCACATCGGAATCGGGCCCATGGGTCCTTATCCAAAACATTTTCCTGTTGATTTTGGCATTCAAATTGGGGAGGAAAATTAATATGCTTCTACTAGACCGCAAAGTTGTGAATGTTGGTCATGAATTTCTTACATTGTAAGTCATTCAACTTATGTAATAAATCTCTCCCATGAATATGTTATTCGAATACAAAAAATTACCATTATATGGATTGTATAACATAAATATAATGTGGTCAACATATATAGAGCGAAGAAAATAAATAATGAAAGTTGTAATATACTGTTACTAATTCCCTGATTAATTCAATAATACCTTCACTAACTATGATAGAAAAATGATTTCCATAATATCAATAAATCTATCATAGTTAGAAAAAGAATTTCCTACTAATAATCATTATCCATGATAGAAAAGAATTTTCTAATATAACCTGAATACTATCATGGATAATTAATAGCTAACCATGTTAGAAAAGAATCACCTAACATGGTTAGAAAAAGGAGCAACCTAGTACATTTCCCCGATTAACCAATGATATCAATACAAATAAAAATATGCGGAAGCGAATGCAGACCTATACATTTTGGCAATGTACATGTCTAGATAATCAAAATAACCTTTGAAACTTAATTCCCTTTCCTGTTGTCCGAGCCTGTGCATGATCACCTGCAAAAATGTAAGTAATCGTGGGGTGAGACAACTTGTCTCAGTAATCTACTACTTAACTCACTATAATAGTGAGATGTGCGGTAGTGAGGGCGTCTAAAGGGTACCACAGTTCTAAAATATATATATATATATATGTATATATATATATATATATATATATATATATATATATATATATATATATATACAAGAACCAAACATTCTTCCATTTACCATTCCAGGCCCTCTGTCACGTCCAAAACAAATCAAGTCCATCATTTCTACTTTCCATATATCACTCAAAACCCCTCAATCAATTTCCACATTGATAACTTCACCATCTAATCTCCAAATTCATGCGGTCATTATTATGAATCTCATACACATAATCCTCAAATCCAACTTCTCGGCTCTCATCCATGTACAACCCTGGTGCTCTACTCCCAGGGAGGGAAACCCCAATCTGTCTCAAATCAGAAAGGGAGCAGTCCCTGTCTCAAATCAGGAGACTGCTGATTACAGTCTCAAATCTGTTGACCATTACAAATAACCGTTGATTGGCCTATCAACCGGTTATCATCGCGAGATGGTACATATCTCAGTGTCATGCAATGCTTACAATTCTTTTCAATACTTTCCTTCAACAAAACTTTCCAATTCCTCAACCACAACGTACAATATTTCCAATCCACATCACTTTCCAATACCCCTGTCCGAGTATCAAATATATATAACACCACCACAAACTCCATCACTTTCCATCAAATAACCTATCAACATTGCTGTCAAAGGACCACACCTATATATATATATATATATATATATATATATATATATATATATATATATATATCTCACTATTCCAGGAAAAATCACAACCACCAGACAGGATACTATATATAATGTATGAAGTTTCTTCATACAAAAATAATCGTGTTTAAAAGGCACCTGATAGCCTGTTTTGTATAAAAAAAAACTTTTAAAGATTTGAGGGTTAGAAAGGATTGAAAATCCCAACTTCCAAAAACTTAATTACTTCCCAACACATTCATTTAACCACTTAAACATTCATAAATTCTTGTTTAAATTCCCAAGGAGTCAAGTATGAGCAAACCCTAGCTTCAAAAATGCCTAAAATATTCTCTAAAAATTCCAAAATACTTTCCAACTCCAATAAACAACAAATACCATAACAAAACTTCAATTAACCACTTAATAATTCATATGGTAACTTGCAAATCCTAAAATCCCAATTTTTCATAAAACCCTAACTTTAAAAGAGGAAACTTTATCTCAAATCAACATCACAAAGAGGTTGGAAAAGCTTATGGGGTTTCAAGATGAGAGAAAGAGGATCCCCACCGCCGGCCGCCGCGCCGTTCACCGGAGATCGGCCTTGAGAGTGACGGTTAAGCATGAAACAGCCAAGGAAGAGAGGAAGGATTAGAGATCAACCTTGGAAAGAAGTAAAAAAAAAACTTGAAGGACGAGAGAAAACATTGCTGCCGATCTCTCACCGTCGTTGGCCGCCGGAAAAATGAAGGAACCCACCGGAAAAATGTGTGACAGCGGCGAGCAGTAGGGAGGTGCAGAGCTAGCTTGAAGTTTACAAGAATTTGAGGAGAAGAGAAGAGCAAAACGAAAATGGGTGTGGGTGTGTGTGGGTTGGAGAGAAACAAAAATGTGTGTGTGGTGTTTAAGTGAAGGAATGAAAATGGTGAAGGAGGAAGGTGTGGGTGTCGGCCAAACATATATGAAGGAGGTGGAGGGGCTGTTTGGTTTCTTTTAATTAGACAAGTTAAAGTAATATATAGGAGAATTACTACAATACCCTCTTTTAATTCCAATTCAATAAGTCAAGTATTCCACTCTTTTATCCTTCAAAAATATTTTCAATTCTATAGTACCCTTATAATCCCTATTTCTCCAATTGTTAACTTGATTATTTTAGATACTTATTTCCCCAAAAACCTCCAAAATATCCAAAAATTCTAAATATTCCAAAAAATTTCTAATATTTCCATTTATTATTTCCTAAAATATTCTCTAATCCTGAATTAAATTTTCAGGATGTTACAAAAGTGAAGGAAAAATTCCATTTATTTATTTGATTCCACATACATGGTTCACATAATAGAATCCTGATGATCCATTACCACTATAGTTTATCATTAGGGGGACACCCCTTCATGCAAGCCTTTACACAATCTGGATCTACAGTGAATCCATCATTGCAGTTCGCCTCACATCCAGGTAAGCAGTTGGCTTGTCCAGTGACCTCTTCAACAAGTGATGCTGTCACCACCACCAGCCACATCACTGCAAGTGTGACCATCATTTTGTTGTTCAAAGCCATTATTAGGTTTACTCCTCTCTCCAAAACCTTCTTATGAATATATCGAGGACGTTGATCACCAAATGTATATCATTAACAATAAATTCTTTGGTTATATATAGAGTTTTTTTGTGTGATTATTTTGTAACCAAATCAGTGTTGACTGCTTTTCATAGTTGCATTAGGTTTCCTTTATTAGAATTGTAGTTATTGAATGAATTAATATACAATGAATATCATGATTTGATTATTTTTAATCATTTTAAAATTAAATTAGTGACTTCTCTATTATAAGTAAGACTCAGAAACTTACCCATCAAACAGATCAAACTCTTGGTAGTCAAATTTGTGAGTTTGACTAATCATTCTCAAATTAAATGAGTGAAACTTAAATTTGGACCACAAATTTTAAAGGTATACTCAAAGTTTTCAAATTTGTGAGTTTAAGTAAACTCGTGGAAAGATGGTAAAATAAAATTGTAGGCTCGAATTCAAAACTAATAAGAGTCTATATTTATTAATAAAATGTGTTTCTCATAAAAATTTATAATAATTTGACTCAATATATTTTAAATATAAATAGTAGATATTATATAAAAATTTCTATGTAATTCTTTATATAAAAATTCAATAGAGAAATTTCTATGTAATTTATATAAAAATTCATTGAATTTGGTCAAATAAAAATAATTATTTTACTTCTTTAAATTGGAAGCAGTGGATAATTTTTATTAGAATAGTAGTAGTTGAATGAATTAATAAACCATGAAAATGGTTATCTAATTCTTTTTAATCATTTTCAAAAAAGTCACTTATCCATCATGAGCTATTGTGTGACACTTATCCCTTATGTAAATCTAACTCTTGGTAGGTACTAATTACTAATATTGAAAAGAATAAACAATGAAAAAAAAATCTACTATAACAATGATCAATTGAAAATTATCATTTTGACCAATATTTTCAGATATTACTTAACTACTGTTAGATTCACAAAAAACGTAGCCATTGAATTTTGAACATATAGGCCATTATTTAATGGTAGTTAGGCAAATTTTGATGGTATTGGTCAAAATGTTACTCTTTTAATATTCTGTTTGGATGTTCTTGCGCATCATATTCTTCTGCCAGAGGATCCTTCAATTTGTCCCGTATTATCAGATTATGAAGTAAACAGCAGGCAATGATTACCTAATTTCAGCATCCCAAAGCACCTTTCGATTATATTTCGTGCAGATGAGTGTCTCATGTTAAAACATTCCTGAGGAGTTTGAGGATATCGACCTTCTCGCCACTCACTTAAATGATAACGCTAACCTTTATATGCGGTAAGGAAGCCATCACAATTGGTGTAACCCGCATCTACTAAATAATAGTTTCCTACAACCATTTAAGTTTTGTCAGTAGTCTATGCGATTAAAATTATTTCAACATCACAATAAAAAACATTAGTACTAGTTGTGTGTACACATACCATGGGGCACTTTGAAGATATTAGGTCTTCCAATAGCATCTCTTAAAACTCTTCCATCTGCTGCAGACCCTTCCCAGCACGGATATACAAATACAAATTGATTATCCGAGGCACACACTCCAAGCACATTAGTTGTTAGGGCAAAGGTGCACCCAGTAGCATGTTAAATTCAAAATGGTGCATCTAGTAGCATACTAAATTTGAGGGTGCAAATTTAGCAGTTATAACATCAAATGGAGCAAATTTAGCAGTTATAACATAAAATGGGGCAAATTTAACATCCCCGTTAAAAATAACAAACCACTGTTACTGAGAGGTGCATCTTCATTAATTATCACCACCAATTTTCATTTTTCGAGCTATTCTGATGTTGCTGCTGCTAGTTCTTTATGCTGTGTTTCTTTATGCTACTGCTAGTTTTGCAAATTTCATATGCAAGTGTCTTCAAATTTAAGCGTTCTTCAAATTTCCATTTTTCTTTTTATTCAAAATGCAAACTATTGTCACATTGTAATGCCACCTGTATGCCATGTCAATTAAAAACTTGTTGGACCCACCTGTGAGTAACAATGGTTTGTCATTTTTAACGGGATGCTAAATTTGCCCCATTTTATGTTATAACTGCTAAATTTGCCTCATTTCATATTATAACTGCTAAATTTGCACCCTCAAATTTAGTATGCTACTAGATGCACCATTTTGAATTTACCATGCTACTGGGTGCACCTTTGCCCTTAGTTGTTATGTCTCCTTTTCTATTACGGTATCTAGCCTTTACAGAAAGTGACACTTAAACTCTAATATGGGTTCCATCTAGAGCACCCAAGCATCCCTGCATAGAAAAAAAACTCATCATTACTCATATACCAACCCTAAAAAAATTAAACATACATTATATGTGTATACCTTAAACCACTTCCACCGCGCATCTTTTGAGTTTTCAGGAATTGGCTCAGGAACTTTCAAAAGTTGCCCCTGTAAGTGCATCATGGCTCTTAGCACTAAGGTGAAATAGTGACTAACGGTCTCCCCGGATTGCCCAAACTCAAATTGAAGTACCCTATTTTTCTTATGATGCACAAGAATATGCAAGAACATAGCCACTTGCTCATCAACTAACATATGTCTAGTAGGTTTGAGGCCACCAATTGTATCAAGCATGCCACAAAGTTTATCAAATGTAGACCTATACATCCTAATTTGATTGTAACAAGTGTTGTCATCGTTATAAACTAGTTCCCTAATATGCTTTTCTTATAATGAAAATCAAGGTTATAGGAACGGTCATGTATGATCCTATTGCTTAAAATAGTCGCAGTAGACATCATATTCATCAATATAGTTCGCAAAGCATGAAGAATAGTTAATATCACAAGCAGTTGATGGAACTCTGCTTTTGCTTCCTCATCATCAATGCCCATGTTTTCTACTTCAGCTGACCATAGACATGTTTTATGAAAACAAGGAAGCATGGAAAATAAAAATAAATTAGTGGCAGAAATTTATATCAACACATAAAGCATTGGGTTTATTTATGCAAATTGTATCACCTTCATATGATAAATATTTACCTTTGAACATTAAGGATGTATGTAATACAGACATGAAATCAATCCCAGCACGTAAAAGTTATAGCCTTTGGAAGTAAATCACTGAATGAGGTATAAAAACAACAACCATTTCTTGAAAGCAAAATCCAGGTCTAAATATATATACCCAGAAATTAAGGATGTAATACATACATGAAATCATTCCCAACAAGTAAAAGTTACAACCTTTGGAAGTAAATCACTCATTGAGGTATAAAAACATCAACCACTACTTGAAAGCAAAATCCAGGTCTTAACATATATACCCAGAAATTAAGGATGTAATACAGACATGAAATCATTCCCAGCAAGTAAAAGTTACAGCCTTTGGAAGTATATCACATACCAAACCCAAATCACAGTCTAAACATATATAGCCAGAAATTCAGACATGAATTCATACAGAAATACAAACCCAAACCGAAATTATATACCCCATACCAAAATACAGAAATTCGTACATGCATTCATACAGAAACACAAGCACTAAAGAACCATATGATATCTAAAATTATAAACCCAAAATCTGAAGAGGAAAAAACAAACAAAAAATCCAGGTCTAAACCAAAAATGAAAACAAAACGCGTTAATTTCTTACCTGGTGGCTGTATAATTTGTGGTTGTGTTTCCTTCAAATGATGCAGATTGAAATCGAAAACAAACCCTTGGCTTTATAGTCGATTATGAAGATCTCAAAGATGTTAGGGCTTTGATTATCAATGATTTTTGTCATTGAATTTTCGCTTATGATTGATTCTTGAAATGCGTGGCTGTCACCCAAGAGGGGGGGGTGAATTGGGTGAGGGAATAAAAACTCAAAACCTTTTTGGAAAGACTGCTTGTGCTTGGTGATGATGATAATGAGTTATGGTATGCACAAGTCAGTATGTTATGTGATGCAAAATAGAATGTTTAAATGTAAGTTTATGCACACATAAATTTATCCTGGTTCGGTCACCCAGACCTACATCCAGTCCCCAGGCTGCACCTGAGATTTCCAATCCACTATTCTTGTTTAAACCGGGCACAAGAGAAGCCTTTACACTTTAGGTTTTACGAACACGGGTTCACCTAACAACCCACAGGTTTTACAACGGGTTCACCTGCAAACCTTACAAACGCAAGTTTTACGGGCTAACTTGCAACCTATGGAGATTTAGAAAACTTCTAAATGCTCCCCCTTACAAATGTAAGATTACAATTATGTTCACTCTATGAACTGATTGTGCTAAACACTTAAGCTCAAAACTAACTCTCTCGAAGAGTAGATGATGTTACTCACTTAAGTACAAATGAATCACTCTCTAAGAATATTACATATCAAAGTCCGAGAGTAGAAGATGAGAGGAATAATGTTTCAGACAATAAGCTTTGTTCTCTCTCTCTCTTAGTTCTTCTGAATGTAGATGTTCCTTTTATACCAGCCTCTGAATATCCAACCGTTGGAGAGGCAATAAGGCCGTTTGAATATAGCCGTTGGGCCTTGTTTACGTTGTCCTCATTAATGCACAGCAGAGTTGACTTTGCTTTATCTGAATAGGGTGCTTTGTCCAGCTGTTCTGTCAACACTGTTCTGACAACACTGTTCTGGCAAAAGTCGTTCTGACATCTATACACTGTACGGTCTGACTCTTGCTTGTTGTCAGATGAGGACTTCGTTCCTCAAGCATAAGTCCAGGATGCTAAGAGACTTACTATCGGAAGCTCTCTTGCTAACTGAAGTGAAGCTCGTGGACTTCTAACATTCTGCTTGCTATCATAGAGGAACTTTGTCTTCCAAGCACTTGTCCATGAATGATAAGAGTGCTTTGCTATTGGATGCTCTCTTGCTATCAGAAGCTCTCTTATGGACTCCGACTCTTGTGGGTAGTATGAGCTTTGTCACCATTAATGAATCTTCAGATTATGTTCTCCTTATCTCTCATACTCCTCATGCTTGGTAGGTAACAATGTTGTTTGAATATCTGTTATCCTCTTGTTACCGTTGGAAGGAACATCTTCTTAACTGCTCAGCAGGGTTGACTTGCTTTATCTCTGAAAAGTAGTCCTGACACCTCTGCTCTGATGAAAGCAATCTGACTTCTGTGTATGTGGCGTTTACTCTTGTACTCTTGCTGACGGATGATCATCTTTCATCCGGAAGTGGCAATCTTGCTCTGCAAGTGTTAATCTCTGAAATCCAATGCCAAGAGTCTTTGCATCCGGAAGCTCAGTTGCATCCGGAAGTGTGATTAAGTTCTGCACATACTGGTTAGTCCAACATAGCAATATATATAATCAGATATAGTAAAACTATACATGTTGTGGGAAGTTTGCTATGGGAAGTAGTCTTACTTAGACTATGTTCTGACTTAGTGTAATGTCTACTGACTCTAAGGGATCTTTATTCCAATAGTCAGCTTAAGTCTCGTTAGTTTACTCTAAGTCTTTCTAAGTGACTCAGTGTGTCATTTGCTCATGCCATGAGATGTATAATAAGTCAACACACAATTATATGAGGTGGGAGTTCACTTAGTCTAGAATGTATCCGGAAGCACTTTCACTTGATAAAAAATCTAACTCACCATCACTTACTCTCGCTCAGTGTATTTCATTCCAACAGTCAGCGCTAGTCACTGAGCTATCGGAAGCACTTTTACTTGTCGTGGTGAGCTTACTGTCACTTAGGGTTATACTTCTTTTATCAGCCTGTGCAAGTCTAAATCTAACAGGAAGCAATTTCGCTTGACGAGGCTGATTCACTGACGCTTGGGGATATATCTATTCTGTCAGCCTGCGCCAGTCTAAATCCAACAGGAAGTGTTTTCACTTGGCGAAGCAGACTCACTGACGCTTGGGGTAATATCTATTCTATCGCTCTGCGCCAGTCTAAGTCTAACAGGAAGCAACTTCACTTGACGTTGCATTTTCACTGACGCTCGGGGTTATATCTAGTTTATCAACCTGCGCCAGTCTAAATCTAACAGGAAGCAATTTCACTTCCGATTGAAACATAGCTTAGTCTTAAGGTTGTGTACTAATTCTCATGGACTAAGTTATTTCCCCAGTGATTTACTTGCTGACGCTGGGGGATGAAAGCATTCATCCGCGTGCGCAAGTCCTAATCTATCCGGAAGTGATCTTGCATTCTCAAGTGATCTAACTCAGGATTCTAACCATGTCATCTAATCCTTCCTAAGTGTTGATTATGTTCTCTTAAGTACTAGACCATATCATACCTTAGTCACCATCAAAACTTAAGATTCTAACATTCTCCCCCTTTTTGATGATGACAAACCCATAGATGACTAGAGAACATAATTAAACTTAGATCACTCCCAGAGCACTCCCAGAGCTATATTTCTTTCCCCAGTTCTCTCCCAGAGCTATAATTAAACTTAGATATCTTATCTTTCCTTTCAGCTCTAGACATCTCATGTCTCATCTCATATCTCATCTCTAGACATCTCATGTCTCATCTCTCTCCCCCTTTTGGCTTCATCAAAATTCAACAAGTGCAAGCTAGCCTTAGGGATGGGGATACTTCTAACGTTCTCCTAGGAATGGGCTTTCTACCTAATATTTCTCCCTATGTATCGTTAATAAAGATTTGTTCTAGACTATTCAATACAACGTACGAGAATTATCAAGGGAAAACAATAATGATTCATGATCCTGAATGATGGTATTCTCCCTAAACATTATGTAGGATAGCTAAACAGTGTGAGACAAAAAGAAGAAATATTGATGCAGTATTCTAAGTGAGTTTGCTCTCCCTAACCATTATGCAAGAAATCAGAACATGTTTTGCAAGGATTAAGTCTAGATCAAAACATACAAAAACAGTTCTCTTTTTGAAGGTGAAAATTCTTTTCAAGTATAAAAGACATCAAAAGTAATTTTGACCCTCTTGAAATGATTAACATGATATCAAAATAATTTTGGTGCGTTTAAAATGATGATTATGATATCAATTGAAAATTTGTGATTTTAAATTCGTGATACCAAATAAAATCAAATGAAATATGTGAGTTTGAACTTGTGATATCAAATGAAATGATTGAATGCCAAGTGAAATTTGTGATACCATATGAAAATGAAACCAAATCAAATGAAATTTGTGAGATTAAAATACCAAAAGTAATTTCCAAATAAATTGCATCACAGCATCTCAAGAGTTTATTATCGATGACAGCATGTAACTCTCTATTTTCAAGGGATCATTATCGAGTAATGTCCATTTACTTCTCTTCTATATTTAAGATTAATCATCACAGAATCAAGAAAGGAAGCATATAAGAGAGGTATGTTATCAATTACTTTCCAGCATGTCATATAGAGGATACAGATGTGTGAGCTAGGATGATTTTCTAAGACAGTGAATGATTTTTAAGTCAATGCAGATTGAGAAAAACATCCTAAATTGACACCCTTACCAATGCCATGTATGCATCATATATAAGAGATGGTAAGGTGTAGATGTTACCACAGATGAGGAATCCTCATACTCTATTAGACTCATGAGTCTGAATTATGCGCAGATGAGCATGCTTCCTGACATCTTCAAGAGGTGTGCTGTCTCAAGTGGAAACCTCTAGCGCAAGTGCTTTGATGATTCGCTTCGGCAAGCTGAGCTACAACCACAAGCAGACATGACTGCGCAGTCACTCTACTCTTCCCATGGTTCAATAGTTGGCCTGCTATCGAAGACACTGATTGTTGCGAAAGCAACCTTGCTCAAACTTGATGATTGATCCTGCATGTGCTTGAGGAAACAAGTGCTTCCTGATTGTCAGTGGAAGAACTTAAGATTTAACATTGGAGACCATCCTCAGGACATTCAAGTCAATCTGTGTTAATCAGCATAAGTTAATAATTTTAAGAAATCATGCTTGCTAATTGGTTTAAGAAAATATGAGTAATGATTATGTGAAAACTAATTTTGAAATTGTCTATACGTTCACATAGTTTCACTATCAAGACATGAACTCTATTTACTCTCATAGATAAATATCAATGTGATAGTACAGAGAGTATCAACCAGGTGGCATATTTTCAGAGTTTCATAAGCAAGTATAGTTCAATAAATATGCCTCAAGGATGTTCATGTTAGATCATGAAGACATGTGAATTATTAACACAATGAAATTTTGAAAAATCTTCATCCTCACAAAATAGTTTGATTTTAAGACTAAATCCGGTTTACAAAAACAACCAAATTTCAGCATATGATTACGAGAATAATTTCCAAATTTTAGCTCAAGTTCTTCTAGATATGCTCAGTGTGATCTCATTGTTCTTAGGATATCAACAAGCTTGAAATTAATACAGATTATAGCATGCTTGTGATACTATGTCATGTTTTACAGATCTTAGCAGAGTTCAATTCAAGGCATTTCCTAAGATTTCTAATGCATGTCAGACAAGAGAGAGTCTATCCATTTAATTTCACAACAGAATATGTAAGGGATAGAAATGCTCATGTGTATTGGCGAGAGTTTCTCAGGTTTGGTATAGCCATTCCACACATCTTGATAAGAGACATTTTCGTTGCCATTCTCTCTTGGTTATATTCATTGTTCAAGCTTCAATAATCTGTGTCAACATTCTTAAACCACAAACTTGAACTGAGATCATTAGTAGATTGAGAACTTAAAGATGTAATTAAGAGGGATGTATTGTTCTCGAAACCATAGCTGCTTATGCATTGAAAAACTTGATGCAAGAGATACCACATGAAATGGAAAATCTATCATGCACTTAGAGATTACTTGCTATGTGTACGGCATGGTGAATCTATCATGACTATATGCACAAGGATATACAAAGTTTTTGATCAAGATAATTATGGACAGTATGTGGATCATGAACATTATTAATTTCCTTAAGCTTTCTTCTATGATTAATACAATGTTCACATCTTTGGACGCTTAATGTAAAATCTCAATAAGTCCATCTAACATCAGCATAGGAGATTTTACTATCAAATGCTTCGTTGCTAAGTGATCCCTTGCTTACCCAAGGAGATCTTCTATACTTATCCTTGGTTCGAAGCACTTTCTTCTGAGAGGTAGGATTCAAGAGCCTTTTCAATGTTGATCGAGGAATCCACTCTCTCTTGTTCTTCTCAGGATAGTTGAAAGGAACTCTGTGGTAGCTCATCCTTGAGATAGAACCATTGTTCCTTATGGTAGTGCACTGCTTTTTATGATTGTACCAGGTGGTTGCAGCAGTGACATCACCACGAGCTCTCTTCTTTTGGGCAAGAGGAACTCTTGATCTTTCCTGCGCAAGTAAGGCACTAGGAGGA
Organism: Mimosa pudica; assembly: GCA_029929735.1. Taxonomy (NCBI): domain Eukaryota; kingdom Viridiplantae; phylum Streptophyta; class Magnoliopsida; order Fabales; family Fabaceae; genus Mimosa; species Mimosa pudica. Next base: position 2,229,181 of record JAKELP010000017.1, on the reverse strand, counting down.
TGTTTTGGTACCCATTTGTACTTGGGTCCTACTTGGTTAGCACTGGACCTTACTTGTCCTTTAGGAATCCATACAAACTTATTTCTCACATTTGAATTTCTTCTAAGACTGCATGTGTGAGATATATGTCCTAATCTACCACAATAATGACAGATAATGGAATGATAATCAAAATGGGGTTTTCTATCATTATCATGATTAGTTTCTTTAGAAAAGTCTTTTGTTCCTTTGAAATCTCAGTTTCTTTTGAAAGCTTTTCTTTTTCCTTCAACAAGTGTTTACAATCAAAACATTTTTCCAGACATGTTGAAGTTTTCCCTGCCGATCGTGGACTAACTATCGGAACCACTAGTTCTTTAAAAGAAACCTCGGAAACTTTGGACGTAGAAGAAGAAATTAGTTTTTCAAGTTTTCTATCTTTTTCTTTTAAGCCTAGAAGTTCTTTTGCAAGTTTACAATATTCGGTATATAACTCATTGTATGCATCTTGCAATTCAGAAAGTTCAAGTTCAGATCCAGATACCTCACTTTCTGAATCTTCTAGGCAGAAATGGATACTCTCTTCACTGAAGCCTGCTTCCTCAATATCAGCTTCCAGAAACTCATCAGTAGATGATCCACAAAGAGCACGAGTTGAGCTTTGGACAGCTGCGCTTTCAAGAGATGAGTTAGAAGCATATATCACATCAAGAGTATTCCAAATATCTTTAGCACTAGAGCAATGTTTGATTTTCTGGAAATCATTTTCAGTTAAGCCTTTGTATAAAATTTGCATTGCTCTAATGTTTAAGGAAAACAAAATTTTTTTTTCTCCTTTTCAGTCCAGTTTCCTCTTGGTTTGAAATCAAAATCTTTTTCAAAAATATCCCACATTTTCAAACTAGTGGATTGTATAAAACTTTCCATTCTTGCTTTCCACCAACAAAAATCAATATTTTCTAACACAGGTGGAATGGTATGATCAAAGCCTTTGGAAAACATTTTAACCCAAATCAGCCAAGGTCTTTGCACTTGAGATCGTTTGATCCTTTAAACAAGTGACCTGCTCTGATACCAAATGAAATGCGTGGCTGTCACCCAAGAGGGGGGGTGAATTGGGTGAGGGAATAAAAACTCAAAACCTTTTTGGAAAGACTGCTTGTGCTTGGTGATGATGATAATGAGTTATGGTATGCACAAGTCAGTATGTTATGTGATGCAAAATAGAATGTTTAAATGTAAGTTTATGCACACATAAATTTATCCTGGTTCGGTCACCCAGACCTACATCCAGTCCCCAGGCTGCACCTGAGATTTCCAATCCACTATTCTTGTTTAAACCGGGCACAAGAGAAGCCTTTACACTTTAGGTTTTACGAACACGGGTTCACCTAACAACCCACAGGTTTTACAACGGGTTCACCTGCAAACCTTACAAACGCAAGTTTTACGGGCTAACTTGCAACCTATGGAGATTTAGAAAACTTCTAAATGCTCCCCCTTACAAATGTAAGATTACAATTATGTTCACTCTATGAACTGATTGTGCTAAACACTTAAGCTCAAAACTAACTCTCTCGAAGAGTAGATGATGTTACTCACTTAAGTACAAATGAATCACTCTCTAAGAATATTACATATCAAAGTCCGAGAGTAGAAGATGAGAGGAATAATGTTTCAGACAATAAGCTTTGTTCTCTCTCTCTCTTAGTTCTTCTGAATGTAGATGTTCCTTTTATACCAGCCTCTGAATATCCAACCGTTGGAGAGGCAATAAGGCCGTTTGAATATAGCCGTTGGGCCTTGTTTACGTTGTCCTCATTAATGCACAGCAGAGTTGACTTTGCTTTATCTGAATAGGGTGCTTTGTCCAGCTGTTCTGTCAACACTGTTCTGACAACACTGTTCTGGCAAAAGTCGTTCTGACATCTATACACTGTACGGTCTGACTCTTGCTTGTTGTCAGATGAGGACTTCGTTCCTCAAGCATAAGTCCAGGATGCTAAGAGACTTACTATCGGAAGCTCTCTTGCTAACTGAAGTGAAGCTCGTGGACTTCTAACATTCTGCTTGCTATCATAGAGGAACTTTGTCTTCCAAGCACTTGTCCATGAATGATAAGAGTGCTTTGCTATTGGATGCTCTCTTGCTATCAGAAGCTCTCTTATGGACTCCGACTCTTGTGGGTAGTATGAGCTTTGTCACCATTAATGAATCTTCAGATTATGTTCTCCTTATCTCTCATACTCCTCATGCTTGGTAGGTAACAATGTTGTTTGAATATCTGTTATCCTCTTGTTACCGTTGGAAGGAACATCTTCTTAACTGCTCAGCAGGGTTGACTTGCTTTATCTCTGAAAAGTAGTCCTGACACCTCTGCTCTGATGAAAGCAATCTGACTTCTGTGTATGTGGCGTTTACTCTTGTACTCTTGCTGACGGATGATCATCTTTCATCCGGAAGTGGCAATCTTGCTCTGCAAGTGTTAATCTCTGAAATCCAATGCCAAGAGTCTTTGCATCCGGAAGCTCAGTTGCATCCGGAAGTGTGATTAAGTTCTGCACATACTGGTTAGTCCAACATAGCAATATATATAATCAGATATAGTAAAACTATACATGTTGTGGGAAGTTTGCTACGGGAAGTAGTCTTACTTAGACTATGTTCTGACTTAGTGTAATGTCTACTGACTCTAAGGGATCTTTATTCCAATAGTCAGCTTAAGTCTCGTTAGTTTACTCTAAGTCTTTCTAAGTGACTCAGTGTGTCATTTGCTCATGCCATGAGATGTATAATAAGTCAACACACAATTATATGAGGTGGGAGTTCACTTAGTCTAGGATGTATCCGGAAGCACTTTCACTTGATGAAAAATCTAACTCACCATCACTTACTCTCGCTCAGTGTATTTCATTCCAACAGTCAGCGCTAGTCACTGAGCTATCGGAAGCACTTTTACTTGTCGTGGTGAGCTTACTGTCACTTAGGGTTATACTTCTTTTATCAGCCTGTGCAAGTCTAAATCTAACAGGAAGCAATTTCGCTTGACGAGGCTGATTCACTGACGCTTGGGGATATATCTATTCTGTCAGCCTGCGCCAGTCTAAATCCAACAGGAAGTGTTTTCACTTGGCGAAGTAGACTCACTGACGCTTGGGGTAATATCTATTCTATCGCTCTGCGCCAGTCTAAGTCTAACAGGAAGCAACTTCACTTGATGTTGCATTTTCACTGACGCTCGGGGTTATATCTAGTTTATCAACCTGCGCCAGTCTAAATCTAACAGGAAGCAATTTCACTTCCGATTGAAACATAGCTTAGTCTTAAGGTTGTGTACTAATTCTCATGGACTAAGTTATTTCCCCAGTGATTTACTTGCTGACGCTGGGGGATGAAAGCATTCATCCGCGTGCGCAAGTCCTAATCTATCCGGAAGTGATCTTGCATTCTCAAGTGATCTAACTCAGGATTCTAACCATGTCATCTAATCCTTCCTAAGTGTTGATTATGTTCCCTTAAGTACTAGACCATATCATACCTTAGTCACCATCAAAACTTAAGATTCTAACAATTCTGATTTCAAATAAAATTCGATGTGTTTTGATGATGGTTGATTTCTTTTCCAGAATGAATGTGAAGAAGAATCGTGGAATTTTTTTTATCAGAAAGAATAGTGGAATTGGCATGATGATTGATTTGTTTGTATGAGGGCAAATGTGGTATTTTTGTAAAAGTAATGAGGATAAAATTGACATTTCCAATAACATTACATGGGTGCTATGAAGATTCATAGGGGAACCCCTATGAAAGAAGATTACCAAAAATTATGCAATGTTGATTACAATTGTAATCAACATTACCATTACCAAGTCCAACCAAACAAGCCACATATGGTATTGTAATCAAGATTACCATTGCATGTGTGCAATGTAATCGAACCAAACGGGCCCTAGGTACATTAGCTTACATGCCATATTTCCAAGCAAACTCCTACAATAAGCAAATAAACTCAAAATATTTCTAAAAAATTAAATACACAAACTGGAAAAATACTCCACATTGAATTAGACTTCACATATTTAAGACTCTCCTGTAGGTATTACATTAATACTCTAACTTTTTTTCTAATACAGTTGAAATACAACAACAACAACAAAGTCTTATCCCAACTAGGTGGGGTCGGCTACTAGAATCACACGGTACCACTGTCTTCGGTCAATTGTCATGCTTGGTGATATATTATTGATCAAAAGATCTTGTTGGATAATGTCGTTAAGAGTTCTCTTTGGTCTCCCTCTCCCTCTCTTGTAAGGACTCCAAACCATTTGATCCACTGTTCTGACTGGTTCATTTAATTTTCTTCTTTAAACGTGCCCAAACCACCTCAAGCGATTTTCTACCATTTTCTCCGCAATTGATGTTACCCCAACTCTTTCTCGAATATGATTATTGTATATCCTTTCTTTTATTGTATGACCACACATCCATCTCAACATTCTTGTAACATTATGTTACTAATTCCCTAAGTAACATGTGACATCTCTTTTTATTTTAATAATATCTTTACTAACTATGATAGAAAAAGGAATTGCAATAATATCAATATCTCTATCATAGTTAGAAAAAGAATATCCTAATGACTAAATACTATCCATGATAGAAAAGAATAAACTAATACAGCACAGCTGCTATCATGGATAATTTATTGCTAACCATGTTAGAAAGGATTTGCCTAACATGGTTAATAAACAAAACTAGTTGATATTTAACAATAAATAGATATATACATGCGGAAACGAATGCAGGCCTATACAAATTGGCAATATACACAACTAACTAATCTAAATAACCTTTGAAACCTAATTCCCTTTCCTGTTGCTTGCGCCTGTGCATGAACACCTGCAAAAATGTCAGTAATCGTGGGATGAGACAATTTGTCCCAGTAATCACCGCTTAACTCACTATAACAGTGAGATGTGCGGTAGCGAGGGTGTCTAAAGGGTACCATAGTTTTAAAAAAAACAATAGTAATATATATATATATATATATATATATATATATATATATATATATATATATATATATATATATATATATATATATATATATATATATATATATATATATATATATCCACACTACTAGAAAATAGGCTTTTCACGACCATAATTAACGACTGAAAAGCCAATGAAACGCGGTGGCATAACATGTAAATAACTGTCCAGGCGGAGATCTTTCACGACCATATTTGTATATGTGGTCGTGGAAGGGTCCCCTTCCACGTCCACACATCTAAATGTGTGGACGTGGAAGGGGACCACCCTTCCACGTACACACATATATATGTGTGGACGTGGAAGGGGACCCTTCCACGTCCACACTCACTATAAGTGTGGACGTGGAAGGGTCCTCCCCTTCCACGTCCACACATTTAAAGGTGTGGACGTGGAAGGGGACCCTTCCATGACCACATATACCCAAGTGTGGTCGTGAAAGGTGGGCAATTTTTTTCTCACTGGCGCCAAAACCCTTTTTTATTTCCCTCCAACACTTTGGCACTCACTACCACTTTGGCACTCACTCTCTGCGCCTCCCTTTCTCTCTTCTCCTCTCACACTTTGGCACTCACTTCTTCTCTCATTATCTCCGCCGCCTCCCTCCGCCCTCTTCCTCCCTCCCCACCCGCCGCCCTCCCTCCTCCCTCCGCCCTCTTCCTCCCTCACCCGCCCTCCTCCCTCCTCGCCCTCCCTCCTCCCTCCGCCCTCTTCCTCCCTCCTCACCCGCCGCCCTCCCTCCTCCCTCCGCCCTCTTCCTCCCTCCTCACCCGCCGCCCTCCTTCCTCCCTCCGCCCTCTTCCTCCCTCACCCGCCCTCCTCCCTCCTCGCCCTCCCTCCTCCCTCCGCCCTCTTCCTCCCTCCTCACCCGCCCCCTCCTCCCTCCTCTTCCTCCCTCCTCACCCGCCCTCACATACCCCACCACCACCACCATCATCAACAACAGCAGCAACAACACCGCCTCAGCCGCCGCCACACTCCTAGGTGAGTTTTTTTTTTATTTTTTGTTTTTTTATTTTTCTCTCATTGTATTTTCTTTGTTTTTTTATTTTTTGTATTTGCTTTTTAATATAGTTTGTGCCCACTGTAAGACATTTTAAGCATTGAAATATTGTTTGACTGATTTTATAAGCTCAATGGAATTACTGATTTTATTTGGTTTTGGTAATAGATTGTTAATTGTTATTTTGATTATTGTGATTATATTTGGTTCATTTGCTGGCTTAAATATTGCTTCTATTGTTGAATATCAAATTCTAGCTTTTGGTTTGTGCATTTGTGGTAAATTCTGATTTGCACTTAATTTGGTACACTGTTTGGTTGACTATTCTGGACATTTTAAGAGTGTTTTGGGCTGCTATATTTAGCAATAATTGCTGGAAAAAACTTGTTTTCTTTGCTGGAAGGGGTAGTAAAAATTGCATGCTGGCTATACTTTTACACAATATTAAATGTTATGTCTTAGGTTAATTAACATTTATTTTCACTTATATCTTTCAGTGGACATTGGACTCTGGCTATACTTTGCCCGAAAGAGTTCAGGATTTTTTGGTTTGACTCTTTAGAGGGATTTATTAGCGACAATCACAGAAAAGTCTTCCACAAGTAAGTTTCTCTTTTTTTTTTACTTTTATGGTTGATAATAATATATCTTTATATTATATATAACATTATTGTTATGATTTTGTCTCTTTTGAAGAGGAATATTAAAATGGCATGATGCTCAAGATACTGATTATTACACAGCTAGTCAGACTTCGATTAATGTTATAAACGTAAAGGTAAAAGCAATTTTTATATTCATTTTCATTTATATTCCTTTTAGCCATACCCGAACTACCATGATATTGCTGATATTATCTGTGATTTATCAGTGTCCAAGACAGCGGGGCGCTGTAGAGTGCGGATACTATGTCTGCAAATACATGCTGGATATTGTATATCAAGATCAAATTAAGCAAGGGAGGAAATTCCAAAAGGTATGCACGCTTATAACATATATCTCCAAGAAAATAGTAATTTCTAATTGTAAGTGGTACTTTCCTTGTCTTTTTTAATATTGTTTAATTATGTTGCAGCTTTTGGAGGGACTTTATGGACTTAGTACTGACTCGTTTAAACAAGATGAGGATATTGACTTTGTACGAAACGCACTTGCAGAATTTTTAATCACTATGTGAGGCAGAAATTGTATAGGCTTAGATTGTTGTAGCTAAATTTTGAACTTAGTACTAGTAAGGCAAAGATATAAAACTTAGATTATGCCTTTTGTATTTTGTTGTCTAAGTAAGGTAATATTTATGGGATACGTTTTTGCAATTGCTCTGGTATTCTGTATTGTGCAGTAGTATGGTATTGAAAGTGGTTTGTAAATGATCTGCAAGAATGCAGATGGCTATAAAATGCATTTACAAAAAAAAAAAAAACCCCTTTCACGTCCACATTTGTGTAAAGGGTGGACGTGATAGGTTTCTCCTAAAGGGCTATCACGTCCACACATAAGGGAGTGTGGACGTGATAGCCCTATCACGTCCACACCTTATAAGGTGTGGACGTGATAGCTTCCCCCTATCACGTCCACACTTTATAAGTGTGGACGTGATAGGGTATCACGTCCACCTACCACGTCCACACCTGATAAGTGTGGACGTGGTAGCCTCTTAGGAGGCACCAAATTTGGTGCCTCCTAAGAGGCTATCACGTCCATACGTATCTAAGTGTGGTCGTGATAGGGCCTATCTATCACGACCACAAACATGTGGTCGTGAAAAACACACTTTTTTACGACGCGGGATTCCACGACCACCTATTTCTGGTCGTGAAAAGCCCAATATTGTGGTCGTGAAAGACCTTATTTCCAGTAGTGCCAGATCTTCTTTCATTCCTTACTCAAGTCCAACAATCACCTTCAAACCAAATCAATTCAACATCTCCATACTCCAATCAACTAATACTACCACAACAACTCTCACACTCACCTAGAGATGCATTGTGCCACCACGGTGCATTCAAGCATCTATTCTTCACTATATGATTTGACACTGTGTCCCTCTCCATAATGAGGGGACAATTTCCTTCTCTGGCAATCTCCAGAGAGGGAACCCCAATTCTGTTTCCATTACAGAACGGGAACGGTTGGACTCTTCAATGCCAAACAACCGTAGGGGCGGTTGGGCTCTTCAATGCCAAACAACCGTAGGTCACTTCTCTCAATAAGTCGACCTATGATCCCCGATCCAATCAATTTGAAAAGGATCCTCAGTACAAATAACTGTCGATTGGCCAATCGACAGTTATCATCGCGCGATGGTACATAAATTTCAGTGTCATGCAATGCTCACCATAACTTTCAATGTCCCAACCACAATCTTTTATACTTTCCATCAATATAACTTTCCAATTCCCTGACCACAATGTACCTATTTCAAATCCACATTACATTTCAATACTCCAGTCAATAATACCTTATATTTCTCATCCACCTAACTCACCACAATCACAAACTCAACAATTCATTCCTTTTCTAATCCATAACCTCTCAAACCACTATCCAACACTATCCCTATATACATTTCACGCCATTCCAGATCAATGGCCACCACCAAGCAGGATAATAGTATATATATAATGTGTACAAATCTTTTATACGAAAATAATCGTGTTTGAAAGGCACCCGATAGCCTGTTTTGTATAAAAAATAACCTTTCAAAGATAATATATATTTATAGAGGGTGAGAAAGGATTTTACAAAATCCTAGCTAACATCACCCTCAATGTTATAGTAAGGTTAAGTGTGATTACCTGTCGCCCTTTAGCATTTGGTTGCTCTTTCTTACCATATCTGGTAGATTTCCCTCAAGTACCATCACCAATATGTATTCCTAAAAATAATATAACACAAAAGGGTTATTTTAATACAATCTCCACCTTATAATACTTTACGTCGCTCTCGGTTTTGTGAAGTTACTACCCATCTATCCCTTCCTAACTCATTCATTTTATGAAATCATTCACAAGCCAATTTCCTTAGTACACATTTCTAAAAAGAAAACAACCAATAAAACATCTAAGTGGTTCCAACAAACAGAACTTTCATATGATCCTCACACATATGCAGCAATCCCAAGAATTTAGAATTCCAAGCAAAATAAGACAAAATTGAAAAGCATCATAGCCCACTTCTCATAATCAATACGCAGTCAGGGCTTTTATAATTAGAACATCATGGCACATTGAATAAAACAAATTTCCATTTCTCAATTACTTTTCTGTACTTTCAACATTGAACGGTCAAAACAAAGGAAGAATGAAAACATAAATTCCATGTCTTAGTATACAATTCCCTTTAAAAATTCACTAAGCATTGTTCAACGTCCTTTTTTACTATCACTTATACATCACACCAACAAAACACCACGTAAGGATCCACCTAATTCAATATTAGTCCAAAACAACAAATGAAATCAATTTTGAGCCTTCCCACAACACTTTTAACCAAAGATTGTAGTACTCATGGCCTAGGCATCTAGTAAAGTTTCTTTTAACTATTTTCTCGCATTCTCAGAATCAAGATTAAGATGATATCTCAATTAATTTCATTAAATTTCAGAAATTCAGTATGCAAGTTTATGCCTCATTCTCAATTCAGCCGAGCACAAACACAACGGACATGCAATTAAACTCAATTACAATCACAAAGTTCTCAGAGATTTTAAAACATATATGCAATACACAGATTTAAGCCACATCCATGTTTAAACACAATTACTTGGTACTTGCTACTATTCCTTTGCTCATACGGATTAGCAACCAAAACAAAGAAACATTGCATTCCTTCTTGAATCAGTTGACCGATAAGAAAAATAACAAGAACAAAGGTTTAGAGATTAACATGCAAGCATCATACATAAATGACATTATTATTATTAATATTATTATTATTATTATTAACTTAAATAAGTTACAATCAACCACCCCCAAATCAGCAAACACTTGACTTCACTCACAAATCAATATCAAACTTAGCATCACACACAAAAACCAACACTACTATTTCTTTCCCAAAATCAATTCAGCAATAGTAATATCAACATCAAGAAAACTTATAATACACCAATACTAACATCATTTCAGTCATGACTTACCTATTTCAATTTGAATCTCTAAACACCCAAAGAAAGCATAGAACCAAACACAATTTATCTTCCATTAAACTTGCAAAAATCAAACACTCCAACATGGATATATCTTATAAATAACAATACACATATATTCAACAGATTGCTATCAATCAACAGCTTAAGGAATTGCAAGAGCATCTCTTTTCTTAGAGTATTTTTCGGCCATAACAAAGAAGAGGCTTACGAAACATTCCATCAAAACAGAAAAACCACACATGAGGCATATCACAACTTAAACAAGCTTCTTCAACGACTAATTACAAATTTTGAACCTTAATTTCTTCAAAACTCGTTGGCCATTGAAACCCTAAGACTAGCCCCTTCTCAATCTCGTCCAAAAATAAAGTAAAAAGAGTATGAATAGGTAGAAGGTACTCACCGGAGTACATAACCATCACGTTTCGCCGGATTCTCGCCGGAAATCGTCGGGGTCGCCGGGAAGACGGAGGAACGAAGAAGAAGGCGAAGGGAAGAGGGAGTGACAGGTTTGATGATGATGAAGGTGAAGGGGAAGAGAGAGACCGCGCCGGTGCTAACACCGACGGCGGCTTGCTCCGCCGGTTCCTGCAGCTTCGGCGACGAGCGACGAAGAGAGAGAGCAGGGAGGGTTTGGTGAGAGGGGCGGAGAGCTCGATTCACATGGATTTGAGGAGAGGAGAAGATGAAGAGATGGGATGGGAGAGGGAGGTCGGCGCCGCTGCGCCTTGGGCCACCGGAGATGATGTTGGCCGACGGAGAGAAGAGAGAGATCGAAGGAGAGAGGGTCAGAGGCGTAGGGAGCATCGAGAGAGAGAGAGAGAGAAAGAAATGAAATGGAAGGGAGGAGGAATGAATTTATATATATATTTTAGGGAAAATTACACTTAACTACCCTAAGGTTTATTCGTAATTATATTTCTAGCCCAGAAGTTTGTATATATTACTATATCTCCTTCTTTCCATCATAATATTATCTACTGTCCCAAATACTTGTTCATGAAACTTTCTAACTCCAAATAATTATTTTAACTATATTTTTCCTTAAATTCCAAAAATTAAGATTTAATAACAATAAATCTCCATAAATTTCTCCCTAAAACTTAAATTCCTAAATAACACCTCAATAATTTCCAATTAACTTTAATCAAAATTTGGGGATGTTACAATTCTCATCTCTGCCACCTCCATCTTATGTTCATGTTTCCTTTTAAGAGCCCAACAATCACTATCATATAATATCGCAGGTCTAATGGTTGTCTGATTAAACTTCCATTTTATCTTATCTTCTACCTTACATTCACATATAAGCCCATATAATACGGTTGAAATACAAAAAAGAATAAATGAATAGGAGCAATTTAGCCAGCATCAATCATCAAAATTTTTATTTTTACTAGTACACAAACCATGGGAAACAATGGTGAGTGTGTGTGTACACACACACACATTATAATATATAGCTTATATGCACATGGACGACTATATAATGCCATTGTAAAAGTTTTTATAAACAAATTAACATTTACAAAATCATATTAGAGCTCTGTAACACCCCAAAAAATTGATAGAGATAATAAATAAGTTACTTGAGATAAGACACAGTTGCATGACCTTATTGCTAGTAGCCATTTGAAACATTTATATAGTTTGGACAGTACATATTTTTTAGTACTCGGGCAAAACAAAGTACATATATTTTAATACATTTGCAACAAGTTCGTTATCAAAGTTTCCCCATTAAAATGATAAATATAAGTACCACGATTTGAGTTAAACTTGAAATGATTGAATGAAAATTTTCAGCATGATAAATCAAAAGACAATTTGAATTTTGCTTTAAAATTATATCAACTTTTAATTGTCCGTCTTCATCAAGAAACACGCGCACATGCTTTAGTGGTCCCACATTGGAATCGGGCCAATGGGACCTTATTCAAAACAATTTCCTTTTGATTTTGGCATTCAAACTGGGGAGGAAAATGAATAAGCTTCTAGTAGACCGCAAATTTGTGAAGCTTGGTCATGAATGTCTTACATTCTATGTCATTCAACTTATGTAATAAATTTCTCCCATGAGTATGTTATTCGAATTCAAAAAAAATTTACCACTATATGAATTGTATAATATCAAAATAATGTGGTTAACATATATAGAGCGGAGAGGATAAATAATGAAAGTGTAGGAAAAATTCCATTTATTTATTTGATTCCACATACATGGTTCACATAATAGAATCCTGATGGTCCATTAACACTATGATTTATCATTAGGGGGACACCCCTTCATGCAAGCCTTTACGCAATCTAGATCTAGAGTGCATCCATTATTGCAGGTTGCCTCACATGCAGGTAAGCAGTTGGCTTGTCCAGCGACTTCTTCAACAAGTGATGTTGTCACCTCTTAAAAATACTTTTTGTTAAATATATTTGAGGCCTACTGGATAAGAACGAGATCATGAACAAGCCACACATATATACTTGAAAAATGTAGGTATTTTTGTAAGTTGGCTCTAAACAAGCTGATCCATTTCCAAAATTTACTGTCTCTTCCCCTTTATCGCTGTCATGGCTCAAAAAGATTATTATGGAATCTAGTTGATGGCACAATAATTTTCCATTCTAATATGAGATAAGACACAGTTTCATGACCTTATTGCTACTAGCCATTTGAAACATTTATACAGTGTGGACAGTACATATGTTATAGTACTCGGGCAAAACAAAGTACATATATTTTAGTACATTTGCAACAATTTCGTTATCAAAGTTTCCCCATTAAAATGATAAATATAAGTACCACGATTTAAGTTAAACTTGAAATGATCGAATGAAAATTTTTCAGCATGATAAATCAAAAGACAATATGAATATTGCTTTGAAATTATATTAACTTTTAATTATCCGTCTTCATCAAGAAGCATGCGCACATGCTTTAGTGGTCCCACATTGGAATCGGGCCAATGGGACCTTATCCAAAACATTTTCCTGTTGATTTTGGCATTCAAACTGGGGAGGAAAATGAATAAGCTTCTAGTAAACCGCAAATTTTTGAAGGACCGGTAATGAATGTCTTACATTGTAAGTCATTCAACTTATTTAATAAATTTCTCCCATGAATATGTTATTCGAATACACAAAAATTTACTATTATATGGATTGTATAACATAAAAATAATGTGGTTAACATATATAGAGCGGAGAGGATAAATAATGAAAGTGTAGGAAAAATTCCATTTATTTATTTGATTCCACATACATGGTTCACATAATAGAATCCTGATGGTCCATTAGCACTAAGATTTATCATTAGGGGGACACCCCTTCATGCAAGCCTTTACACAATCTGGATCTATAGTGAATCCATTATTGCAGGTGTCCTCACATGCAGGTAAGCAATTGGCTTGTCCAGCGACCTCTTCAACAAGTGATGCTGTCACCACCACCAGCCACATCATTGCAAGTGTGACCATCATTTTGTTGTTCAAAGCCATTATTAGGTTTACTCCTCCTCTCTCCAAAACCTTCTTATGAATTTCATATTGAGGATGTTGATCACCACATGTATATCATTAACAATCAATTCTTTGGATATATATAGAGTTTTTTGTGTGATTATTTTGTAACGAAATCAATAATGTTGACTGCTTTTCATAATTCCATTTGGTTTTCTTTATTAGAATGGTAGTTATTGAATGAATTAATATACAATGAATATCATGATTTGAATCTTTCTAATCATTTTAAAATTGAATTAGTCACTTCTGTATTATAAGTAAGACTCAGAAGTCTTACCCATCAAGCAAATCAAACCCTTCGTAGTCAAACTCGTAAGTTTGACTAATCATTCTCAAATTAAATGAGTCAAACTTAAATTTGGAGCACAAATTTTAAAGGTAAACTCAAGGTTTTCAAATTCGAGAATTTAGGTAAACTAGTAAGAGTCTATGTTTATTAATAAAATGTGTTTCTTATAAAAATTTACAATAATTTGACTCAATATATTTTAAATATAAATAGTTGATATTATATATATATATATATATATATATATATATATATATATATATATATATATAAACACTAATTCTTTATGAACTTCAATAGAGAAATTTCTATGTAATTTATATAAAAATTCATTTAATTTGATCAAATAAAAATAATTATTTTACTTCATTAAGATGGAAGCATTGGATAATTTTTATTAGAATAGTATTCGTTGAATGATTTAATAAACCATGAATATGCTGATCTGGTTCTTTTTACTCATTTTCAAAAAAGTCACTTATCCATCATGTGTAACATTCTGTTACTTAATCCCTAATCAAATAATGATATCCATTTTAATCCTATAATATACTTACTAACTATGATAGGAAAAAGATTTTCCATAACATCAATATACCTATCATAGTTAGAAAAGAACATTCTAATGAATGAGACATTATCCATGATAGAAAAGGATTTCATGATACAACATAAATACTATCATGGATAATTAAAAGCTAACCATGTTAGAAAGGATCTGACTAACATGGTTAATAAACAAACTAGTTGATATTAAATAATGAATAAATATATATACATGCGGAAACGAATGCAGGCCTATACAAATTGGCAATATACAATTCCAAATAAACTTATATAATTTCTACTACCTAATTCCCTTTCCTGATGCTCGCGCCTGTGTATGAATACCTGCAAAAATATCAGTAATCGTGGGATGAGACAATTTGTCCCAGTAATCACCGCTTAACTCACTATAACAGTGAGACGTGCGGTAGCGAGGGCGTCTAAAGGGTACCACATTTTAAATTTAGTAATATATACATATATCTGTCAAGTCCCCTTCTATTCATCACTCAAATCCCTCTGTCACATCCAAGTCAACTCAATAGACAAAAATAAACGTGATTGACACTGTGCCCAGTCTCAAATCTGAAAGCATGAAAAAGGGAGCACTTTAAAATGTGAAAACATCCCTGGTTCCTTTACAATCCGAGGAACCTGTACAATTAACCTATCGATTTGCGCAAATCGATAGGTTACATCGGCCGACGGTACTAATAATCAGTGTCATGCAATGCTCACAATCCCTATTCTATATTCCATCAACATAACTCCCTAATTTTCTCTACACAACCTACGATACATCCACTCCACTGTACCTCTCAATATCCCTGTCAAAATACCAAGATCCCAATATCTTTATGAAAGTAGTGGATGCACAAGAGGGGGGGTGAATTGTGCTACCAAATAAAATCAAACAATAACAACGCAAGGATTTATACTGGTTCGGTCTTCCTGACCTACGTCCAGTTCTCAACCACCCAGGTTGAGTTCCACTATCCCCAGGTTTTACAAACGGGTTCACCTGGAACCTTTACAACCGCAAGTTTTGGACGGGATCACTTGCAACCTTACAACCACAAGTTTTACTCAAGGCTCACTTGCAACCTTGCTAACTAACTCCCCCTTACAACCAGCAAGGGTTTAACCTTTACAAATAAAGGATTTTCTAAACTTAGTTTTCTTTAAGAACGGATAATGTTACACACTTAAGTACAATGAATGCTCTTAATAAATGAAGAGACTTAACTACAAAGAGTACAAAATAAGTAGATGAAAAGAACTCTCAATGTGTTAAATTCTCTTTCGCTTTTCTGGGCAGCTTTGAATGCTTGAAGGATATTCTCAGTTTCTCACTCTAGCTTTCTTCAAGATGTCAAAGTTGTCTTCATAAATGAAGATGAGCTTGCTTATATAGTCTTCAAGTATTCTCACTCTTGGTAGGTGGGTTAGCCGTTTGAATATGGTCGTTTATCCGATGTTACCGTTTGCCCATTAATTTCTTCATTAATGCTTAGCAGGGTTGACTTTGCTTTATCTCTGAAAAGTAGTTCTGACAACTCTGCTCTGCCAAAAAGCACTCTGACACTGCACTGCTCTGAACGTTCTGACATTCTGATTGCTTGCGGAAGCAAGTCCACATCCGGAAGCAACATCACTCAGTGTACTGCATTTTGAACGTTAGTCTTAACAATAATAGCACATACTCACATGCAGTGGGAGTTCACTTAGTCTAGGGGAGCTCTCTTACATCTGGAAGCAATTCCACATCCGGAAGCACTTCCACTGGACGTTGGGTTATGATCATATTATATTCACTGACGCTCAGTGTTATCCACACCAACAGCCAGCGCTAGTCACTAAGCAATCGGAAGCAAATCCACATCCGGAAGTTTCCTAACTTAGTCTCAAGGATTTTATACAACTAATGTTCTTAGACTGAGTTATGACTTAGTGAAATACTTGCTGCCGCTGGGGGATGAGATGTTCATCCGCGAGCGCTAGTCCTAGTCCATCCGGAAGTAAATCCACATCCGGTTGTACTCTTACTTGGGGTTCTATGTTAGCCTAACTTTCTCTAAGTGTTTAGCTCATTCTTTCATATTTTAGTCTTCATCAAAACTTAATGTAACATCCTGAAAATTTAATATAGGATTAGAGAGTATTTAGGAATAATAAATGGGAAAAATTGGAAATTTTGAGAATGTTGGAGATTTTTGGGATATTTTTGCGAGTTTTAGGAAATAAGTGACTAAAAATAATCAATTACATAGTTGGGAGAACTTAGAAATTATGGGAGTTATGGAAATTAAAGTATTGGGTAGGTTGACTAAATTAGATGCTTGACTTGGTAAATCCAATGGTTTAGGGATTAAGGAGGGCTTCTAAGCAATTTTCCTTAAATATATACACATTAGACAAAAAAAAAAAAGAAAGAAACTCCCTCCTCCTTCCTTTATGCGTGACCGACCCCCTACCCCCTCTTCTTCACCATTTTCTTTCATTCCTTTTCTCTCTCACACACCTACATTTCGGCTCTTCTCTCCAAACCTCTCCATTTTCGTTTTTAGCTTCCCTTTCCTCCTGAAATCGTTATAAAACCAAATCAGATCGGTAGTTGGCAAGTTGCTCTTCGTGGCTTGCGTTTTCCGGCGAGTTGGGTTCTTTTTCCGGCGGCTTTAGATGGTTAACAACGATTGGGAGGTAGATTTGTGATTCTTTTGGGTTTTACAAGTCATTCCTTTCCTTTATAACTTCATTAGTCTCACCTTTTTCATCTTCCCTTTTTCTTGGACTCCGCCGGCCACCTACAGTGTTTGCTCCGACGAGTTTGACGGCGGCCGACGGTGGAGGCGCCCTTCTTCTTCATTTGTACCCATGTGAGCATCTTCTACCTCTTTGATTTTGGATTTTGGGGTAAAAGTTGCCTCTTTGAAGTTAGGGTTTTGGATATGCTAAAGTTTTTGAAATGTTAAAGCTTTAATATTGAAATTGAGGCATTGAATTTGAGTTTTCTTGGGAGCAATTGGATTTTCTTGTAGGAGATTGAACATTTGGGAATTTTGGTATAAGTTATGTTTCTTTGAAGCTAGGGTTTGACCATAATTAAATCATTGGGGCTTAAAACAAGAATTTGGGGATGTTTAAGTGGTAAATTGAAGATTTTTGGAAAGTATTTAAGTTTATTCAAGTTGGGAATTATTTTGGGAATTTTATAGACATTTTTAGACTCTTTGAAGTTGTGTTTTGTTAATGAAGGATGTTATGAATAAATTTATAGTTAGATAAGGTTTGTTAAAGTTATATGAGGTTGTTGGAATTTTAGTTTTGGTTGGATTGGTATTTGGAAAGAAATTTAAAAGTTAAGTGTTGATTAAATTATGTAAAGGACTGTTTGGAGTTTGGTAGTAGGTTTGTGAGATTGGGAAGTTACTTTAAGTAAATTTGATGTTAATATGGTGGTAGGGTGGTAAGAGATTGTTTTGCAATTTTTGGGTATTTTTGGTTTCTTTAAAGTGGAAGTTTGTTATGTGGGCTGTTTGGATTAGATTGGAAGTTAGGAAATGTTTATATAGGTGTTATGAAGATGTGGGAGGAGTTAAAATTCTTTGCAATTGTGTATAGGAGGAATTTTGTTAGTTAAAGTCTTGGTTAAAAGAGATTTTGGTTAGGTAAAAGAGTGTTTGAATGGTGGTGGATTATTTGGGGAAGTTAGGAAGCCGTTTGGAATACTAAATGTATTAATCTTGAAGCAGTTTTAGTAAGTTTTATATGTTTGGTTGATTTTTGGTAAGAGTTAGGATAAATGGTAAAGTTAATAATGTACAAGTTATAAGTAAATGGATAAAGGGAATTACGGTAGTTTAAGGATATAAATTAGTATAGATGTTGAAAGTAGTTTAGTAGTTCATTTTGTTGGAAATTGATTAAAAGGTTGAGTCAAAGTCACTTACAAAGTGTCTTGACCCATTTATGAATTGTGAGATTATTGTAGACGGCAGTTGTTCGGCGGAGCTTGAGGAAAGCGTTTATCTGCGTATCTTAGTGCTGTTAAGTTTCACAGGTAATCACGCTTAACTGACTGTGATACTGAGGGTGACGGTAGTTGAGGATTTCTAAAGTCCTCTTCTACTTTATATATAAATGAAATGTGTTCCGATTACTTTATATTTATACGTGGGCTATAGGGTACCTTTCTAAATAAACTGTACTTTATATATATATTTTTATATAAATCTTTTGTATGTTGCATGACACTGATTATTAGTACCATCGGCCGATGTAACCATCGATTTGCGCAAATCGATAGGTTAATTGTACAGGTTCCTCGGATTGTAAAGGAACCAGGGATTTTTCACATTATAGAGTGGTCCCTTTTTCATGCTTTCAGATTTGAGACTGGGCACAGTGTCACACACGTTTATTTTTGTCTATTGAGAGATGGATGTATCTGTTCTGTATATATATATGTATATATTGTGTGGTTTATGCAGGTTTTGAAAACTGTGGTTCCCTGTAGACACTCCACTACCCCACTTCTGAGTCTCACAGTGAGTTAAGTAGTGATTATTGAGACATAGTTTTGTCTCACCCCATTCCCTTTATTATTTTTACAGGTGATCATGCACTAAGGGAGGCAGAGAGGAAGGGGAAGAGGTTGTCTGGCCTATACTGATGCAGTAAGTAGGCCGGAGGTAATCTTATAGGGATATATATTGCCATTTCACTAGGCTGCATCAGCTTCCGCATTTATGAATGTTAGTTTGAATGAGTTGTATTATTGAATGGTTGTTTTACTTGTTCTGTTGATTTAATCTGAAGTGGTTGATGATTTGTGGTATTGATCCTTATGATGGTTAAGGGACTATTCTAACGAATATGTCCGTTATTGCTGTATTACACTTTGTTCAGTGTAATGATGACTTGTGGAAAGGATGTGGATTTATGGATACAGGTTGACTTGGATGGATTATAGTTTGGAAATCATTTTCCTAACATGATTATGTGATATATTGAAGGTGTATTATTTGATTTTATGTTGTAGCTGTATATAATCATATTAGATGGGCCCCGCTCTAATATGGTTACCTTTTATGTAGCTGGTTTAATTTCTTTTGCTAACTATGTTAGGAGATTCTCTTTTCTAACATAGTTAGATATGTGTTAAGCATATGGTTGTAATTCTCTTCATAGTAGAGAAATTCTTCTGCTAACCATGTTAGGTGAATTTTTTTAATAACATGGTTAGGGTATCTAATTTGAAATCATATCGTTTTCCTTTTTCTAACCATGTTAGATGTATTCTTACTAACATGGTTAGACACCATTTGTTTGGGTTATTTTGAATATGTGTTTAATTAGGTGGAAGTTAGTAGATTAATAATGTGTTATTAGGAGGTATGCTACACTTAAGATTCTAACATTCTCCCCCTTTTTGATGATGACAAACTAAGTTATCTAATTAAGTTCATATGAAAGAATTGAAAGTAATAATCAGATAAAGTGCACAACTGAACTCAAAGATAATTATCATTGATGAGCAAAAGATTACAAGTTAAAATAATAACAGATAAAATTCACAAGTAATCAAAAACTGTGCAAAGTGAACTATGCATGAAAAATATGTGAAAAGAAAATTTCTAAGTTAAATGCCTAGGGTAGTAGAGTGGGGTTTATTGGTGGTGTCTCTTTTTCCTTTCCCTCTCCAACTGCCTTTGCTCATTCTCCTTTTGAAGTCGGGCTATGTGGGCATCCTTCTCGCTCTGGTCAATCTAAGCAATTATACTCTGAAGCTCTGCCCTCTTCCTTCTCCCTTCTGAGTCTCTCAGATTCAACGGATTCCTCAAAGGCTCTTTTCAGATTTTCAACTTCTTCAAACCCAGGGAACCCAGTTGCATCAGAGAAGGGAGTGACCTCGCCATTGGGATAATGTACAGCCCTAATCTTCACATTCCACACAGGAAAGTTGGGGTCCTCCTCAACTTCCTTGGCTTTTCTTTTCCCTTTGCCTTTGCCTTTTCCTTTGCCCTTGCCTATCGCTTGGGTAGGCTTGGCGCTCGCTCTCTCTGCATCTAGGAAAGCCATCTGACCAAACAAGAGCTTGTCAGTCCATCCATATCTCTCGAACTCTTCAGCAGTCATATCCTCTATTTCCAGCTTTACTTCTTTTAGTGGTGGAGGGGCATATGACTCTTGAGAGGGTGACTGAGTCTCAGGCACAACTTCAGCTTGAACAGATGGAACCTCTTGCTCTCTTTCAGCAGGCACAATAGCAGTAGCAATCTTGTTAGCACCCTTTTTAGCAAATGCTTTCTTCCTTGATCCACTGTACTTGACTGCTGAAGGAGGAGGAGCAGATGTTGGCTTAGGAGGAGGGAATGACTTGGCTATCACCATAGGTGGATGATTTTGCTTCTCCAGCCCATACTTCATCATGATCTCTTCAATAAAATTTCGGGCAGGCTCAGAGGGAGGAGGCTCAGAAGATGAAGGTTCTGGCTCAGGCTCAGGCTGTGGGATCTCATCAGGTTGCTCATACAGAACCATTGCCAACTTGGACCTTTGCTCATCTGATCGCTGCTGTTGCATAAATCGGATGGCTTCCCCATGAATAAGAAGTTCAGCACTACCCATTCTTCTTATATCCATGGCTCGGCGAAGGGCAGCAGTGATGTCTTCATCTAGCCAGAGGGATGGTTGAGTCAGGACATCCCTCGTATCCATGGTACGGCGGAGGGCGGTAGCAGCATTTCTCCCCCTTTTGTCATCATCAAGGAGGGCGAGGGCCAGGGAGGATGGATTGGGTGAAGAGGAGGATGAAGGGTCAGGGGCAAAGGTTCTGGGTGGTGAGGATTCGGGCGAAGATGTGGGTGAGGTGTTTTCTGGTGAATTAGGAGGGTTGGGGAGGAGGGCTGTGTTTCTTTCGAAGAAGGAGGGGTTGGTGAATAATCCATCGAAGGGATAGGTAGAGTAGTAGGCATGGGGTTGTTTAATTCTCCACCGAATAGGGGATTGGTCTCTGAGGTAGTAGGTGTGAAGTGGGTGATCAGGAGAGGTAAATCCAAGAGATTGGGCTATGATGGGTTGAGTGTTAGGAGGATTGGAGGGCCCTGTGGGATTTGGGGGTGGAGAATGGTTTGGGGAGTTATGTGGAGATGGAGAGTTATTTGGGGAAGTAGAGGTAAGGGGTGATTGGCGAGGGGAGTGTTGGGGTGTGTTCTGAGGGACTGGTTGTTGTGGCTGTTGAGCATTAAGAGGAGGGAGTGATGGTTGATTAGGTGGAGGAGGTGGAGGTGGGTTAGGAGGAGGAGGTGGTGGTAAGTTACCTTGTGGTGGAGGGATTTGAAGGTGATTGAGGAGAAGGTCTAACTTGGCATCTACCCTCCCTAGCTGAGCCTCGACCCGACCTACTCGGTCCTCGAGCCTCTGGATTCTCTCCCCCTGCTGCTGGAAGGCAGTGTCACACTCATCGCGAAGGGGAGCCACCAAGGAATCAGTCAGCCGAAAAAGAATCTCCTCCTTTACGTCCTCAGCGAAGGCCTTTACTGCGGCTGTCACCTTTGGAACACAGCTTGGACCAGGATGAGAGTCGACTTCTTGATCCCCTGCACCAGATACAGAGGGGGCCGTGGTATGTGAGGCACTGCCTGCCTGAGAGCCTGAGCGAGTGGCCTTGGTCTGCTTGATGTATTTTATCCCCATCTTGCCGATGTTAACTGCGCTGACAGGTGCGCACTTAACATTCTCTTCCTCCTCAGTGGATGTTGACTTGATCAAATATTTCTCCAGGAGGAATGCGATGACAGTGGGGTAGGGAAGACTTCCAGACTTCTGATTCTCAATCCACCTGTGCAGCTCTAGACTGATCAACTGCCCAGGGTTGATTGGCTGCTGGGAGAGGAATCTAGGGAACCAAGGGTTGTCAAGGAGAGTGAACTCGTTGAAGTTCCCCCCTTTTTGTGTCATCATGCGGGAGTAGACATAGTATAGGAGCCGGTTGGAGTCAGACATCCTAGACACCTTCTTCCCCTTGGTGTCATAGACCTTTTCAAGTTCCTCCTTGCTGAGTTTCTTAGGGAATAGCCATTCATTCATTTCTCCCTCCTGGACCCCCATCATGTGGTTGATGTCTCTCCAAGTGAAGCTAAAGGTTCTCCCTCTTACTGTGGCAGTGAAGGTGACTCTGCGAATCTGATCCTTCCCATCCACCTTCTTATACTTGGCCTTGGAAGTGAGGGACTGGAAGAACACCCGCAGGACGTTGATGTTGTATTCCTGGTTGATCCCCAGCCAGCACATGTATTTCTCCAGATATTCCCTCAAGTGTGGAAACCCTAGTTCATCTATTTTGTTCAAGTCGATGAACATCCCAGTGTTGAAGTAGGGTTTTGCCGTCTCCATTTTCCCAGAAACTGTCTCCAGAGGCCCATCTCTGTAAACTGAAGGATCATCCTCCACTCTCTGTCGCTTGGATGATGTCTCTTCACTAAACTGTACTCTCTTCTTCCCCTTTTTCTTTGAGTGTTCTTGTTGAGGCCCAGTTTGCCCAGAATGTTCGTGAACTTGTTCGTGAACTTGCCCAGATTGTTCTTGCTGTTCATGATGTTCATGTGATTTTCCAGATTTTCCAGAACGTGACTGCCCAGATTTGCTAGTTTTGGACTTCGATTTCTTGGAAGAAGTGGCTATCTTTGAGTTGTGGTTAGATTCATGTGAGCCGACCATTTTGTGTGGATTTAAGGTTTAGATGAGATGAAATGCGAAGAAATTTAGATGAAGAAGATGAAGAAGATGAAGAACAGTATGATGAACTCGATGAATAAATTCAGAGAGTTTTGTGGGTAAGAAATTTGTGCAAGTGAAAAGTAAAAGTGAAAACAGCTTCCTATTTATATGCAATGTCACAACGGGTAAAATGCTCATAATGACTCTACATGAAAGCATGCGCTGGTTCATGGGAAAACGTAAATATTCAAATTGAAACGTCGCACCTTTGTGACACGTATCTCTGCACAATGTCAGAAGAGGCATAATTTTTGGTGTGAGAAGATAAAACGTTTTCTGAGGTGACGTGTCCCTTTGTTCAGACACTGGCACTCCCGCTCACTTTGATTCAACACTCAGCGCCAGCAGAAGAGCATCCGGAAGTGGTTTTGCTTCCGGTTGGAGTGGCGCTCCAAGTCACTTTGAGTTGTCATCCAGCCCCAGCAAAGGAGTATCCGGAAGTGGTTTTGCTTCCGGTTGGACTCACTTAAGATTTAACATTAGGGACCTGCAAAACTAAAGATTGGCACTCCGATGCCTAAGATAGTATAGTTGCAGGTTTTAATCAATTAAGCACAAGTTTATTTTGAAGAATTAAACTTCATTTGGGTTTACCATTCCCAAATCACCTCTTATGAATTTAAATTGATCAACCCCCAGAGGCTTGGTGAAAATATCAGCAAGCTGATGCTGAGTGGGGACAAATTGCACTTTGACATCCTTCTTTTGAACATGATCTCTGATGAAGTGATGTCTGACATCAATGTGCTTTGTCCTTGTGTGTTGAACCGGATTCTTGGCGAGGCTGATGGTGCTTGTGTTGTCATAGAGGATAGGGGCCTCAGGGAACTCCAAGCCAAGATCTCTTAGTTGGTTCTTCAGCCACAGCACTTGGGCACAACAGCTTGCGGCAGCAATGTATTCTGCCTCTATGGATGATAAAGACACGCAGGTTTGCTTCTTGCTAGCCCAAGAGACCAGACAACCACCAAGGAAGGCGCATTGTCCACTGGTGCTCTTCCTATCAGTTTTATAACCTGCATGGTCAGCATCAGAATAAGCCCACAAGAACTCTTGGTTACCTCTGGGATACCAAAGACCAAGCTCTTGTGTTCCCTCAAGGTATCTTAGAATACGTTTAACACAGGTTAGATGTGACTCCTTGGGGTTGGCTTGAAATCTAGCACACATGCCTACACTAAATTGAATGTCAGGCCTGCTTGCCATTAAATACAGCAGGGAACCTATCATTCCCTTGTACATGGGCAGGCTGACAGATTTTCCCTTTGCATCAACATCGAGTGCGGCAGTGGTACTCATGGGAGTGTCATACTCCTTGCATTCATCCATCCCAAACTTCTTGAGGAGCTCTCTGCAATACTTAGTTTGGGAGATGAAAATGCCATCCTTCTTTTGCTTAATTTGCAGGCCTAGGAAGAACGTTAGTTCTCCCATCATTGACATTTCAAACTCTCCTTGCATAGTCTTAGAAAATTCTTCACAAAGTTTTTCATTAGTTGCCCCAAAAATAATATCATCGACATAGATCTGGACAATTAGCATGTTTCTATCTTTGTGCAGAATAAACAGTGTATTATCTAGTTTGCCTCTTGAGAAACCCTTTCCCAGCAAAAAACTGCTGAGTCTCTCATACCAAGCTCGAGGAGCTTGTTTCAGGCCATACAAAGCTTTCTTTAGCCTATACACATGTTTAGGATGTTTGTGATCCTCAAAGCCAGGAGGTTGTTCTACGGAAACCTCTTCTTTGATGTAACCATTAAGAAATACACTCTTTACATCCATTTGATATAATCTAAAGCCTTTCATGGATGCAAAGGCTAGAAGAATCCTTATTGCTTCGAGTCTAGCGACTGGAGCAAAAGTTTCTTCATAGTCTATGCCTTCTTCTTGGTTATACCCTTTGGCTACCAATTTGGCTTTGTTCCTTGTTATTTGACCTGTCTCATCCAGTTTGTTTTTGAAGACCCATTTGGTCCCAACTATGGATTGATGAGACGGCCTTGGGACTAGTTCCCAAACTTGGCTTCTTTCGAACTGGTTTAGCTCTTCCTGCATGGCAATAATCCAGTCGCAGTCCTCAAGAGCTTGTTCAACTGAAGTTGGTTCGATCTGAGATAAGAAGGCTCCAAACTCAACTTCATTTTTAACCTGCCTTCTGGTTCTGACACCAGAAGAAACATCACCAAGCACTTGATCAAGAGGATGATCCCTGTGATGTCTCTTAGCTGTTGGCAACTGTGCCTCATCAGGCACCGTCTGCACTCTAGGCTCATCACTGGGTTCATCTTCTTCTTTGGGATTGCTTGCTGGTGTTTCTTTTGGTGGTGAAGATGATGGTGGCTTTGGAAGGTTTAGTATCCCATCATCTTCTGTGGATTGTTCCCATGTAGGAGTTTCATCAAATACAACATGCATAGATTCTTCTACAGTTCTAGTCCTCATGTTGTATACTCTGTAAGCCTTACTCCTAAGGGAATATCCTATGAATACACCTATATCAGCTTTTGGATCAAACTTACCCAGATTTACCTTTCCATTGTTATGCACATAGCATTTTGATCCAAAGATTCTGAGGTGGCTGATGTTGGGCTTTCTGCCTTTGTACAACTCATAGGGAGTCTTGTCCAAGCCCTTGCGAACATAGACTCTGTTAGAGATGTAGCAAGCAGTGCTCATAGCGTCCGCCCAGAAAACTTGAGAAACCTCTTTCTCATTGAGCATGCTCCTGGCCATTTCAGTCAGAACCCTGTTCTTCCTCTCGACCACACCGTTTTGCTGAGGAGTTCTGGGAGCTGAGAAGTTGTGATTAATGCCATTCTGCTCACACAGCTCAGAGAAGCTATGGTTCTCAAATTCTC
This sequence comes from Mimosa pudica, assembly GCA_029929735.1. Classification (NCBI taxonomy): domain Eukaryota; kingdom Viridiplantae; phylum Streptophyta; class Magnoliopsida; order Fabales; family Fabaceae; genus Mimosa; species Mimosa pudica. The sequence goes on along the minus strand of JAKELP010000017.1, from coordinate 2,202,999 downwards.
CTCCATGGTCTGTCCTTATGGGTGTGATCTTGAGATCTCTCTCATTCTGCACTTTCTTAGCCAGGACAACAAAGACATCAAAAGCATCTTGCTTAGAGGCAAGAAACATTGTCCAAGTGAACCTAGAATAGTCATCCACCACAACTAGAGTATACAGGTTTCCACCCAAGCTCTTCACTCTTGCTGGCCCAACCAAATCCATGTGGATTAGTTCCAAGGGCTTGCTGGTGGAGACTCTCTTCTTGCTTTTAAACGAGGACTTTGTTTGCTTCCCTCGTTGGCAGGATTCACAAATATAATCATGCTTAACCTTAAAAGATGGAATCCCTATAGCTAGCTCTTTCGTAATCAACATGTCAAGTTGAGTAAAATTAACATGTGCTAGCCTTTTATGCCAAAGCCAACTATTCTCATCACTAGATATTAAGCATTTTTCATTCATTTGTTGACATAAATCTAGAGTGTATAGGTTTCCATTTCTATTTGCCTTAAGTTTGCATTTTAGGTTGGCCTTATCTAGATTCAGATCCTGCTTATCTATTATCATGCACTCATGTGAATCAAAGATTACCCAATTTCCCTTGTCAGTGCTCTGGCTCACGCTCAGCAGGTTGTGACAGAGACCATCCACCAGATAGACTGCTTTCACTGGCCCAACTTCTCCAACTCCGGTGATCTTTCCACTCTGATTTCCTCCAAAGGTAAATGTGGCTCCATCTTTGATCACCAAGGATTTGAATTTGTCTCTGTCTCCAGTCATATGTCTTGAGCATCCGCTATCAATATACCATTTCCTGTTCTTGGATGCTTTGAGGCACACCTGCAAGAATCAGACAAGCTTAGGTACCCAACCTTTATTGGGTCCTCTGTCATTAGTTTCCAGACCCCTTGGTCCAGTGCTAGTCTTGACCTTGGGCTTATGATTAATCTGTGCCTCTGGCCTAGTGTTGGCTCTAGGCTCTTGGGCTTTCCTTGAGGATTGTTTCCAGGCTCTAGATCCCTGTCCTCCCTTAGTTTCTTTCCTTGGGGGAGGATCCTTTGTCGCCTTGGTTCCTTTTGGGACCCATTTATAAGAGCTGTTTGCTCCATGCTTCTTAGCATTACAGGTGGACGTGGAGTGTCCCTTCCTGTTACAATAATTACAGAAGCTAAAAGGTGTGGAGCTGTGATCAGTGGCTTTATGAAAGAATTTTAAGTAGGGCTTCACTTTTGGTTCCACCCACTTTTTCCCTCTAGGTTTGTATCCTAAGCCAGTCTTGTCCCTATATGCCCTCTGATTCATTAAAATGATATTTAACATTCCAGATCCATTAGTAAACTTCTGCAGGGCATTTTGCAGTTTATTTCTTTCAGCTGAGATTTTGCTGCAATTAGGGCAGCTCTCAAGTGTTGAGACATTGGGTTCTGCTTGGGGATAACCCTTGCCATCCGCTACCGGAAGCTTTCTGGCTTCCGCTAACTCTTCACTCAGTGAGTCCACCTTGGACTCAAGTGATTCCTTTTTAATTTTCAATACTTTATAGGCTTTACATAAGCGGGAGAATTCTTCATGGACCTCATTATATGCCTCTTGTAGTTCAGAAAAAGTTACCTCACTGTCCTCCTGGATGGGATCAAAATCTGAGGATGCTTCCTCATCATCTTCTCTGGCAACCAGACAGAGGTTGGCAACCTCTTCCTCATCACTTGCTTCCTTGTCTGAGCTATTCACCCAGATAGAGGACACAAAGGCTTTTCTTTTGTCCTTCCCATTTGATCTCTGCAAGCTTGGACACTAAGCCTTGAAGTGGCCAGGCTTTTTACACTCAAAGCACACTGGGGCCCTTTCCTTCTTATATCCTTTCCTCTGGCTGGAATCACCTTTCTGAAAGCCTCATTTCTTCTTGAACAACTTTCTAAACTTTCTCACCATCATAGCCATCTCCTCATCATCGATGTCCTCCTCATCATCCTCATCATCATCATTATCATCAATCTTCTCCTTGCTGAGAGCAACAAGGGGAAGATTCTTGGTTTTAGATGAAGCTTGAGGAGCTCTCTGAGCCAGCAGTGTTGGTTCATATTCAGCCAGTGACCCAAACAGGGCAGTGATAGAGCTGATTGACTCTCCTTGGACTTCCTGCAAGATGGTAACTTTGGTGATCCAATCACCTTTCAAGACTTTTAAGATCTTGCTAACTTGTTCTTCTTCAGGAATGTATTTACCCAGGGAGGCCAAGTTGTTGATAAGATGAGTGAACCTGAGCTCCAGCTCTCTGATCGGCTCAGTTGGACTAATCATGGCAAATTTGTGGAACTCCTCGACCAGCATCTCAACCCGTCTTGCCTTCACTCCTTTGGTTCCTGAGTGAGCAGCCTCAAGAGCCTCCCACATATCCTTAGCTGTTTTGTGGTGGCTGATCCTATGGAATTCCTTAGGACTAAGGGCGCATTGAATGTAGTGCATGACCCTGTAGTTTAGCTGTACTAGAGCATAGTCCTCATTTGTATATCTGGATCGCTGCTTTGCAAAACCTTCATCATCGAGAGGGGTGTGATTCCCATGTTCAATCACATCCCAGAGGCGGATGTCGCTGGACTTGATGTAGGTCTCCATTCGGAATTTCCAGAATGGATAGTTATAGCCATCAAAGCCAGGAGGCTTCTTGGGCTGAATAGAAACGTCTGGCAAGCAATAATCTGTATCCATTACTGGATCTTTGCTTTCTAGATTCGTTGGAATCAAGTCAGAAAGACCTGCTCTGATACCAAATGAAAGTAGTTGATGCACAAGAGGGGGGTGAATTGTGCTACCAAATAAAATCAAACAATAACAACACAAGGATTTATACTGGTTCGGTCTTCCTGACCTACGTCCAATTCTCAACCACCCAGGTTGAGTTCCACTATCCCCAGGTTTTACAAACGGGTTCACCTGGAACCTTTACAACCGCAAGTTTTGGACGGGATCACTTGCAACCTTACAACCACAAGTTTTACTCAAGGCTCACTTGCAACCTTGCTAACTAACTCCCCCTTACAACCAGCAAGGGTTCAACCTTTACAAATAAAGGATTTTCTAAACTTAGTTCTCTTTAAGAACGGATAATGTTACACACTTAAGTACAATGAATGCTCTTAATAAATGAAGAGACTTAACTACAAAGAGTACAAAATAAGTAGATGAAAAGAACTCTCAATGTGTTAAATTCTCTTTCGCTTTTCTGGGCAGCTTTGAATGCTTGAAGGATATTCTCAGTTTCTCACTCTAGCTTTCTTCAAGATGTCAAAGTTGTCTTCATAAATGAAGATGAGCTTGCTTATATAGTCTTCAAGTATTCTCACTCTTGGTAGGTGGGTTAGCCGTTTGAATATGGTCGTTTATCCCATGTTACCGTTTGCCCATTAATTGCTTCATTAATGCTTAGCAGGGTTGACTTTGCTTTATCTCTGAAAAGTAGTTCTGACAACTCTGCTCTACCAAAAAGCACTCTGACACTGCACTGCTTTGAACGTTCTGACATTCTGATTGCTTGCGGAAGCAAGTCCACATCCGGAAGCAACATCACTCAGTGTACTGCATTTTGAACGTTAGTCTTAACAATAATAGCACATACTCACATGCAGTGGGAGTTCACTTAGTCTAGGGGAGCTCTCTTACATCCGGAAGCAATTCCACATCCGGAAGCACTTCCACTGGACGTTGGGTTATGATCATATTATATTCACTGACGCTCAGTGTTGTCCACACCAACAGCCAGCGCTAGTCACTAAGCAATCGGAAGCAAATCCACTGGACGTTGGGCTATGATCATATTATACTCACTGACGCTCAGTGTTGTGCAAACCAACAGCCAGCGCTAGTCACTAAGCAATCGGAAGCAAATCCACATCCGGAAGTTTCCTAACTTAGTCTCAAGGATTTTATACAACTAATGTTCTTAGACTGAGTTATGACTTAGTGAAATACTTGCTGCCGCTGGGGGATGAGATGTTCATCCGCGAGCGCTAGTCCTAGTCCATCCGGAAGTAAATCCACATCCGGTTGTACTCTTACTTGGGGTTCTATGTTAGCCTAACTTTCTCTAAGTGTTTAGCTCATTCTTTCATATTTTAGTCTTCATCAAAACTTAAGATTCTAACACTTTACACCCACATACACAGTCCAACAATATCACCAGTCAGAATACTACATATATAATGTGTCAAAATCTTTTATATGAAAATAATCATTTTTGAAAGGCACCTGATAGCCTATTTTGTATAAAAATACCTTTTCAAATATAATATATATATAGAGGGTGAGAAAGGATTTTAAAAATCCCCAACTAACATCACCCTCAATGTTATAGTAAGGTAAGTGTGATTACCTGTCGCCCTTTAGCAATTCTATGCGATTTCTCAACCTCTCTCTCTTGATGCCACGAAAGCCTACTTGCATCCACTCCTATATAGCCAAATGATAAATTAATATCATTTCTTTTTTATCGTAGTTCAACGTCTCTCTCGTTCTTATATGACTACCCAAACCCCTTTCTTTTATTTGTCTTAAATATGCATTTCAAACACAATCCAATTTCATATCCAATATCCACACAATACAATACAAATCAAAAACAGATCACCGAGACAAAATAAAGCAAATTCTATCAGATCATATAATTTCATAAATCATATTACCCTTGTTTCCATAACATTATTTCCCATCTTTGAGTTTATCACCACAACACCTAATAACATTAATTACCTATTACATTCCTCAAGCATTGCAATCACTTCCATAATCAAATCAAACCATATTCCAAATAAATAAAAAGAAACTATGTCTAAACTAACTCTCCAGTCATCTAATTAAGACATCCTTCACAATCCTAACCAAAATAATCACCTATTCTCCAAAGCATTGGAATTGTAGTACATATCAAAGTAGTAATGAAACAACAAACCATAATTATAACATAACATGAACTCCAATGACAAAATCATAATTAAAATTACTCTTTCAGGGTTCTTGAACTCTTCATGACCTTTTATGTGATCAACCTCAACCTCACATCACTATTATAATTCACATATAATTATCAAAATTTGGGAATACTTAAGTTCAGCAATTCATAGATATATTCAATTTAGTTATTAACTCCTTTCCCAATCCTTTAACATACCATTTCCATCATCTTAAAATTCTCATATTAGAACATTAAATCTCTCTTATGCCTATATCTCTAATCATACTGATCCATTTCCTTAAAACTAAAGTTGCCCTACATCTAAAATTCTTAAACCAATCAAATTCTCGCTAAACACAAGCTATCTCTTCACAGTTCAAACAAATATATTTCTATATACTCCTATATTAGTAAATTTTAATTGCTAACCACAAAATCCTCAAGACCTCCATAAATAAAGAAATTACCCTGTTTCTATGCTTAAAGAGCATTCAGTTGAACCAATGCCAAGGACATGAATTACATTCCCAAACTCATTTGAATGTCTCAATCATAGCCCAAACAGAACCAAACTCAAGCAGAATAAACACTTTCATTGCTTCCTAAATTTAATCGGCCATGACAACAGGAAAGTACATAAAATTGACAAACATTTATACAATATACACTTGAGCCACAACACACTTATCAATTCTCAAACATTAACAAGTAACCAAACAGCCCAAACAACCACCAACCCACATTGAAAAACAAACACCACTTTAGTTAAACAAAGCCAAACTCCTAAAACCCAACAAATCAAACCTGAAAATGCTAGATTCAGACTCAAATAGACTACCATAGTGATTAATTTAAAGTTCAAAGTTCCATTGCCACTAGTTCATACGATTTCTTCAACACCAAAATCTAGGGTTTGCAAAAATCTAAACAAAACTCATATTAACATTCAAATACAACCTTAACCATAAGAAATTGAAGCTTAACTATGATTTTGATTACTTATTGAACCCCAAATACAAAATCAGTTCGGACCCTTCACTCTCTCTTCTCAAAATCAAAGTAAACTAAGTACGAAACGGAATTTAACACTCACCTATACTCGAATCCTCCTCTGCGTGTGTTAAAACCGGGCTCCGCCGTTGAGAAATTGCCGGAAAACGAGAAGGCCGACGGTGAGGAGTGAAAAATGACAAGAATGAAGAGGGAAAAGTGCGAAAGCGATGGTGGATGGGAAGATAGCTCAAGAAATGAAAAGAAGGGTCGAACCTTACCTTCTTCCGCCGCCGTGCATCGCTTAACTCGTCGGAACCGGAAGGAGATGAAGTGAGGAAGTGGGAAAATGGAAGGCTATGAAGTAGAAGAAACAAGGAAAAGTGGGGGTTTAGCCATCACAAGCCTGCCGCCACCGTTTTCGTCGCCGGCGTCGCAGGGGAGGAGGCGGAGATGAGGTTTCAGACGGAAGGTGTAGGAGGAGGGAGGGAGGTCGCGTGAGATGGTAGGGGAGGGCGGCTAGGGCTCCAATGAAGAAGGCAATGGAAGAATGTGGTATTTATATATATAGTTTAGAGGAAATTTCAAATAATTACCCTATTGTTTATTCTTAATTACATTTTTAGCCCAAAAATTAGTTTATATCCTTTAATTCCATCATAAAATTATTCATGCTTCAAAATACTTTTCATGTAAGTTTCTAACTCCAAACAACATCTTTAGCTGAATTTCTTTAATTTCTAATGTAAATAAGATTTAGTATTCACAAATTGCCCAAAATATCATAAAATTCCACTCTAATACTTTAAATTTCATACATGACACCTCATTAATTCTCATTATCCTTAAATCAAAATTTGGGATGTTACAGGCTATTGTGAGAAATTTATCCCCTATGTAAATCTAACTCTTGGTAGGTACATAAATTTGGATCATGAATAAAAATATGTTTTCATCAATAAGTATATATAAAAAGTATATGATAAGACTGTTAAACTAATGAGTTTAAGCAAACTTGTTAGAATAATGTAAAATTTGATTGTAAGCTCAAATCGTACATTCGTACTAGTTTACCATTACTAATATTGAAAAGAATAAACAATGAAAAAATCTACTATGCCAATGATCAATTGAAAATTATCATTTTGACCAATCTTTTGACATATTGCATAATTATTGTTAGATTCACAAAAAACGTACCCATTGAATTTTGTACATTTGGGCTTTCATTTAATGGTAGTTAGGCAAAATTTGATGGTATTGGTCAAAATGTTACTTTTTTAATATTCATTAGCATAGTAGATACCTTTTATTGTTTATTGTGTCAATTGGTACTTGGGTAACTATCCATTAGAGTGTCTTCTCGCGAATTTGACAACAATTGTTACAAACTTCAGGGTCCCCTACGACTGATAGGGCGTCATTTAATGAATAAAGGGTAAATTTAAAAAGGAGCACTTGAGACTCTACTAAATTAAAGGGGGCAAAACTGTACACTGTAAACTACAATGGGGCAAATTAACCTCTCGATTAAGCATAGTTAAACAGAAGTTTTTTTTTGACGTGGGCCCCACCATCAGTAATTGATGTGTCAATTCCAAAATCCACTGTGAAAGCTGAAATGCATTCTTTTGAACCCTATATCATCTAAAACAAACCCTAGACCCTCAAATCATTTCAACTTGAACTCATACCATCCCCAGATCATATGAAATCCTCCCTAAATCATCTGAACCCTAAACCCAAAAATCATTTCGATGAGGGTTCTAAGGTTATAGTTCGAAATGAGGCTGGTTTGACCTCTAAAGGGGTTCGATGTGTTGTGTGTTGTGTATTGTGTTGAGCTGGTTTTAAGTCTCAATATGACTCGTCAACATATGGCACGTCAAAAAAAAATTAAAACCTAATAACACATATTGCCACGTCAATAAGTCCCATCAGAATTTCTAATCAATTAATGGTCAAACTTAACACTGTCTATTTGAGAAGGTTAGATTTTCCTCATTTTGGTTTACAATGTACGATTATGCCTCCTTGATTTTACCAGAGTCTTAGGTGCTCTTTTTTTTTTTAAATTTACAGTGACTATTTTGCACCTTGGCTCATGAATAAAACTGACATGCTTAATTACGGATCACGTTTTAGTGTCTATGTGTATGAGGGATGTATGGTGTGGAAAGTTTAATGAGTTCTATGAGAAAAAAGAATTGGATAAGTGGGGTTAAAAACTTTTATTTAATTACTGCTACTCTTTTATCTCACATTCTCTTTTCTTTCAAAAAATCTTATAAGCCCATTTATCCAATTCTTTTAGATTGAACTTATTTAAAATTTCCCTCATTTTCCCTTTACGATCTGTTTAATCAAGCTGATTAAGTTGCCTCCATATGGACTTGTGAGTAAGCTTCCTTGCCATCAAATCTTTTATAGAATAAAAAGAAAGGGAAAAAGCGGAAATTAAGAAGATAGGCATTGAGAAAGGAGAAGCGACTGTTCATCGTGTTCTTCATCAATCGTAAAAAATTAGTTTTATACATCCAAGGCAAATTAGCTGCCACCTCATCGATCATTCAACACAAAATTAACAGTGTCAATGACACCTAAGCAAATTTAACACTGTTAATACATGAGGGACTAAAAGCATGGATGGAACAAATTTGAAGGACCAAAAACATTCATTTCATAATCTAGGGACTAAAACCCAAAAGGAAACTCTAAGGATCAAAAGTAGTGTTAACCCTTGAACTTTTCTTTGAAACTAATTCTTTCACTTCCCCCATATTTGAATCCTATACGTTTTGGTCAAAAACCGTTTCATCACTTCTTTTGATGTTGATTATCATAATTGTGGTCAGCATGTCAAAAGAAAATTTTCTTGCATACTTATTTTAATCAATGAAAATGCTAATTTAAAAAATGTCTTTAATTGTTGCAATCGTCATTCTAAAATGAGTCATAAATGCTTCAATTAGATTTAGAAGTTTCATTCTAAAACAATAAAAGGGAAGAAATATTGGGTGTTAAATGATTACAATGAAGAGGTTGTTATGATATACTACCTCCGTTCTTAATTATAAGTCAACTTTGACTTTTATTGAAAAAGTTCAAGTTACAAACTCTATAATTCTAAATTGTTTAAAGTTATCTTTTTTTCTTCAAAACTAGTTTATTCTAGTTATAAACTAACATATATTTTAATTACATTTTTATATGTTATAATTTAGTGGTCTAATTTGTTTCCTTAACTCTCACAAAAAAAGTCAATGTAGGTTTATAATTTGGAAGGGAGGGAGTATATTCATTTTGCCTAGGTTCAGATCTATGAGGATTGTGATATAATAGAGAATTGACATGTACATTATATTTGATAAGTGAAGATTTTAAGTTATATTTGAGGGGGTAAATTGTGAACATTGATTTGGAAAGGGTATGGTAAAGGTAAGTGATTAAGGGAAGTAGTAAGACTATAAAGAAAGAAAATGTTGTTTGTTGTGATTTGATGTTGATTAGGAATGAATTGGTAGTCCTAGGTCACATCGATGGATGTTGGTTTATAAGAGGAACTATTGAGGTATAATTATAGATTTCATGTGTAACTTCTATGATTAAAAGTGTAACATATTGTTACTAATTACCTAATTAATCAGTAATATTTAATTCAATTTATTAAGCTTTTTACTAACTATGATAGAAAAAGGAATTTCCATAATATTAATATCCTATCATAGTTAGAAAAGATTATTCTAATCCTTTTATAATTTATTTATGATAGAAAAGAATAAACTAATACAACCTGAATACTATCATGGATAATTAATAGCTAACCATGTTAGAAAAGAATCACCTAACATGGTTAGAAAAATAAACAACCTAATGTTCAATAATATCAAATACATATAAATATATGCTTACTAACCATGTTAGAAAAGATTTGCCTAACATGGTTATTAAACAGAACTAATTGATATTGATAAATAAATATGTATACATGCGGAAGCAGATGCAGGCCTATACAAATTGGCAATATACAATTCAAAATAGTCTATATAACTACTACTACCTAATTCCCTTTCCTGGTGTTTGCGCCTGTGCATGAATACCTGCAAAAATGTCAGTAATCGTGGGATGAGACAATTTGTCCCAGTAATCACCGCTTAACTCACTATAACAGTGAGATGTGCGGTAGCGAGGGCGTCTAATGGGTACCACAGTTTTAAAATCAATAATATATATATATATATATATATATATTTCTCATTTCCTTTCATCCATCACTTAATACCTTCTGTCCCGTCTCAATCAACTCAAATTTCATCTTTCCAAACGCATGTACAATCCCTGGTGCTCTACTCATGCCATCCCGGAGGCACTACACTCGAGCTCTATATATATATATATATATATATTCTAAATGAGTTGACACTGTGCCCCTCTCAAAAGTGAGGGGGCAATTTCCCTCTCTGGTAAGCCCATGGGAGGGAAACCTCAATCTGTCTCCAATCAGAAAGGGAGCAGTCCCTGTCTCCAATCATAAGACTGCTGGTCACAGTCTCCAATCTGTTGACCAATGGTCACAGTCTCCAATCTGTTGACCCGTACAAATAACCGTTGATTGGCCTATCGAACGGTTATCATCGCGCGATGGTACATATGTCTCAGTGTCATGCAATGTCCACAATATCCTTTTCAATATCTCACAATATTCAACATATAAATCACCATTTCCTTTCAATATCACCATTTCCTTTCAATATCACCATTTCTTTTCAATATCACCATTTCCTTTCAATATCACCATTTCATTCACAACCATTCAATTTCTTCCCTCCACCTACTATCATTATCCCTAACCAAGTACTACATAAATCCCTCACAAATCTCAAACTCAACAATTCACGCCCTTTCAAACCACAATCCTTTTTAATCATAATATGGTACCTGTATGTCATACTATTCAAGAACTACCACCACCACCAGGATAATATATATAAAAATGTAAATCAATCATTTATATAAAAATAATCGTGGTTGAAAGGCACCCGATAGCCTATTTTGTATAAAAATAATCTTTTAAAGATAATATATATATAGAGGGTGAGAAGGGATTTTACAAAATCCCCAACTAACGTCACCCTCAATGTTATAGCAAGGTTAAGGGTGATTACCTGTCGCCCTTAGCACTCTGACGTTCTTCCTTACCATTTCTCGTGGATTTCCTCCAAATACTTTCTCTTAGTTCCTCCTATAAGGATAGGATATAAAATGATAAATTAATATCATTTTCACTTTATAACATTTTAACGTCTCTCTCGTATTCCATATTACTACCCAACCCTTTCTTCTTTTACAATATCTTATGAAGTATTTTCATTATTGTTTAGTTTTAGTATCTATAACAATCATAATCAAAATCCAATTATAAACAAACAACCTTCATATCACCAACGACAAAAGTCCAACAACAAACACAATAAATCATAATTTAAAGCAATCCAAGAACAAGGCAATAGGATTTTTAATCAAGTGAAGACCAATGATTTTATCACAGAAAATAACAGTACAAGAATAGGGGTTTTGCTTAACTTATTTACAATAGAACAAAACTACCACAAACATTAACAATATCTCATCAGGGTTTCCAAAACAAGAATAGAATACCCTTAGTCATTAACTATTCGTTTAGCCTAAATAATAGTTCACAACTATTATATTCATCTATTTTGTTTAACCATATATCCATTGAGAAATCAAACTAACATCGACCAAATGTCTTCCTAAGCTTTAGATTTCAAGATTTAACACATCCTGCCCAATACTCTAACTTCATTGTTTTATGAGTTAGTTAGCCCAAGTAAATATTAAAACGACAAGACCCCTAATAATTATGCAAATTAAAATTAGATTTTCAATCAGTTTTACAGAATTTAAGTAAAACTTATCTCACATCCAACTATTCAAAGATTTCAAGTTGAATAACAAGATGAACAACCTATACACATTCCCCCAACATAATGTCATAAAGGCAAATTCAAACTTATCAAACTTTACACTTTATTTCATAACTTCAAGAATCACACTAATTGGAATTAAAGAAAGACTTGACAACCTTTGGCTATCATTGTTATGGAAACTACGCACATGCATAATAATAGATACCTCAAGTAGTCACATATACAATTAACACATACCACCATGATTAAAATTACTCCTTTAGAGTTCTTAAATTCTGAATGACCTTTAATCTAATTAACCTTAAACTCGCATTACCATTTAAATTCAAATTTAATCATCAAGTTGAAGAGTAATTTTTTTTTTTGCAAACAAGCATCAATAGCCAGAACAGAACACCTCAAAACATAGCAAGAAAGTAATGCTTCTCAAGCACACATCCAAGAATCAACTTCCCCTAAATCTATTTGGTCACTATAGAAGCAATGATACAAGTTTTTAATATCATTTCACTGCACACTTGCAATCACAGCAGCTCCATATTCAATCAAACCATAACTTATAATAAAATCATATTAACCCAAGCTTCCACATTTATATCTCACATAATGCTAATTTCATAACATAAAGTAATGACTTGTTTAAAATTTTTAAGCCCCAAAATCACCATCAAACACTAATATCTGTAACAAGTCAAGGCATAAATCCATTGGAAAGAAAGAACAATAAACTGTCAATTGGAAAAATACACTCAAACAGAAAAACACACGCATATACAGCCCTGTACCCACGCACAAAAAGCTGAGCAGAGAAAAGAATCAAATTCTCTGAGCCACACAACAGCAGAACCACCAGACATGCACTACAATAATCCATCTTTAATAAAGTTTGTATCTTGCTAAATTTTAGGGGAGTGTTAAAACCCTAATTCTGACCCCATCTCAAACTCACTCCAAATTGCAATATCAGAGTTAGAAATTGGAAGCAAACAGTCACCTGAATTCAAAATCAAGCTTGAATGCATAACAGGGACAAAATAACTAAGGAAAATTGTAAATAAACCATACACTTGTCTGCACACTTAGCTAACATTTAAAATCTTCCTTTTCCTATATTAAATTAAAAATTTTTGAGATATGGTACCAGAATCCAAACGGTTCAGGGGAAAGAAAAGAACCAGAATTTGCAACAACATGGAACTACACACTGAAGCACAAGCCACTGTCTTCAAACTTGATGCAACAAGAATCAAAGTTAAAGGTCCACTTTCAACTATTTGACAACTCATAATCTCAAAACCTAAATCAAACCCTAACCAGCCTCTCTTCCAAACTCGCCGAAAAAGAGAGAAAATGATGGAAAGGGAGCTCACCTAAACTTGTTTTGTGTCTTCCATGCCTCGCCGGAGCTCGCCGTCGCCGGACATCACTGGAAAATGGCCACTCAAACTTGTAGGCCGAACAGAACATCAAAAGAGAAGGGAAATAAGGAAACAAAGTGGAGAAGAATAATGGCTTAAAGAACAACAAGAAGTGAGGCTCACCTTCACAGTTGCCGTCCGCCGCTGCCGCCGCTCGTCGCCGGGGAGAGAAGGAGAAAACGGAGAAGGCGTGTGTGTGGGTTTGGAAGAGAACGAAAATGGGAGTGATGTTTAGGGAAGGAGAATCGCGGGGAAGGGAGAAGGAACCCACGGAGGCTTCCTTCTCCGCTGTCGCCGTTAATGGCGACCTCCAAGGCAGCCGACGAAAGTGGACAGGGAAAAGGAAGAGAGGAATCGGTGAGAAGGGAGGAGCAAGGAAGAATCTTGGGGAGCCAGTGGCGGTCGACACCGCCGTGTGGTTGCCGGAGGGAACAGACACGAAGAGGCTGAGGGAGGAGAGGAGAGAAATCGCAGGTGGGGGGGGGGTTTGCGGCGGCCAGGGCAAAAGTTTTTGGAGAGGAAGAAGGGAAGGTGAATATATATATATAGTTTAGGGAAAACTACAATTAACTACCCTATTGTTTATTCTTAATTATATTTCTTGCTCAAAAGTTTGCATATATATTATTTTTACTCTCTCTTTCTATCATACTATTTTCTAGATTTCAAAAATATTTGTTCATGTAAGTTTATAGCTCCAATTAATTCTTTTTACTATACTTATTTAAATCCCAAACTAACTGAGATTTAATATTCATAAATTGCCCAAAATATCATAAAGTCGTCCCTAAAACTTTAAATTTTCTAATTAACACCAATTGATTTCATATCATTCTATATTTAAAAATTTGGGATGTTACAATTCTACTCCACTTAAATAATTTCGTCCTCGAAATTAGTAGAAATTATCATTAGATACAACGAAAGGAACAGTCACTTCCACTGATAATCCTAGTTTGGGTGAGAGAAAGAAAAATTTGGAGATAATTTAGGAATATTGGAGTCATTAACACTGAGGATTCGTTGCCATAAGTGTCATCCATGTGACACCATAGAGTTGATATCAAGGAATTAGAAAAACTTTAAACATTCTCCTATGAGGTGTTGATCAAACTTTCCTAGAAATAGCAGTCAATTTTAACATATGAGAGATATTATCTTAGGATAAAGGTGAGATTACGGATACTACACCAATTCCCAGGTTCCTTTAGGGATTGAAAAGAGGTGAAATCAAGTCAGATTGACTTAAATGTATATAACCTTTGAACAAGGCTAGAAGTAATACGTAAGAAAACTAGGTGTCTAAATAACATTCTACACAAAATCACAATTAATCCTGTTATATGTGCAGCTTAATGAATATATTTGTCAAAAATCACAAAGCACAAGGTCCATTCTAATGCGAAATCTGATGCATAAAGCAGGAATGATGCAAGAGTCTTATACATAATTAGTTATAACCTGCACAGCAGCTCTAATGCACTAAATCCAGCGACCCATTCTTCAATTCATGGTCATGTAATTAGATAATTAAACGAGAGAATAATGGCTCAAGTCATAGCAAGATAAATTTTACTTCCCATTCATTTAAACTAAAATAAGGCATAAGACTGAAGAACCATTTAAACCAACACTAACCGAAAAAGTACAAGCATAATTTGGCCCTATAAAAATCATACATGCACATACACATGATTATCTCAATTTATTCAACACATAAGCATTTTGCAATTTATTCTATTTTCTTACTTATCCATTGATTCTAAATACACCATCAAAACAAAGCGATGATGTTTATGCATAAACAATTACTAAGCTTTTCTAACTCACATTCTCACTACACAATATCCATACAAAACAAATATACAACAGAACAACGATTTTAGTTAATTCATTTATCTAAGTAGAAGGAACTCAATTCATATATCAATCACAATTATGACTAACTGTCACAATTTCATAAGCAATTTGCTATAAATGAAATGAATTCAAAGTTCACATTCATAAACTTCTATCAACATTATAATTGTCTTTTCTAGTCTCAATTTTATGTTTTTCCCTTCACAAATCATAAATTATGCATTCATTGATATCTTACTTTATTGTAAATCAACATTACACATTTTATCATTTTTTTTCTTTCACTAGATTTCGGAAATCAAATAAATCAAAGAGGTTGAACTCCTTAGATGACATAATTGAGAATTTAAAGTTCCAAAATTTAACCAAGTCCATAAAATCCATACCATATACAACAAGTTAACTCATTATGAATTTTAGATAATCAATCATCCACTCAAGGAAAATAATTTCGTTCAAAACAAAATCAAATTACATTTATTAATAGGAATCATACTTCATAACCAATTTGTGACCAAATATCACAATTAATTATAGGGTAGTCAAATCACAATTCATGCAGCTCACGAGAATGATTCATGCAAAGTTACCACTTAGAATTCATGACATACTTCCTTAAAATAACCATCACATGCTAATATTATACTAAGTTTAATAGCATTATCACGTATAAACAAAACAATAATCAATCCAAATACATCCATTTCAACAATGATCATATGAAATAAAGTATAAAAGGAATCATCATCAACATTATACCAATAGTATTAGGCTACTAGTATCTTTACTAAGAACGTCGATAGCAGTTCATTGTATTCACAGTGATACATCAACACCATCCACTAATCCCATATTCGAATCCAACCTAATTCATTGTCCAAACAAACAAATAAAATCAATTTTAACAACTTTAATTACTTTAACACACATCGATATCTTTGTGATCAACCAACAAAAATTCACACAGACTAAAATCAATTCACATTTATAATAACAATTTACAATTTTAATAGAATTTCAATTAAAACAATCAAACAAACAAATTAATTTATCAGATAACCAAAAAGTTTTAAAAATAACTAAACAAGAACCAAGATCAACAATTATTATTTCACATTGTATTCATTATTAATTGTTATTTTCAAATTTCATTAATCCCTTTACCCAATAAGGTATCTCATGATGCCTCGACTATGATTATGGCCGGCACATAACTATATTCGAGACCCTAGAGAAGCATCCTTATTTCGTCATTCTTCCTAAATTCTTATACATATTAACATTATTTCGTTCTTCTTTCTATGTTCATCTCAATCTCTCCACAATACCTATTCAATTTCTCTTATCACTCTCTCCCTACCACGGGATGAGTGATAGTCCTCTCAAAAGGCCAGATATTCATGCACAGAAGGAAGGGAATACTAAGAATGTATATTGCCAATCTATATGCAATGTAGCACAGTCCTAGGTTATCGTATACCAAATACTGATAACCAAGTTGTAACATATTGTTACTAATTACCTAATTAATCAGTAATATTTAATTCAATTTATTAAGCTCTTTACTAACTATGATAGAAAAAGGAATTTCCATAATATTAATATCCCTATCATAGTTAGAAAAGATTATTCTAATCCTTTTATAATTTATCCATGATAGAAAAGAATAAACTAATACAACCTGAATACTATCATGGATAATTAATAGCTAACCATGTTAGAAAAGAATCACCTAACATGGTTAGAAAAATAAACAACCTAATGTTCAATAATATCAAATACATATAAATATATGCTTACTAACCATGTTAGAAAAGATTTGCCTAACATGGTTATTAAACAGAACTAATTGATATTGATAAATAAATATGTATACATGCGGAAGCAGATGCAGGCCTATACAAATTGGCAATATACAATTCAAAATAGTCTATATAACTACTACTACCTAATTCCCTTTCCTGATGTTTGCGCCTGTGCATGAATACCTGCAAAAATGTCAGTAATCGTGGGATGAGACAATTTGTCCCAGTAATCACCGCTTAACTCACTATAACAGTGAGATGTGTAACATTATGGTACTAATTACTTAATTAACCAATAATATCCATTTTAGACTAATAACCTCTTTACTAACTATGATAGAAAAAGGATTTCCATAATATCAATGTCCTATCATAGTTAGAAAAGGAATTTCCTAATGATTAAATATTATCCATGATAGAAAAGAATAAACTAATACAACACAGCTGCTATCATGGATAATTTATTGATAACCATGTTAGAAAGGATTTGTCTAACATGGTTAATAAACAAAACTAATTAATATTAAAAATAAATAGGTTTATATACATGCGGAAGCGAATGCAGACCTATAAATTGGCAATATACAATTCTAAATCAACTATACCAACTCTACTACCTAATTCCCTTCCTGAAGCTTGCGCCTGTGCATAAATACCTGCAAAAATGTCAGTAATCGTGGGATGAGACAATTTGTCCCAGTAATCACCGCTTAACTCACTATAACAGTGAGATGTGCGGTAGTAAGGGCGTCTAAAGGGTACCACAGTTCTAAAATCAATAATACATATAAATATTTCTCATTTCCTTTTATCCATCACTTAAATCCTTTTGTCACATCTCAAACAACTCAAATTTATCATCTCTACTTCCCATGTATCACTCAACATCCCTCACACTCACCTAAAGATGCATTGTGCCACCACGGTGCATTCAAGCATCTATTCTTCACTATATGATTTGACACTGTGTCCCTCTCCATAATGAGGGGACAATTTCCCTCTCTGGCAATCTCCAGAGAAGGAACCCTAATTCTGTTTTCCATTACAGAACGGGAACGGTTGGGCTCTCCACTGCCAAACAACCGTAGGGGCGGTTGGGCTCTTCAATGCCAAACAACCGTAGGTCACTTCTCTCAATAAGTCGACCTATGAACCCCGATCCAATCAATTCTAAAAAGGATCCTCTGTACAAATAACTGTCGATTGGCCTATCGACAGTTATCATCGCGCGATGGTACGTATAAAAACCAGTGTCATGCAATGCTCACAATAACTTATCAATATCACTTCCACAATATTCAATATCTCAATCACAATTTCCATCAATTTTTCAATTTCATCCAATATCTCCATCACAACAATTCCACTTCTTCCATCAACCTAAATATCACTATCCCTGACAATATACTATACACATCTCTCTCACCAGTATCTGAACATTATACCTATACTCATTCACATCATTCAAGGACAGTAACCACCACCAATCAGCATAATCAGCATAATATATAGATAATGAGTCAAATTCCTTTATACGAAAATATTCGCGTTTAAAAGGCACCCAATAGCCTATTTCATATAAAAATAGCTTTTCAAAGATAATATATATATAGAGGGTGAGAAAGGATTTAAGAAAATCCCAACTAACATCACCCTCAATGTTATAGTAAGGTTAAGTGTGATTACCTGTCGCCCTTTAGCAATTCACGCGATTTCTCAACCTTTCTTAATGTCACGGAAGCCTATTTGCCTCCACACCTATAATAATATAGAGCAAAATGATAAATTAATATCATTTCCACTTTATAGTACTTCAACGTCTCTCTCTCATATCCGCATTACTACCCAACCCCTTTTGTTCATAGTTTGTCCTGGGCAAGCAAATTAAAACACAATCCAATTTCACAAACAATAGTTTACATAATACAATTCAATCAAAAAAAAGACACTTGAGACAAGTGTGCTCTACACACACACATGGAAAAGAGAATCAAACCAATGACTATGCCTAAACAAGGCTCTAGATTTATTATACCCATGACTCATGCAATTGTTCCTTAATTGAAAGACTTATTTTAATTACTACAAATAGTCATATTAAATTTTATCAATACATGCATTTCTCGCAACTAATAAACCATCAAATCAGATTTCTAATTTAAGCATAAACTGAACATGTAGTGACCAATAATAGTCCTCTTCAGTTCAGCCCTAAAGAAAAGATGCACCACACTTTGAAACTCACATGTAATTCAGCACAAAAACTAACAGTCCCAAAGAACATTTTTAATAATACTCTAGCTTATCCTTAAACATAAATTCATCCAAAACAGAAAAGAATACAAAGATTCCACAACAACCAATATACAAATAATTCATTTTCATCAATAAAATCAAATTAAAACACATAATGTTACTAAAATTATGCTTTTGATCTTTCATGACTCAAAGGAATAGATTTCCTTAATACATTTCTCAATCATAGCCAATGGAAATCCATTCAGTCGCACATGCACATTCCAAAACAATACACAATCACTCACATATGTTATTGATTCAATATTAAAGTCCCGAAAACCCCAAAATGACAAAACTCAACCAAACAATCACACCTATACATATGCCATACAAATCATTAAAGCAATCAGGACAAACAACATCAATCACACCATTATATGTTCATTCTCAATTCAGCAGCCATAAATGAGAATAATCATTATTTACATTAGTTCAAAAACTGAAGAAAACCAAGGACCATCTTAAATCTATATGGGAACCATCACAAAGCTTCCTAGTTCAATTTCAGCATCAACACTTATTTACTAAACTTGAAACACAACATTAGATACCCATTATAGCATTACCCCTCACAGAGAAATAAGAACTTTCAGTAAACCATTGCAGAAAGGGAACAACAATTACATCAATTCCAGCAACATAGTCTTCTACATCCCAACTAAATCCTACTATCATAGATCACATACATGTCACACATTCTCCATTATGCCCGATTCAGCCAATGCAGTGAAATAGAAACAATAAATCATACAGCCAAGACCAATATCCCCACCAAAACAGAGAAGTGAAAAGGATTAAAAAAAAAAAGTTGGAACATATAGAACCTTCAAAATTTTCTTACATACAGTTGTAAGGACCAAGCCAAACAGAAAAGTTACAACAGCAAAAAGGACATATTCCCACTCACGAAACCAATTGAGGGTGCAAGCACTCAAATTAGAAATCCAAACAGCAAGAAACAAGTTTTACCTTTGTGTTAGTTCCTTATAATGCCTAGAAAACAAAATCATTTCAGATTTGAAAATCCCAAAGATTAAGGTTTTACACAATCTTCACAAAACCTTACTCAAACTTCAATTAATCGTTTAGGATACCCTAACTCCAAACTTAAGATGTTACTTAGATAATTTATAGTCCCAAAATCAAACCCTAATTTCGGACTCCCCTCCTTACACGTGAAAAAAACGAAGGAACAAGGTAAGAAATCGAAAGAGGAACTCACCATAACTTGACACCAAGGTGACACAACTAAAAGAAGCTCGCCGTCGGCCGGAAATCACCAGAAAACGACCATCACCCAAAAAGAACGAACAACAACTAGATATGAAAAGGAAAATGAGAACTAACATGGAATAGATACACGAATCGCAAAGTACAAGCCCAGGCCGAATCTTTACCTCATCTCCGCCGTCGTCCGCCGCTGTTCGTTGCCGTCCGAGCTCTCCGACGCCGAAAAAGAAGAACGATGGTGGAGAGAGGAGAAAACAAAGAGAGGAAATGGGAAGTGGGTTTGATGATAATGAGAATGGTGTGTTTGTGCAGGTTTGCTGGATTAAAGAAAAATGAAGAAGAGGAGAGCAAGAAGAAGAAGCCGATAAAGAAGGAGAAGAAAAACGAAGATGATGATGAAGATTGGGGGGGGGGGGGCGGACAGAAGAGGGAGTATATATATATATTTATATATATTTTAAAATGATTTAGGGAAAATCACCATTAACTCCCCTATTGTTTATTCTTAATTATATTTCTAACCCAAAAGTTTGTATATATTACTATTATGATCTAAATTCTAATTTTTACTTTTCATGAAAGTTTCTACCCCCAATTAATTCTTTTAATCATATTCCTTTAAATTTAAAATAATTAAGATTTATTGTCAATAAATCACCCCAAATCTCATAAATTCCTCCCTAAGACTTTTAATTCCCTTAATGACCCTCAAAAATTTTGAATTATCTTTAATTAAATTTTTGGGATGTTACAATTCTACCCCTCTTAAATAATTTCGTCCTCGAAATCAGTAGAATCTATCGTTAGATACAAAAAAAAATGGACGATTCCTTCAACAGATAATCCTAGTTGAGGGAGATAAAGAAAAAATTGGAGATAATTTAGGAATATTGGAGTCATTAACACTGAGGATTCGTTGCCATAAGTGTCATCCATGCGACACCATAGAGATGATATCGAGGAATTAGAAAAACTTTAAGCATTCTACTAGAAGTTGTTGATCGAAATTTCCTAGAAATAGCAGTCAAGTTCGATATATGAGAGATATTATCTTAGGATAAAGGTGAGGTTACGAATACTAACTCCAATTCCCAGGTTCGTTTAGGGATTGAAAAGAGGTGAAATCAAGTCAGATTGACGTAAATGTATATAACATTTTTAACAAGTCTAGAAGCACCACTTAAGAAAACTAGGAGTAGGATAAAATTCTACGCAAAATTTTAATTAATTCTGTCCTATTTGCCGCGTACTGAACAAATTTATCAAGAATCATAAAGCATCAGCAATACCAATACCCCTTCTAATGCAAATCTGATGCACAAAGCAAGAATGATGCAAGAATCTTGTACACAATTAGATCTTACCTATACATCAACTCTAAAATGTAATTAGTCCAGCAATAAATTCTTGAATTTATGGTCAAGTAATGGAAAATGAGAGCAAGTGTGCTCTAACGTATAGGAACCGACATGCATTCAATATGTCAACTTCAACAATTTCCAATAGCATTTGGGCTCCACTTCTCATTCCTTTAAACAAAACTAAAGCATAAGACTGAAGAACCATTTAAACTAACACTAAACGAAACAGTACAAGCAGAGTTTGGCCCTATAAAAATCATGCATGCACATATACATTTAATTATCTCAATTTATCCCACATATAAGCATTCACAATTTAATCTATTTTCTCACCTTTCCCTTTATTCTATATCCACTTTCAACGAGGCAATTATGTTTATGCATAAACAGATACTAAATTTTTCTAACTCACATTCTTATTCCACAGTATCTATACTAAAACAAATATATCACAGAAGCAGAGATTTAGTTATTTCATTTTTTTTTCCAAGTAAAGGAAACTCAATTCACATATCAATCACACATTTTACGAAAGCATTTTCTAATAGTAAGTCTCAAAGCATAAGGAAAAACAAACATTTCATTTTGAATCACCCAGCAATTTAACATACAATTTTAACACAATCATAACATTTCATATCAATTTTCCATACCGAACCATCCACATAGTCAAGATTCACAATTTTTAAAATTCTAACAAATACTCCTCATCTTAAAATCACCATTTCACAAACAACTTACCAGTCACATGTCAAGGTCTAAATAATAATCAACTAAAGCTATAGTTAGGTAATTAAACACCAAATACCTTTTAATCACAAATATATCAAACTATTTCAAGCAGATATCAATTAATACACCCACACATGTGTACAACCACAAATTATTGTATTAAATACACATATAAGCCCTAACTATAACACTAATACTAAACTCGCACTTAAATCCTACCGAACATTGACAATTAAGTACTTCAATCTTTAATAATTGGAGACTTTATGACACATTGAGTACAACCAATTTCAAACTTGTGGTTTACTTCCCAATAATATTTTGAACAAAGATTTGCACCAGGACAAAAAAAACAGAACTTCTCATGTACCTCCCTTCCAAACCAAGCATTATTAACTTGCCACTCACATTTTCACCTAACAGCACAATCAAATGTTGATCATAAAAAAAAACAAGATCAAGCAATCAAATTCACATCAACAACATCACTTTTATATTCATGAAAACATACCAAGCTCTTTTCAATTTACAAGTAACTTTGTGTCACATCCTAACCAACATTGTTTCATATTTAAGTTAAAGGATATAACGATAGGCAGAAAGTTCCGCAAATAATCCAGCTTAATTCATTATTGAAACAAACATATGAGCAAAATTCAGCTTTTATCAACATACTTTAACATGCATCAATATCTTTGAACTCACCTACAAAAATTCATTCAAACTGAAATTAACTTACAACTATAACTACAATTCACAAGTTCACCAACAATTATCAACTGCAAGCTTCTCATTCATATAGTATTAACAGTTAAATCCTTTCAATTACACAGTATTGATTGTAAAACTTTTCAATTTTCTACCATTAGCCACATAAAAATTCAGTTAAAAATCACTTTTGAACAAAAACTTACCTTTCGAAGAGATCCACCCATGAAGTAGTGAGGGCTACCAACATCTATTACTAAGGGGGCTGCTTCCAATCACTATATATAGTGAGGAAGCCTCCAGCCGCTTAATATAAATGGGCAACAACCTCTACTATCAATGATGGTGATCTCCAACCAACCAATAGAAAATAATAAAATAAACAATTCATTTGTAATAAGCGTTAGATAGAACAATTTAATCATTAATTAACAAATGCACCACCTATCAACAAAACAAAGCAAATAATACAACTAAATTAAACATTTACATACCCAATCAACATCAAAATAACAATTTTTAATAGAATTTCAATTAAAACAATCAAACAAGCAAGTTAGTTCATCAATTAACCAAACAATTTAACAAATAACCAAACAATTACCAAACAAAATACACAATTCTTATTTCACATTGTATTCTTCATTAATTGTTATTCTCAACTTTCAATAATCCCTTAACCCAATAAGGTATCTCATGATGCCTCGACTATAGTTATGGCTAGCACATAACTATGCTCGAGACCCCAGAGAATCATCCTTATTTCGTTATTCTTCCTAAATTCTTATTAGTATCTGTTTATTTCATTATTCTTTCTATATTCTTCTCAATCTCTCCACATTACCTATTCAATTGCACTTATCACTCTCTCCCCACCACGGGATGAGCGATATTCCTCTCAAAGGCAGATATTCATGCACATAAGGAAGGGAATACCAAGTATGTATATTGCCAATCTATATGCAATACAACACAGTCCAGGGTTATCGTATACCAAATACTGATAACCAAGTTGTAACATTATGTTACTAATTACTTAATTAACCAATAATATCCATTTTAGACTAATAACCTCTTTACTAACTATGATAGAAAAAGGATTTCCATAATATCAATGTCCTATCATAGTTAGAAAAGGAATTTCCTAATGATTAAATATTATCCAT
Organism: Mimosa pudica; assembly: GCA_029929735.1. Lineage (NCBI taxonomy): Eukaryota > Viridiplantae > Streptophyta > Magnoliopsida > Fabales > Fabaceae > Mimosa > Mimosa pudica. The sequence goes on along the minus strand of JAKELP010000017.1, from coordinate 2,178,552 downwards.
GATAGAAAAGAATAAACTAATACAACACAGCTGCTATCATGGATAATTTATTGATAACCATGTTAGAAAGGATTTGTCTAACATGGTTAATAAACAAAACTAATTAATATTAAAAATAAATAGGTTTATATACATGCGGAAGCGAATGCAGACCTATAAATTGGCAATATACAATTCTAAATCAACTATACCAACTCTACTACCTAATTCCCTTCCTGAAGCTTGCGCCTGTGTATAAATACCTGCAAAAATGTCAGTAATCGTGGGATGAGACAATTTGTCCCAGTAATCACCGCTTAACTCACTATAACAGTGAGATGTGCGGTAGTAAGGGCGTCTAAAGGGTACCACAGTTCTAAAATCAATAATACATATAAATATTTCTCATTTCCTTTCATCCATCACTTAAATCCTTTTGTCACATCTCAAACAACTCAAATTTATCATCTCTACTTCCCATGTATCACTTAACATCCCTCACACTCACCTAAAGATGCATTGTGCCACCACGGTGCATTCAAGCATCTATTCTTCACTATATGATTTGACACTGTGTCCCTCTCCATAATGAGGGGACAATTTCCCTCTCTGGCAATCTCCAGAGAAGGAACCCCAATTCTGTTTTCCATTACAGAACGGGAACGGTTGGGCTCTCCACTGCCAAACAACCGTAGGGGCGGTTGGGCTCTTCAATGCCAAACAACCGTAGGTCACTTCTCTCAATAAGTCGACCTATGAACCCCGATCCAATCAATTCTAAAAAGGATCCTCTGTACAAATAACTGTCGATTGGCCTATCGACAGTTATCATCGCGCGATGGTACGTATAAAAACCAGTGTCATGCAATGCTCACAATAACTTATCAATATCACTTCCACAATATTCAATATCTCAATCACAATTTCCATCAATTTTTCAATTTCATCCAATATCTCCATCACAACAATTCCACTCCTTCCATCAACCTAAATATCACTATCCCTGACAATATACTATACACATCTCTCTCACCAGTATCTGAACATTATACCTATACTCATTCACATCATTCAAGGACAGTAACCACCACCAATCAGCATAATCAGCATAATATATAGATAATGAGTCAAATTCCTTTATACGAAAATATTCGCGTTTAAAAGGCACCCAATAGCCTATTTCAAATAAAAATAGCTTTTCAAAGATAATATATATATAGAGGGTGAGAAAGTATTTAAGAAAATCCCAACTAACATCACCCTCAATGTTATAGTAAGGTTAAGTGTGATTACCTGTCGCCCTTTAGCAATTCACGCGATTTCTCAACCTTTCTTAATGTCACGGAAGCCTATTTGCCTCCACACCTATAATAATATAGAGCAAAATGATAAATTAATATCATTTCCACTTTATAGTACTTCAACGTCTCTCTCTCATATCCGCATTACTACCCGACCCCTTTTGTTCATAGTTTGTCCTGGGCAAGCAAATTCAAACACAATCCAATTTCACAAACAATAGTTTACATAATACAATTCAATCAAAAAAAAGACACTTGAGACAAGTGTGCTCTACACACACACATGGAAAAGAGAATCAAACCAATGACTATGCCTAAACAAGGCTCTAGATTTATTATACCCATGACTCATGCAATTGTTCCTTAATTGAAAGACTTATTTTAATTACTACAAATAGTCATATTAAATTTTATCAATACATGCATTTCTCGCAACTAATAAACCATCAAATCAGATTTCTAATTCAAGCATAAACTGAACATGTAGTGACCAATAATAGTCCTCTTCAGTTCAGCCCTAAAGAAAAGAAGTACCAAACTTTGAAACTCACATGTAATTCAGCACAAAAACTAACAGTCCCAAAGAACATTTTTAATAATACTCTAGCTTATCCTTAAACATAAATTCATCCAAAACAGAAAAGAATACAAAGATTCCACAACAACCAATATACAAATAATTCATTTTCATCAATAAAATCAAATTAAAACACATAATGTTACTAAAATTATGCTTTTGATCTTTCATGACTCAAAGGAATAGATTTCCTTAATACATTTCTCAATCATAGCCAATGGAAATCCATTCAGTCGCACATGCACATTCCAAAACAATACACAATCACTCACATATGTTATTGATTCAATATTAAAGTCCCGAAAACCCCAAAATGACAAAACTCAACCAAACAATCACACCTATACATATGCCATACAAATCATTAAAGCAATCAGGACAAACAACATCAATCACACCATTATATGTTCATTCTCAATTCAGCAGCCATAAATGAGAATAATCATTATTTACATTAGTTCAAAAACTGAAGAAAACCAAGGACCATCTTAAATCTATATGGGAACCATCACAAAGCTTCCTAGTTCAATTTCAGCATCAACACTTATTTACTAAACTTGAAACACAACATTAGATACCCATTATAGCATTACCCCTCACAGAGAAATAAGAACTTTCAGTAAACCATTGCAGAAAGGGAACAACAATTACATCAATTCCAGCAACATAGTCTTCTACATCCCAACTAAATCCTACTATCATAGATCACATACATGTCACACATTCTCCATTATGCCCGATTCAGCCAATGCAGTGAAATAGAAACAATAAATCATACAGCCAAGACCAATATCCCCACCAAAACAGAGAAGTGAAAAGGATTAAAAAAAAAAGTTGGAACATATAGAACCTTCAAAATTTTCTTACATACAGTTGTAAGGACCATTTATATTATACTTCACATAAATTCTTTCATACCTATAAATTCCCAAGCCAAACAGAAAAGTTACAACAGCAAAAAGGACATATTCCCACTCACGAAACCAATTGAGGGTGCAAGCACTCAAATTAGAAATCCAAACAGCAAGAAACAAGTTTTACCTTTGTGTTAGTTCCTTATAATGCCTAGAAAACAAAATCATTTCAGATTTGAAAATCCCAAAGATTAAGGTTTTACACAATCTTCACAAAACCTTACTCAAACTTCAATTAATCGTTTAGGATACCCTAACTCCAAACTTAAGATGTTACTTAGATAATTTATAGTCCCAAAATCAAACCCTAATTTCGGACTCCCCTCCTTACACGTGAAAAAAACGAAGGAACAAGGTAAGAAATCGAAAGAGGAACTCACCATAACTTGACACCAAGGTGACACAACTAAAAGAAGCTCGCCGTCGGCCGGAAATCACCAGAAAACGACCACCACCCAAAAAGAACGAACAACAACTAGATATGAAAAGGAAAATGAGAACTAACATGGAATAGATACACGAATCGCAAAGTACAAGCCCAGGCCGAATCTTTACCTCATCTCCGCCGTCGTCCGCCGCTGTTCGTTGCCGTCCGAGCTCTCCGACGCCGAAAAAGAAGAACGATGGTGGAGAGAGGAGAAAACAAAGAGAGGAAATGGGAAGTGGGTTTGATGATGATGAGAATGGTGTGTTTGTGCAGGTTTGCTGGATTAAAGAAAAATGAAGAAGAGGAGAGCAAGAAGAAGAAGCCGATGAAGAAGGAGAAGAAAAACGAAGATGATGATGAAGATTGGGGGGGGGGCGGACAGAAGAGGGAGTATATATATATATTTATATATATTTTAAAATGATTTAGGGAAAATCACCATTAACTCCCCTATTGTTTATTCTTAATTATATTTCTAACCCAAAAGTTTGTATATATTACTATTATGATCTAAATTCTAATTTTTACTTTTCATGAAAGTTTCTACCCCCAATTAATTCTTTTAATCATATTCCTTTAAATTTAAAATAATTAAGATTTATTGTCAATAAATCACCCCAAATCTCATAAATTCCTCCCTAAGACTTTTAATTCCCTTAATGACCCTCAAAAATTTTGAATTATCTTTAATTAAATTTTTGGGATGTTACAAGATGTGCGGTAGCGAGGGCGTCTAATGGGTACCACAGTTTTAAAATCAATAATATATATATATATATATATATATATATATATATATATATATATATATATATATATTTCTCATTTCCTTTCATCCATCACTTAATACCTTCTGTCCCGTCTCAATCAACTCAAATTTCATCTTTCCAAACGCATGTACAATCCCTGGTGCTCTACTCATGGCATCCCGGAGGCACTACACTCGAGCTCTATATATATATATATATATATATATATATATATATATATATATTCTAAATGAGTTGACACTGTGCCCCTCTCAAAAGTGAGGGGGCAATTTCCCTCTCTGGTAAGCCCATGGGAGGGAAACCCCAATCTGTCTCCAATCAGAAAGGGAGCAATCCCTGTCTCCAATCATAAGACTGCTGGTCACAGTCTCCAATCTGTTGACCAATGGTCACAGTCTCCAATCTGTTGACCCGTACAAATAACCGTTGATTGGCCTATCGAACGGTTATCATCGCGCGATGGTACATATGTCTCAGTGTCATGCAATGTCCACAATATCCTTTTCAATATCTCACAATATTCAACATATAAATCACCATTTCCTTTCAATATCACCATTTCCTTTCAATATCACCATTTCCTTTCAATATCACCATTTCCTTTCAATATCACCATTTCATTCACAACCATTCAATTTCTTCCCTCCACCTACTATCATTATCCCTAACCAAGTACTACATAAATCCCTCACAAATCTCAAACTCAACAATTCACGCCCTTTCAAACCACAATCCTTTTTAATCAGAATATGGTACCTGTATGTCATACTATTCAAGAACTACCACCACCACCAGGATAATATATATAAAAATGTAAATCAATCATTTATATAAAAATAATCGTGGTTGAAAGGCACCCGATAGCCTATTTTGTATAAAAATAATCTTTTAAAGATAATATATATATAGAGGGTGAGAAGGGATTTTACAAAATCCCCAACTAACGTCACCCTCAATGTTATAGCAAGGTTAAGGGTGATTACCTGTCGCCCTTAGCACTCTGACGTTCTTCCTTACCATTTCTCGTGGATTTCCTCCAAATACTTTCTCTTAGTTCCTCCTATAAGGATAGGATATAAAATGATAAATTAATATCATTTTCACTTTATAACATTTTAACGTCTCTCTCGTATTCCATATTACTACCCAACCCTTTCTTCTTTTACAATATCTTATGAAGTATTTTCATTATTGTTTAGTTTTAGTATCTATAACAATCATAATCAAAATCCAATTATAAACAAACAACCTTCATATCACCAACGACAAAAGTCCAACAACAAACACAATAAATCATAATTTAAAGCAATCCAAGAACAAGGCAATAGGATTTTTAATCAAGTGAAGACCAATGATTTTATCACAGAAAATAACAGTACAAGAATAGGGGTTTTGCTTAACTTATTTACAATAGAACAAAACTACCACAAACATTAACAATATCTCATCAGGGTTTCCAAAACAAGAATAGAATACCCTTAGTCATTAACTATTCGTTTAGCCTAAATAATAGTTCACAACTATTATATTCCTCTATTTTGTTTAACCATATATCCATTGAGAAATCAAACTAACATCGACCAAATGTCTTCCTAAGCTTTAGATTTCAAGATTTAACACATCCTGCCCAATACTCTAACTTCATTGTTTTATGAGTTAGTTAGCCCAAGTAAATATTAAAACGACAAGACCCCTAATAATTATGCAAATTAAAATTAGATTTTCAATCAGTTTTACAGAATTTAAGTAAAACTTATCTCACATCCAACTATTCAAAGATTTCAAGTTGAATAACAAGATGAACAACCTATACACATTCCCCCAACATAATGTCATAAAGGCAAATTCAAACTTATCAAACTTTACACTTTATTTCATAACTTCAAGAATCACACTAATTGGAATTAAAGAAAGACTTGACAACCTTTGGCTATCATTGTTACGGAAACTACGCACATGCATAATAATAGATACCTCAAGTAGTCACATATACAATTAACACATACCACCATGATTAAAATTACTCCTTTAGAGTTCTTAAATTCTGAATGACCTTTAATCTAATTAACCTTAAACTCGCATTACCATTTAAATTCAAATTTAATCATCAAGTTGAAGAGTAATTTTTTTTTTTGCAAACAAGCATCAATAGCCAGAACAGAACACCTCAAAACATAGCAAGAAAGTAATGCTTCTCAAGCACACATCCAAGAATCAACTTCCCCTAAATCTATTTGATCACTATAGAAGCAATGATACAAGTTTTTAATATCATTTCACTGCACACTTGCAATCACAGCAGCTCCATATTCAATCAAACCATAACTTATAATAAAATCATATTAACCCAAGCTTCCACATTTATATCTCACATAATGCTAATTTCATAACATAAAGTAATGACTTGTTTAAAATTTTTAAGCCCCAAAATCACCATCAAACACTAATATCTGTAACAAGTCAAGGCATAAATCCATTGGAAAGAAAGAACAATAAACTGTCAATTGGAAAAATACACTCAAACAGAAAAACACACGCATATACAGCCCTGTACCACAAAAAGCTGAGCAGAGAAAAGAATCAAATTCTCTGAGCCACACAACAGCAGAACCACCAGACATGCACTACAATAATCCATCTTTAATAAAGTTTGTATCTTGCTAAATTTTAGGGGATTGTTAAAACCCTAATTCTGACCCCATCTCAAACTCACTCCAAATTGCAATATCAGAGTTAGAAATTGGAAGCAAACAGTCACCTGAATTCAAAATCAAGCTTGAATGCATAACAGGGACAAAATAACTAAGGAAAATTGTAAATAAACCATACACTTGTCTGCACACTTAGCTAACATTTAAAATCTTCCTTTTCCTATATTAAATTAAAAAATTTTGAGACATGGTACCAGAATCCAAACGGTTCATGGGAAAGAAAAGAACCAGAATTTGCAACAACATGGAACTACACACTGAAGCACAAGCCACTGTCTTCAAACTTGATGCAACAAGAATCAAAGTTAAAGGTCCACTTTCAACTATTTGACAACTCATAATCTCAAAACCTAAATCAAACCCTAACCAGCCTCTCTTCCAAACTCGCCGAAAAAGAGAGAAAATGATGGAAAGGGAGCTCACCTAAACTTGTTTTGTGTCTTCCATGCCTCGCCGGAGCTCGCCGTCGCCGGACATCACCGGAAAATGGCCACTCAAACTTGTAGGCCGAACAGAACATCAAAAGAGAAGGGAAATAAGGAAACAAAGTGGAGAAGAATAATGGCTTAAAGAACAACAAGAAGTGAGGCTCACCTTCACAGTTGCCGTCCGCCGCTGCCGCCGCTCGTCGCCGGGGAGAGAAGGAGAAAACGGAGAAGGCGTGTGTGTGGGTTTGGAAGAGAACGAAAATGGGAGTGATGTTTAGGGAAGGAGAATCGCGGGGAAGGGAGAAGGAACCCACGGCGGCTTCCTTCTCCGCTGTCGCCGTTAACGGCGACCTCCAAGGCAGCCGACGAAAGTGGACAGGGAAAAGGAAGAGAGGAATCGGTGAGAAGGGAGGAGCAAGGAAGAATCTTGGGGAGCCAGTGGCGGTCGACACCGCCGTGTGATTGCCGGAGGGAACAGACACGAAGAGGCTGAGGGAGGAGAGGAGAGAAATCGCAGGTGGGGGGGTGGTTTGCGGCGGCCAGGGCAAAAGTTTTTGGAGAGGAAGAAGGGAAGGTGAATATATATATATAGTTTAGGGAAAACTACAATTAACTACCCTATTGTTTATTCTTAATTATATTTCTTGCCCAAAAGTTTGCATATATATTATTTTTACTCTCTCTTTCTATCATACTATTTTCTAGATTTCAAAAATATTTGTTCATGTAAGTTTATAGCTCCAATTAATTCTTTTTACTATACTTATTTAAATCCCAAACTAACTGAGATTTAATATTCATAAATTGCCCAAAATATCATAAAGTCGTCCCTAAAACTTTAAATTTTCTAATTAACACCAATTGATTTCATATCATTCTATATTTAAAAATTTGGGATGTTACAAAAAGTGCTTTGGGTATATGGGAGACTGATTTTTAATCTTGAAGGCTATTGCTTAAGCAAAGTCCCTGTTGTTGTATTGTTATTTCTTTAAATTGGAATTGGTTTAGTGTGATAGTTGTTTAACATACTTGCGGGTGTCGTTATAATCAAATTATTGATTTTTGTTTTCATTCTTTATTGAGTTTTGACAGCTTGAATTAGATAAGAAAATAGATTATAATTAATAAGATGAATTGTGATGCTAAAGGACACTGGCTACACAATGATCAAAATGATTTTTGGTAAAAGTACATATTATAAAAAGGTTTGGTAGCATATTAGGATTTGAGAGAGATATTATTTAATTTATAACTTAGAATTGTTATTAATTTACTATTATTACATGGTGTAATGATAGGAAAATATAGTGATAGATATATATTTCTGAAGGAATGATAAAGAAAAAGGGGAAAAATAGTAGTGCTAAAGGCCGCAGGTAACCACTCTTACTTGACTATAACATTGAGACTCATGTTAGTCCATATTTTTAAATCCCTTTTTATCTATGAATGTATAAGGCTTTTAAAGTTATTTTGATAATAAAAAAGGTTATTGGGTGCCTCTCAACAACAACTATTTTCATACAACGATTTTGACTTGTATTTATAGTATCTTGTTGATGGAATTTGAATGAGCATTGGATGTTGCATGACTTGTATTATATATAAGTAGCATCGCGCGATGTAACTGTTCGATAAGCGCAATTAACAGTTCTTTGTCATGAACTTCCTAATTAGAGATAGGGAATCATTGGTCAACTGACTAGAGATAGTGATTAGCAGTCTATCTGATTAGAGACAGTGGTCACTCCAATTTTGATAACAAAGAGATTGGGATTCCCACCTGATTAGAGACAGGGGAATGCCTTCTTGATTAAGAGACATGAGGCACAGTATCATACATGTTTATTTTTGGATGTTTGGTGATGAAAAGTTTATTTTTAAAAGGGTTAAAGTGCCAAAATGTCCATGTAATTGTCACAAAGGTGCAAAAATAGCCATATTAAAGTTTTTAAAGCAAGACTGCCCACCAAATTTCATAACTGGGGCAATAATGCCCATGACAGATAATTTTTTACTTTTTCACTTATCATCCTCTGCCGCGTCATTATCACACAAGGGCAAATAAATACATAAGTTTGCCACATGTTTTAGTGAAAGATAAATCGGCAGACGATTATGCGTCAGTAAGTCAAAAATTAACTATGATGAGTATTTTTGCCACAATTTTGAAATTTGTTGTGCAATTTTGCTCCAAAAAATTTTAGATGACTATTTTTGAAACTTCGTGACAATTACATGGACATTTTTGCACTTGAGCCCTTTTTAAAATTGTAGTACCCATTAGGCGCTCTGACCACACTTCTTACTTTTATAGTGAGTTAAGTGTTGGTTACTAAGACAAGTTGTCTCACCCCAAGTTTGTTGACATTTTTGGAGGTGATCATACACAAGCGCACACATAAAAAAGGGGAATATGTTAAAATAGTAGGTTATTTGGAATGTATATTGCCAACATTTATGCTTGCACTCACTTCCACATTTTGTATATTAGTTAATTATTTAGCTATCGAGTAGTGATGTTTATTAACACTGTTAAATTAAATCTTTCTAACATAGTTAGCTATTAATGATCTATAATACTCATATTGTATTAGGAAACTCATTTTTATCATGGATAATACATAAATAATTAGAAAGTTCTTTTTCTAACTATGATAAGGATATTGACATTATGGATAGTCATTTTTCTATCATAATATGCAAAGTAATTATTGATTACGGTTAATGATATGGGATAATCAGAAATTAGTAAGGAGATTGTTACAGTTAGCATATTAGATACAGTTTATTGTTTATTGTGTAAATTGATATTTGGATAACTGTGCATTGGCCGAAATTATATTTAACCCTTAAATTTATTAGGGCGAAAGCCCAAAAAGGATACTCCTTCTGTTCCTAAATATAAGATCACTTTTGAATTTCAATTTGTTCCTAAATATAAGATCTTCACTTTCTAACTTTCCCTAACTTTTTCCCAAATTAACCTCAATGATGTTTATCTATTCTAACAAGTAAGATTAGGAGAGTGAGGAAAAAATATATATAGTTGAGATAAATTGGTAATATCATGTGTTAATAACAAACTTAACTAACTTCCTTAATCTACTCAAATTAGGAAAAGTGATCTTATATTTAGGAAAGGAGGAATCACATAAGTATTGGTCAAAGAACAAAAAATAGTACATAATAAAGGTCTGATGTTAGAACACTCCCCCTTACACTTTGTAAGAAATTATAATTCCCTGGTTCTAAGTCCCAAGACTTAGAAGCAACCTTCAATAATAAAGGATTTCAAATACATGTTCTCTTTAAGAACATATTATGATAAACACTGATGTACAATGTGTAACATACTGTTACTAATTCCCTGATTAATTCAATAATATCTTCACTAATGTAACATACTGTTACTAATTCCCTGATTAATTCAATAATACCTTCACTAACTATGATAGAAAAATGATTTCCATAGTATCAATAAATCTATCATAGTTAGAAAAAGAATTTCCTAATAATATTCACTATCCATGATAGAAAAGAATTTTCTAATATAACCTGAACACTATCATGGATAATTAATAGCTAACCATGTTAGAAAGAATCACCTAACATGGTTAGAAAAAGAAGCGACCTATTACAATTCTCCAATTAACCATTAATATCAATACAAATAAAAATATGCGGAAGCGAATGCAGACCTATACATTTTGGCAATATACATGTCTAAATAATTTATACAACCTTTGAAACATAATTCCCTTTCATGACGCTCGCGCCTGTGCATGATCACCTGCAAAAATGTAAGTAATCGTGGGGTGAGACAACTTGTCTCAGTAATCTACTACTTAACTCACTATAACAGTGAGATGTGCGATAGTAAGGGCGTCTAAAGGGTACCACAATTTTTAAAATCACTATATATATATATATATATATATATATGAGAATCAAGTCTCCATCCATAAACCATTCCAAGCCCTCTGTCACATCCAAAACAAATCAAGTCCATCCTTACTACTTTTCAAAAATCACTCTCAACCCCTCAATCAAATTCCACATCTATAAACTTCACCATCCAATCCTCAGTTCATGTTTTCCTTACTGAAATTCTCATTCATGCCTTTCTCAAATCCCATTTCTCAGCTCACACGCATGTACAATCCCTGGTGCTCTACACATGCCATCCCGGAGGCACTACACTCGAGCTCTACATATATATATATTCTAAATGAGTTGACACTGTGCCCCTCTCAAAAGTGAGAGGGCAATTTCCCTCTCTGGTAACCCCATGAGAGGGAAACCCCAATCTGTCTCCAATCAGAAAGGGAGCAGTTCCTGTCTCCAATCAGAAAACTGCTGGTCACAGTCTCCAATCTGTTGACCAATGGCCACAGTCTCCAATCTGTCGACCCGTACAAATAACCGTTGATTGGCCTATCAATCGGTTATCATCGCGCGATGGTACCTATATCTCAGTGTCATGCAATGATTACAATACCTTTCAATATTTCAATATCACATCAACGTCCAGCACTTCCACAATTCCCTTCAATATCACAATGTCAACATTTCAATATTTTCCCTCAACTTACTCCCCAACATCTCAAATTCAACATTTAATTCTCTTATTTCTACATAACCTTTCCAATGTCACTATCAGAACACTCCACATGTGTAAATGTCACACCATTCCAGGATTTTCACCACAACTAAACAGTACTACATATATAAGGTGTCAAAATTCTTTATACGAAAATAATCGTGTTTAAAAGGCACCCGATAGCCTATTTTTTTATAAAAATAACTTTTAAAGATTTTGAGGGCTAGAAAGGATTTTGAAAATCCAAACTAACGTCACCCTCAATGTTATAGTAAGGTAAGAGTGATTACCTGTCGCCCTTAGCACTCCACTGCCTTCCTTACCATTTCCTTTAGAACTTCCAAGTACTTTCCTCTTAATCCCTCCTATTATTACACAAAGTAATAATAGTCATAAACATTTATTCTTATATATATGATTACTGAATAAAGTCACTCACAAACCTACATTCTACCCAAACCCCTTTCTTTTACTTGTCCTATACATGCATTCCAAACACAATTCAAATTCAATAACAGAATTCACATAATGTCATCCAAATCAGAAACAGATAATTGAGACAAAATAAACAGAATGGAGCAACTCTATAGTATCACATCAATTCATGAATTAAATCACCCTTGTTTCCTCAATCATTATTTCACATCTATAAGTTCATCACTACAACCTAATAACATCCATTAGCCATTATATTCCTCAAGCATCTATCACTTGCAAAGTCAAATAATATCGTATTCAAAATTAAAAAGGACGAAGTCTAAACTACTACTTCAGTCATCTAATCAATACACCATCACAATCAAGCACTGCATTTATAAATTCAAAAGTAGTTAAAACTATTTCAATCACTTCCCCATGCATTCTGTTATAGCATATCCACTTATACACTTCCAAATCAACCTCAAATCTGCCCAACAACCAGTATGCATTCAACAGCATTCCAGAAAGTTTAACAAAAGACTGGCGACATAATCACACAGGATCTTGGATAATAAAGCCCCAAGAGACAAGTTAAAAATCATTTTATAATGTCAAGTTCAATGTGCGTCAAAATCATCAACATCATCAATTCCTTTTATGTATATTAGTTGTAAGGTATAAATAAAGAAATGGAAAGACATTGTCATGTATCAATCCATTCCTAATCTTAGAATCATGGAATTGCCAAATAATAAACACCCATACAAGTGCTCCTTTGAGCAACATCTAGAGAAGATGGTGAAATCTGAAAAATTCCAAAACAACAAGAAATCTAAACATCTACTTCCCTATATTAACTATTTAAAATGCTTAAACATACTACTTATTATTTCGTTTCCTAATCCCTTCAGTTTTCATGTACAGCCTAATCAAGCATGTTCAAACATCCAACAAAACAGAAAATATTATTCACATTCGATCCTATAAAGCTAAATACACACCAGAAAAGGAGTGAAAGATGTTTACTCATGATCGTTTCTCAAGTACTTGATATATAGTAATGTGCCTATTTAAACAGCACATAGCAAATTATTCCTTCTTATTTCATTATCCTGGCCAATTGGCACAAAAAACAACATAAAGATAATAAATTCCTAATTCGGAGCTAACATTCACAAACTTTCACTTCCTATTTACCGTATAAAAGCCGACAGAACCAGGAGCAATAGAGCTGAGCAAACCAATTTACCCACATACAAGGCCAAATTCTCATTCCTCTTTACTAGCAAAGGATTAGCAACATAATCCTTAACAACAATCCAGAGATTATAGGGAACAAACAAGTAAATTTAGTTCCATTAGCATTATAATCAATACGAATTGAACTTGTAACCCCAAAGTCAACAGCACCAACAAAACCTGAACAAAAACTGTAAATTCAACTTGGTTTCCCTTCACTTCAACCACCACAAAAATCAAAGCACGAGCTTCACTCAAATGGGTGTAAGAACCCTTATAATTTCGATTAATCATAACCCTTGAACATAACAACTTTACATGTTACATCAATAATTCTTTCCTATTGCTTGGCCGAGCATAACAAAGGCAAGAAAGGAGATGGCCAGCCCTACTCATACACACCAATCACATTTAAATTCACAATTATACAAGCAATTTCAAACTCAACCAAGCAGAGAGAGAGTAACAGAGTTTCAAAACCCCATTCACAATTTTAAAAAAACATGCAACATAAAACAACACGCAAGAACAATAGAAACTTCATCAAACCAACCATATTATACAAGCAATCAGTTTCATACACCATTTTTCGGTCCAGAACCCCACTCTCAAACGAACTCAGGATGAATGTCGCTCAAAAACTTGAAGAACAGAAGGGTAAAACGGAAAGGAAACTCACCTAAGTTGGACCCGAGCTTGACAGTCCGGGCGGCGGCCATCTCCGCCGTGTTTCTCACTGAGTCTCGCCGGAAATGAAGGAGGGCGGAGCTAACTAGGTGAACAAACGAAAACAGTGAGGAAAACGGAGGAGAAAGGAGATGTAACATGAAGAACCAAAGGAAATCAGCAAAGCTCACCTCTCACCACCGCCGACCACCGCGTTCGCCGGAAAAAGTTGAAGAAAAATGAGGAAGAACAAAGGAGATTGAGTTAAATAGAAGAAGAGGGGTTCAGTTTAAGAGGAGAGGAAAGGAATTGAGGGAGGCCGCGCCGGATCCGCCTCTGCTGGGTGCCGCCGTTCGTCGACGGCTTTCAGGCGGAGGGGAGGAGAAAACGAAGGAAGGAGAAGAAGGCGTGTTGGTGGAGGGGGCCGCCGTCGCCGTCGGCTCCCTTGGTGGCGGCGAGCATACAAGGACAGAGGGAGGTCGAGAGTGAGGCGGAGGAAGAAAATGAAAGAAGTAAGGGGAGGGGGTGTGCCGTCGGGTTTTGAGGAAGGGAGGAGGAAGGAGAGGAAGGGAAAATTACGGTTCTGCCCCTGAAGTTTCTTTCCTTTTCAATTTAGCCCCTCTTCAAACTTTATAATTAGGAATTTAACCCATTTTCAACAACAATGCTCAATGAAATTAATAACATTTTTCCATTATAATTTAGTTTAGACTTCCAAGTATTTTTCATACAACTACTAACTCCAAATAAATCCTTTAACTATATTTCTTTAATTCCAAAGTTTTACGATTTAATATCAATAAATCATCCCAAACCTCATAAATCCCTCCCTAAAGCTCTAAGTTTCCTAAATTACATCACAATAATTTCTTATTATCCTTAATTAAAATTTGGGATGTTACACAATGAAATCTCTCACACTCACATATAGAGAAATAATTACAACTTAAAGTTCTTTGAGTGTTGGAAGTAGATAGAAATGGTTAATGGACTTCAATCCAGAAAGGTTTTGTAAACGTTCTCTCTGATTTTTCTGCCTACATTTTGTGTATTTGTATCTTTGAGAAATCTTGCTATTGCGATTCGCCTGTTGGCTCTCTTGAATTTAGTCCATGTCTTTTAATGTTACTTCATCATTGTACAGGGCTAGTTTAGGTAGAGGTACAATGGGTTTTACCGAATATAGCAATATGAACATTCCAATGTGTCTAATGGCTAAAAATTATTCTTGTCAGATGGGTTGTACTTGCAGCAGGATTTGAAAACTTCGTGCCAAATGTCTATTGCTAAGTACTTGTAATCTTAGTTATATGTGAGTAAAGTATACCGATAGCATGTAAAATATAGAGATAGATGTGCTTTATCGATTCAAAGTATGGATATCTCTTATCAGATTACAAATGTTATATTGATGTCTCTATTCATTTATGGATGTATGCTCAGTTATCTATAACTTATCGCTAATTTATGTCTCTGACCCTTTAAGTTTCTAAGCATCTCTATCGATAGCTAATGTTCTTGGATCGATATATGATCCCTTATCTATAGGGTATAGCTAAGTTATATAGCTAACTCAACACTTACTATCGATGTCTAAGAGGCTTCTATCGATAGATAACCATTTATCTCAAGGATATCTCAAAGTCTCTTACTTTCAAGGCTTATCTATCGATACTTAATCACTTTTCTATCGATATATGTTTAATTTTTTGTTAGATAAGTTTTGTTTATGAATAATTCAAGTATTTCTATGGATAGATCTTCCTTATCTATGGATAGTTCAAGTATATGTCTATGGATAGATCTTCTTTGTCTATGTGTCCTTTAGACAGACAACCATTTATATATGCGTCCTATGGATAGATAACCATTTATCTATAGATAACTCCAAGTCCATTAAGATTATGATTCTAAGTATATCAAAACGCATGATTCTAATATTCACTCACTTTCTAATGATGATAAAGACATGAATGAATACCTTAGGCACTTAAGAACAAATATGAAAAATGCAATGACTTACTGATAAATATTGTACAGTTAAAGTAAGATGTGAATCATGCAAGTGTAATGTAAGTGTTACATATCAAGTCATCATCAAAACTTAATATTTTAAAAAATAGTTATGATGTTGAAAATAATTCAATGAGCCCTATAATGATCAAAGAATATTCCACGTATTTTAATTCATTTTTTAAAAAAAGAAAAGAAAACAACTTCACTTCCTCAAAGGGTTTATTACCCTATAGGGACTATGAAGTATCCAATAATTGAGAATGCAAGACACTACACAACTAATGGTTTTTTTTTTATTAATCACCGCACGGTTTGATCCGGACTCGAGGGGTAGGAGTGTTGCCCACATAGGCAAGGTTGTCCTCTCTCCCAATGAGAACGCTTCTCGGGATTCGAACACGCGTTCTCATCCTTACGGGGGTTGCAGCCCACTTACCAGCTCATCTAACTACCCATTGGTTACACAACTAATGGTTTTCCAAAACTATTTATTGCGTCTGAATCTCACATAAATGAGTTTAAATGTGAATGAATGAAAATGATTAAGAGAAAAAATGTATGCCCTCTAGTATCCTAGTTTAGGAATAACCCTCAACATGTGTGTGCGATAGTGTAGGTGATAGTTTGTGAAGAGGACATACAATCTTGGACTTAAATCTAACCCAAACCTCATCTACTAAAAAATTAAAATAGTGATAATATATACAGATAATATGAAACAAATAAAGAATTAAAGAATAATAAACAACAAGAATTTACAATAATACAAATAAATAAAAGAAAATCGTAATTAAAAATAATAAGAATTAAAGTCATATTTATTTTTGGGTTATGGTGCATTTTTAGTACTCTAGAATATAGCAAAGTGCACTTGACATAATTAATATACAATATTGTGGTCCATTTGTGATAACCAAGAATTATTTTCGTGGCTTATTTTGTAACGACGTTAAATAAGTCAAGTTTGACTGTTATGTGTCAAATTTTTACCGTTAAATTGTGGGGTAAAGGAGCATTTTTCAATACTCTAGAATATAGTTGGAGCACCAAACAAAAGATACAATATTTTGGTCCATTTGTGATAACCAAGAATTATTTCCATTGCTTATCTAGTAATTCGTTAGCTAAAACTCACTTTTGTAAGATAAAATCTTATGTGACATAATGATGTAATATATGTATGTTGAAATAACAATTTAAGGAACATTTATTTTAAGTTTATAACTATGTAATAAGATAGAAGGAACTCTTCTTCTATTACATCGTAGAACCATTAATTCGGGTCGAGCCAGTATGGCCAACCCGTTTTAATTCGCGTCGAGCCAGTATGACCAACCCATTTTAACTCAGTAAGGCCAACCTGTTTAGTTTATGATTCTTTGCTTACTTTTTATTATATACGTAAAATATTAATGACTTATTAGTTTATATATGGATGCTACTAGGATATTCTATAGATCTTTATAACTTTGTAGTGTTTAATTATTTGACACTTTGAATAATATTGTGATTTAGTTGTTTTTGGCGTTTAAATATTGTATATTATGTTTGGCGCTTCTTCTATATTCTAGAGTATTGAAAATGCTCGTTTACCCCACAATTTAACGATCAAAATTTGACAGACAACGGTCAAACTTGACTTATCTAACGTTGTTACTAAATAAGCTACGAAAATAATTTTTGGCTATCACAAATGGACCACAATATTGTATATTATGTGCACTTTGCTATATTCTAGAGTACTAAAAATGCACCTTAACCCTTTATTTTTTCATAATAATTTAAAAAAGGGCTTGACTCAATCTCAAAAATAAAAGTCCCTAGTGGAGTCGCCAAAATATTTTTTTTTTGATCGAAAGTCGCCAAAATATAGTGCCCGCAAAAGATTGGGTTAAAATGGAGTCGCCACCAAATTTTTTTAAAAAGAATAATTTTGGAAAATCTTTTCAAAATAATAATGATTTTTAAAAACCAAATAAGATTCGGGAGTCAATTGTGTATGTGGAAGGTGTTAAACACCCCATGACACCTGTTCATGAGAACAATTACCCTAGGTTATTAAAAAAATATGACCTTAATTTTAATTTTATTTAAATCACGAAAACACCAATATATATAAACATAAAAAATTAAAATAAAAACGAAAAGGAAAGGGAAAAAATAATATTTACATGATTGAATTTGACCTAGGATTTAACTTAGGGTCTACGTACCCTTAAGGGATCAAAGCCCACGTAGTTTGGAGCAGAAATGCATGCCATTTGATTTGTGATTTTAGAGAAAATGTTTATTTCAGTTTTGGGAAAAATATTTTTTGATTGTAGATTTTATTCAAGAAAGCTTGTTTTTATTTTTTTAGAAATCAAAAGAATTTTGTATTATACTTCGTAAGGAGATGTAATAACTCACACGGAAGAATAATTGATTTTTGCCTAAGCAGATTATAAAAACTGTCACACAACATGAAAATCATTTTGAAAACAATATACAATTTTATTTGGGAAAGAAGATTTATTGAAAGAATTGGGATTGAACATCGTGAGGAGATTCTCATGCTCTCACACAGAAGAATAATCGATTTTTACCTGAAAAAGTTTCAAGAAACTTACAAGATAAAAATCATTTTGAAAATAGCTTTATTTTTATTTTTTATTATTTTATTTTTACTCTTTCACATAAATGGGTTAATGGAAAGAGAAATATGTACAAATTCAATCTGCCATATGTAACATCCCAAAATTTAATTAGAGATAATAGGGAATTAATTAAGCTATTAGGATATCCTTAGTGAATTTAAAAGCACTGTGAATAAGTAAAAGGGGAAAATATATTTTTAAGATATTAATAGGCTTATTTCTTTAGAAATTATGGAAAAATTGTTAGAGGTTGAGTTTTAAATCAAGACTTTTATGAAAAATACTCTATAACATAGATAATACTATGGTTGGAGGAAGTATGTAAGTTGGTGTATGGATTAATTTTTACAATTAGTTTTAAGTTTGAGATGTAAAATGGAAAGTAAATATGTAAGGATATAAGGGCAATTTGGTAATTTGAGTCCCAAAACCCTAATATTTCCCTTCCTTCTAAACATATTCCTCTCTTTCTCACTTATTCAGCCGACACCCACCCCCAAAAATCTGAACCTTCCTCCTTCCTCTACATCTCCTTTCTTCATTCTCTTCTTCCTTGTTGAGTAAAATCAGCCGCCCCCTTTAAGCTTCACCATGGGAGTCTTTCTCTCAACATCATCTTGTCTTCCTCACTGTACTCACACCTCTCCGATTTCATTCCCACTCTCCTTCGAGTTTTCTGTCTTCTTGCTCCGGCGAACCAACGACGGACAGCGGTGGGCTTAAGGTTTAGCTTCGAACTTGTAGTATATTTCTTGAGTTGTGCTTTTTCCATGATGGGTTCTCATTTTCCCTTCTCCTCTTTATTGTTTTCGTCCACTTATGGCGGTGGCCATTTTTCCGGTGATTTCCGGCCGTCGACGGACCCCATTGAGCCGTACCACCTTGGAGTCAAGTTATGGTGAGTTTCCTCTTTCAATTTCTTACCTTGTTCCTTCATTTTTTCATGTGTAGAGAGGGGAGGCCGAGATTAGGACTTGAGTTTTGGGTTTTAAAACCATCTAAAGAATGTTTTAAGCTTTGAATTTGGATATTCTAAGTGATGATTTGAAGCTTGATTAGTGGTTTATGAAGTTTATGTAAAACCCTAACTTTTGGGAATTCTTGATTTGAATTGTGTTTCTCAAATTGTTCATGATGTGTATGTGTGTGCAGTGTTTTATTTTGTGATTTAAGTAGAATAAATGAAAGTGGACTGATTTGCCTTCTTGCTTTTTGGTTTGATTATGTGTTCTTGGATACTATGTTTATTTAAACTTATGGTCTTGAATTTGCATTTTTGAGATGACCTGATCTGTTCAGTTTGCGATTGAGTAGGGTGTAACATAGTTTGAACAATTATGATGATTATTAGAAATTTTGTGGTTCTTTACTTTGTGTGTGTAATCGATTTGGCAGAAGAGAAGAGTAAAAGAAAATTTATGAAGGTGGATCCATGATATTGGGAACCCTTGAAGTTATTGGGAAGCCTAAAATTCTTTGGTTTATGATTGTTCTACTCTATTGAGTATTTGGGTTAGTATGGTTAGATTGATGGAGGTAAGGGGGAGGATAAATTATTTGCTGCACTATTTTGGGACGTGTTTGTGGTAAGGAAGAAAAGAGGAATAGTGATTTGAAGTTGTTAATGTTCAAAGTGTATTTATAACCTTATGCTATGATTTCTTTAATAGCCAAATGGATTTAGGGAGCAATGAAGGAGTCTGTTTCAAATTGTGGATTGGTGTTGATGTATTTGTGATTAAATATCTTATATCAAGTATCATATTGGTTTCAAGATTTGGAGCTTTAATAAAAGTCTATGTTGCATGTGGTGATTGGAAACCATTGGGCAAGGTTATTGATAATAGAGAAGTTAATAACCGTTGTTGGAATATCGCTGCACTTAAGGTATTTGTTAAAAGGTTTGAAAGAAAATTCTGGTTTGCAAAAGAAGTATGGAATATACCATTTATGTATGTTTTAAATGACTTTAAGAATTTGATTTACGTGTCCTTGTGATTAAATAGGGCTGTTTGAAGTGGTTTGATTTTAAAGATGTATGAGACTATTGAAACGGTTAAATGATGATAGAAATAGAGTTGATGGAAGTGATAGATAGTTTGTGTTTGTGCAATAATGAAATTGGTTCAAGAATTTTTGAGATGTAGGGAGCATTAATCTTAGGGAGATGAGAGTGGTTTTAAAATTGTGTCTTACTTTAGAATGGTTTTTGTAGGCTTTAGATGGTAGGAAAGGTTGATGAAATAATGTGTTACTTTGGAAATGAAAGTAAAGTTGTTCTAAGATATTGGATGTGACCATAAGTGAATTGAGTGGTGGATTATAAATTGTCTTGCTTAGTGGATTAGTTGAGTTTCCTTGTAACTTTGAGCTCACTTTATGATCGAAGATATGAATCGTACAAGAAATTGAAATTATGGAATTCAATGTGTATGTGTGTGTGTGTGCAGATAATTGACTTGGCTTTCTAAGTTTGATTTAGTATGTGTATAACTTATCTGTTTTGCAAGCAAATTTATATAGGTCTGTTCATATTATAATTGCAAAAATCTTTTATGCTTTTAACCTAGTGAACCAAACATGTGATTTCAATAATGGATGTCATTGAGATTCTGCCTTAGTCAAGGAAATTGATTTTAATAGTTTGGCTCATTATGTTGTTATGTGATGTTTTATATTAATTGGAAATTATGCATGTTGATGTTTGGACTATAACGCAGTTAATTTTTAATATGAAGTTTTGTGTGTTGATTTCGCAATTGTCATGGAATGTGATTTAGTGTGAAGTGTAAACTATTCCTTCTTTAGCAGAAGGATGTGGTTATTGACAAAGCACATGTTTTATTGAATTGGTTTAATTGTAAGGATGTGTTTATGTTTGAGGTAGTTTATTAAGACATGGTACATAAATGGAGAAATTGGTAGTAATACGGATACGAGAGAGACGATAAATATTACGTTGTAGAAAATGATATTAATTTATCATTTTACTCTATATTATTATAGGAGTGGATGCAAGTAGACTTTCGGAGAATCAAGAAAGAAAGGTTGAGAAATCGCATAAATTTCTAAAGGGCGACAGGTAATCACACTTAACCTTGCTATAACATTGAGGGTGACGTTAGTTAGGGATTTTGTAAAATCCCTTCTCACCCTCTATATATATATTATCTTTAAAAGGTATTTTTATACAAAATAGGCTATCGGGTGCCTTTCAAACACGATTATGTCCATATAAAGAAATTTGAAACTCTGTATATTTATTATCCTGCCTGGTGGTGGCCATTGATCTGGAATGACATGAAATGTATATAGGGATAGTGTTGGGTAGTGGTTTAAGAGGTGATGAGGATAGAAAAGAGAGTTACATGTTGAGTTGAGATTGTTGAGAGCTATGTTGATGGAATATAGAATAGGGATTGTGAGTATTGCATGACACTGATTATTAGTACCGTCGGCCGATGTAACCTATCGATTTGCGCAAATCGATAGGTTAATTGTACAGGTTCCTCGAATTGTAAAGGAACCAGGGATGTTTTCACAATTTATAGTGCTCCCTTTTTCAGGGATGTTTTCACTATTTAAAGTGCTCCCTTTTTCATGCTTTCAGATTTGAGACTGGGCACAGTGTCAATCACGTTTATTTTTTTGTCTGTTGAGTTGACTTGGAATTGACTGAGGGATTTGAGTGATATGTGGGAAGTAGAGATGATGAATTTGAGTTGATTTAGACGGAGGGACTTGAATGATGAATGAAAGACTTGACATGTATATATATATTATTGGTTTTAAATGTGGTACCCTTTAGACGCCCTCGCTACCACACATCTCACTGTTATAGTGAGTTAAGCGGTGATTACTGGGACAAATTGTCTCATCCCACGATTACTGACATTTTTGCAGGTATTCATGCACAGACGCAGACAACAGGAAAAGGGAATTAGGTATTAGAAGCTATATAGACTATTTTGAATTGTATATTGCCAATTTGTATAGGTCTGCACTCGCTTCCGCATGTTTTCTTATTAAAATGAAAAATAGACTCAGGGATGTTGATCATGGATTATTATATAAGCAAAGTACTTTTCTAACTATGATAGGTTTGTAATAATATGAAAAGTCTTTTCTATCATAGTTAGATGATTATTAATGATTGATATTAGTTTACTTCTTTTTCTAACCATGTTAGGTGAATCTTTTCGAACATGGTTAGCTATTAATTATCCATGGTAGTGTTCAGGTTATATTAGGAAATTCTTTTCTATCATGGATAATGTTTAACCATTAGTGAATTCTTTTTCTAACTATGATAGGACATTTATTATTATGGAAATCCTTATTCTATCATAGTTAGTAAAGAGATAATTGATATAAAAGGGATATATTAGGTTGATTAGGGAATTAGTAACAATATGTTACACCATACAATAGAAGGTGAGAAGGCTGGTGGTACCTTATATACTCTATTACCACCTTGACTAAAAGCAAAAGCAAAGAGTTAAAGATTAGACAAGATAGTATATAAATACAAATTTATGGGAGTACAAAAGAGGGGGGAAATGAAATCCATGCTCATGCTCATGTGATATCCAACGAGATATATATTAATTGAACGGAAGCAGTGGAAAGATCAATACGAGAAGCGCCCAATATTGATTAAACAAGCATAAATTTATCCTATGGATATGTTATATGAATACAAAAAATTACCACTATATGGATTGTATAACATAAAAATAATGCAGTTAAACATATATAGAGCAGACAGGATAAATAATGAAAGTGTAGGAAAAATTCTATTCATTTATTTGATTCCACATACATGGTTTACATAATAGAATCCCGATGATCCATTAGCACTATGGTTTACCATTAGGGGGACACGCCTTTATGCAAGCCTTTATGCAATTTGGATCTATAGTAAATCCATTATTGCAGCTTGCCTCACATGCACGTAAGCAGTTGGTCCTTGGGTCTTGTCCAGCAACCTCTTCAACAAGCGATGTCGTCATCACCACCAGCCACATCATTACAAGTGTGACCATCATTTTGTTGTTCAAAGCCATTATTAGGTTTACTCCTCCCCTCTCCAAAACCTTCTTATGAATATATTGAGGATGTTGATCACCAAATGTATATCATTAACAATCAATTCTTTGGATATATATAGAGTTTTTGTGTGATTATTTTGAAACCAAATCAATATTGTTGATTGCTTTTCATAATTGCATTTGGTTTTCTTTATTAGAATGGTAGTTACTGAATGAATTTTTTTTGACCTAATTACTGAATGAATTAATATACAATGAATATCATGATTTGAATCTTTCTAATCATTTTAAAATTGAATTAGTCACTTCTCTATTAAAGTAGTCAAACTCGTGAGTTTGACTAATCATTTTCAAATTAAATTAGTCAAAATTAAACTTGGATCATGAACTCTAAAGGTAAACTGAAGGTTTTTCAAATTCTTGAGTTAAAGTCAACTCATGGAAAAATGGTAAAATAAAATCGTAGACTCAAATCATAAACTTGTAAGAGTCTTTGTTTATTAATAAAATGTCTTTCTCGTAAAAATTTACAATAATTTGACTCAATATATTTTAGGGCGAAGGCCCAATTTTGATACATAATTATTGCCTAAAGATAAAAAATAATACATAACTATTTAAAAGGTCATAAATGATTCTCAGTTGTTGGGCATTAGATCAAAAGTGATATTTCACTAATATGACAATAAGATTACACTTGAAAAGTCCAAAATGCCCTTAAAAATAAAACAAAAAACATATTTTCTTCTTTCTTCCTCCTCTTCCTTCTTCCTCAATCAACAACGGATAAAAGTAACTGTATATCAATTAATCTCATTTCTGCAAGAAAAAACCAACGAAAAACATGAAATAAAAAATGGGGAAATTAATGAAATGAAAAAGAGAAAAGAATTAGCGAGGAAGTAGGAAGAAAATATATTGTTTTATTTTATTTATAAGAGAATTTTGAACTTTTGACTGCTATGATTTTCCACTGCTTTGAGACATTGTGAAACCTCATTCGAGTAATTAAATGTGTTTCCCAACTAGTTTTCTGCATGCATGAGTAGTTAATGAGGTTTTAAAATGTCTCAAAATAGTAGGAAATCATAGCAGTTAAAAGCGATATTCAAGTAGTTACTTGTGTTGCTAAACTAATTTTCTGCAATACATGAGTAGTTAATGAGTTTTTGGTCATTTTCCCCAAACTTCATTTAGGAAAAATTGGTGACTATGTCTTATTTGTCCTTTGAGAATTTTTTTTTGGACAAATGTCCTTTGAGAATTGAAATCACCTAATTGTCCAATTGAAATTCAGTTGTCATTCTATTGTCATTTTCCCATTTTTTTACAGATCCAATGATTGTCTCATGTGTCTATATATATATTTTCCGATTATGATTCAGTGAAATTTTTTTATTTTTTTGTAATCAGGTTATTTTAGTCTTCTCAAACGTAGTATACTAACACCATCACTAAGCTTCTTATTACATTGACAGTGATTAGTGTCATGTAAGCTCATATTAACTACTCTGTCTTATGTTTAGTCTTTTTACTTACGAGTATCTCATTTGAGAAATGTTCTTACCATTTATAGAGGGCCAATTTGGTGTGCCCACTTGACATTTTTTTTTTACTCACGTCCTTAAGGAAAGGTGAATGAAGGTTGAAAAAGAAGAATAATGTAGAAGGGGTAAAAAGTCTTTTCATATTTAGATTTTATTTTTCTTATGGTGCAAACTGTAAAATTGCACCTCATCTACAAGATGAGTATTTGTTGTGTAACTCACGAAACTTTGGTATTAAAAATACTCTTTGGGGCAAAATTTAGTATCAGATTAGCACATTCACCCAATCAATAAAGACATACAATAATTTTGTAGATGAAGGTATTGTGAGATCCAAAAAGAAAAAGGTTGATTTAACAACTGATCCATCCAAGCTAGTTTGTGAGGCAGAATATCTTGAGAAGCCTTCGAGTTTATTTGGATAGCCATAAAGAAAATCCACACTAATGAGTAAAAACGGTTAAGTTAGATCTCACATTAAATCCCTAGAATTATGCGTTGTAATTTGATCACTTCATGTGTGAGGCAGGGATAATTATTCTAAACCAGATGGGTTATACAAATTCTTGTTTTCTTCCATGAATGCTTTTGTACCAAATGTTTAGTGAATTGGTAGTATCAAAGAGATTACGAAATCATTTGTGTCAAGTGAAAACAATTTTATGGGAGATTATAAAGATCAAGTTTACAAAAGAAATGTCTCTATGAAGATAAAAGAGGAAAATGTCCAAAGCTTCATTCATAAGATAAAAATAACATGATTCAACTCAATTTACTAAACCCTATTGTATGTATTGGCAAGTTGACAAAGCTTCTAGAACTATCATTTGGAGCCAAAAACATGATTTGGACATGCTATTCCAGCTCTAAACTTTAATTTCATAAGTTCTACTAAACGTGACCTAACTAAACGAAGACTTAGTGCCACATATTTACAAGAGTACTTTCATTTAAAAGTCTTTTTCAAGTAAAATTACACTCCCCTTTGTACATCCTAATTGAAGCAAATTAAAATAATAACTCAAAATGAGAAAAGGTAAGGGATAGTCTAATGTATACAATAAGGCATAGGCTCATTTTTATTACATAACTATTGTCCGATGATCAATAATATAGTACATAATTATTTTAAGGTACACAAATAAGATTCAACTTTTACCATGAGATCAACAATGAGATTTTCCTTAATATGACAATAAGATAAAACACCAAAAGTCTAAAATGCCCTTGAAATAAAGTTAAACATGTAGACGGCATTCTTCTTCACGTTGACGAGGAGAATAGTAAAATTAAGATTGATGAGGTGGTGAATTATTATTATTGTACAGGTGAGGATGAGGTGGCGGAGGTGTGGACCCCCCACCGTCCTTTCCCCCTCCACAACGGCCCACTGTCACTGGAACTTCTCCTGCAGCTCCCTCCCCACCTTCTTTCTACAGTACACACTTCTCTCCTACTAATTTTTTTCATTAACAGATCCCAAAAATGCTACTGTTCTGGGTTGAGTCACCTGGTTACTTTATGGATATTTTATACCCATATCACTTTATGTTTCAATTGAGATTGTGAAAGTTTTCTAAGCAAACTTGGCTGAAAAAGAAACTGAAATTATCTTGCTCGTGCGTGAACATCAAATTTGAATGAAGAGTTGGGTCAGGTGGGCACTAAAATTACTAATAAGACTGAAACTTTAACTAGCAATCAGATGGATTTTTTTAATGTGAAGTTGAATATGGTGTGAGCTTTAGTGAAGTTGAACTCGCCACAGCACATCAGATGACTCTTGAAATTGAAGGAGGGTGAGGAAGGAAGGAAGGATAAACTCTAGATGGTGAGAATGAAGGAAGAAAAAATATTTTATTTTATTTTATTTATAAGGCCATTTTGGATTTTTCACATTTAATCTTATTGTTATATTAAGGAAAAGCCCATTGTTGATCTCATGGTAAAAGTGGGATCTCATTAGTGTACCTTGAAATAATTATGTACTATTGTTGATATTTGGACAATAGTTATATATCAAGAATGGACTTTGGCCCTATAAAATAATAGCTGAGAATGAGTGCTAGAAGATAACCTAATTGCTATGTATGTACCTGTACCTAGGTTAAATTATATAGACCAAGAAGATAGGCATAGCCCATCAATTGCTATGCATTGTTTTTTTGAACAGATCAATGGCTATGTATAATCCCTGTCTAAATGCATCAGATTCACTAATACTAAACTATCAGATTCACTTAATATGAAATTATAAGCCAAATATAAAATCATGCAGAATGTATGTACCTGTACCTAGGTTAAATTATATAGACCAAGAAGATAGATAGGCATAGCCCATCAATTGCTATGTTTTTTTTTTTTTGAACAGATCAATTGCTATGTATAATCCCTGTCTAAATGCATCAGATTCACTAATACTAAAATATCAGATTCACTTAATATGAAACTATAAGCCAAATATAAAATCATGCAGAATTAGCAGAGAGAGCTTCTGTTCACTAGCATACATAAGGTTGAAACTTTCATGCAGTACTAAACTTTTGGTTGGAAATTGTTCGCTGACAAAAATGGGAATTGTGAAAAAGCCCTCGCTCAGACAATTCTAGCGCAAAAAGGAATAAAGAGGATATGGGACCAACCGCTCATATTTATCTGCGCATGAAGCAAATTGTACAGGAGAATGACATTCTTTCCAACTAACAAAATTAATTAAATGACAATTTAAATAAGAAAATAGGATATTACTATTTCTTGCCCTTCCAATTAAGATATGATTAAAACTTAAGTATATCAATTCTTCGGTTCAAAAATACATTAACTAAACTTCTCTCTACATTCTAGGTGCCGAGATTTTCAGTATATGATTACTCTGATATTACCGAAAGTGCAATCTGTTTATTGAACACCTGCAGGAAGTACACAAAAGTCTCTGTCACATTATCCTTTGGAACTATGCGGCTAACTGGGAGCCAAACAAAAATGCAAATAAACTAAATAAAGAGACCTACTGAGAATGATCATAAATTACTATAGCATTGAGTTGGAAATAATAGCAAGAAAAAATAGCATTAGCATCAATATTACCACATCAGTGATTGCTTTCGGTTGACTGAGAATTGGCATTGAATCCTTCATAACCCCCAGAAGATTGTGGTGTTGGATTAGCTTGATACATAGCTGATGAAACCACAGGGGGCGTGCCATTAGAAGTTGGTGTTGCGGCACTGGCAGGAGCAGTGGGAGGGGGAGCTAGTGTAGGAGGCCTGGGTATAGCTGTTTGACCAGCAGCCCCCGGAGGACCTGGTGGAGGGATCATTGGAGGCATGGTGGGTACAGGAGCATATCCTGGGAACACATGTTGAAAAATCATTCAAATCATATTGCTAGAATAAAACTGATTATAACTGCTCGAACATGACCAACAAATTTCCCTTTTCCCATAAGAGTGAAAGGTAATTGTTTTACTAATAAAAAATGACAGATTACAGAAACTGGAGGAAAACAAAAATTGTTGAGAAAACACAATAGAAATGGTTGCACAAAAAATACATCTTAAATGGCAATTTAAGTTGTACATAATCGTAGTCAGTGGCAGCAGCATAGAGAGGGCAAAAATAATTAAGTCAAGAAATGGGAGCAATGGAGTAATATCCACCTGGAACACCGGGAACAGGTCTAGGCAACACAGGAGGTCTGATCCCAGGCATTAATGGTTGACTCCCTGGAATTGGTGCATTTCCAGCAATCGGCACTCCTGGTGTTGGCAAGATAGGCAAGCGAGGCCTAAAATTCATCAAATGTTGATTAAAAGCCGCACCAACTTGCTGAAAAGCTGCAGCTTGCCCTAGATGTTCTTTGATCCTTTGGTCAATTAGACTCTGGGTTTGTTGCTCCTCAAACTGCTGGTAGTAGGATCTCACATTTGCCTGGCATCAAGATAAGGTAAGAAAAACGAGCAAATAAAGATAGATGTCATTTAGCATATAAACCATAATGAGGAAAACGAATTTACACAGTACCTTGTGCTTGTAACCTGCATTGTGCTGCTTTCTAACTGATGGCTGCAATATAGACAAATACTGAAAGTAAGAGGTATATGTACACAAGAACTCTCATGGAAGTATAACAAACATGAGCGTCTAGCACAAGAACAACATTCTGAAGAGGGGAACATAGAAAATAACAAAGGATGTTTGTCTCAACAAGGCCTGCTATCATAGAAGGCCAGTGCCTCTCACATCATAAGAGGTGCTGCCTTCAACTAGGTTTGACAATCAAGCACCTTCAGCACTTCTTTCCTTTTTTCCAATTAGATGGAAAGAAGTTGAAAGGATAACATTTTCTTTGGGGGGGGGGGGGGGGGGTGATCGACCATTTAATGGATACTGTAAACGTTCAAAAGGCCACAGGCAAGGTTAAAGTGTGGTGCCATTATCAAAGAAAACTAAGCAACAAGGTCCAAAAAATTCTTCTGTAACACGAAAATCGAAAATTTAAACCAGAAGTTTTTTCATATAGAAATGTGAGTTGCAGTGGCCAAATAAGCAAGGGTTTCACCCAATATTACTTGAATGAAAACTTTTAAGCATATGATTATAAACATGCAGGAAAAAGGCTCACATTTGAACCCTGAAGCAAGGGAACCAATGTTGACCTCACTAATGATCCGATACAGAGTCACAATGATTACGGAGGAGGACATGGGCGCTCCATGAGGTTGAATGGTTGAAGAAGCCATATAGATCCAACCTTGAATATTTTATTCTTTATTTTGGACATATTTCCCGACTTAGTCATTGATGCATCATCATATGTAAAAAAAAATTATTTGATCTACTTGATAAGTTAGCATAGTAAATCCAATCCATAGAAACACAATAATATCTGAAAACTTACAGACATTATTTAAATAGCTTTCATTTTTTCCTCATCAAGGAACGTAAAAACAGCATTGACAAGCTATGTCAAGGTATAGTAAATAATAACAGCCCCAAAACCGCACTCAAAAGTTACATCAATGAAGAACGATTGCAGAGAATTCATAAGTCATAAAACTTACAGAGTCGTGTGTCAAGTAAGTGTCACAGTAATCACAGTAGTACCTGCAGATATGATCAAGAATGAGATTATTGACAAGATTCTCTAAAATCAAGCACTTGCAACACACAGAACATACCTAGGCATCGTTGTTATTTTTTATTATGAGACAACTCTGCAGCTTTCTTCTGGCCCAGAAAAAACCCTAGCCACAAAAGCAAAAAAAGAAATCAGAAGTTTTTTTTTTGGCACAAAAAAAAATGAGAAGTTGAATGAAGTGAGGAAACTATATGGAGTACTTCATGCATACCTATATCAACTAAGTCATATAACCTACTTCAGATATAGATATAGACCCTCCTGTTAGTTATTACTACCTGTTAAATACAGGGCCCCTACTAATAGTAATGAAAATTTGTCTTTCGTAGTAAGCACACCTAATAGGATTTTCTAATAAAAGTACATTCAACAATATGGCATAGGGGGAGCGACCTTCTTGATGCCTAGAGTTCTCCATATAAATTTAAATACTGGAAATAAGCCCTATCATATATCTGAAGTAGTAATATTAGTGTTGACAGAAAAATAAACAAACATTCCCGGTGTGTATAAAACAAAATGTCACCTGTTGTACTTAGCACTTCACTGTTTCTCCTTATCTTTGGTTGTAATTTTCCTCCAAGTACCTCCTTTATTAGATTCTCCTAATTTACATTAGTCAATAATAAATATGAGTATCTATTCGTAATACTAAGCAACATATCTCTCTCCCTCCTATTACCCTACCCAAATTTTCACCACTTATGTATTTCATTTTGAGAAATTTCATCAATCATTACATTCATAAATTCAACACAATTGTAACTATTTCAAGCACTTCTTCATAATTCAACCACATGCAGCGAGGAAAGAAGAATCTCATGTTGCAACAATCAATATATAATCTTAAGCAAAGCCTAAGATTTATCATCCCATAATCCATAAATTACTTGCTGATTTCATCCTCCATTGATTACATCAATATAAGAAGAAACCTCATTTCTTATACTTCCCATTTCAATTCATTTCAGCCAAATAATTCTCATTCACTAAGCCAACTCAAATCAATTTGGCTGATTGCATTAACATCCTAAGAATAGAATTTTATGTCACATGCTTATATCAGCACAAAATCAGCCCAAAACAGAGCAAGAATCACACAATTCTTCACACTCCAAGCACAAATTTAATGTTCAAACTTGCAGAACCATACACTTCTATTGGAAGTTTCAAACCACAAATTAACAACCACAAAACAGATCAAACACATCCAGAATATAACAAGATCATTGGCCAAACAGAAATTTAAAGGCACTCTACATTCATATAAGCTAATGGACCTGCCATAACAAGGAAAGTACAAGAGGATTAAATTCCAACATCCAAAACATAAACTGGACCTACATAAATTCCATAGCATTTTAGCTCTATTAAATCATAGAGTTCAGACCTAAACAGATTTAGAACAAACATAGGGAAAGGAGCAATACAAAAATCCGGAAAACAATCCAATGTTCAACAAAATCAACATACATTAGAATCTCTCAATTGTATAACACTTTTACATAATTTTATAAGGATTTCCTTTTAATCTCTTTCCATCTCCTAGCAGCAGCTCAAAATTCAAAACAAACACCCAAAACAGATAAAAATGGAGAAATAGAGATTTTCCCATTTTCAAATCAGTTTCATTTTGTTCTTATTAAAATTTCTTTCACACCATTTTCTTCTCATAAATTTTGTTCAGCCACTGTAGAATAGGAATAAAATTCTTCAAATCAACAACATGCACAGCAATAAAAAACAACATAAGGATCCTCAAGTAACCATCATACACATTTCATCATTCATTTTAAATCAAAGCTCAAGAGAACACCACGCAGAATATTGACCACAGCCAGGAAAGTCAAAGAAGGAAAAATATAAAATCAAATAACTCTTCAATCCTTTGAAATTCAAACATGCACAGTAAACAATATACATAAACAAACCCATGTATTTTAAGTTGGGCAATGGCCCTATTTTATACCCAAAGTAACCACCCTGGACCACCCACCACCATAAACTAACAGGTGGTACAATATTACACCCAAAGTAACCAAAGTGGTCCAAAAATACCCTCAACCGACGGTCTTCAACGTTTGACCGTTAGTTGGATGATTTGCCGCTCACGTGTTATATTTTTTTCACGTGGCACCTGTGCAAATGCCACCTGGATGCCCACCTGTGCAAAGAACATGTCATGGGGAGTAAGGGAAACAGTAGTGGTCCTGGTGTAGGTGGGAATCTTTGGGTATAGAAACTTTTAAAGTTGGTGAACAAGAAGGGGGAGAGGGGGCTGCTGGTGTTAATGAAGAACCGAATTCAGAAGGGACAGTGAAGAGGTGGTTAATTTAGAAGGTCATGGTGAATAGGGTGCTGCTGGTGGTAATGAAGAACCCAATTTAGAAGGGGACATTGAAGAATAGGTGGTGAATTTAGAAGGTTATGATGAATTCATGGGAGTATTGCTAAGAAGACTTGAAACCCTCCCTCCTTTTATCCCAAATCGAAAACCCTAGGCTCTGCCATCAACACAAGGGAAAAAAACATGGGAAATATAACACGTGGGCATCCAGGTGACATTTGCACAGGTGCCGCGTGGAAAAAATATAACACGTGGGCGCCAAATCATCTAACTAAAGGTCAAACGTTGAAGATCGTCATTTGAGGGTATTTTTGGACCACTTTGGTTACTTTGGGTGTAATATTGTACCACCTGTTAGTTTATGGTGGTGGGTGGTCCTGGGTGGTTACTATGGGTATAAAATAGGGTCATTGCCCTTTTAAGTTGGATGATAATGTTGAAATTACTCACCTGAGTTTGATTCTTTAATTCTTCAATGTTGAAACTTGAATTCTGAGGAGAACGAAGCTGGAATGAAGAGAAATCGTGAGGTACAGAGAAGAAGAGGAAGAAGGTCGAGGGTTTAAGAACTGAGGAGGAATTATGAATGGGGAAAATTTCAGTCACTTCACTTGCCTCATTTCCTCATTTTTTTAATTACATTTCTGCCCCCAAAATCCTATATATGACACTTATACCCTTTTCTTTTTTTTTATAAAAGGAAGGAAAATACAAACAAAAAAATCAACCTACATCCTTAAATTGGGCAAGACGACAGATTTTGCCCTATGCATACATCTAATAATGTCTTTGATCTCTGCTATGACTTCATAAACACTTGAACATTCATTATTATGGGTCACTTCATTCCTTCTTCTCCAAATCAACCAGCAAGACACACAAAAAACTTCATTCCAATGATCCATCCCACACCCTCTACGCATCTTCACATTCTTCCTTAACCAATCATGTAAATTACTTTCCCAAAATTCTTTATTTGCAAAAGAGATTCTCAAGTAAAGCCAAATCTCTTTAGCATTACCACATTCTCTTATCACATGTATCGCTGATTCCAACTGCGAATGACACGACGCGCAAGAACCGTCTGGATGAATTCTCCATTCAAGAAACCTCTCATTAGTAGGAAGTCTATCATGCATAAAAAACCACATCTGCATTTTACATATCTGAGGGACCTTGAGCCTCCAAATGTTTCTCCAACATTGATCCTCCTTAGCATAATCAGCAATTTTCATATATGTTGATCTGACAGAGAACATCCCACTCCTCTCAAGCTTCCATCTAGCTTTATACTCCTCATTCCTGTAAACAACCTCAATCTCATTCTTAACATTCTCTCAAACAGCTTTAATTCCACTCCACACTCTTGACCCTGGCTTCTTTACTCATATAATCGGATCAAATCTTGACTACAATTATATTTACTTCTAATTACTCGGGCCCACAAGGCATCCTTGTTATTCACCAACCCTCATCTCACTTTTATCATAAAAGCCTTATTCTGAAGAGAAGCATCACGAAGACCCAATCCGCCACACACTTTAGGATAACAAACTTTTTGTCCCACTCCACCAAATGAGCTTTCTTCTTATCACTTGTTGAATCCCATCAAAAATTTCGGGCATTCCTCTCAATCTCATCACAACAAGCAACAAGAATAATAGATGTTTGCATCACATGATTAGGAATAGACAAAACCACTAAATTAATAAGAGTATTCCTCCCTGCCAGAGACAAAGAATGACACTTCTAGCTACTCAATATTTGTTTTACCTTATCCACCGTAAATTGATACATTGACTTAGAAACCCTTTCATGATGAAGAGGAACCCCTAGATATCTACCCAAATCAGTAGACATATTAAATCACAAACTATGACTTAGTTGAGATTTAATATTATGATTAATATTGCGAGAAAAGAAAACTTTTGTCTTTCCTTCATTTACCTTTTGACCTGAAGCATCACAAAACGCATTAAGACAATCTTTAATCACTTGTACCTGGTCTAAACGAACTTCAGCAAAGATAATCAAATCATCAGCAAAAGACAAATGAGATAATGGTGGTCTCCCTTTATTAAGAGGAATTGGTCTCCAGTTTCCAGATGAAATATTTGACTGAATCAAATGAGCCAACTTCTCCTTACAAATCACAAATAATAACGGAGACAAAGGATCACCTTGTCTAATACCTCAGCAAGGATTAAAAACATTTGACTTACTACCATTCCACAATAATTGCATAGAGGGAGAAGATATACACTCCTGAATCAAGAAGATCAAGCTTTCTGGAATTCCCACCTCCCTTAAACAATTAATAGCGAATTCCCAATTAATTATATCATACCTTTTTCTTCTTCTTAACTCTCTTCGTACTTTTTACTTATCTTCAATCAATAAAACTTTTCCACAATTTTCTCATTTATTTCATTTTATAAAACTTCAACTTGTAATTTAAATTTCTCATTCCTTTTTAGTTTGATTATATTCTATAATGAAAATTTGGGGTGTTGCTCAAATATAGTGCCTCCAAGCAAAGCATTAACCACAGGACGTACAAGAAATCCCTCAGCTTTAGATACAGTCAAATGGTGATTAAATTATGAATAATGACTCTAATTTTCCCTTTAAGTAATTCAAGTGATCAAATTTTACCCTCACCTGACGATCAATGATGTTTCACCATTAAAATTGCATATTGACCCTTATGTTATTCATATTTATATTTTTGTCCCTATAGTTTTTTTCAATTTTTGTTTTAGTCCCTGTAGTCTAAAACAAGATGTTTTGATCCCTCAAGTTTAATTCCGCTAGCACAGTTAGTCCCTAAAGTTTGATAAAAACTTGAATATGGGTTAACGGTGTTAAATATGCTGACATGTCGTCATCCGTGTTAATTACGATGACATGGCTAGCTGACTAGGAGATTGAAATGAGCAAATAAAATATAAATTTTGAAGACTAAAACCTTTTGTTTTAAACTACAGGGACTAAAACGAAGATTAATCTTCCTTTATGATATTTCCACTTCAACCTCTCTGCCACATGGTAATATAATATTTCAATTGTCTCCTTGTAGCCTATGCCTAATGTATCAATTGACATGGATATGGGAACTGCTGAAGAATACCTCAGTCAATATGGAGACCCAGATGTTGAGACAAGATTTCCTGTCCCTAATGAGAGGAGAATAAGGACATGAATCATGTCTAATGGGGCAAGTAGCAAAACCAATGTTGCAACAAGAAACATTCAATATAAAGGCACTGAGCATGATGTTTCCCAACCTACCGACCTCCCATTCTCAACTCCTGGGCTGACATGGATGGGGCACCTTGCAGTGATAACATCGCAACTCCAACTCATGGCCAGTAGGGGAAGAGGGCTGGCAAGGGAAGAGGAAGACCAACTTCAGATGGGAAGTGAAGTTGCAGCAGCGAACTATTATTTTGATTTAGTGTTGGCATAGTTATGTTGATAGCTCGGAAGAAACTTGTTATTTTTGTAATATTTAAAAGGCAACTGACAGTTCTTATCTAGCCATACACTTATTATTTATGTTGACAGACTTATGTTGACATCTAGGCATATACTTATTATTTTGTAACGGCTAGGCATATACTTATGTTCACATTTTGGCCAAGTAAATGGAATATTTTGGCAGCATTATTTTGGCCTTATGTTTGGCAGGGCAGCAATATTTCATATAATTTCAATGTTTGAAAACCTGGACCGGGAGTTCAACCGGTTGAGGCAGAGGATCAGAGGGTCAAAGGTCTAACCGGGGTTGACTCAGGGTCGAACCAACCGCATTAAAATAATACTCCCTCTAGTCCTAAATATAGGACATAATTGGCTTTTTTAGAAAATCCTATAAAAAAGCAAAATAAGTTAATTATAAATTGATTTACTTAATTTATTCTCTTACACTAGTTCATTTTACCTATAAGCTAATGAATAATCTAAAAATATATCAAATATGTCATGATTTAATAACTTATTTTGCAACATTAATCTCTCCAATAAAAGTCAATTATGTCTTATATTAGGACCGGAGGTAGTATAATTTAATAATTTATAACATAATGCACCAACACTAATCATCATTAATGTTTAAATATAAAAGAATAATTTTAACTATTTCAAAAACATAATACTAATTTCTAAAAAACTTATTTAGAATTTTGTTTTTAGATTGCTTCTCTCTCAAATAAACAAAGTAAAATGTGAAATATATAAAAGAAATATTAAATATTAGGTGATAATATAGCTAGAAGCCTAGACTCTAGAACCCACTGGCCACTTCCGTGCCTCTTGAATCAAACTATTCCATTACTTTTCCTCTCCTTTCACTCTTGAAATTAGTGACAAGACGTGTTTGGTTCAGTACTTCGATTTGCTTTGTCCTTTCAAATCTTCTTCGCTCTCGCACACACTAACATACCACCATTATCCCATGCCCTTCACCCCCTATCCACCGTCTTCAATTTTAGCATCATCTCACCAAATTTCTTAAGTTGCCGCCTCTCACTGCCAGTCGTTGCCTCTCGTCGTTTGTCATTCTTGCAAGCACAGTTATGTATGTGATGTCTCGCGCCGGAGGAAGAGAATAATATCAGATCTGGAAGAGAATAGGATCAGATCTGGTTATTTTACGCGGCCGAGTTTGACTGGAATATTCCGGTTAGATCCATGGCTTGGCTATCTGCCTTCCGGACTGTTCTTCTCACCGGTTCCCGTTTTCCAGGTCCGACTGGCCGGGCCGGTCCGATTTTCATACATTGTATGATTTCATTATGTTTGGCAGCATTTTGACTACATTATGACTGCATTATGTTCACATTTTGGCCAAGTAATTGAAATATTTTGGCACCATTATTTTGTCAGCATTATTTTGGCCTTACGTTTGGCAGGGCAGCAATATTTCATATATAATTTCATTATGTTTGGCAGCATTTTGACTACATTATGACTGCATTATGTTCACATTTTGACAATATCATCACCACTAAATACACGTTTGGCAGCATTATGACTGCATTATGTTCGCATTTTTTACAGCATTATCTTCACAGTTTGGCAGCATTATCTTGCCAAGCTTATTTTGCTTGTGGTTTGCATTATATCAGCCCTGTGACTTATTTTGCCAAGCTTATTTTGCCTCTCTCTATCATTTCGCAGAGACTTACAATTGTTTGCCAATATTAGGAGGAGGACAAATCAAAGATTATAAAATACACAAAGTTATATTAAATACATATAATTTCATTAACTTCCATTATAGGATCTCATTACATACATTACATACTTAAAATAAGACATACATTTTTTAATGCTGATACACAAAGTCATACTAAATACATAAATAAGACATACATTAAATATCTCATAATTGACATACTTAATGCTGATACATATAACCAAAAGCCACCTGTGTTAGAATCTTAAGTTTTGATGAAGACTAAAATATGAAAGAACGAGCCAAACACTTAGAGAATATTAGGTTAATATAGAACCCCAAGTAAGAGTACAACCGGATGTGGATTTACTTCCGGATGGACTAGGACTAGCGCTCGCGGATGAACGTCTCATCCCCCAACGACAGCAAGTACTTCACTAAGTAATAACTCAGTCTAAGAACATTAGTTGTATAAAATCCTTGAGACTAAGTTAGGAAGCTTCCGGATGTGGATTTGCTTCCGATTGTATTAAGGCTAGCGCTGGCTGTTGGTATGGATAACACTGAGCGCCAGTGAACATAACCCAACGTCCAGTGGATTTGCTTCCGATTGCTTAGTGACTAGCGCTGGCTGTTGGCATGGATAACACTGAGCGTCAGTGAGTATAATATGAAAATAACCCAACGTCCAGTAGAAGTGCTTCCGGATGAGAAATTGCTTCCGGATGTAAACGAGCTCCCTTAGACTAAGTGAACTCCCACTGCATGTGAGTATGTGCTATTATTGTTAAGACTAACGTTCAAAATGCAGTATACTGAGTGACGTTGCTTCCGGATGTGGACTTACTTCCGCAAGCAATCAGAATGTCAGAACGTTCAGAGCAGTGCAGTGTCAGAATGCTTTTGACAGAGCAGAGGTGTCAGAACTACTTTTCAGAGATAAAGCAAAGTCAACCCTGCTAAGCATTAATGGAGCATTAATTGGGCAAACGGTAACATGGGAAAAACGACCATATTCAAACGGCTAACCCACCTACCAAGAGTGAGAATACTTGAAGACTATATAAACAAGCTCACCTTCATTTATGAAGACAACTAATATCTTTGACATCTTGAAGAAAGCTAGAGTGAGAAACTGAGAAATCCTTCAAGCATTCAAAGCTGCCCAGAAAAAAGAAAGAGCATTTAACACATTGAGAGTTCTTTTCATCTACTTATCTTGTACTCTTTGTAGTTAAGTCTCTTCTTGTATTAAGAGCATTCATTGTACTTAAGTGTGTAACATTATCCATTCTTTAAGAGAACTAAGTTTAGAAAATCCTTTATTTGTAAAGGTTGAACCCTTGCTGGTTGTAATGGGGAGTTAGTTTGTAGGGTTGCAAGTGAGCCTTGAGTAAAACTTGTGGTTGTAAGGTTGCAAGTGATCCCGTCCAAAACTTGCGGTTGTAAAGGTTCCAGGTGAACCCGTTTGTAAAACCTGGGGATAGTGGAACTCAACCTGGGTGGTTGAGAACTGGACGTAGGTCAGGAAGACCGAACCAGTATAAACCCTTGTGTTGTTATTATTTGATTTTTATTTGGTAGCACAATTCACCCCCCTCTTGTGCATCCATTACTTTCATTTGGTATCAGAGCAGGTCTTTCTGACTTGATTCCAACGAATCTAGAAAGTAAAGATCCAGTAATGGATACAGATTATTCCTTGCCAGATGTCTCTATTCAACCCAACAAGCCTCCAGGCTTTGATGGGTATAACTATTCATTCTGGAAATTCCGAATGGAGATCTACATCAAGTCCAGCGACATCCGACTCTGGGATGTGATCGAACATGGTAATCACACCCCTCTTGATGATGATGGCTTTACGAAGCAGCGATCCAGATACACCAATGAGGACTATGCTCTAGTTCAGCTAAACTTTAGAGCCATGCACTACATTCAATGTGCTCTTAGTCCTAAGGAGTTTCATAGTATCAGCCACCACAAAACTGCTAAGGAAATGTGGGAGGCTCTTGAGGCTGCTCACTCTGGAACCAAGGGAGTGA
Organism: Mimosa pudica; assembly: GCA_029929735.1. Taxonomy (NCBI): domain Eukaryota; kingdom Viridiplantae; phylum Streptophyta; class Magnoliopsida; order Fabales; family Fabaceae; genus Mimosa; species Mimosa pudica. The sequence goes on along the minus strand of JAKELP010000017.1, from coordinate 2,138,554 downwards.
AGGCAAGACGGGTCGAGATGTTGGTGGAAGAGTTCCACAAATTTGCCATGATTAGTCCAACTGAGCCAATCAGAGAGCTGTAGCTCACGTTCACTCATCTTATCAATAACCTGGCCTCCCTGGGTAAAGACATTCCTGAAGAAGAACAAGTCAGCAAGATCTTAAAAGTTTTGAAAGGTGATTGGATCACCAAAGTTACCATCTTGCAGGAAGTCCAAGGAGAGTCAACAAGCTCCATCACTGCGCTGTTTGGGTCACTGGCTGAATATGAACCAACTTTGCTGGCTCAGAGAGCTCCTCAAGCTTCATCTAAAACCAAGAATCTTACCCTTGTTGCCCCCAGTAAGGAGAAGATTGATGATAATGATGATGATGAGGATGATGAGGAGGACATTGATGATGAGGAGATGACTATGATGGTGAGGAAGTTCAGAAAGTTCTTCAAGAAGAAAGGAGGCTTTCAGAAAGGAGATTCCAGCCAGAGGAGAGGATATAAGAAGGAAAGGGCACCAGTGTGCTTTGAGTGTAAAAAGTCTGGCCACTTCAAGGCTGAGTGTCCAAGTTTGCAGAGATCAAAAGGGAAGGACAAAAGAAAAGCCTTTGTGTCCTCCACCTGGGTAAATAGCTCAGACGAGGAAGAGGTTGCCAACCTCTGCCTGGTTGCCAGAGAAGATGATGAGGAAGCATCTTCAGATTTTGATCCCATCCAGGAGGACAGTGGGGTAAGTTTTTCTGAACTACAAGAGGCATATAATGAGGTTCATGAAGAATTCTCCTGCTTATGTAAAGCCTATAAAGTATTGAAAGTTAAAAAGGAATCACTTGAGTCCAAGGTGGACTCACTGAGTGAAGAGCTAGTGGAAGCCAGAAAGCTTCCGGTAGCGGATGACAAGGGTTCTCCCCAAACAGAACCCAGTGCCTCAACACTTGAGAGCTGCTCTAATTGCAGCAAAATCTCAGCTGAAAAAGATAAACTGCAAAATGCCCTGCAGAAATTCACTAGTGGATCTGAAATGTTAAATATCATTTTAATGAATCAGAGGGCATATAGGGACAAGACTGGCTTAGGATACAAACCTAGAGGGAAAAAGTGGGTGGAACCAAAAGTGAAGCCCTACTTAAAATTCTTTGATAAAGCCACTGATCACAGCTCCACACCTTTTAGCTTCTGTAATTATTGTAACAGGAAAGGACACTCCACGTCCACCTGTAATGCTAAGAAGCATGGAGCAAACAGCTCTTATAAATGGGTCCCAAAAGGAACTAAGGCTACAAAGGATCCTCCCCCAAGAAAAGAAACTAAGGGAGGACAGGGATCCAGAGCCTGGAAACAATCCACAAGGAAAGCCCAAGAACCTAGAGCCAACACTAGGCCAGAGGCACAGATTAATCATAAGCCCAAGGTCAAAACTAACACTGGACCAAGGGCTCTGGGAACTAATGACAGAGGACCCAAGAAAGGTTGGGTACCTAAGCTTGTTTGATTCTTTCAGGTGTGTCTCAAAGCATTCAAGAATAGGAAATGGTATATTGACAGTGGATGCTCGAGACATATGACTGGAGACAAAGACAAATTCAAATCCTTGGTGATCAAAGACGCAGCCACAGTTACCTTTGGAGGAAATCAAAGTGGAAAGATCACCGGAGTTGGAGAAGTTGGACCAGTGAAAGACGTCTATCTGGTGGATGGTCTCTGTCACAACCTGCTGAGCGTGAGCCAGAGCACTGACAAAGGAAATTGAGTAATCTTTGATTCACATGAGTGCATGATAGTGGATAAGCAGGATCTGAATCTAGATAAGGCCAACCTAAAATGCAAACTTAAGGCAAATAGAAGTGGAAACCTATACACTCTAGATTTATGTCAACAACTGGAAGAAAAATGCTTAATATCTAGTGATGAGAATAGTTGGCTTTGGCATAAAAGGCTAGCACATGTTAATTTTACTCAACTTGACATGCTGATTAAGAAAGAGCTAGTTATAGGTATTCCATCTTTTAAGGTTAAGCATGATTATATTTGTGAATCCTGCCAACGAGGGAAGCAAACAAAGTCCTCGTTTAAAACCAAGAAGAGAGTCTCCACCAGCAGGCCCTTGGAACTAATCCATATGGATTTGGTTGGGCCAGCGAGAGTGAAGAGCTTGGGTGGAAACCTGTATGCTCTAGTGGTGGTGGATGACTATTCTAGGTTCACTTGGACAATGTTTCTTGCCTTTAAACAAGATGCTTTTGATGCCTTTGTTGTCCTCGCTAAGAAAGTGCAGAATGAGAGAGACCTCAAAATCACAGCCATAAGGACAGACCACGGAGGAGAATTTGAGAACCATAGCTTCTCTGAGCTGTGTGAGCAGAATGGTATTGATCATAACTTCTCAGCTCCTAGAACTCCTCAGCAAAATGGTGTAGTCGAGAGGAAGAACAGGGTTCTGACTGATATGGCCAGAAGCATGCTCAATGAGAAAGAGGTTTCTCAATGAAAAGCGTGGCTGTCACCCAAGAGGGGGGGTGAATTGGGTGAGGGAATAAAACTTTTAAATCTTCTTCTCGTAAGACTGCTTGTGCTTGGTGATGATATTTACGAAGTAGTGATATGCACAAGTCAGTATGTTATGTGATGCAAAATAGAATGTTTGAATGTAAATTTATGCACACATAAATTTATCCTGGTTCGGTCACCCAGACCTACATCCAGTCCCCAGGCTCCACTTGAGATTTTCAATCCATTATTCTTGTTTAAACCGGCACAAGAGAAGCCTTTACACTTTAGGTTTTACGAACACGGGTTCACCTAACAACCCACAGGTTTTACAACGGGTTCACCTGCAAACCTTACAAATGCAAGTTTTACGGGCTAACTTGCAACCTATGGAGATTTAGAAAACTTCTAAATGCTCCCCCTTACAAAATGTAAGATTACAATTATGTTCACTCTATGAACTGATTGTGCTAAACACTTAAGCTCAACTAAGTGGGTTCACTCAATGAACAGATTATGTTACTCACTTAGGTACAATGATTGCTCTCCACTAATTCTTTCTAAGAGTATTACAACTTCATAATCGGAGAGTAGAAGATGAGAAGGAATGTAGAAGATGATATATCAGATAATATGCTCTGTTCTTCCAACCCTCTTCTGAATGTAGATGTTCCTTTTTATACTCGGCTTCTTGGGCGGTAGGTTGAATATGAACGTTTGAATATAGCCGTTAATCCCATGTTACCGTTGAGAAGTACATCTTCATTAATGCTTAGCAGGGTTGACTTGCTTTATCTCTGAAAAGTAGTCCTGACACCTCTGCTCTGACAAAAGCATTCTGACTTTTGAGTATGTGATTTTTACTCTTGTACTCTTGCTGACGGATGATCATCATTCATCCGCAAGTGGTAATCTTGCTCCGCAAGTGTTAAGCTCTGAGTCCCAATGCCAAGAGTCTTTCCATCCGGAAGCTCATTTGCATCCGGAAGTGTGACCATGTTCTGCACATACTGGTTAGTCCAACATAGCAATATATATATAAGAATTATACATGCTGTGGGAAGCTTGTTCGCTATGGGGAGTAGTTTACTTAGACTGTGTTCTGATTTGGTCTATGATGTATCCGGAAGCATTCTTACATCCGGAAGTAAAACCACTGGATGAAGGATTTTTGTTCACTATAACTCACTCTCGCTTAGTGTATTTCATTCCAACACTCAGCGCTAGTCACTAAGCTATCGGAAGCACTTTCACTTGACGTAGTGAACTTACTGATGCTTAGGGATATGTTTCTTTTATCAGCCTGTGTCAGTCTAAATCCAACAGGAAGTAATTTCACTTGACGAGGCTGATTCACTGACGCTTGGGGTCATTCTATTCTATCAGTCTGCGCCAGTCTAAATCTAACAGGAAGTGCTTTCACTTGGCGAAGTAGACTTACTGACGCTTGGGGTAATATCTATTCTATCGCTCTGAGCCAGTCTAAGTCTAACAGGAAGCAAACTCACTTCCGGTTGAGTTATAGCTTAGTCTTAAGGTTTGTGTACCTAATTCTCATGGACTAAGTTATTTCCCTAGTGATTTTCTTGCTGACGCTGGGGGATGAAAACTTCATCCGCATGCGCAAGTCCTAATCTATCCGGAAGTAAATCCTCATCCGGAAGCATTCTTACTTGGGATCCTATGTTATCCTATTGCTTCCTAGGCACTTGGTCTAATCCTCTATATTTTAGTCTTCATCAAAACTTAAGATTCTAACATTCTCCCCCTTTTTGATGATGACAAACCTAGTTTTATCGATTAAGTTCCTAAGGAAGGATTAGCAAGAGAATAAAAGCAATGGATAAGAACAAGTAACTCAGACAAATATTATTGACAAGCAGTAGTTACAAGTCAGAGTTATACAATCAAATAACATATACAAGTAAAGAATGTATACAAATAAATTTCACTAAGTATGAATGAAAATATGCATGAAAACAAAATCAACAAAAATATTTGGATTGGGGGTTAGAGTTTGTGTCTCCTTTTCTTTTCCCTCTCTTTCTGCCTCTCTTCATTTTCTCTTTGCAGTTGGGCTATCTCAGCCTCACGCTCACTCTGGTTTATCTGGGCAATGATCTCTTGAAGCTCTTTTTCCTCTTTTTCCCTTCTGAGCCTCTCTGATTCAATGGACTCATCGTATGCCCTTTTCATGTTCTCTACTTCTTCATACTCAGGGAAACCTGTAGCATCGTCGAAGTAGGAGACCTCTCCATTGGGATAGTGGACAGCCCGGATTCTCACATTCCATGCAGGGAAGTTGGGATCCTCCTCAACTTCCAGGACTTTCCTTTTCCCTTTCCCTTTGCTCTTCCTTTTGCTTTTGCTAATTGGAGGGGTGGGCATGGCACATGCTCTTTCAGCATCGAGGCAAGCCATCTGACCAAAGGATAGCTTGTCAATGAATCCATACTTCTCAAATTCTTCAGGAGTCATGTCTTCAATTTCCAATTTGACTTCCTTCAGAATTGGAACCGCTTGGACCACTGGATTTTCTTGCACAACCTGAGCAGATGAAGTTCCTTGCTCAGGCAGGTCAGATGGAGTCTCTTCCTCAGACTCATCAGATTCAGTGGTGGCAATTAACTTCTTGGCACGTTTCCTAGCAACGGCCTTCTTTCTGGGTGCACTGAATCTGGCTGCTGGCTCAGACGAGGGAGGAGGATCAGAGGATTGCTCAGATGAAGGGATCTCAGACTCTTGCCCAGAGGATGCAGGAACAGGCTTGGCTATCACAATGGGAGGATGGTTGGGTCTCTTCAGTCCCCACTTCATTCTGATCTCCTCAACCATCTCTCTACTTGTTTTATTTGGAGGAGGCTCTGATGATGACTCAGGTTGTGTGGATTGTTCATTCTGCCCAAACACAACCATCTCCAAATGTGATCCTTGCTCAGCTGTTCTCTTCTGCTCCATGAAACGGAGGGCCTCTCCTCTTATAAGGCTCTCTGCACCACTCAGCCTCTGAGACTCATATGCACGACGCAGGGCGGCCGTGATATCTTCATCAATCCAGAGTGAAGGCTGGCTGAGAACATCCCTTGTGGCCATACTTAGGCGAAGAGTAGACATAACATTTCTCCCCCTTTTGTCATCATCAACAGGGGTGAGTGCCAGGGATGGAGTGGATGTGGAGGAGGATGGAGGTGGTTCAGGGCCAAATTTCTTGGGAGGGGAGGGTGAGAGGGTAGAGGTAGAGGATGTGGGAGAAGATAGGTGTTCAGGAGTTTGAGGAGGGTCGGGGAAGCAACTGGAGGTGACAAGGATATCCTCATAAGGATGAGTAGAGGAGTATTCTTTGTAGTTGGTGGAGTCAGGGGTAAAGGGTAAATGGTCATCGGAGAGTGGTTGAAGGCGGGGATACTCTCCGTATGGTTGGCTGAGGGGGTGAATGGCTGTTTTAGATCCTATTGGTCTAGGGCTTGGATGGGTAGGGTTGGAGAAGTGGAGTGGAGAGCGTGTAGGGGCACCTGGTCGTGTGGAAATGGGCGAGGATGAGGATGAGAGAGGTGAGGATGAGAGGTTTCTAGGAGAATGGCGTGGAGAGTTGTGAGGTGAATCTTGGGTTTGGTGGTCACGGGTAGGTGAAGGTTGGGATTGTTGGTCATTATTGGGTGATGGTGGGGCTTGTTGGTCATTTTGTGGTGGAGGCTGAGGTTGTTGAGTGTTGGACGGAGGAGGAGGTGGTAGTTGAGGGTGATTAGGAGGAGGAGGAGGGTTTTGAGGAGGAGGAGGAGGTAAGTTACCTTGTGATGAGGGTTGGGGAATTTGTAGGTGCTGGAGGATGAGGTCTAATTTTGCATCCACCCTGGCAAGGTGATTCTCGAGTTGTCCTACTCTGTCCTCAAGCCGTTGGATTCGCTCCCCTTGATGGTGGAAGCCAGCTTCACATTCAACACGGAGAGGACCCACCAAGGAATCAGTCAGTCTCAACAGAAGCTCTTCCTTTATGTCCTCGGCAAAGGCCCTAACAGAAGCTGGAACCTTTGCACTACGGCTTGGCCCAGCATGTGAGTCAACTTCCTGATCCCCTGCTCCAGATGCAGAGGGGGCTGAAGTCCCAGAAGCACTACTGGCTTGAGAGCGTGAGCGAGTGGGCTTAGGAGGCTTGAAATACTTGATCCCCATCTTTGCCATATTTGTTGCTCCCACAGGCTTACACTTGACATTCTCTTCTTCCACAGCAGATGTAGCCTTGATCAGATGCTTCTCGAGGAGGAAGGCAATGATGGTGGGATAGGGAAGGTGGCCAGACTTGTCATTGGTCAGCCATCTCTGAAGCTCTAAGCAGATCAACTGACCAGGATTGATGGGTTGTTGTTTGAGAAGTCTGGGGAACCAGGGGTTGTCAATGTTGGCAAACTCATTGAAGTTACTCCCTTTGTGAGTCATCATCCGGGAGTAAACATAGTACAGCAGTCTGTTTGAATCAGACATCTTGGACACCTTTTTGTCATCGGTGCCATAAAGTGTCACAAGATCCTCCTTGCTGTACTTGTGTGCCTCTGGATATATTCACTCGTTCATGCTTCCATCCGTGATCCCCATCAACTCATTCAGTGTCTCGCTCGTGAACCTGAAGGTTCTCCCCCTTACTGTGGCGGAGAAGGAGAGCTTGTGGATTTGCTCTTTCCCATCAACCTTCCTGTACTTGGCCCTGCCAGAGAGGGATTGGCAGAAGACTCGCAAGACGTTGACGTTGTAGTCCTGGTTGATGCCCAGCCAAGGCATATACTTCTCCAAGTAGGGGCGCAGATGTGGAAACCCTAGTTCATCCATCTTGTCCAGATTGATGAAGAGCCCATGGTTTAGGGTGGGGGTGGATGTCTCAAATTTGGCGGTTACACTCTCCAATGCCCCATCCCTATATACTGTGGGATCATCTTCTTCGACAACCCTCTGCCTCTTGGAGGAAGGCTCCTCAGCAAATTGAACCTTCTTCTTCTTTCCCTTTCTCTGAGCATCCCTCTCTTGTTCAGACACTACAACCTGTTCCACTCGACCAGAAGTTCCAGGCTGACCCTGAACGTTTTCATCCTGCCCTTGTGTTTGCCCAGAAACTTCACGATGTTCATGATGTTCATCGCGATGTTCTTTATGATGCCCAGATTTATCAGAGTGCTTGTGACTTGATTTCCCAGATTTCGACTTGTGTTTCTTGGATGAAGAGGCTTTCTGGGTAACTGGGTTGGATTCATTCGAACCGGCCATTTTTTTTGTATGAATGTTGTGGAAAATAAAGATGAAATGCGAGAAGTGTGTAAAAATGAAGAACGCAATGAAGAAGATGAAGTAAATTTTCAGAGAAAAGATGCGAGTGAAAATAATGCAAGTAAAAAGTGAAAGTGAAAAATTACATCTATTTATAGGTAAAGCTTCTGAGGGTAGAATGGGCATAGTCTTTCAAATTTTTACACATTGGGTAACGTAAGTTTTTAAGTTGAAACGACACACCTGAAGACACGTGTTGCTTCATTTAGTCAGAGAAGGCACAACGTTTCATAGAGGAAGTTGAAACGTTTTCTGAAGTGATGTGTCCCTTGGTCTGGCACTGGCGCTCTCTTGACTTAATCATCCAGTGTCAGTGAGTGATCATCCGGAAGTAGTTTTGCTTCCGGTTGGAGTGGTCCTCTTGATCATATTGAGTTATCATCCAGCGCCAGCAAAAGAGTATCCGGAAGTGATTTTGCTTCCGGTTGGAGTCACTTAAGATTTAACATTGTGGAGGACCTCATTTGAGTTGTATCAACTCCATGCTACACATCTGCTCTCAGCCATTTAAGTCAATTAAATCTGGCTTTGTCTTTTTGTACTTCCTCACAGCTTCAACATTTGTGTCAGGAGAAGAAGCAACAACGTTGAGTTATTTTTCTTCTCCATTATCATCCTTGTCGTTGAGGACCAAAAGGAGTTTCAAGAGAGAAATCTTCCATTGAATGACTCAGCATCATTTGAATTGTGATGAATGTCAATTCTCTCTTTCCCTCCTTGTTGCTTTCAGTCTTCTTTCCTACAATATATCAAATAGTCCCTTTTTCTCTTTTCAGTATCCAGACTTGGATCTGACTTGTCAGTTTGTAGGAGATATATGATTCACATGTACCTAAAGATTATTCATTATGAATATGGCATTGCAAATCAACTATGACTATATGCACATGGTTATACATGGTTTCTGATAAAGATAGTCATAGATAGTATGTAGAGTATGAACATTGTGTGGATTTTCTTATTAGCTCTATAATGTTCATGCTTATGATGCTTGTTGTAAAATCTCAATATGTCCATCTAACATTTGTGTAGGAGATTTTACTGTTGCATGCTTCAACCTTAAATGATTCCTTGCTTACCCAAGGAGATCTTTTATACTTATCCTTGGCCTGAAGCACTTTCTTAGGAGAGACAGGATTCGCAGGTTTTCTCCATGTGAGTTGAGACATCCTCTCTCTCTTGTCCTTCTCAGGATAGTTAAATGGAACTCTGTGATAGCTTATCCCTGAGACAAGGTCTTTGTTCCTTGTGGTAGCGCACTGCTTCTTATGATTGAACCAGGTAGTTGCAGCAGTGACATCACCACGAGTTCTCCTTTTTGGAACAAGAGGAACTCTTGATCTTTCCTGCACAAGTAAGGCACTAGAAGGGAGTTTTGGTACCCATTTGTACTTGGGTCCTACATGGTTAGCGCTGGACCTTACTTGTCCTTTGGGAATCCAAATATATTTATTTCTCACAGATAAATTTCTCTTAAAATTGCATGTGTGAGAAATGTGACCAGTTCTACCACAATAATGACAGATAATGGGATGATGTTCAGAATCAGATTTCTTATCACTATTATGGTGGTCAGTTTTCTTTTCAAAGACTCTATGTTTATTAACTTTTGAAATCTCAGGGTCTTTTGAAAAATCTTCTTTTATGAGTGGGACTTTGGACTCCTTGGTTGTAGAAGAGGGAATAAGTTTCTCAAGTTCCCTATTCCTTTTTCTTAAGCCTAGAACTTCTTTTGCAAGTTTACAGAATTCATTATGTAGCTCATTATACATATCTTGCAATTCAGAAGTTTCAAGTTTAGGTACCTCATTTTCTTCAGCTTCTGAATCTTCTAGGCGGAGATCCACACTCTCTTTGCTGATACTAGCTTCCACTACATCACCATCCAGTAGCTCATCAAAGGTGAATTCACAGGGAGCACATAGTGAGCTTTGGACAGCCTTAACTTCAAGAAATTGGTTAGAAGCATACACAGTATCAAGAGTGTTCCAAATATCTATAGCCCTAGAGCAATGTTTAATTTTCTGGTAATCATTGTCAGATAAACTTTTGTGCAAAATTTGCATTGCTCTAAGGTTTAAGTAGAATAAACTTTTGTCCTCTTCTGTCCAATTTACTTTTGGTTTGAAATCAGAGTCCTTTTCAAAGACATCCCACATTTTGAAATCAGTGGATAGCATAAAACTTTTCATCCTTCCCTTCCATAAGTAAAAATCAGCATTTTCTAATACAGGTGGGATAGTATGATCAAAACCTTCAAAACACATTTTTGTAACCCAAATCAGCCTAGGTCTTTGCACTTGAGATCGTTGGATCCTTTAAACAAGTGACCTTGCTCTGATACCAAATGAAAAGCGTGGCTGTCACCCAAGAGGGGGGGGGGGTGAATTGGGTGAGGGAATAAAACTTTTAAATCTTCTTCTCGTAAGACTGCTTGTGCTTGGTGATGATATTTACGAAGTAGTGATATGCACAAGTCAGTATGTTATGTGATGCAAAATAGAATGTTTGAATGTAAATTTATGCACACATAAATTTATCCTGGTTCGGTCACCCAGACCTACATCCAGTCCCCAGGCTCCACCTGAGATTTTCAATCCATTATTCTTGTTTAAACCGGCACAAGAGAAGCCTTTACACTTTAGGTTTTACGAACACGGGTTCACCTAACAACCCACAGGTTTTACAACGGGTTCACCTGCAAACCTTACAAATGCAAGTTTTACGGGCTAACTTGCAACCTATGGAGATTTAGAAAACTTCTAAATGCTCCCCCTTACAAAATGTAAGATTACAATTATGTTCACTCTATGAACTGATTGTGCTAAACACTTAAGCTCAACTAAGTGGGTTCACTCAATGAACAGATTATGTTACTCACTTAGGTACAATGATTGCTCTCCACTAATTCTTTCTAAGAGTATTACAACTTCATAATCGGAGAGTAGAAGATGAGAAGGAATGTAGAAGATGATATATCAGATAATATGCTCTGTTCTTCCAACCCTCTTCTGAATGTAGATGTTCCTTTTTATACTCGGCTTCTTGGGCGGTAGGTTGAATATGAACGTTTGAATATAGCCGTTAATCCCATGTTACCGTTGAGAAGTACATCTTCATTAATGCTTAGCAGGGTTGACTTGCTTTATCTCTGAAAAGTAGTCCTGACACCTCTGCTCTGACAAAAGCATTCTGACTTTTGAGTATGTGATTTTTACTCTTGTACTCTTGCTGACGGATGATCATCATTCATCCGCAAGTGGTAATCTTGCTCCGCAAGTGTTAAGCTCTGAGTCCCAATGCCAAGAGTCTTTCCATCCGGAAGCTCATTTGCATCCGGAAGTGTGACCATGTTCTGCACATACTGGTTAGTCCAACATAGCAATATATATATAAGAATTATACATGCTGTGGGAAGCTTGTTCGCTATGGGGAGTAGTTTACTTAGACTGTGTTCTGATTTGGTCTATGATGTATCCGGAAGCATTCTTACATCCGGAAGTAAAACCACTGGATGAAGGATTTTTGTTCACTATAACTCACTCTCGCTTAGTGTATTTCATTCCAACACTCAGCGCTAGTCACTAAGCTATCGGAAGCACTTTCACTTGACGTAGTGAACTTACTGATGCTTAGGGATATGTTTCTTTTATCAGCCTGTGTCAGTCTAAATCCAACAGGAAGTAATTTCACTTGACGAGGCTGATTCACTGACGCTTGGGGTCATTCTATTCTATCAGTCTGCGCCAGTCTAAATCTAACAGGAAGTGCTTTCACTTGGCGAAGTAGACTTACTGACGCTTGGGGTAATATCTATTCTATCGCTCTGAGCCAGTCTAAGTCTAACAGGAAGCAAACTCACTTCCGGTTGAGTTATAGCTTAGTCTTAAGGTTTATGTACCTAATTCTCATGGACTAAGTTATTTCCCTAGTGATTTTCTTGCTGACGCTGGGGGATGAAAACTTCATCCGCATGCGCAAGTCCTAATCTATCCGGAAGTAAATCCTCATCCGGAAGCATTCTTACTTGGGATCCTATGTTATCCTATTGCTTCCTAGGCACTTGGTCTAATCCTCTATATTTTAGTCTTCATCAAAACTTAAGATTCTAACACTCAAGTGTTCTGGGCGGACGCTATGAGCACTGCTTACTACATCTCTAACAGAGCCTATGTTCGCAAGGGCTTGGACAAGACTCCCTATGAGCTGTACAAAGGCAGAAAGCCCAACATCAGCCACCTCAGAATCTTTGGATCAAAATGCTATGTGCATAACAATGGAAAGGTAAATCTGGGTAAGTTTGATCCAAAAGCTGATATAGGTGTATTCATAGGGTATTCCCTTAGGAGTAAGGCTTACCGAGTATACAACATGAGGACTAGAACTGTGGAAGAATCTATGCATGTTGTATTTGATGAAACTCCTACATGGGAACAATCCACAGAAGATGATGGAATACTTAACCTTCCAAAACCACCATCATCTTCACCACCAAAAGAAACACCAGCAAGCAATCCCAAAGAAGAAGATGAACCCAGTGATGAGCCTAGAGTGCAGACCGTGCCTGAAGAGGCACAGTTGCCAACAGCTAGGAGACATCACAGGGATCATCCTCTTGATCAAGTGTTTGGTGATGTTTCTTCTGGTGTCAGAACCAGAAGGCAGGTTCAAAATGAAGTTGAGTTTGGAGCCTTCTTATCTCAGATAGAACCAACTTCAGTTGAACAAGCTCTTGAGGACTGCGACTGGATTATTGCCATGCAGGAAGAGCTAAACCAGTTCGAAAGGAGCCAAGTTTGGGAACTAGTCCCAAGGCCGTCTCATCAATCCATAGTTGGGACCAAGTGGGTCTTCAAAAACAAACTGGATGAGACAGGTCAAATAACAAGGAACAAAGCCAGATTGGTAGCCAAAGGATATAACCAAGAAGAATGCATAGACTATGAAGAAACTTTTGCTCCAGTCGCTAGACTCGAAGCAATAAGGATTCTTCTAGCCTTTGCATCCATGAAAGGCTTTAGATTATATCAAATGGATGTAAAGAGTGCATTCCTTAATGGTTACATCAAAGAAGAGGTTTATGTAGAACAACCTCCTGGCTTTGAGGATCACAAGCATCCTAAACATGTGTATAGGCTAAAGAAAGCTTTGTATGGCCTGAATGTAACAATGTGTTACTAATTCCCTAATTAATCCGTGACATCTCTTTTAATCCAATAATCTCTTTACTAACTATGATAGAAAAAGGATTTCCATAATATCAATGTCCTATCATAGTTAGAAAAAGAATTTCCTAATGATTAAATACTATCCATGATAGAAAAGAATAAACTAATACAGTACAGCTGCTATCATGGATAATTTATTGCTAACCATGTTAGAAAGGATTTGCCTAACATGGTTATTAAACAAAACTAGTTGATATTTAACAATAAATAGCTATATACATGCGGAAACGAATGCAGGCTTATACAAATTGGCAATATACAATTCTAAATAAACTATATAACTTATACTACCTAATTCCCTTTCCTGATGCTCGCGCCTGTGCATGAATACCTGCAAAAATGTCAGTAATCGTGGGATGAGACAATTTGTCCCAGTAATCACCGCTTAACTCACTATAACAGTGAGATGTGCGGTAGCGAGGGCGTCTAAAGGGTACCTTATTTAAAACCAGTAATATATATATATCCATATCAAATCTTCTTCCATTTATCACTCAAGTCCAACAATCACCTTCAAACCAAATCCATTCAACATCTCCATACTCCAATCAACTAATTCTACCCCAACAACTCTCACACTCACCTACAGATGCATTGTGTCACCACGGTGCATTCAAGCATCTATTCTTCACTATATGATTTGACATTGTGTCCCTCTCCATAATGAGGGGACAATTTCCTTCTCTGGCAATCTCCAGAGAAGGAACCCCAATTCTGTTTTCCATTACAGAACGGGAACGGTTGGGCTCTCCACTGCCAAACAACCATAGGGGCGGTTGGGCTCTTCAATGCCAAACAACCGTATGTCACTTCTCTCAATAAGTCGACCTATGAACCCCGATCCAATCAATTCTAAAAAGGATCCTCAGTACAAATAACTGTCGATTGGCCTATCGACAGTTATCATCGCGCGATGGTACATATATATCAGTGTCATGCAAACCTCACAATATCCACCAATTTCAATATCTCATCACAATAATCAAAATCAATATCAATCTCATATATTCTCACATCACCTTTCAATCTATTATCCACAACATCTTCCCTCATCATAACTCCCAAATTTTCTCTACACAACCTATTATACATCCAATCCACTATACCTCTCAATATCCCTGTCAAAATGTCAAGACCCCAATATCTATGCACTCATATACACAATCCAACAATATCACCAGCCAGGATACTACATATATAATGTGTCAAGATCTTTTATATGAAAATAATCATGTTTGAAAGACACCTGATAGCCTGTTTTGTATAAAAATACTCTTTTAAAGATAATATATATATAGAGGGTGAGAAAGGATTTTTTTTTTTACAAAATCCTAGCTAACATCACCCTCAATGTTATAGTAAGGTTAAGTGTGATTACCTGTCGCCCTTTAGCACTTTAATACTCTTCCTTACGCTTCCTTACTCAATTCACCTATTATTACATAAAAGTAATAATAAGGTAAACAATCATGCTTATATGTGTATAATGAATAGCACGTCTCTCTCTCCTTATGATACTACCCAATCCCCATTCTTGTTTATTTCTAAACTCTTTGATTAAGCCCTTTAACTTTAATCTTTTATGATTCTCAAGGTTTGACTAATCAATACCTTAAAGCAAGATCAAATATCCTTAATAAACTTCAAACAATCCCTACAACACTCCAATTATATTCACATAGTTATTTCAACCAAACATAGTCAAAATATTGGAACAATGACATAGCTAGTTTCATTCAATAGTTACAAACTTCATTTAACAAGTAACTCATCATTTGTACCTCACTAACCACTAATTATTTGAGTAAAGTTGATGTTTATTAACATGAGATACCAATCAGAATTTTGTAAAGATTCATATAGCTTAGACAAATTTCACTTGAATATGCTCTAATGACCGACTCTAACACTTCAAAACCATCAAACTCAAATAGATTCTCATACAAGCATACAATCATTATCAATATTTCACTTATAAAGCATAAACACAACCTTCAACACCTTCTTTTAAAAACAATGAAATTGGCTTGTGAAAGAGGAAGAATGGCAGACTTTAGAATCATGAACTTATCTTAATGTTACTGTCATATCCAACAACGTCGCCAAATCACTACACAAATATTAAAACATACACTACCACATATCATACATCATTCCAAACATAATTCTACCACCAATTCAAACAAACAAAACAAGCTTGTCTCCATTTCAATTTTTCTCTTCTTTAACAACCTTCCATTTCAATCCAAAGAAATCAGACCAATCAAGCATAATTCAACATCCCTTACTTCAAATAAATTTTTACTGTTTCATTCTGTTCAAAATAGAAATGCTAATGGCTCAAGGAAAGATTCACTTGCAAGCATCACCTTGCTAGCAATATCAACAATGCCCATTTTTATCCTAATTTGAATCTTGGATAGCTCATACATCAAGTACAACACAAATTTCAGAATTTCACAAAGAACACAATTAAATTTCTAGACACAAGCATAATAGCAACCTTCCTCTTCTAGATCACTTTCCAAACCATCATCACATACTTCATCCCATTCAATTTAAACTTAAAACATTGATCAGCCATGAAGAAATCAGAACCATGTAATTTCCTCATATTATTCCCGCACATACTTACCACCTACACTATTTGCATCCAACTTTTGAACGCTTCTAACCATAATCAAATCCATTATAATTCAAGCTTTCAACACATTATACTCAATTTTTAACCTCTCATGTAGCACATATAATCCACAATTAAGCATCTCTCAATTACTCCATCTAGTTCAACAAAAATCCCTACATTTCCTTTGTATTTTGAAATTACAAACCACATTGTTCAGAATTAAGATCCAACAACATAAGAAATACTAAATCCAAACAGTCCAAGAACAAGGCAATCAAACAACACATCAAAGGACATCTTCAACTACTAAATTTTCAAACATTCATTAAACCAAAACAGCATATTAAGTTATAAATTAAAGCCCCACCAAAACAGAACATCCTACATACAATTACTAGCCATTATCATAAGAAGTTCATTCAAAACATTAGGTTCTTCAGAATTTAACAAGCAAGCCTGACATTTACCAACAACACATCAGATTAAAATAGCCAAATTCTTGGGCTTTAGAGCTATGTCATCAAAAACTTAGATAACTGTTCAAATATTCCTAAAACATCAAAAATCAAATCTTAAACATCTTTTTGTTAATTATTCAATCCAACTCCTAAACCCTAACTCGGCCACTCCCCCAACTCGCATACAAATGAGGAAAAGGATAAAGAAATTACTTATGAAGTTCCAAAATGAGCAAACCAGAGACCACCACCGCCGGCCGTCATGTAGCTCGCCGGAAATTAGTCGGTCGAGCTCCTTAAACCGTCGGTCGCCGTCAGCACGAACAACCACCGTCGGAAAAAGGCTTCACTCGCCGGAGAAAAAGAGTAACAGTGGGATGAAGAAGAAAAGTAAGGGGCATTGAAGAATCTCGAAAAGAAATTAAGAGGAAATTGAAAGAAAAGGAAAAGCTCACCCAAGAAGCTTTCACCGTTGTGCACCGCCGAACTGTTGATTCCTCGCCGGAAACGGAGAAGCACGGAGGAGGGAGGTCGGGTTTGGTTGGGAGACAGGGAAAGGAGATCGAAGATGACGAAGAGGAAGGAATGAGAGGAACGGACGAAGTGGGTGAAGAAGAAGAGAAATCGAAGGGGAGGGGGAGGAGATGTGTCGGCCGAAAATGAGAAAGGAAGGAGAAGAGAAGTGTATGTAATTAGGGTTTGAGGGAGAAAATTACAATTTACTACCCTAATGTTTATTCTTAATTATATTTTTAGCCCAAAAGTTTGTATATATTACTATATCTCCTTCTTTTCATTATAACATAATCTGAATCCTAATTTTACTTTTCATGAAAGTTTCTATCACCAATTAACTCTTTTAACTATATTTATTTAATTTTCAAACTAACTAAGATTTAATATTCCTAAATTGTCCAAAATATCCTAAAATTTCTCCCTAAGCCTTTAAATTTTCTAAATAACATCTCAATAATTTCTTATTATCTTTAATTTAAAAATTGGGATGTTACACTGAAACAAGCTCCTCGAGCTTGGTATGAGAGACTCAGCAGCTTCTTGCTGGGAAAGGGTTTCTCAAGAGGCAAACTAGATAATACACTGTTTATTCTACACAAAGATAGAAACATGCTAATTGTCCAGATTTATGTCGATAATATTATTTTTGGGGCAACTAATGAAAAACTTTGTGAAGAATTTTCTAAGACTATGCAGGGAGAGTTTGAAATGTCAATGATGGGAGAACTAACGTTCTTCCTAGGCCTTCAAATTAAGCAAAAGAAGAATGGCATATTCATCTCCCAAGCTAAATACTGCAGAGAGCTACTCAAGAAGTTTGGGATGGATGAGTGCAAGGAGTATGACACTCCCATGAGTACCACTGCCGCACTCGATGCTGATGCAAAGGGTAAATCTGTCAGCCTGCCCATGTAAAGGGGAATGATAGGTTCCCTACTGTATTTAACGGCAAGTAGGCCTGACATTCAATTTAGTGTAGGCATGTGTGCTAGGTTTCAAGCCAACCCCAAGGAGTCACATCTAACCTGTGTTAAACGTATTCTAAGATACCTTGAGGGAACACAAGAGCTTGGTCTTTGGTATCCCAGAGGTAACCAAGAGTTCTTGTGGGCTTACTCTGACTCTGACGATGCAGGTTATAAAACTGATAGAAAGAGCACCAGTGGACAATGTGCCTTCCTTGGTGGTTGTCTGGTCTCTTGGGCTAGTAAAAAGCAAACCTGCGTGTCTTTATCATCCACAGAGGCAGAATACATTGCTGCAGCAAGCTGTTGTGCCCAAGTGCTGTGGCTGAAGAACCAACTGAGAGATCTTGGCTTGGAATTCCCTGAGGCTCCCATCCTCTGTGACAACACAAGCACCATCAGCCTCGCCAAGAATCCGGTTCAGCACACAAGGACAAAGCACATTGATGTCAGACATCACTTCATCAGAGATCATGTTCAGAAGAAGGATGTCAAAGTGCAATTTGTCCCCACTCAGCATCAGCTTGCTGATATTTTCACCAAGCCTCTGGGGGTTGATCAATTTGCATTCATAAGAGGTGATTTGGGAATGGTAAACCCAAATGAAGTTTAATTCTTCAAAATAAACTTGTGCTTATTGATTAAAACCTGCAACTAT
This sequence comes from Mimosa pudica, assembly GCA_029929735.1. Lineage (NCBI taxonomy): Eukaryota > Viridiplantae > Streptophyta > Magnoliopsida > Fabales > Fabaceae > Mimosa > Mimosa pudica. The sequence continues at coordinate 2,120,311 of JAKELP010000017.1, read as the reverse complement.
ACTAACTTAGGCATCGGAGTGCCAATCTTTAGTTTTGCAGGTCCCCCACAATGTTGAATCTTAATTAAGTCCAACCGGAAGCAAAACCACTTCCGGATACTCCTTTGCTGGCGCTGGATGACAACTCAAAGTGACCAGGAGCGCCACTCCAACCGGAAGCAAAACCACTTCCGGATGCTCTTCTGCTGGCGCTGAGTGTTGAGTCAAAGTGAGGGGGAGTGCCAGTGTCTGAACAAAGGGACACGTCACCTCAGAAAACGTTTCATCTTCTCACACCAAAAATTATGTCTCTTCTAACATTGTGCAGAGACACGTGTCACAAAGGTGCGACGTTTCAATTTGAATATTTACGTTACCCAATGAACAAACACATGCTTTCATGAAGAGTCATTATGAGCATTTTACCCGTTGTGACATTGCATATAAATAGGAAGCCGCTTTCACTTTTACTTTTTACTTGTACAAATTTCTTACCCACAAAACTCTCTGAATTCATTCATCGTGTTCTTCATCTTCATCACATTCTCTTCATCTTCTTCATCTTCTTCTTCTACATTTCTGCCATTTCATTCCATACATTTCATTTAAAACCCTAAACACCAAATGGCCAGATCACATGAGACAAACCCCAACACTGAGATAACCTCTGCCTCCAAGAAATCGAAATCCATGTCTGGGAAATCTGGGCTTCACTCAAAATCTGGGCAAGTTCATAAAAATTCTGGGAAATCTGGGCAAAGTCAAGAACAAAGTGAGCGGGTCCAAGAACAGCCAGAACAATCTAAGCAACCTCAACAAGAACACTCAAAGAGAAAAGGGAAGAAGAAGGTACAGTTTAGCGAAGAGCCCTCATCCAAAAGACAGCGAGTAGAGGAGTATGATGATCCTCGTGTATACAGAGATGGGCCATTGGAGGCTGTTTCCTCCAAATTTGAAACTGCAAAACCCTACTTCAACACCAGGATGTTCATAGACCTGGACAAGATAGATGATCTAGGGTTTCCACATTTGAGACCATATCTGGAGAAATATATGCCCTGGCTGGGGATCAACCAGGAATACAACGTCAACATCCTGCGGGTATTCTGCCAGTCCTTCACCTCCAAGGTTAAGTATAAGAAGGTAAATGGGAAGGATCAGATTCGAAGAGTCACCTTCACTGCCACAGCAAGGGGGAGAACCTTCAGCTTCACTTGGAGAGACATCAACAGCCTGATGGGGGCGCCTGAGGGAGAACTGAATGAATGGCTATTCCCTGAGAAACTCAGCAAGGCGGAACTTGAAAAGGTCTATGACACAAGAGGAAGAAGGTGTCTGGGATGTCTGACTCCAACCGACTCCTATACTATGTCTACTCCCGCATGATGACACATAAAGGGGGAACTTCAACGAGTTCACTCTCCTTGACAACCCTTGGTTCCCCAGATTCCTCTCCCATCAGCCAATCAACCCTGGGCAGATGATCAGTCTAGAGCTGCAAAGGTGGATTGAAAATCATAAGTCTGGATATCTTCCCTACCCCACTGTCATCGCCTTCCTCCTGGAAAAAAATTTGATCAAGTCAACATCCACTGAGGAGGACGAGAATGTTAAGTGCGTACCTGTCAGCGCAGTTAACATCGGCAAGATGGGGATAAAATACATCAAACAGACCAAGGCCACTCGCTCAGGCTCTCAGGTAGGCAGTGCCTCTCATACCACAGCCCCCTCTGTATCTGATGCAGGGGATCAAGAGGTAGACTCTCATCCTGGTCCAAGTCGTGTTGCGAAGGTGCCAGCTACAGTCAAGGCCTTTGCTGAGGAAGTAAAGGTGGAGATCCTCTTTCGGCTATCTGACTCTCTGGTGGCTCCCCTCCGTGATGAGTGTGACACTGGCTTCCAGCAGCAGGGGGAGAGAATCCAGAGGCTCGAGGACCGAGTAGGTCGAGTCGAGGTTCAACTAGCAAGGGTAGACGCCAAGTTAGACCTCATCCTCAATCACCTTCAAATTCCTCACCCACAAGGTAACTTACCGCCACCTCCTCCTCCTAACCCACCTCCACCTCCTCCACCTAATCAACCATTACTCCCTCCTCCTAACACTCAACAGCCACAACAATCTCCTCCTCAGAATAACCAACAACCCCAAACATCACCCAGAAATGACCATCAACCATCACCTCAAAACTCCACTCAAAACTCACCCCAACACTCCCCTCGCCAATCACCACTTAACTCCACCAACTCCCAATCTCCACATAACTCCCCAAACCGTTCACCACCCCCAAGCCCCACAGAGCCCTCCAATCCTCCTCCTAACACTCAACCCACCCTAGCCCAATCTCTTGGTTTTACCTCTCCTGATCACCCACTTCACACCTTCTACCTCAGAGACCAACCCCCTATTCCATGGAGAGTTAAATAACCCGCCGCCTACTACTCTACCTACCCCTTTGATGGCCTCTTCACCAACCCCGCCTTCTTTGAAAGAAACACAGTCCTCTTCCCAAACCCTCCTAATTCACCAGAACACACCTCACCCGCATCCTCACCTGAAACCTCATCACCTAGAAGATTTGGCCCTGACCCTCTACCCTCCTCCTCACCCAATCCATCCTCCCTGGCCCTCGCCCTCATTGATGATGACAAAAGGGGAGAGATGCTGCTATTGCCCTCCGCCACACCATGTATTCGAGGGATGTCCTGACTCAACCATCCCTCTGGCTAGATGAAGACATCACTGCTGCTCTTCGTCGAGCCGTGGACCTTCAAAGATTGGGTGGTGCTGAGAGTCTGATCCGAGGGAAAGCCATCCGATTTATGCAACAGCAGCGATCAGATGAGCAAAGGTCCAAGTGGGAAATGGTTTTGTATGAGCAACCTGAAGAGATCCCACAGCCAGAGTCTTCATCATCTGAGCCTCCATCCTCTGAGCCTGCCCAAAATTTAATTGAGGAGATAATGATGAAGTATGGGCTGGAGAAGATCAACCATCCACCAATTGTGATAGCCAAGCCAATCCCTTCTCCTTCTGGACCAACCCCTGCTCCTCCTCCTTCTGAGCCAACCTCTGCTCCTCCTCCTTCAGTAGTCAAGTACAGCGAATCAAGGAAGAAGGCAGTTGCTAGAAAGCATGCCAATAAAAGTACTACTACTTCCGCGTCTGCTGTGAGTGAGCAAGAGCTCCCATCTGTTCAAGCTGAGATTGTACCTGAGACTCAGTCATCCTCTCAAGAGATGCATGTCCCTCCGCCACTAAAGGAAGTCAAGCTGGAAATTGAGGACATGACTCCTGAAGAGTTCGAGAGGTATGGGTTCACGGACAAGATCTCATTTGGTCAGATGGCCTGCCTTGATGCTGAAAGAGCAAGAGCCAAGCCTACCCAACCAATAGGCAAGGGCAAAGGAAAAGGCAAAGGCAAAGGGAAAAGGAAAGCCCATGAAGTTGAGGAGGACCCCAACTTCCCAGTGTGGAATGTGAAGATCAAGGCTGTCCATTATCCCAATGGCGAGGTCACTCCCTTCTCTGATGCAACTGGGTTCCCTGGGTTTGAAGAAGTTGAAAATATGAAGAGAGCCTTTGAGGAATCCGTTGAGTCTGAGAGACTCAGAAGGGAGAGGGAAGAGGAAGAGCTTCAAAGGATAATTGCTCAGATTGACCAGAATGAGAAGGATGCCCACATAGCCCAACTTCAAAAGGAGAATGAGGAAAGACAAAAAGAGAGGGAGAGGAAAAAGAGACATCAGCTTTAAACCCCACTCTGCCCTATGCATTTACCTTAGATTTTTCTTCTTATTTGTCATGCATAGTTTATTTTGCAAAGTTTTAATTACTTGTGAATTTTATCTGTTATTGTAATTCTAACCTGTAATCTTTTGTTCATCAATGATAATTGTCTTAGTTGTTTGTGCTTTATCTAACTGTTACTTTTAATTCTTTCATATGAACTTAATTGGTAAACTTAGTTTGTCATCATCAAAAAGGGGGAGAATGTTAGAATCTTATGTTTTGATGAAGACTAAAATATGAAAGAACGAGCCAAACACTTAGAAAATATTAGGTTAATATAGAACCCCAAGAAGTAAGAGTACAACTGGATGTGGATTTACTTCTGGATGGACTAGGACTAGCGCTCGCGGATGAACGTCTCATCCCCCAGCGACAGCAAGTACTTCACTAAGTAATAACTCAGTCTAAGAACATTAGTTGTATAAAATCCTTGAGACTAAGTTAGGAAGCTTCCGGATGTGGATTTGCTTCCGATTGTATTAAGGCTAGTGTTGGCTGTTCGTATGGATAACACTGAGCACCAGTGAACATAACCCAACGTCCAGTGGATTTGCTTCCGATTGCTTAGTGACTAGCTCTAGCTGTTGGTATGGATAACACTGAGCGTCAGTGAGTATAATATGAAAATAACCCAACGTCCAGTAGAAGTGCTTCCGGATGAGAAATTGCTTCCGGATGTAAAAGAGCTCCCTTAGACTAAGTGAACTCCCACTGCATGTGAGTATGTGCTATTATTGTTAAGACTAACGTTCAAAATGCAGTACACTGAGTGACGTTGCTTCCGGATGTGGACTTGCTTCCGCAAGCAATCAGAATGTCAGAACATTCAGAGCAGTGCAGTGTCAGAATGCTTTTGACAGAGCAGAGGTGTCAGAACTACTTTTCAGAGATAAAGCAAAGTCAACCCTGCTAAGCATTAATGGAGCATTAATTGGGCAAACGGTAACATGGGAAAAACGGCCATATTCAAACGGCTAACCCACCTACCAAGAGTGAGAATACTTGAAGACTATATAAACAAGCTCACCTTCATTTATGAAGACAACTAATATCTTTGACATCTTGAAGAAAGCTAGAGTGAGAAACTGAGAAATCCTTCAAGCATTCAAAGCTGCCCAGAAAAAAGAAAGAGCATTTAACACATTGAGAGTTCTTTTCATCTACTTATCTTGTACTCTTTGTAGTTAAGTCTCTTCTTGTATTAAGAGCATTCATTGTACTTAAGTGTGTAACATTATCCGTTCTTTAAGAGAACTAAGCTTAGAAAATCCTTTATTTGTAAAGGTTGAACCCTTGCTGGTTGTAAGGGGGAGTTAGTTTGTAAGGTTGCAAGTGAGCCTTGAGTAAAACTTGTGGTTGTAAGGTTGCAAGTGATCCCGTCCAAAACTTGCGGTTGTAAAGGTTCCAGGTGAACCCGTTTGTAAAACCTGGGGATAGTGGAACTCAACCTGGGTGGTTGAGAACTGGACGTAGGTCAGGAAGACTGAACCAGTATAAACCCTTGTGTTGTTATTGTTTGATTTTTATTTGGTAGCACAATTCACCTCCCCTCTTGTGCATCCATTACTTTCAACCTGCATACAATCCAACACATTATCTCCCTCATACCCCCATACATCTCAACACCAACACTTAAATCCCTAGAGAAACCACATAAAAACCCAAGCTACCACCATATTATCAAATGCAATCCTCATTTTTTTTCTAGGGCCGGCTCTCTTGAGTTGGTCTATCCTCTCTCCCCCTCCTCTCAAACTTTTTAGGTGGTGGTGGGATCTCTTCTCTCATCGTTGTACGAGCTTTTTCATCGGCATCTCCTTCCCCGGTTCATGCCGGGGAAGGAGACGTCTGTAACACCCCAAAATTTGAATCAGAGATAATAGGGAATTAATTGAGACATTAGGATATCATTATTAAATCAGAAGGCATTGTAAATGAGTAAATGGGAATAAAAATATTTTGAAGAAAATAATAGGCCCATTTTCTTTGGAAATTTAAGAAAAATAGTTAGAGGTTTAGTTTTTAATTAAAAACTTTTATGAAAAATACTTTGTGGCATAGGTAATATTATGGAGAGAAAATATATATGATGGATTACAAATTTGTTTCACAATTTAGTGTTTAAATAGGAATTTAGAATGAAAAGGTAAATAATGATTGATAGAAGGGTAGAATGGTCTTTTGGTTTGCAAACCCTAACTCCCTTCTCTTTTACTCTGCCTAACCACCACTCCCACCTCCAAAAACATTCATCTTCATCATTCTCCTCCCCCTTCTTCACTGACTCTGTCTTCCTCCCTCCTCTTTTGCTCGATCGGCTCGGCGGCGGCCAAGGCTGGCCGGACCACCGTGGCCAATCCTCCCACCCTTTTCATTCACACCCTTCTTCCCCCAACCGAGCCCATCTCTCTCTCATTCTCTCTTCGTGTTCTCTTCCTCGATCTGCTCATTTCTGCATTTCCCGGCAAAGCTAGCGACGGCCGACGACTGGAAAGGTAAGCTTTGCCATTTTCATGTTGATTCTTCAAGATCCTTTGCTTTCAACTTCCATTTCTTACTTTTCCTTTTCTTGCTTTTGAATCTCGGCCAACCACTTAAAGGGCCGATTTTCGGTGTCTTTCCGGCGACGGCGAAGCTCCGGTGAGTCATGAAAGGTCAAAAACGAGTTTAGGTAACATTTTCCTTCCGTTTCTAACCCTTTATTTGTGATTTGGACGAATTTGAGAGAGAGATTCTGAATTTGGGGTTAGGGTTTTGAGTTATAAATTGTTGAAATTGAAGTTACAGCTTCAATACTTTGATGTATTGAAGAGATTAGAGTCTTAATTTGATTATTTACAAAAGATAGCTTCTTTGGTGTTTAAGGAATTTATCTTCACTTGAAAATACATGGTTATGTATTGATGTTGATTGTGTTAGTTAAAGTTGTCATGTTTGATTGAATGTACTATACAGTAACCATGGTTGTTTTTACATTAATTGTCAAACTGATTTGGAAGGAATGGAGGTTGATAATAATTTGTCAAGTGCAAATAATATGTTTGAGATGCTTTCATATGAACTTGGTAATGTAATTGTATGTTCTTACACTTGCTGGACAGATTTTAATGAAATTTTAGACTGATTAATGGGAGTGAATGAGTTTATGTTCTGTTTTGAGATATGATAGTTAAATGGGTTGAATGTTGATGGTGTATTGCTTGATTCTAATTAATTTATGATTGGTAAAATGAAATAATGCATGTTTTATGCTTGTATGCAATTGATGATTATGGCTTGGTAAACAAAATATTAACGAAGTGCCTATGCTTGTTGGTATAATCTTGTAAGTATTGTGATTCTTGAAGCTTTAAGTGATTTCCATGCTTGGATGTGTGATTTTGAATTGCTGTCCAAATTGGGTTGGATTCAGTTACAGAAAGATCTCTTTGCTTTCTTTGTTTTGTTGTCATGGGTGTTGAAATTCTGTTCTGTTTTGAATGTGAAATGGGTATTGGGTAATATAAAGAGGTTGGTTATGAAATTTACTTTAGATGTAGATCCTTGCAATATTGACTTACATTGAGCCTAATGTTTCTGATTTAAGTTGTTGAAACAGATACAAAGGAAAGTTAGGTGATATAAGGGTGTAATGTGATGATTATAGAGATAAATCTAGTTATGTATATGTGGTTTTGTTTATAATTTGTTGTAGGCAGGGAATTTAAATTCTGTATTAGGTTGAATTGATGGAAGAAAAGAAATGTTTTTAGTTGATTTAAATTTAAATGAAAGAAGGATATAAAAACGGGTTTATGTTTTCTCTTCATTCTTGTTTTATTCATTTGGTTAGGAAAGGTAAAGAAGTCCTTGCTGATGTGAAGTCACCATTTATGATTAAGGAAGTAAGGAAATTTGATCAACTTATATTTGTTCAATGCTTACGAAAGAACTACAAATTTAGTGGTGCAAATAATCTTTGGGCTTACAAAGAGATATGGTTTGAATTGATGGGGACATGTGTTTTAGAGGGCTGTACGGGTTGCTTGGGTTTTGGATATTGAATAATGAGCTGTTATGGATTGGGATCGGTTGTAAGGGTGAAGGAACATATGATTGAGTTTGGATTTACAAAAGTGGTTAATCAGTCAAATAGTATACTAGCTTATTTAATTATGTGGGAAGTTTTGATTCTAACTAATAAATTATTGATTTGGTGAAGGTATGATTGACTATGGTTGTCTTTAGTGAATTTATTTGCGTTAATTCTTATAGCGTTTTAATGGAAATTTATGTTTATTGTTCTCTGGCGTTTGAGTTCATATACAAAAATGCTTAATTGTAGTGGTGTGTTTTGTTAGAATCTTAAGTTTTGATGAAGACTAAAATATGAAAGAATAGGCCAAGTACTTAGAAAGCAAAAGGTTAACATAGAGTCCCAAGTGAGAGTGCAACCGGATGTGGATTTACTTCCGGATAAACTAGGACTAGCGCTCGCGGATGGATGACCCATCCCCCAGCGGCAGCAAGTAACTCACTAGGGAATTAACTTGTCCATGAGCATTAGGTACACAAAACCTTAAGACTAAGCTAAGACTCAACCGGAAGTGAAATTGCTTCCTGTTAGATTTAGACTGGCGCTGGCTGATAGAATAGATAACCCCAAGCGTCAGTGAACATAAGCCACGTCAAGTGAAATTGCTTCCTGTTGGATTTAGACTGGCGCTGGCTGATAGAATAGATAACCCCAAGCGTCAGTGAACATAAGCCACGTCAAGTGAAAGTGCTTCCGATAGCTTAGTGACTAGCGCTGACTGTTGGAGTGAAGGACACTGAGCGAGAGTGAGTAATAGTGAATATAATCCTTCATCCAGTGGATTTACTTCCAGATGTAGAAGTGCTTCCGGATACATCTTAGACTAAGTAAACACCCACTGCATGTGACTATGTGCTTATATTGCTAAACTAACGTTCAAGTGCAGCACACTAAGTAAGGTTGCTTCCGGATGTGATTTTGCTTCCGCAAGCAATCAGAATGTCAGAACGTTCAGAGATGCAGTGTCAGAATGCTTTTGTCAGAGCAGAGGTGTCAGGACTACTTTTCAGAGATAAAGCAAGTCAACCCTGCCATGCATTGATGAAGCATTCATTGGGCAAACGGTAACATGGGAAAAACGGTCATATTCAAACGGCTAACCCACCTACCAAATGTGAGGATGTTTGAAGACTATATAAAGGGGCTCAACTTCATTTATGACAACAACAATTATCTTTGAATATTCTTGAGAGAAGTTAGAGCGAGAAACTAAGAACACCTTCAAGCATTCAAAGCTGCCCAGAAAAGTAAAGAGCATTTAACACATCGAGTGATCCTTTTCATCTACATATTCTGTACTCTTTGTTGTTAAGTCTCTTCTTGTTATAAGAGCATTGACTGTACTTAAGTGTGTAACACCATCCGTTCTTTGAGAGAACTTAGTCAGAAAAATCCTTTAAGTGTAAAGGTTAACCCCTTGCTAGGTGTGAGGGGGAGCTAGTTAGAAAGGTTACAACTGAGCCTGTGTAAAACTTGTAGTTGTAAGGTTGCAAGTGATCCCGTGCAAAACTTGCGGTTGTAAGGTTTCAGGTGAACCCGATTTAAAACCTGAGATATAGTGGAACTCGGCCTGGGTGGTTGAGGACTGGACGTAGGTCAGGAAGACTGAACCAGTATAACTCTTGTGTTGTTTTATTTGAGCATTTATTTTTGAAGCACAATTCACCCCCCCCTCTTGTGCATCCATTACTTTCATTTGGTATCAGAGCGGGTCTTTCTCACTCGATTCCAACGAATCCAGAAAGCAAAGATCCAGTAATGGATACAGATTACTCTCTACCAGATGTCTCTGTTCAACCCAACAAGCCCCCAGGCTTCGATGGGTATAGCTATCCATTCTGAAAGTTTAGAATGGAGACTTACATCAAGTCAAGTGACATTAGACTCTGGGATGTAATCGAGCGTGGGGATCAAACTCCCATAGATGAGGATGGGTTTGCTAAGGTGAGAGCCAGATACACCCCTGAGGACTATGCTCTAGTCCAACTGAACTATAGGGCCATGCACTACATCCAGTGTGCTCTCAGTCCCAAGGAGTTTCACAGAATCAGCCACCACAAAAATGCTAAAGATATGTGGGAGGCTCTTGAGGCTGCTCACTCTGGAACCAGGGGAGTAAAAGCAAGACGTGTTGAGATGCTGGTGGAAGAATTTCACAAGTTCGCCATGCTTAGTCCCACTGAACCTATCAGAGAGCTGGAGCTCAGGTTCACTCATCTCATCAACAATTTGGCCTCGCTGGGTAAGGATATTCCTGAAAGAGAGCAAGTAAGCAAGATCCTAAAGATCTTGAAGGGTGACTGGATCACCAAAGTAACTATCTTGCAGGAAGTCCAAGGAGAATCAACCGGCTCCATCACCGCACTATTTGGTTCTCTAGCTGAATATGAGCCTACTCTGCTAGCTCAAAGAGCTCCTCAAACCTCATCCAAAGCCAAGAATCTTGCCCTTGTTGCTCCCAGTAAGGAGATCGATGATGATGATGAGGATGATTAGGAGGAAATGGATGATGAGGAGATGGCTATGATGGTGAGGAAGTTCAGAAAATTCTTCAGAAAGAAAGGAGGCTTCCAGAAAGGTGACTCCAGTCAGAAGAAGGGATACAAGAAAGAAAAGGTCCCTGTGTGCTTTGAATGTAAGAAGCCTGGTCACTTCAAGGCTGAGTGTCCCAGTCTGCAGAGGTCAAAGAGTAAAGACAAAAGAAAGGCCTTCGTTTGGGTGAATAGCTCAGATGACGAAGCAAGTGATGAGGAAGAAGTTGCCAACCTCTGCCTGGTAGCCAGAGAAGATGATGAGGAAGCATCTTCAGATCTTGACCTCACCCACGAAGATCATGAGGTAACTCTTTATGAACTACAAGAGGCTTACAATGAGGTTCATGAAGAATTCTCTAGATTATGTAAAGCCTATAAAGTGTTAAAAACTAAGAAGGAATCACTTGAGTCCAAGGTGGACTCACTAAGTGAAGAACTAGCGGAAGCTAGAAAGCTTCCGGTAGTGGATGGCCAGGGTTCTCCCCAAGCAGAACCAAATGCCTTAACACTTGAGAGCTGCCCTAATTGCAGCAAAATCTCAGCTGAGAAAGACAAGCTGCAAAATGCCCTGCAGAAGTTTACAAATGGTTCAGAAATGTTAAATATAATTTTAATGAATCAAAGGGCATATAGGGATAGGACTGGCTTAGGATATACTCCTAGAGGGAAAAAGTGGGTGGAACCAAAAGTAAAGCCCTACTTAAAGTTCTTCCATAAAGCCACTAGTCATAGCTCCTCACCCTTCAGCTTCTGTAACTACTGCAACAGGAAAGGACACTCCACGTCCACCTGTAATGCCAAGAAGCATGGAGCAAGTAGCTCTTACAAATGGGTTCCTAAAGGAACCAAGGCTACAAAGAATCCTCCTCCTGCAAAGGAAACCAAGAGAGGACAAGGATCCCGAGCCTGGAACCATTCCACAGGGAAAACCCAAGAGCCTAGAGCCAGCACTAGGCCAGAGGCTCCAAATGATCATAAGCCCAAGGTTAAGGCTGACACTAGACCAAGGGCACTGAAAACTAATGACAGAGGACCCAAGAGAGGTTGGGTACCTAAGCTTGCTTGATTATTTCAGGTGTGTCTCAAGGCATCCAAGAACAGAAAATGGTACATCGATAGCGGATGCTCGAGACATATGACTGGAGACAGAGACAAGTTCAAATCTCTGGTGATCAAAGATGGAGCCACAGTGACCTTTGGAGGAAATCAGAGTGGTAAGATCACTGGAGTTGGAGAAGTCGGACCAGTCATAGACGTCTATCTAGTGGACGGTCTCTGTCACAACCTGCTGAGCGTGAGCCAGAGCACTGACAAAGGAAATTGGGTAATCTTTGATTCAAATGAGTGCATAATAGTTGATAAGCAGGATCTGAATTTAGACAAGGCCAATTTAAAATGCAAACTTAAGGCAAACAGAAACGGAAACCTATATACTCTAGACTTATGTCAACAACTAGAAGAAAAATGTTTAATATCTAGTGATGAGAAGAGTTGGCTTTGGCATAAGAGGTTAGCTCATGTTAATTTTACTCAACTTGATATGCTAATTAAAAAGGAGCTAGCTATAGGTATTCCTTCCTTTAAAGTAAAGCATGATTTTATTTGTGAATCCTGCCAACGAGGGAAGCAAACAAAGTCCTCGTTTAAAACCAAGAAGAGAGTCTCCACCAGCAGACCCTTGGAACTAATCCATATGGATTTGGTTGGGCCAGCGAGAGTGAAGAGCTTGGGTGGAAACCTATATGCTCTAGTGGTGGTGGATGACTATTCAAGGTTCACTTGGACTATGTTTCTTGCCTCTAAGCAAGATGCTTTTGATGCCTTTGTTGTCCTGGCTAAGAAAGTGCAGAATGAAAGAGAGCTCAAAATCACAGCCATAAGGACAGACCATGGAGGAGAATTTGAGAACCATAGCTTCTCTGAGCCATGTGAACAAAATGGCATAGAACACAACTTCTCAGCTCCTAGGACTCCTCAACAGAACGGAGTTGTCGAGAGAAAGAACAGGGTTCTGACAGAGATGGCTAGAAGCATGCTCAACGAGAAAGAGGTTTCTCAAGTGTTCTGGGCGGACGCTATGAGCACTGCTTGCTATATCTCCAACAGAGCCTATGTTCGCAAGGGCTTGGACAAGACTCCCTACGAGCTGTACAAAAGGAGGAAGCCCAACATCAGCCACCTCAGAATCTTTGGATCAAAATGCTATGTGCACAACAATGGAAAGGTAATTCTGGGTAAGTTTGATCCAAAAGCTGATGTAGGTATATTTATAGGATATTCCCTTAGGAGTAAAGCATATAGAATATACAACATGAGAACTAAAAGTGTAGAAGAATCCATGCATGTTGTATTTGATGAAACTCCTACATGGGGACAATCCACAGAAGATGATGGAATACTTAATCTTCCAAAACTACCATCATCTTCCTCACCACCAAAAGAAACACCAACAAGCAATCCCAAAGAAGAAGATGAACCCAGTGATGAGCCTGGAGTGCAGACCGTGCCTGATGAGGCACAGTTGCCAACAGCTAGGAGACATCACAGGGATCATCCTCTTGATCAAGTGCTTGGTGATGTTTCTTCTGGTGTCAGAACTAGAAGACAAGTTCAAAATGAAGTTGAGTTCGGAGCATTCCTATCTCAAATCGAACCAACTTCAGTTGAACAAGCTCTTGAGGACTGCGACTGGATTATTGCCATGCAGGAAGAGCTAAATCAATTTGAGAGAAGCCAAGTCTGGGAACTAGTCCCAAGGCCGTCTCATCAATCTATAGTAGGGACCAAATGGGTCTTCAAAAACAAACTGGATGAGACAGGTCAAATTACAAGAAACAAAGCCAGATTAGTAGCCAAAGGATACAACCAAGAAGAAGGCATTGACTATGAAGAAACTTTTGCTCCAGTCGCTAGACTTGAAGCAATAAGGATTCTTCTAGCCTTTGCATCCATGAAAGGCTTTAGGTTATATCAAATGGATGTAAAGAGTGCATTTCTTAATGGTTATATTAAAGAAGAGGTATATGTAGAACAACCTCCTGGCTTTGAGGATCATAAGCACCCCAAACATGTGTATAGACTAAAGAAAGCTTTATATGGCCTGAAACAAGCTCCTCGAGCTTGGTATGAGAGACTCAGCAGCTTTTTGCTGGGCAAGGGCTTCTCAAGGGGCAAATTAGATAATACACTGTTTATCCTTCACAAAGATAGAGATATGTTAATTGTCCAAATTTATGTTGATGATATTATTTTTGGGGCAACTAATGAAAAGCTTTGTGAAGATTTCTCTAAGACTATGCAGGGTGAGTTTGAGATGTCAATGATGGGAGAACTAACGTTCTTCCTAGGCCTGCAAATCAAACAGAAGAAGAATGGAATCTTCATCTCCCAAGCTAAATACTGCAGAGAGCTACTCAAAAAGTTTGGGATGGATGAATGCAAGGAGTATGACACTCCTATGAGCACCACTGCCGCACTCGATGCTGCCGCAAAGGGTAAATCTGTCAGCCTGCCCATGTATAGGGGAATGATAGGTTCCCTCTTATACTTAACAGCCAGCAGGCCTGACATTCAATTTAGTGTAGGCATGTGTGCTAGGTTTCAAGCCAACCCCAAGGAGTCACACTTAACATGTGTTAAACGTATTCTGAGATACCTTGAGGGAACACAAGAACTTGGTCTTTGGTATCCCAGAGGTAACCAAGAGTTTTTGTGGGCTTACTCTGACTCTGACCATGCAGGTTATAAGACAGATAGAAAGAGCACCAGTGGACAATGCGCCTTCCTTGGTGGTTGTCTGGTGTCTTGGGCTAGCAAGAAGCAAACCTGCGTGTCATTGTCATCCACTGAGGCAGAATACATTGCTGCCGCAAGCTGTTGTGCCCAAGTACTGTTGCTGAAGAACCAACTCAGAGATCTTGGCTTGGAGTTCCCTGAGGCACCCATCCTCTGTGACAACACAAGTACAATCAGCCTCGCCAAGAATCCAGTTCAGCACACAAGGACAAAGCACATTGATGTCAGACATCACTTCATCAGAGACCATGTTCAAAAGAAGGATGTCAAAGTGCAGTTTGTCCCCACACAACAACAGCTTGCTGACATCTTCACTAAGCCTCTGGGGGTTGACCAATTTACTTTCATAAGAGGTGATTTGGGAATGGTAAACCCAAATGAAGTGTAATCTTTGTTTATTTTACTTGATTTTTTTTTTACCTTACAACAGTACTAACTTAGGCATCGGAGTGCCAACATGTGTTCTTGCAGGGTCTCAATGTTAAATCTTAAGAAACTGCAACCGGAAGCAAAACCACTTCCAGATGATCACTCGCTGACACTGGATGATCAAACCAACAGAGCACCAGTGCCAGACCAAGGGACACGTCACTTCAGAAAACGTTTCAACTTCCTCTATGAGAAGTTGTGCCCTCTCTGACAAGATGAAGCGACACATGTCAAGGTGCGACGTTTCAATTAAATTGTTTACGTTACCCAATGTGCAAACGTTTGGTTTTCATCTGAAAATGGATGACCATTTTACCCTCAGTTACTTCGCCTATAAATAGGGTGTCATTTTTCACTTTCACTTTTTACTTTCACCCACATATTCTCTGCATACATTCTTCATCTTCATCTGTGTTCTTCGCATTCTTCATACATCTTTTCGCATTTCATCACTTTTCACCACCAACCCACACAAAAATGGCCGGATCTCATGAAACAAACCCAGTTACAAAGAAACATTCCTCATCCAAGAAACACAAGTCGAAATCTGGGAAATCTCGCCATGAACATTCTGGGAAATCTGGGAAAAATGATGACCACCGTGATGAACACCATGAACTTTCTGGGCAAACCCAGGGGCAGGATGAACATATCCAGGATCAGCCTGGAACTTCTGGTAGAGTGGCAGAACAGCCAGTGGCTTCTGGGCATGAGCAGGCGGAGGAAGCCAAGAGGAAGGGAAAGAAGAAGAAGGTTCAGTTCGCTGAAGAGCCTTCTTCCAAGAGGCAAAGGGTTGAGGATGACCCTACAGTATACAGAGATGAGGCCTTGGAACCTGTTGCCTCCAAATTTGAGACGATCAAGCCTTACTTCAACCATGGTCTCTTCATCGATCTGGCCAAGATTGATGAACTAGGGTTTCCTCACCTGCGCCCTTACCTAGAGAGGTACATGCCTTGGCTGGGGATTGAACAGGACTACAACATCAACGTCCTGCGAGTTTTCTGTCAATCCCTCTCTAGCAAAGTGAAGTACAAGAAGGTTGATGGAAAGGAGCAGACCCACAGAATCACCTTCACTGCCACAGTCAGGGGGAGAACCTTCAGCTTCACCTGGAGGGACATAAATGCCCTAATGGGGATCACAGAAGAGGGCATGAATGAGTGGCTGTACCCAGAGTCACTCAAGTACAACAAGGAGGAACTCGAGAAGTTGTATGACACCAAAGGGAAGAAGGTGTCTGGGATGTCTGACTCCTACAGGTTGTTGTACTATGTCTACTCCAGAATGATGACACACAAGGGGGGTAACTTCAACGAGTTCACTCTATTGGACAACCCCTGGTTCCCCAGATTTCTCTCCAACCTGCCAATCAACCCCGGACAGTTGATCAGCCTCGAGCTTCAGAGATGGCTGGTTAATGACAAGGCTGGATTCCTTCCCTACCCCACCATTCTTGCCTCACTCCTTGAGAAGAAGTTGATCAAGGCTACATCCGATGTGGAGGAAGAAAACATAAAGTGTGCTCCTGTGGGGGCATCTAACATCGGAAAGATGGGCATAAAGTACAACAAGCAGGCCAAGGCCACGAAATCAGGTTCTCAGGCAGGCAGTGCCTCTCAGACCTCGGCCCCCTCTACATCTGGTGCAGGGGATCAGGAAGTGGATTCCCATGCTGGGCCAAGCCGTGCTGCCAGAGTGCCAGCTACTGTCAGAGCCTTTGCCGAGGAAGTAAATGAGGAGCTTCTCTTTAGGCTGCCTGACTCCTTGGTGGGTCCTCTCCGAGCTGAGTGTGACACTGGCTTCCAGCAGCAGGGAGAGCGAATCCAGCGGCTTGAGGACAGAGTTGGTCAGATTGAAACTCAGCTAGCCAGGGTGGATGCCAAACTCGACCTTCTCCTTTCCCACCTCCAGATCCCCTAACCACAAGGTAACCTACCACCTCCTCCTCCTCCCCAAAACCCACCTCCTCCTCCTTCTGGTCACCCTCAACTTCCCCCTCCTCCTCCACCTAACACTCAACAATCACAGCCACCACCACAATATGACCAGCAACCTCCACCATCACCAAACAATGACCACCAATCACAGCCTTCACCTAACCATGACCAGCAAACCCAAGACTCACCTCAACAATCCCCTCACCAATCACATCCCTCACCCACTCGCACACCACCAAACCCCCTTACTCGCCCCAATGCTCCTACTCGCTCTCCTCTCAATTTCTCTAGACCCAGATCCAACCCCTTAGCCGAACACCTTGGATTCAATACTGCCATTCACCCCCTCAGCCAAATATATATAAGAGATTACCCCCGCCTTCAGCCACTCTCTGATGACCACCTACCATTCACCCCACCCACTACCACTGACTACCCTGAATACTCCTCCACCTATCCTTTTGAAAGATTATTTGTTAATCCCAGGTGGTTCCCCAACCCTCCAGCCTCACCAGAAACTACCTTACCTCCATCCTCCCCAGAATCCTCACCCCAAAAGCCTTTTGGCCCTGAACCTCCACCCTCCTCTCCAACCACTCCGTCCTCCCTGGCCCTCACCCTCTTTAATGATGCCAAAAGGGGAAGAGATGCTATGACCGCCCTTCGTCTGTCCATGAACACAAGGGATGTTCTCAGCCAGCCATCCCTCTGGATTGATGAAGACATAGCAGCAGCCCTTCGCCGTGCTATGGAATCCCAAAGGCTGGGTGGTGCTGAAAGCCTTATACGAGGAGAAGCCATCCGGTTCATGCAGCAGAAAAGAACGGCTGAGCAAGGACCACAATTGGAAATGGTTGTCTTTGAGCCAACTGAACAATCTCCACAGCCTGAGTCATCATCAGAGCCTCCTCCAACTAAGACAAGTCAAAATATTGTTGAGGAGATTATGATGAAGTGGGGACTAAAGAAGATCAACCATCCTCCCATTGTGATAGCCAAGCCTATTCCTTCATCTGAGCGTTCATCTGCCCCTCCTCCCTCATCTGAGTCTGCAGTCACATTCAGTGAGTCCAGAAAGAAGGCCGTTGCTAGGAAGCGTGCCAGGAAGATTATTACCACCACTGAATCTGATGAGGATGAGGAAGAGACTCCATCTGGCCAGACTGAGCAAGAATCTTCATCTGCCCGTGTAGACCAAGAGACCCCAGTAGTGCAAGCTGTTCCTATTCTGAATGAGATCAAGTTGGAAATAGAAGACATGACTCCTGAGGAATATGAAAAGTATGGGTTCACGGACAAACTCTCCTTCGGTCAGATGGCCTGCCTTGATGCTGACAGAGCAAGTGTCATGCCCACTCCTCCAATTAACAAGAGCAAAAGGAAGAGTAAGGGGAAAGGGAAAAGGAAAGCCCAGGAAGTTGAGGAGGATCCCAACTTCCCAGTCTGGAACGTAAAGATTCGGGCTATCCACTACCCCAATGGAGAGGTCGCCCACTTCGATGATGCTACAGGGTTCCCTGGGTATGAAGAAGTGGAGAACATGAAGAGGGCGTTTGAGGAGTCTATTGAATCAGAAAGACTCAGAAGAGAGAGTGATGAAGAAGAGCTTCAGCGGATCATTGCCCAGATAGACCAGAATGTGCATGAGGCCGAGTTAGCCAAACTCCAGAAAGAGAGTAAAGAGAGACAGAGGGAGAGGGAGAGGAAAAAGAAACACAAACTATGAACCCCCAATCCAAACCTTCTTTTAACTTAGAAATTTTTTTGTTGTTTTCATGCATACTTCATATTTGCTTAGTGTAATTTACCTGTATATGCTATTTACTTGTAAATGCTATTTGTTTGTATACTCTGACATGTAACTTCTGCTTATCAATAATATCTGTCTAAGTTACTTGTTCTTATCTATTGCTTTTATTCTTTTGCTAATCCTTTCTTATGAATTTAATCGATAAAACTAAGTTTGTCATCATCAAAAAGGGGGAGAATGTTAGAATCTTAAGTTTTGATGAAGACTAAAATATGAAAGAATAGGCCAAGTACTTAGAAAGCAAAAGGTTAACATAGAGTCCCAAGTGAGAGTGCAACCGGATGTGGATTTACTTCCGGATAAACTAGGACTAGCGCTCGCGGATGGATGACCCATCCCCCAGCGACAGCAAGTAACTCACTAGGGAATTAACTTAGTCCATGAGCATTAGGTATACAAAACCTTAAGACTACGCTAAGACTCAACCGGAAGTGAAATTGCTTCCTGTTAGATTTAGACTGGCGCTGGCTGATAGAATAGATAACCCCAAGCGTCAGTGAACATAAGCCACGTCAAGTGAAATTGCTTCCTGTTGGATTTAGACTGGCGCTGGCTGATAGAATAGATAACCCCAAGCGTCAGTGAACATAAGCCACGTCAAGTGAAAGTGCTTCCGATAGCTTAGTGACTAGGGCTGACTGTTGGAGTGAAGGACACTGAGCGAGAGTGAGTAATAGTGAATATAATCCTTCATCCAGTGGATTTACTTCCGGATGTAGAAGTGCTTCCGGATACATCTTAGACTAAGTAAACACCCACTGCATGTGACTATGTGCTTATATTGCTAAACTAACGTTCAAGTGCAGCACACTAAGTAAGGTTGCTTCCGGATGTGATTTTGCTTCCGCAAGCAATCAGAATGTCAGAACGTTCAGAGATGCAGTGTCAGAATGCTTTTGTCAGAGCAGAGGTGTCAGGACTACTTTTCAGAGATAAAGCAAGTCAACCCTGCCATGCATTGATGAAGCATTTATTGGGCATACGGTAACATGGGAAAAACGGCCATATTCAAACGGCTAACCCACCTACCAAATGTGAGGATGTTTGAAGACTATATAAAGGGGCTCAACTTCATTTATGACAACAACAATTATCTTTGAATATTCTTGAGAGAAGTTAGAGCGAGAAACTAAGAACACCTTCAAGCATTCAAAGCAGCCCAGAAAAGTAAAGAGCATTTAACACATTGAGTGATCCTTTTCATCTACATATTCTGTACTCTTTGTTGTTAAGTCTCTTCTTGTTATAAGAGCATTGACTGTACTTAAGTGTGTAACACCATCCGTTCTTTGAGAGAACTTAGTCAGAAAAATCCTTTAAGTGTAAAGGTTAACCCCTTGCTAGGTGTGAGAGGGAGCTAGTTAGAAAGGTTACAAGTGAGCCTGTGTAAAACTTGTAGTTGTAAGGTTGCAAGTGATCCCGTGCAAAACTTGCGGTTGTAAGGTTTCAGGTGAACCCGATTTAAAACCTGAGATATAGTGGAACTCGGCCTGGGTGGTTGAGGACTGGACGTAGGTCAGGAAGACTGAACCAGTATAACTCTTGTGTTGTTTTATTTGAGCATTTATTTTTGAAGCACAATTCACCCCCCCCTCTTGTGCATCCATTACTTTCATGTTTACGATTAATGTGGTCCATTAAGATAGGATATATATATATATAAATGGGGAAGATTGGGTAGTAATGAGAGCGACGTTATTTAATATATAGCTTAAAATAATTATTAATGTATTATCCTTACATGCTGAAATAATAGGAAAGAATGTGATATACAAATACTTCTCAAGACATAGTAAAGAGAAGGAAAGGCAGTGGATTGCTAAGGGCGACAGGTAATCACACTTAACCTTACTATAACATTGAGGGTGATGTTAGCTAGGATTTGCAAAATCCTTTCTCACCCTCTATATATATATATATATATATTATCTTTGAAAAGCTATTTTTATACGAAATAGGCTATCGGGTGCCTTTTAAACGCGAATATTTTCATATAAAGAAATTTGACTCATTATATATATTATGCTGATTATGCTGATTGGTGGTGGTTACTGACCTTGAATGGTGTGAATGAGTATAGGTATAGTGTTCAGATACTGGTGAGAGAGATTTGTATAGTATATTGTCAGGGATAGTGATAGTTAGGTTGATGGAAGGAGTGGAATTGTTGTGATGGAGATATTGGATGAAATTGAGAAATTGATGGAAATTGTGATTGAGATATTGAATATTGTGGAAGTGATATTGATAGGGATATTGTGAGCATTGCATGACACTGATATATATATATATATATATATATATATATATATATATATATATATATATATATATGTACCATCGCGCGATTGTAATTGTCGATTGGCCGATCGACAGTTATTTGTACTGATGATCCTTTTCGGATTGATTAGACCGGGGATCATAGGTCAACTTATTGAGAGAAAGTGACCTACGGTTGTTTGGCATTGAAGAGTCCAACCGTTCCCGTTCTGCAATGGAAACAGAATTGGGGTTCTCTCTCTGGAGATTGCCAGAGAGGGAAACTGCCCCCTCATTATAGAGAGGGGCACGGTGTCAAATCATATAGTGAAGTTGGATGCTGGAATGAATGCTTCCGTGATGGCACGATGTATCTATAGGTGAGTGTGAGAGTTGTGGGGTGGTATGGTTGTATTGGAGGTAGAGATGGTGAAATGCATTGATTTGGAAATGGCAGAAAGACTGACGTGATTCATGGGAAGGTTTGAATTATATATATATGTAATACTGATTTTAAAACTGTGGTACCCTTTAGACGCCCTCGCTACTGCACATCTCACTGTTATAGTGAGTTAAGCGGTGATTACTGGGACAAATTGTCTCATCCCACGATTATTGACATTTTTGCAGGTATTCATGCACAGACGCAAGCAGCAGGAAAGGGAGTTAGGTCTTAGAGGTTGTTTATATTATTTAGAATTGTATATTGCCAATTTATAGGTCTGCATTCGCTTCCGCATGTATATATATATTTATTGTATAATATCAATTAGTTTTATTTATTAACCATGTTAGGCAAATTCTTTCTAACATGGTTAGCTTTTTAATTATCCATGATAGCATCTATATTGTATTAGGAAATCCTTTTCTATCATGGATAATGTTTTATTCACTAGAATATTCTTTTCTAACTATGATAGGTATATTAATATTATGGAAAATCCTTTTCCTATCATAGTTAGTAAAGAGATTATAGAATTAAAATTGTACATCATTAGTTAATTAGGGACTAAGTAACAGTATGTCACAACTTCCGTCACTTTCATTGGTCTACTTTTATATTTCTTCCATTTTCAAATAAATTGGTTTAGGAGGTTCGATGACAAGAGGAATTTCTTCTATCCAATCTTCATCTTATGTATTAGTTTTGTGGGTATGTTTGTTTCCGTGAGATCTACTCATGGAGTTTCTCTGAAAACCAAATTGATTGGTTTATTGCCGATAAGAGGTGTGCATCCTTTGGGATGGTTCTTTGAACAACCACTACTCAATGGCGTTTCTACAGGTAACGGTTCTTTTCTACCCACAAAATTTCATGAAGGAAAGATGAAGAGGATGATAGGGTTTTTGCGGCGGCGGCGGCTCTCTCATATCCATGTTTACCATTTTAGGGTTTCAATGTATTATCATTTGAATTTTTTTTTGCAGACCTATTTTGTATTCTCATTTTCTAGTTTAATAAAAATTCGTGCTTCTTGATAAAAAAAATAGTGCCTAGTAGCTCCTTGATCACCTCAGTAGCTCTAAAACTCATCACCTCATCATGCCACTTGAAAATTTCACACATACGCCCCTAACCCTACACAATTTCCACTTTTTTTCATAGCCCCAAAAGTGAAGAAATTATTAGAGACAAGGAAAACAAATAAAACAACATACCTGGTTAAAATTTGCACAACCATAGAATCGACGATTAGGGTTTTTGTTTGTCCAGGATGTGCGCAGAGGGGCCAGATCTCCACAGTAACATCGAGGAGGACCATTGTCATCGCCTTCTCCAACTCTAAACACTGAACCCATTCCCCTTTCGTTGCTCGTTATTGTCGATGCTGCTGAATTCATGGAAGTTTTGGAGGAATGGAAGACAATGTTTGACGAAATGGACAAAACTTGAAACCCTCCTACTAGTGTTTTCCTTTTACATAACCTAAATAGAAAACCTTAGGTCTCTGTCATCAGCAAAAGGAAAAAGGAGAGGTTTATTCCACGTGGAAATCCATGTGGCTTTTGTACATGTGCCATGTGGAAAAAATAGCAGACGTGGAGCCCAGATCAGCCAACTAACACTCAAATGTGAAAGACCGTCGGTTCAAGGTATTTTTAGACCACTTTGGTTAATTTGGGTGTACTATTGTACCCCTTGTTAGTTTATGGTGCCCAGTGGTCCAGGGTGGTTACTTTATGGGTAAAATAGGGCCATTTCCTTTTTCCTTATCATATTTCTTCATCTTTGTTTGTACTTACAAATTTCTTATTCAATTTGTTTACTACAATTGTGTAGTTATAAACACCCTATTTTGTCCGGGCCCACCAAATTAAAAATAAAAAAAATAAAAAATAATAATAAAAAATAATATAAAAACAAAAAGTATAATAAAATAAGATATGCTCTCTTGATTCTTTCTTGTGAGGCAAGCACAAGTCAAATTGTGACAACTAAGTGAGGAAATTGGAAATAATTGTGGTGATTGTGTCATAAAAGAATGATTCCCCATCAATTAGAATTTGATTTGAATAAGTTGGGAAACTTTTGAAGGGAATTTGAGTAAAAAGGAAAAATTTTTATTGGCCAATCAAGTTTCATAATGGAATTGATACATGTGCAACCATCATAAAAAGGAAAAAGGAAATTAACATGATATGGAGAGAATGATTGGTGAGCATAATTCCAAAAATAATAAATGAGCATTTAAGATGAAACCCTAGAGTTGGTGGCCTATATAAGTGAGAGCAAGAGAGCATATAGAGGGAGGTTTTTTTTGGAGAGACTAGGTTTAGTGATGATCATTTTTTGGTGGTTTTCTTGAAAGAGAGAAAAAGGCTAGGTTGAGAGTAAAGCAAAGAGGTGTATTAGGAAGGTATACATCTATAACATACTTCTTATATTTCTTGGGGAAATATAGAGAGAAGGTGAGTGAAGAGTGATTTGTTGTGAGATCCCTTATTCTTCTTCTTCTTTTTCTTACCTTTGTTTTCTTATGCCGGTGAAAGTCTATTGTAGACGGAGACATTCATAATCTCTCTCTAATCTCATTAAGGCAAAGGTGATATAACCCTCTAAGACAACTTGATTGTCTCTTCACCTAGCCAATGATTTGAGATAAGAGAGGATTATTCTTATTTATTTGTTATTCTTTTTTTTTCTTTGAAAATAATTTTTTTTATATACATGTATATATTTTTTTTGCAATA
Source organism: Mimosa pudica (assembly GCA_029929735.1). Classification (NCBI taxonomy): domain Eukaryota; kingdom Viridiplantae; phylum Streptophyta; class Magnoliopsida; order Fabales; family Fabaceae; genus Mimosa; species Mimosa pudica. Next base: position 2,096,508 of record JAKELP010000017.1, on the reverse strand, counting down.
TTTTATCTTTGCTTGATATATGATTTTGTTTCGATTTTATTTTAAAATTATGAAATCTTTTTTCTTTTTTTTATATAAATAAAAAAATAAAATGGTTTTCATAAAAGAGGGAAATGAGTTGAATGATTTTCATCCGTGAAAGATTGAATTATCTTCTGAGGTTGAAAGTCGATTGTTTCTCCGAGAGAGATTATCTCCTCAGACGATTCAATCAAAATTGTGAAGTGTTTCCTCTTTAAAAAAATAAATAAATATGCATTTTCATAATATAAAAAAAACAAACCAAAAATAATATATTTTTTTCTTCTTAAATTTAAACAAATGTTTTCCTTAAAAAACAAAAACCAAGTGACACGCATTTCTACCCCGAACTACGTGGGTTTTGATCCCTTAAGGGTACGTAGGCCCTAGGTCAAATCCTAGGTCAAGTCCAAAAATGTAAAAATTATTTTTTTCCTTTTTTGTTTTATTTTTATTTTTATTTGTATATATTAATTTCTCTTGGTAATTTAAAATAAAATTAAAATTAAGGTCATATTTATTTTTAAATAAGTAACTTAGGGTAACCGTTTCCTTGAATGGGTGCTGTGGGGTGCCTAACACCTTCCCCACACACAATCGACTCCCGAACCCCATTTTTTTTTATTTCAAAAGGTTTTCCAAAATATCTTTTTTAAAAATTTTGGTGGCGGCTCCATTTTTCCACTTAATTTAACCTAATTTTTTGGGCGCTACAGTAGTGGTTGTTGTTTTAGCTTCTCCTTGAAGCAATTTTATTTGAACAAAGAAAGAGAAGTATTTACGATGCAGGATTTACGACCCCCAAGAAGAATAGTATGAGGTAAGTGCATCCATAAATAACTTGATGACTTCATTGGATGTCTCGATTTATTTTTATTTTATTCTTAGCATACCCTAATATTGTTGTTGTTGATTACAAGGGTTTCATGACTTTGTGCAAGAGTAGTTGATGATGCAAGTGAATAGAGAGGTATGGTTGGTAACCTTATTCAATTTTCTATATTGAACCTGTAACAAGCAGACCTTTATTACCTATTTCTAATTACCATTTTGCTTATAGATCAAATTACATCCTTTTAATTCAAATATTTTAAAGTCTAACTATGTTAGAATAAGGGTTGAAGTTAATATAATAGCTAACATAGTTAGAAAAACAGTTTTTCTTATTTGCCATAAAATATAAGTTAATAAGCTAACCATGATAGAAAAATAATTTTCAGTTACACAAATGAACTATCATGGTTAGAAAATATTTCATTTAATTTGGAAATAAATAAATTATAATAAATCATTTTATAATCGAATATGAAATTAACAATTGAAAATCGTTTATTTAAAAATATCAAATATGATTTATCCATGTTAGATAAAAATTGGCTAACATGGATATTTAAATGAATTTAGTAATACAATTAAATATTTTCACAATCATTTACAATTAAGTACACAACCCTGTATTAAGTATTATTTACAGTTATTCAACCTAATATTATTTACAGTAATCCACGGAAAATAAATTCAAAAGATATACAAATTAATAAATAAGAATATGAGAAATAATATGAAAGCATGTGACATAACATATATGAGTCTAATGCTAAGTTCCCTAGTCTCCTGATCCTTCCCATGACTCCTGTCCTGATCTAACACTTGTAAAATGTTTAACCACGAGGGGTAAACCATGATGTCGCAACTAATAACTATTTGCCTACATACATTTTTGCAATACGTGCATGTGTATGCCGGCAAGGTGGCGTGTGTTAATGTTGTGTTAAGTGGTGTGTGCTACATGTTGTGTTGCATGAACATGTTATCTATGCCAATTTTAAGTAGCTATCAATTACCATGTATTACAGCAGCACAAATATTCATTTACAGACATATCATAAAATCAAAACATTGTAATATCTGTTTGTTATACTTGTAAAGTTTCTTCTTCTGATTATACATGTAATTACTTTATACGTGTTCAATGAAGTTCACTTACTTGAATTCATACTTGTGTTAATATATTATATCTGTTTTTCTGAGAAGTGTATAATACATGATTGTGTTTATTCACCTGGTATACATTTGACTGATTGGATTATTGATTCGTGTGTATGTAATTTTTTTTTATTGGTGATTGAGTGAGTATCTTCTCTATTTGAAATGGAGTAATTTACATGATTGATTGTGTGATTGTCTTGTGACCTATACATGAACGAGTTGTTTGTTAACTCCTTTCAATTATTTGATATTGTGCTAGTTATGGGTGTATATATAGAAAGTATGATATTATGCAGTAGTAATAATTAAAAAAAAAAGTAAAATTTGATAGAATGGAAAAGTGTCTTAGCTTGGGGTCTCGAGTATAATTATGAGCCATGACATAATAATAGTCGAGGCATCAATGAAGACCTTATAGGATTATGGGCTAAATATGTTTTTAATTGAGAAGGAATGCTCTAATTTTATAATAGAAAATGTTAGAAATACAATAGTATCTATGTTCATACTAGTATGCAAATATTTTAAATTAAACATGAATTTTCTGAATTCTTCTTGATTTTTTTTTATCTGGCAATGTCAGGCTATATTATGACTGAATTTTTGTAATCTTCCTATTCTTGCTGTTTTGTTGGTTTTAATATATTTCATTGTTGAAGTGGTAATTACGTTACTATGTGGAATCAGTGATATCTGTTTTCTGTTTGCATTTGGGTGAAATATATGTTATACAGATTCTTTAGTTTTTGTTTGAGATATGGTAGATTGAATAACTGAATGTGGTGTGAAACTAATACCTACACTTTTGTTTGGGAATATTCGACTTTCTATATAGATTGATCATAATTAAATAAAAATAATTAAATACTGTAAGTCAAGGAAAATTTTGGACTTCGAATTAAGTATCTCTTTTTGGTTGGCTAAATATTGGAAAAAAAAACCAGTTAGGTTAATGCTTTTGAAATATTAGTTACAAAAATGTAGATGTTAAGGAGGTGTTGTGAATTCTATAAGTTGAGTTTTTCTTGAATATTGTAAATGTCTGGACAATTAATGGATAATTTCCAACTGGATATCAAGATTTTAGAAGTAATGATGAGAGAAGAAAGATTTTGCATAATTGTTTTTCGAGTTAAAGTAATGATCTTGTTGACCATAGCAGTTAGTAGGAAATTTTAATAGGAGTTTAAGATAGGTGTGTGTTTGAGATATAATAGATATTAGGGTTTGATTTGGATGTTAGTGAAGGTAAAAATGAGAATGTTATGACATAGAGATATGTGAGTGGAAATTTGGATCTATTTTGATATTATTATAATGGTTTAAATGTTTTTGTAACTTAGATAGTATTTCAGTTAATTTTATGCAAAAAGATTTGAAGTGAAATAAGTTATTATCGAATTTCTATAGGAGAATTTTCTGATATAAGATTAGGGTTGAGATTTGATTTTCATGAGATGTGATTAAGGATATAGAAGACGAATTTTGGTGCTTTAATTATGGTTTGGGATTTTTAAAATAGAAATTATGAGTAAGGGTTGTGATATGATATTATGATGAATTGAGCAAAATACATTTGGATTAAAAATGTTAGACTGTGAATTAAGTAAATGAGGTTGGAATCTTAAATAATTTAACATAATATAGATAGTTGGAAGAGAATTTGAAGAGAGAGAAAGAGAGAGCAATATTTCTATTGTTTTTTTTATTGGGAGGTATAACAAATTTCTATGCATTTTTGTGACTCTAGATAGTATTTTTTGAGTTGAGAGACTTTAGATTATAGAAATTTTTAAGGAAGCTCTAACTTTTATGTGTATAGACGTGAGACCAAAGGATAAACATGATTTTGATAATATTTCGAATTGGAGGAAATTTGAGTATACTAAGCAATGTATTGGTGAAAATAGTGTTAAGGTGTGACATCTTATTTATGAAGTATTATTAAGAAATAATGGTTTTGTGAGGTAGAATGTTGTAAGAAAGCTAAAGGATTAAATGTCGGGACTAAACTTTGAGGTGTGTGATGACTTTTACAACTATTAAGGTTAAATTTCTTTGCAAGATTTTGATAGTGGTGTGATGGTTATTTAAAAATAAAAAGTGGAAGTCTATGACGATTAGTGTGGGGTATTCGAGATAATTAATGATAAAGTTTGATGATAACTAAAAGTGTAACACTGATTTGTGTATATAGCATTTTTGGACCCTAAATTTACTAGAAGGTAAATCTGATTGGAATTTTTATATGGATTTTAAAGGCTTAGTGGATATTTTATTTATTGCTAAGGTTGGTTAGAGATTACAAATAATGATTTAGGTATTAGAGAAGTTTGAAATAACTCTCGTACATTATGGAATTAGTAGAGACTTGGACTTATGAACACATATACTAGGTGGTATTTTAGTTTGATGAAGGTATAAGATTTATTAGTGATGGTCATCGCTTGAGGCTAAATAAGAACTTTTGATATTGAAAAAAAAAAATTGTTTAAGGAATTGTCTAGGCTGTGTGAGTGATGGATATTTTTAGATATATTGACCGATGGTGATTCATGTTTTTCTTATGAGAAAAATATAGAGTATTGTTGAGGTAATTGAATAATAATTGTCAAGTTTTGGGAATATAATTTGAGGATATTTTAGTTTTAAGAATTTCTATGAAGGTATATTAGAATGTAGTGTTAGGATAATAATTGGAGATAACGTTGTTGATGGAATAGATTTGACTAGGTATCTACTTGCTAGACTACATATTAAGGAATTTATTGGAAGCAAAGTTTCGATTTTAGAAATAGATGTGGAGTAAAAGATAATTACGGAGTATTTGAGAATTTATGTTATATTTTATCAAATTTATAGGAGGAATTGTTTTATTTTGCCTTATAGGAACAATTGTGAGAATTGATAAGTTATTAATGATATGTTCAATTTTCTTAAATGATATAATTAGTGGTTGCCTTAGAAATAGTATTCTAATTGTTCTATAATTATTTCATGATTTATTTCATGATTAATTAAGATGTTTAAAGAGGATTGTTGATCTTAGTGCATGAGTGTATTCTTGGAGTAATTGTATAGATATAATTTTAATGGAGAATTCAAGTTTTGGGGTTGTTAAAAATTTATTTTAGTTGATAAGGTATAAGCTTTAGAAATATGCGTAAAACAAAAATGATTGTTTATCGATAGAAGTTTCTAGGTAATTTGTATGCATTAGGAAGAGTTGCAAATAGGTGGATTGTAGACCATGTTTTGTAAAAACAAAATATAATATTTAGAAGGTTGTGCCTTTTGATTATAGAGTGACATATAATTTGGAGATTTACATGATACAGGCTCTCATAGGGATTTAAAATATTTTGAGGTGTGCAAGTAATTATGCTAAATTGTATATTGTTTGAAACTTTTTGGAAGAGAAGATTGAATAGAATATTTTTTTTGTAATGAAATATAGCCAAATTGGCTAGATTATATGATGGTTTTATGGAATAGAGCATTGACGTTGATTTTAGAAGATATGAAATAATTAATAGTAGTTTTAGTAATTGCATTTTTAGATCTGTAAATTTAGTTATCTTATAAATTAAGAATTTTAGGATATGACTTCTGATTCAAGAGTTTATATGAAAGTTGAGATGATGATTATCGATGATCAAGGTTATTTAGGTTCAAAATTATAGTTATTCAGAAATAGTATGACTATCAATATGGTAAGAAGTTAGGATCAATGAAAGGATATGAATTGCAATCAATAGTTAAAAAAAAATAAAATAGAGAGAGAGAGAGAGAGTTTCTCATAATTTCGAGGACGAAATTATTTAAGAGGGAGAGAATTGTAACACCCCAAATTTTATTTTATAATATAATAAAATTAAAAAGGGAATAAAGAATATAAGTTATAAGTTAAACTTTTATGAAATGGAATAAAAGAGAAAATTTAGGACAAACTATTAGAAATTATGAAAATAATGTTAATATTTCCTATTTTTTATTAGTAGACTATTTGTGTATATTTTAGTCATAACTGTGAATTATAGTATTGGGAAATAATTAGAGTAGAAAGATATTTGTTCTTATTAGGGATTTTATTAGTTAAACTTATATGAGACATTTATTATTTTCAGGAAACTTTTTATATTATAAATATGTTATTATATCAATGAAATAATCCTTAAACTATTCACTCATATTTGTTTCCACACAAAATAAGTTTTATTAAATAAAAATACAGAGGAGAGAGTCAAATGAAAACAAAGGGATATAAGTGTCATGTAAAAGATGTTCGTGTTAAAAATATAATTAATAATGAACAATTAGGTAGATAATTAGAATTTTCATTAATAATTATACATGTACACATGTCAACAACCCTAGTCACTTCCTCCCTAAACCTAGCCGTCACCTCTTTTCTAAATTCCATTACTATGTTCTCTTATTCTCATTTCCACTGCCAAATCTATTGCACTCTCCTCTCTTCCAAAAACACTTCAATTTCTCCTCTCTTCTCTCTACAAAATTGTACACATCCAACTTTCTCTTGCTATGAATCCAATACACCTTCGCCTCTATTCATCTCTCGTTGAAGTTGTGATTGTTGTCCATGTCTGTGGCGGTGACGGCGTGCCCTCCGACAACGGCAAGACGGTTCCTATGCAGGCAAGCTCGACTTCCCTTCGTCCAGCTTCTCTCGTCTTCGATCTAGAGCGTTTTCATCTCCGTTTTGCGAAGTGAACAATGAATCTTGGTGAGAAATTCCTACCTTTCTATATGTTCTTAAAATCGGTGAGGAGTTTTGAGAGAGGACCGAATGGGGTGTTGGGACTTTGATTATAAGATGATTCTAAGGCTATGTTTGGTTCAACTAGAGGGGAGGGGAGGGGAGGTTCATTAAAGGGAGGGGAGGGGAGGTTCATTAAAGGGAGGGGAGGGAGGGAGAAAAGATTAATTTGTTGTTTGGTTTGGGAAGGGAGGGGAGGGGCTCATTTATTAGTTGACAATTATACCCCTCAATCTTTCATTATTATTTATTGTTAAAAATATTTCATTAACCATATAATGAATATTTTCGGCAAAAAAACAAAATAATGAACATTATTTCTGGCAACAAAAGTTTCCATATTTTTAATAAGGATTTTAAGATATTTGAGATGCAATTATGCTCTTGATGACATCCCTAATTTTTTTTAGATTAAATACATATTTTATGTATATCTGAGAGTCTATAGTCTAAATTTAAAAGAAACAAAAAGATTATTATTATTATTTTTATTATTATTATTATTATTATTATTATTATTATTATTATTATTATTATGAGTATGAAGGTGCTGCTGCTGCGAAAGAAGAAAGGAAGAACGATGGACAATTAAAAGGAAAGAAGAAAAAGACGAAAAGAGAAGAAAGGAAGGAGGACACGTGCGTGCTGAAGCAAGAAACGAATGAAGTGAACAAATTGAAGAAGGCAGAGACGCAGAGTTGGGGGCAAAAGACGAGAAGTGAGGAAGCTACAGGGGTTGTGACTGCGGAATGAATGGGGTTTTGATGGATAGGGGTATGTTTGGAATATTGGAAATATTATTTGGACAAATTGGTCTAGAGTGGGCAATGATTTTCTCTCCCCTCCAAAAAACCCCACTTTTGGGGGTGAGGAGAGAGAGAGCAAGGGGCCAAATAATGACAAAATTTTTTCCCTCCCCTCCCCTCCACTTTTTCCAACCAAACAAGGTATCCTACCTTATATCTCTCCCCTCCCCTCACCTCCCCTCCAAAACCCCCCAACCAAACAGAGCCTAATTGTTATATGGCTGAACAAAATTTAAAAAAAAAAAGAGAGAGAAGTGAATTTTTGTTGTTTTTGGTTTATGGATGCTATCAATCTCAAATAGGCACAAAGATTTGCAAAGTTTAATTATTTAAGAATATTAGGCAATGCTCTCAATTAAAGTTAAAGGTTTCTTGATTTATGCTTGGTTTCTTTTGGTAATGGCCATGTTTTGTTTTATTTAAGTATTTAAATTCTGTTGTTGTTGATATTGTTGATTTCCATAAGTTGCCCTTCAATAATGAGGTAAAAATGCATACAGTGGTGTATGAAAATGCTGCTTGTGGTTGTTAACTTAGTAGGCAATGGTATATTGAAGTAACAATGCTTTTGTTTTCCTTTCTTGCGTTGACTGAACTGATCTTAAAAAAAATGGTTTGAAATATTGTGGTTAATTAGGTGCTGATATGCTTACTAGAGGTCAGAGAATTTAAGTAAAATACTTAAATACTTGTGTGTAAACTTGGAAATTGTTGCTTCTCTCCCAAGATAATGTAAATATCAATTTTGTTGGACATGTGTGTGTCACACTTTCTCTGCAGAATTTTAAAGCTTAAATAGAGTCATAAACAATCTGATTTTAATTGAAGAAAGGTTGAAAAACAAGAGTTAAGCAAGTAGGAATTAATAAGCTTGATTTTAAATGGAAATTTTGAATCTCTTTGATAGTAGTCGATTGTTAAGGTGTAGTGAGGAAAAACTCTTTGGTCACATCTTTTTCTCACATTGGTTCTGCTATATATTGTGGTTTTACATGTGTTACTCTTTTATTTTTATGTAGTGGTTAATTAGTATTTGTATTGGAATTTTCTTTAGATAGTATGCAAGTTGTGAATCGGAATTATAGCATTTTTTATTTCTTTTTCCTCATAAGCTGAATTATTGACATTAAGGGCTCTTCCTTTTCTGTATTGAATTGTGACTGGTTTGTATGGATTCTAATAGTGTTTTGGTTTAAATGTTTGTTTGTTGTTTCTTGGCTTTTGGTTCATTAATTTAAATTTTATTGGATATAAGACTTTGATAAATTATTAAATGCTTGATTAGTGAATGAATATGTGTTATGGATGGATCATGTGAACTGTTATAGATTATTTAATGAATTGATGGAATTTGGTATATAGCATAGTTCTTTGTTGATTGTGAAATTTGAGTGAAATGAAGTGTAAATTGGTTGAAAGCTGGATTGGTGGTGAATTATTACATGATAGTTTTGTTATTTAGAAATTTGATGTGTACATGACTTGTATGAGCCAAGTTAGAAAAGAAAGGAAAACAGGAATGATGTATTGTAAACAGAGTGGGTAGTATTATTAGGATCGAGAGCGACGTGTATTAACATAAGTCAGAATTGTTATTCATAATCTTTATTATATGTTATAATAATAGGAAAATCTAGTAACGAAAATAATTGGAGGCAAAGTACAAGCAAGGATAAGGAGTAACACTAAGGTGTTAAGCACAACAGGTAGCGGTTTATTTCATGCACATTAGGTTTACTTTGTTTATTTTCTGTCATCACTAATATTACTGCTTCAGATATTGATAGGGTTTATTTTCAGCATTTAAATTTTATGTGGAGTACTCCAGGTATAAGGAGGGTCGCTCCCCCATACCATATTATTATTATTGTTGATTTATTTTTCCTAGAAAATCCTGTCAGGTATGCCTACTACGAAAGACAAATGTATTGCTATAAGTAGTGAGGTGGTGCAATAGGCACATGCATTCTGTTATCTACCCGTGACAAACATATTGTTAAGGTAGGGGCCCTGTATGAGTGTTTTACTAACAGGTAGTAATCACCAACAGGAGCGCACTATCATTATCTGAAGTAGGATTAAATGAATTAGATGATAGGTGAATTAAAGTGTATGAAATAAACTGCGGTAAATTTGGTTTCAGGTACAAATTAGATAGAGAATTTTGGAGTGATGAAGGGAAATGAGGAATGCACGAATGTCTGCTCCTATTTATGTATTTTTATTATTAATGTAAATTGTGAAAGTAATTTGTATAATTATATTTTGGCATGTATTATATATAAATTTTGTAGTAGATAAACCTAGGATACTTTATGTACTTGATAATTATTTTAAATTCATATCTAGACTTATATGTACCTATATGTAAAACTAAGCATTTTAGAAATAATATTTTATAAGGTAAAAGTTAGAATTTCAAAGTAAAAGATAAACATTTTAATGTGGGAGATAGTGGTTATAAATATGTTTTTAAATGTTTATGTTATTTTATAAAGTTAATATAGATCATCTTACGTATCTTAAGTAACATTATTTTGTTTTAAAAAGTTTATTCACAACTTGTTTTATAAAGAATTATTCTTAAAAGCCCATTTCATGAAAAAGTTTTAATTTGGACGGTTTTTCAGTTACCTATTACAAATCTTAAAGTTCTTAATATTTATTTAATAACAAAAATCATTATTTTCAATTAAATTATATTTAATATTTTAAGAAATTAGTAAAAATAAACTAGGTGTGACACCCCCCTCTTGTGCATCCTCACTTTCAGAGCCTATTTGAAGATTTAATGTATTCTAGAAATTTAATTCATGTAATTAAGTTCTTTGAGTGTAGATATGTGTGAAATACGCAGGATTGACGAATAAGTCATTATTTGACGATTAGTGTAGAGTGTTGATTTGATTTGTAGTTTGATATTTGATATATTATTTTTATATGATTGATTGGTTCTCTTTGAATGATTTGTTGATTGCTACTTAGCTTTACTTTGATTGATTGTTGAGGAAAGTGAGTAAATCATTTGGGGATTTCATGTTGTTTGTTAATTGATTGCCTACATGTTTTGTGGGTTTGATAAATGTTATGAATTGTGAAGGATGGTACGCAACTCTACATTGACTGTTTTGTTGATATTGTAACTCTTTCCAATGTTGTTTTGTATGCATAAAGGGGAGTGGGTAGTATTATGGTTATTAGGATGGATAGCGACGTTAGTTAACATACCCAAGAATAGTTATTTATATTCTTTATTATATGGTATGATCATAGGAGAATCTAGTAAGGAAGGTAATTGGAGGCAAAGTACAAGCAAGGATAAGGAGTGACACTAAAGTGTTAAGAACAACAGGTAGCGGTTTATTTCATACACATTAGTTTTATTTTCTGTCATCACTAATATTACTGCTTCAGATATTGATAGGTTTATTTTTAGCATTTTAAATTTATGTGGAGTACTCCAGGTATAAGGAGGGTTGCCCCCTATACCATATTGTATTGAATTTATTTTTCTTAGAAAATCCTGTCAGGTATGCCTACTACGAAAGGTGAATATATTACTATAAGTAGTGAGGTGGTGCAATAGGCACATGTATTAAATATTCTATCTGTAACAAATATATTGTTAAGGTAGATGCCCTGTATGAGTGTTTTACTAAAAGGTAGTAATCACCAACAGGTGTGTCACTATGATTATCTGAACTAGGATTAAATGAATCAGCTTTTAGGTGAAGTAAATGCATGAATTAGAGTGTATGAAATAAACTGCGGTAAATTTGGTTTCAGGTACACAATAGATAGGGAATTTTTGGAGTGATGAAGGGAACAGAGGAATGTAGGAACGTCTCCTTTTATTTGTATTTTAACTAATTTATATTTTTGTAACACCCAAAAAAAAATTAGATTAGAAATGACGAAGAATTAGTTATAGCTATAGGGAATAATTGACAACTTAGAAAGTGTTAAAATTAAATTTTGTGAAAACAAAGGTATTTTAAAGAAAATAGTTAGGAAGGGAGTTTTAGACTAGAAATTTTATGCAAAATATTTTGAAGATTTTGTAAATTATGGTTGATGAAAATTTTTAATAGAAAAGTGAAATTCATTTTTAGGATGTATAACAAGGGATTAAATTGGAAAAAAAAACTCATAAAAAAAAAGGGACTCAAGTAAAGAACAAAACGATCAAGAGGGCCAAAATTGTTATTCCACCATAAGGTCAATTCTTTTCTCCTTCCCTTCCAGAAAATTCGAGCGACTTCACCATCATCATCAACCTCAACTTCTCTTCTTCTTGCTCTATTCATCTTCTTCTTCGACCTCCATCTCCAGCGACCTCCGTCGGCGATTCCGGCGCGGGTTCCGACGTGAAAGCACATGTGTGAGCTAAGGTGAATTTCTCCTTTCTTTATATATCCAATTTTAACATTTGGAAGATATTTGTGAGGGCTTCAAGTTGGGTCTTGACTTTTCAGGTATAATAATCAACTGAATCTAATGAGAAATATGGATTCTTTTAGTCTTTTAGAAAGGAATATGAGGTTGAAACAAGTTTAGTTGAGATTTCACAAATACCCTAAGTTGGGTATCATTGATGCGATTGGTTTTACAAAGGATCCAGGGGTTAAAACCTCTAATTAATCTAAGTAGCAATGTCACAAAGTTCAAAGAATGATAATAATGTTGATTTTCTTTAAAGTCTGGATGTTTAAGAATTTCTGAACTTTCTCTTCTCCTTTGGCCGATTTTTTTTTATTTTATTTTCTTATGTGTGGCTGTGAAGTTTTTGCTGCAATGGCTGATTAGGATAAAAGAATAGAGAAAGCTAGAGGCTTCAAGAAAATGGAAAGTTTTGTGTCTATGTTCATTTTGTTTCATGATTGAAATTTTGATGCACATAAGGTGTTTGCAGAAATGTGTAGAAGAAGAACTTGGTTGAGTTATGATTGTTGAGGGCTATAATTGTGAAAGCTATCATGTTAGAATCTAAACACATAAAAACATACGATTGAATTTGGGTAATCATGTTTGGCTTAAATAGGATTATAGGAAGTTAGTGCTAAAGGATTTGTGCAGAAGTAATCTATTGAAAGTAATACTAAAAGTGATAGAAGTCTTGTTGAACTATGTCTTGAAATGTAAAGCATGATTATGGATATGAAACTTGGAATTTAGTTTCAGCCATAAAGATGGGTGATTGAACAAGAAAAATGTTAATTTTGAAGGTGGAAATGGAGTTATTAGTTTACTATGTATCTTAGAAGGGAATTAATTATTTAAGGATGAATAATTGGTTTGAGTATGCAAGTTAATCTCAAGCTAAGTATTATAAAATGGATCAATGAAAAACTGGAAATTCATTTCTTCAAGACCTAAAGGTGTTTGATTATAGGACAAAGGTGTGATAGAGAATTTAATTTGATGGGTGTAAGGTTTCGGTTATCAAGAATGTGGGAAAGAGTTGAATTGATGATTGGTATAGATTGGAAGAATGTAAAAGTGTGAAGTGAGTACATGTTCGTTGGTATTTTTCTTCCGGAACATATGAACCTTGTTAATGATGGTATTAAATGGGAATTTAGATTTTAGATCAGAAATAGCTTCAGCTGGACCTTGGTATGTTAGATATTTTGAAGAAATTATGGTTTGTACTTGCTGCTAGGAATGTTGGAGGCACTTATATTATTTTGGTAAAGCACGTTATGGTGCAATGAATTGATCATTAGGATTTAAGTCTTGAGAGGAACAAAAGCGTCTAGCATAACTAAGTTCAAAAGGGTGAAGAATAGATGTAATGGCAACATAATCATGGAGGGAAATTTTATTGCTGTTGTTACATTCTTTGTGAATAAGGAATTGAAAGGTAAGTTGGAAATTGGCTTTATGTAATACATTATAGATTCCAAGTTATAAAAGCTTAAATTGATAATTATTGATTTTTTTTTTTTTTTGGGTGTAATATGTGATGGGTATTATGGAATATACATGTGATTTAGGTTTGACTCTGAATCATGTTTTGTGAATTAATTGATTTTATATTTTGGATACAAAGGTAGTGGCCAACAGTGAAGCAAAATGATTTGGGTCTATAAAGCTGTTTTGGTTCAGCTTTTCACATTGATAAGCTTTTGCTAGTAAGATATTGCGAACTATAGCTGTGAAGTATGCAACTTCAAGAGGAATTTCAGTGTTGATTAATGTCATCTTTGTGTGAATTGAACTAATTTTAAAATGGAGAACTTTTAAATTCTGAATGAAGGTTGACGAAAATGCAATTTATGAACATGATATACCTCTGATGTGGCATGGGTGGTGGGATATGGGTTGCCAACCAATCTATATTCTCTTTGTTGTAAGATCAAAGAATTTAATTTGTTCTTTTATTCTCAACTATATTTATTCAGAGCATAATCTATACTTATGGATAAAAGATGATTTGAAAGGTTCAAGGATATTGTTGTGAAATTTCATGCCAGGGTATTTTATTATAAAGTATTTGATAAGGAGTTATTGTTTTCCCAAAATATTTGTCGCTGATTTTGGTATATTGGCCCCAAGCATGCTTCAAAACATTTTGAATTTCTATGGATGATGAGATTTGAGATTTGATTTCAAATTGATTTATTTATTGCTATACATATATATATTTTTATTAGAGGAACTGGACACAAAGCGCTTGATTCTCGTGGGTTATATACCTGCGCTTGTTTCGTAGCTTTGCTACGCTTGTTTCGTGACTTCGTGTCACGCTTGTTTCGTGGTTTTACCACGCTTGAAATGTTTTCGTAGGCTTGAGGTACGCTTGAACTGTTTTCGTAGACTCGAGGTACGCTTGAACTGTTTTCGTATACTCGAGCTACGCTTGAAATGTTTTCGTAGTATCAAGCTACGCTTGAACTGTTTTCGTAGTCTTGAGCTACGCTCGACTTGTTTTCGTAACCTCGAGCTACGCTTGTTTCGTGACTTCATGTCACGCTTGTTTCGTGGCTTGCCACGCTTGTTTCGTGACTTCGTATCACGCTTGGTTATTTACCCTCGTGTGACTGTGTGTCCACGCTTGTTTCGCAGTCTCGAGCTACGCTGGTTTTTCGTGGCCTTCGGGTTGCGTTTAACTTGTAGATTTCGAGCTGCGCTTGTTTCGTGGCCTCTGTGCTGCGCTTGTTATTCGCTGCGTGTCAGTTCCTCTATAGAAAACAAGTTTTTTTTTCATAAGAATGATTAAATGTTATGTTTCCGTTATTACTTTAGAATATCTGGACTAAATTTTTTTTTATTATGACATGTTACTGGTAAAGACGGGAATTATATTTTCTATATTATGAAGTTTATTTCAACAAAACTACTTTTTATTTATCATATTGCCAGCATTTTACTCATTCAAAAATGATTATGAACTCTTGATAAATGTGATGGTGATCCAGTACTAATTGTTTGATTTTAGATTATTTCTATCAATTATTGTATAGCTGTAATGATAACATATCTTTTTCGTTTTATTTAAGCAGATGACAAGGTGATGATCATCTGGTTGTTAGGTTTTCTATTTAAATAGTAACATTATTTCTTTTTGCGATGTATAACTAAAGTTCGTTACAAATTTATATATTTGATGTTTATTCTCTTTTAAGTGCTCCTTGTGTGTGTTGGTTTAGATAAATAGTCTAATGATCCGAAAGAATGAAGATTTGATAGGAAAAATAATTGATTTGAAGGGCTTACGAAGTTTAGATGCCTTAAACTTCGTGCCGGTCACGCTATAGAATTTTAGGGCGTGACAATTTTAAAAGAAATTTGTATAATTCTATTTTGGCATGTATATTTATAAATTTTTTTGGAGAAAAATTTATGAACTTTACGTACTTAATTAATATATTTGGAAGTCATAGCTACAATTATATGTAGTTATATGTAAAATTAGATATTTTAGAAATAATATTTTTCTTGGGTGAATGTTAGAAATTCAAAATAAAAGATAAATGTTTTATTGTAGGAAATAATAGTTAGGAATATGTTTTTAAAAATTTTTTTTATAAAATTAAAATAGATCATTTTTCGTATCTTAAGTAACTTTATTTTGTTTTAAAAAGTTTATTCTCAAGTTGTTTTAAAAAGAATTATTCCAAAAAGACAATTTAATGAAAAATTTTTAATTTGTACAGCTTTTTGTTGTAAACATGTATATATTTTTAAAGTATTTAAAATATATTCTATTACTAAAATTACTATATTTAATTTAAATATATTTGATATTTTAATAAAGTAAACTAGGTGTGACAGGTGGCTGGAGGTGTTTGGTGAGGAAGATGAAGAAAATAGGAAAGGGGGGCTGCGCAGCGTTCAAAATGAAGGAGGAGGAGGAAGAGTTGTAGGTTTAGAAAGGGGTTATTTAGGGTTTGGGCCCAAATGAAATTACATTAGTGGTCCACTTAATTTCTTTCTATGAGACTAACCTTAACCTTCTTTTGAATGAAAGTTTTAATAATTTTATTTTATAAATTTTTTTATATACCTTAACTCTTAAAGGTGCTCTATTTTTTGATTTATTATATATATATATATATATATAGGGAAAATGTTATTTAAATCCTTCAGAATATACAAAAGGACAATTCAGGAACTCAAACTTCCAAAAGGATCATGAAGGAACTACAAAAGGACAATTCAGGAACTCAAACTTCCAAAAGGATCATGAAGGAACTATGACCTAATTGACATTTTAAAATTGTGTGAAAAGACAAAATTGCCTTAATCATAAAACAGAAATTACTAAACACCTTATTGAAAATTGTGGGTGTAAGGGTGGTTAGTAATTTTTGTTTAATGATTTGGGCAATTTTGACTTTTCACACAATTTTAAAATGTCAACTAGGTCCTAGTTCCTTCATGGTCCTTTTGGAAATTTGAGTTCCTGAATTGTCCTTTTGTATATTCGGAGGGATTTAAATGATATTTTCCCATATATATATATATATATATATATATATATATTGGATTGTTACACCTGCCCCACCCCACCACTCCCTCTCTCCTCCCTCCTTCCCTCACATAGGCAAATGTTTTCCATTAGCTCATTGGCTAACATGACCCTTTTATTTTGCTTGTAGATCTAGGTCAAAATGAGTCATTTTATTGTTTATAGGGCGAATTGAACTATTGGAAATAGTTTATATGTCAAAATGATATTTAACCCTTAATATTTAAAAGGCAATATTGCTTCCCTTTAATTGTTGTGGAATGAAACTTCTAACTGAAGCATTTATGACTCATATTAATGATGATTGCAGCATTTAAAGATAATTTTTCAACTGTCACTTTCACTGAATAAAAATAGAAATGCAAGAACAATTTGTTTTGGCTTTCTTTCCAACCATAATTATGATAATCAACATCAAAACATGTGCTGAAACAATTTTTGACCAAAAACGTATTTTTGAGATTAGACATAGTTCAAATAGGAGATAGATGACAAAGGGGTAGTTTCGAAAAAAGGTCAATATATCTTTCTTACCTTCTGTTTGAATGGAGGAAAATTAGTAAGGGAATACCATATATCTACTTACATATTTGGATAGGTAAATTGTCAAAATATGAAAAATCACCACAATTTTGAGATTTTTTTCCATTTATGTTGTTGATTTTTTTCTGTCACTTTTCCTCCATTAAACAAACGGTAATCACAAAGATGGGATTTACAAAATGAAATTAGGATGAGAAGGTGAAAATATATCCAAAGGTTTTGCTATAAAATTGATATTGATCGTTAATATTCTAAGAGTAAAAGATAATATAGGTCCATTGTAATACTTTTAGAGAGAAATTAACCAATGAAGCATTAAAAAGACATTATAGAATGACAATTGCAACACTCAAATACAGTTTTTCTATTGTTGCTTTCAATGAATAAAATAGAAATGCGAGAAGAGTTTGTTTTAATATGTCAACCATGATTATAAAAATCAGCATCAAAACAATGCTAAAACAACTTTTGACCATAAACTTATTTTACGATCAGAAGGAGTTCAAACAGTGGAAAGTCAAATGGGTCATAATATTAATACTAGAGGGAGTTGTTTTTAAATGCATTGATATATTGATTTTGGATAGAGGAGAGTTGATGTAGAGAAAGGTTTTGAAGTTCTAGTGAAGACTAGCTAATTTTTAAGTAGGCGACTTTAAACTTAAGAACAAAGCTTCACCAAAGGAAAAATGAGGGAAATTTTAAATGGGTTCAATCTAAAAGAATTGGATAAGTGGGCTTATAAGATTTTTTTAAAAAACAAAACAGAGAATGTGAGATATAAAAGTAGGAATAATTACATAGAAGGGTGAACCCCACTTCTCCAATTCTGTTTTCTAATAGAACTCGTTAAACTTTCCACTCCAGACATCCCTCTCATACACATAGACACTAAAAAATGATCCATAACTAAACAAGTCTGTTTTATTTTTTAAATGATGTCGTGTCAGCCGTAGGGAATCCTGAAGTTTGTAACCATTGTTGTCAAACTTGTGAGTATACACTCTAATGGACAATTACCCAAGTGTCAATTAACACAATAAACAATAAAAGGTAACTACTATGCTAACGAACATTAAAAGGTAACATTTTGACCAATATAATCAGATTTTGCCTAACTACCATTAAATAGTCGCCCGCATGTACAAATTTCATTGGCTACGTCTGTGGTGAATCTAGTAATAGTTAAGCAATATCCGAACATATTAGTCAAAATGATAATTTTCAATTGTTCATTGGCATGGTATATTTTTTCATTGTTTATTCTTTTCAATTTAGTAAAGTTAAACTCGTACGAATGTACGATTTGAGTTTACAATCAAAATTTACATTCTTCTAACAAGTTTAATTAAACTCACTAGTTTAACAGTTTTATCATATACTTTTTATAGATACTTATTGATGAAAACATATTATTATTGATTATCCGAATTTATGTTCCTACCAAGAGTTAGATTTACATAAGGGATAAGTTTCAAACAATTGCCCATGATGGATAAGTGACTATTTCGAAAATGATTAAAAAGAATCAGATCACGATAATTATGGTTTATTAATTCATTCAACGACTACTATTCCAATAAAAATAATCATGCTTCCATTTAATGAAGTAAAATAGTAATTTTTATTTGAACAAATTCAATGAAATTTTATATAAATTACATAGAAATTTCTCTATTGAAGTTTAGAAAGAATTGGTGTCTATATATATTTTAAATCATCTATTTATATTTAAAATATATTGAGTCAAATTATTATAAATTTTTATGAGAAACACATTTTATTAATAAACATAGTCTCTTACTAGTTTACGATTCGAGTCTATGATTTTATTTTACCATCTTTCCACGAGTTCACTCAAACTCACGATTTTGAAAACCTAGAGTTTACCTTTAAAAATTGTTATCCAAATTCAAGTTTGACTAATTCAATTTGAGATGATTAGTCAAACTCACAAGTTTGACTCCAAGAGTTTGATTTGCTTGATTGGTAAGTTTGAGAGTCTTACTTATAATAGAGAATGATTAATTAATTAAATTAAAAATTATTAAAAACAATCAAATCATGATATTCGTTGTATATTAATTCATTAAGTAACTATCATTCCAATAAAGAAAATCTAATTCAAATAAGGAAAATCAATCAACATATTTGTTTGGTTACAAAATAATCACAACAAAAACTCTATATATATATATCAAACGAATTGATTGTTAGTGATATACATTTGGTGATCAACGTGATCAATATAAACATAAGAAGATTTTGGAGAGTGGCGGAGAAAATCGAATAATGGCTTTGAACAAGAAAATGATGGCAACACTTGCAGTAATTTGGCTGGTGGGGGTGACGACATCGCTTGTTGTAGAGGTTGCTGGGCAAAACCTGATTGGCGTTGCCAAACTACAACTGGTATAGATCCAAATTGCTTAAACCCTTGTGTAAAGGCTTGTGGCCCTTCAACTAAACCACAATGATAATGGACCATTATGATTCTATTATGTGTACCGTGTATGGGGAATCAAATTAATAAATGGAATTTTCCTTACTCTTTAATTATTTATCCTCTTTTCTCTATAAATGTTTAACTGCTCTATTTTTATGTTATACAATCCATATAATGGTAAAATTTTATATTCAAATAACATATTCATTTGAGAAATTTATTACATAAGTTGAATGGCGTACAATGTAAGACATTCATGAACAACCATCACAAATTTGCGATCTAGTAGAAGTTTAATTATTGTTCTCGCTGGTTTGAATTCTAAGATTAACATGAAAATGTTTTGTATAAGGACCCTTTGGCCCAATTCCGATGTGGGACCATTGAAGCATGTCTGTGTGCTTCTTGATGAAGAAGGATAATAAAGGGTTAAGGTGCAAATTTACCAATAGACTATTACTAGAAGTGCACTCAGCACAATTGACTAATAAAAGGTGCAAATTTACCAAAAGACTATTACTGCATATTTACCAACACACTATTACCAAAACTTTAACGCAAAATTCATATTGTATTTTAATTTATCATGCTGAAATTTTCATTTCATTGTTTCAAATTTAATTTAAATCATGGTATTTATGTTTATCTTATCAATGGGCCGGGGACATTGATTGCAAAATTGTTGTAAGTATATTAAACTATACGTACTTTGTTTTCCCAATGTACTAAAACATTTGTACTGTCCAAAGTCCAAACCATATAAGTGTTTCATATAGCTATTAGTAATAAGGTCATACAATTGTCTCTCTTCTCATCTTGGAAATGACGATATTGTGACATGAGTTAGAGTTCCTAATAATCTTTCTGAGCAATGACAACCAAAAAGAGGTATGGAAGAGATATTAAAGTTGAGAAATGGGTTAGCTTGTTTAGAACCAACATAAAAAATAATACCTACATTTTTAAAGTATGTTTCGCTTGCTCATGACCACGTTCTTTTCCAATGGGCTTCAAATATATTTAATTAAAGTATTTTTATCGTTTTTAATAAAATTTAAGGATTATATGAACTTTCTTAATTCAAAACATATGTATTTTTAAATAATTTAATTTTTGACACATTTTGGTAAATAAAATGTTGTTTACCATTAATAAAAAATGTTTCATAAGATATACACTTTGCCTAACCAATGTCCAATATTTCTGCCTCTTGATAATATTTTAATCAATTTCTGCATATATGTTTGAAATTTACAAGAAGATTTTTAAATGAAGAATATTTGCTCTACTATATACTTGAAAAGTTGATGCTACAATGTACATGATATGACAAATCAATAGAAAAAAAATAATTATTAAATTGGGCGACAGTCCAAAAATGATACTTAACTGTTGGTCAATGAACAAAAATAGTACATAACTATTCCAAGGTATACAAATGATAAACAACTTTTACCATATGGTCAAGAATGATGTTTTATTAGTATGACAGTAAAATTTGACATGAAAAGTCTAAAATGCTCTTATAAATTGAATAATTATGTATCATATTTAGGTCTTCTCCAATAATTTATATGGGCATTTTGGACTGTTCATGTTTAATCTTATTTTCATATTAGTGAAAATATCATTCTTGATCACATGGTAAAAGTTAGGTATAATTTGTGTACCTTGTAATAGTTATATACTATTTTTGCTCTTTGACCACTACTTATGTACAAGAAATATGTTGCAGTAATTATTTGTAATGCTATGGGTATGATTTTTGAAGAAAGAAGCACAAGAAAGAGCAAAGAGTATTAAAACTTATAAATGATTATGCCTAAGCTCTAACTGAATTTTTAAGGAAGTTGAATTGTATTTTTTTTGGGATTAGTGCATCGTGTAGAGTTAAATGGAGCCTTTTTGAAGATTTAATGTATTCTAGAAATTTAATTCATGTAATTAAGTTCTTTGAGTGTATATATGTGTGAAATACGTAGGATTGATGAATGAGTCATTATTTGACGATTAGTGTAGAGTGTTGATTTGATTTGTAGTTTGATATTTGATATATTATTTTTATAGGGTGAAGGGGCAAAAATAGCCACCGTAATTTTCAAAATGGACAACTTTGGCACCCGTAATTTCGATGGTGCAAAACCGGACATTATAAACCAAAATGGGACAAATCTAGCACTCTTAAACATATGTGTTAAGTTTGACCGTTAGTTGACTGGGAATGATGATATGGCATAATGACGTGGCACAATGAGGCATTATGTGTCACCCCCATGCTGATATGTATATGACATGGTAAAAATGAAAAAAATTAATCTGATATGTATAATCTGATATAATCTGACTGGATATTTAACTAATAAAAAAAAACGAAACTAAATTCTCAAATCAATTCAGAGATTGACTTCTTCTCCGAGTCAGAGGCTTCGATGGTGATAGGCTTCTAGGTCGTCGGACTTCCAGGAGCCTTTGACGGCGGCAGACTACAGGAGCGGGTAAAAAAGAAACTGAAGATGAAAAGCGAGAGAGATAGAAAATGAAAAAATGGAAACGAATCTGAAAATGAAAAGGGGAAAAACATATTCGGTTATAACCAAATTTGTAAGCTGAGCTGTAGAGCTTCTTCTCTGATTTTCAGTATTGAAACTCACGTTTCGCTTCCCTCAGTCTTCATCACCAGTCCATCTTCTTTTTTCTGCCCAAATTTCATCTTCTTCCATTTAGTTGTTGCAATGGAGGCTTTGATGAGAGTGATAAATAAAAATTTTAGAAGTACAGAGATTATGGGATGGAATATGAGAGAGGAAGGATGATTATGGGAACTGGGAAGTTGCAGGGGGGTGTGCTGAAGCAAGAAAGACGACGAGGGGTTGAGATTTTTCTTATTTTTCATTTTATTAATTTAATATACAATCAGATTATAAGTAGGGCGAAGGGGCAATGTCATTTTTTTCATTTTTGTCATGTCATATACATATCAGCATGGGGGTGACACATAATGCCTCATGGTGTCACGTCATTATGCCATATCATCATTCCCAGTCAACTAACGGTCAAACTTAACACCTATATTTAAGAGTGCTAGATTTGTCCCATTTTGGTTTATAATGTCCGGTTTTGCACCATCGAAATTACGGATGCCAAAGTTGTCCATTTTGAAAATTACGGTGGCTATTTTTGCCCCTTCGCCCTATTTTTATATGATTGATTGGTTCTCTTTGATTGATTGTTAATTGTTATTAGCTTTACTTTGATTGATTGTTGACGAAAGTGAGTAAATCATTTGGGGATTTCATGTTGTTTGTTAATTAATTGCCTACATGTTTTGTGGGTTTGATAAATGTAATGAATTGTGAAGGATGGTACACAACTCTACATTGAATGTTTTGTTGATATTGAAACTCTTTCCAGTGTTGTTTTGTTTGCTTAAAGGGGGGTGTGTAGTATTATGGTTATTAGGATCGAGAGCGACGTTAGTTAACATACCTGTAATATTCTGTTACTTAATCCCTAATTAACTTGTGACATCTCTTTTAGTTCAATAATATCTTTACTAACTATGATAGGAAAAGGATTTTCCATAACATCAATTTCTCTATCATAGTTAGAAAAAGAATATCCTAATGATTGAGACATTATCCATGATAGAAAAAGATTTCCTAATACAGCACAGCTGCTATCATGGATAATTAAAAGCTAACCATGTTAGAAAGGATTTAACTAACATGGTAAATAAACAAAACTAAATGATATTAAATAATGAATAAATATGTATACATGCGGAAGCAGATGCAGGCCTATACAAATTGGCAATATACACAACTAACTAATCTAAATAACCTTTGAAACCTAATTCCTTTTCCTGATGCTTGCGCCTGTGCATGAATACCTGCAAAAATGTCAGTAATCGTGGGATGAGACAATTTGTCCCAGTAATCACCGCTTAACTCACTATAACAGTGAGATGTGCGGTAGTAAGGGCTTCTAAAGGGTACCACAGTTTTAAAATCAATAATACATATATATATTTCTCATTTCCTTTCATCCATCACTTAAATCCTTCTGTCACGTGTCAATAAACTCAAATTCATCACCTCTACTTCCCATGTATCACTCAACATCCCTCATTCAATTCCACACTAACTAAATTTCATCTTTCCATACTCCAATCAAATAATACTACCACAATAGCCCTCACACTCACCTAAAGATGCATTGTGACACCACGGTGCATTCAAGCATCTATTCTTCACTATATGATTTGATACTGTGTCCCTCTCCATAATGAGGGGACAATTTCCCTCTCTGGCAATCTCCAGAGATGGAACCCCAATTCTGTTTCCATTACAGAACGGGAACGGTTGGACTCTTCAATGCCAAACAACCGTAGGGGCGGTTGGGCTCTTCAATGCCAAAACAACTGTAGGTCACTTCTCTCACTAAGTCGACCTATGATCCCCGATCCAATCAATCTGAAAAGGATCCTCAGTACAAATAACTGTCGATTGGCCTATCGACAGTTACCATCTCGCGATGGTACATAAATATCAGTGTCATGCAAACCTCACCATATCCCTATCAACATTACATCCAATCCATGATACCTATCAATATCTCTGTCAAAGTATAAACATTTTAATATCTATACACTCACATACACAATTCCACAATACCACCAGCCAGGGTACTAAATATAGTAAGTCAAATTCTTTGTACGAAAATAATCGTGTTTGAAAGGCACCCGATAGCCTATTTTATATCAAAGTAAGGTTTTAAAAGATACTATATATATAGAGGGTGAGAAAGGATTTTGGAAATCCCCAACTAACGTCACCCTCATTGTTATAGCAAGGGTAAGTGTGATTACCTGTCGCCCTTTAGCAATTTATGTGATTTCTCAACCTTTCTTTCTTGATTCTCCAAAAGCCTACTTGCATCCATTCCTATAATAATATAGAGTAAAATGATAAATTAATATCATTTTCCTTTATCATACTATGACACCTCTCTCGTATTCATATGTTACTACCTATTCCCTTCTTATAAGGCCATTTTGATTATTCACCTATTCTTAACATCTCAAGAATTTCAACAACCACATGTCAAAACATTTTACAATCCAATAATGTCAATAACCAAATGATTACCAATTAAAATCAACATAAGTCACACCAACCGGAACAACATACATGAATATAATCAAGTATCACCCAAGAGAACATTCATAATTAAGTCCTAAAACAATGTAAATTCCCTAGACTATTTTTGTTAGTGTCGTCAATTACTCAAATCCAACTTAATCACCAAATTTATCCCTAACAAGACACCAAATCAACTTGTGCATATCCTTCCAATTCACACATAATCAAGTCATAACCAACTAGTGGAGAGAAAAACATTTATTTCCGACTTCATTTAACAAATGATTAAATCAGCAATGTTCCAATAAGATTTTATTCTTAGAAGACAAAATTTCAGCAAGAATTCAGATAATATTCCTTCTTTCCTAACATTCAAACTTTACTTATTTTTAGGACCCCTCAATACTCTTAATAATGCGAACCAAAATAGCAAAGAAGAGCACACATGCATTTCCCTTTGTAACTTATAAATTGAACAAGGAAGAAGATATATTTTTCAGCATGGAAGCATTAATTAGTTTCAAACATCAAAGAAGGAAAAACAAGTTTCACAAGTTATCACAAACCAATACTAACCACATCTTTACCTAACCCGAAACACAACCTTAGACACTCCATTTCAAAGACTAGTTCGGCCACACAATTATTTTAAATCAACATACATGTATTTCAACTAATCTATTTAGTTATTATGGAGAAGAGACAAGGAATTAAAGGTTTGGCACAATTCCCCCATTCCAAAAGTCCACATGCTTCATCCTTTACTAATTCTCACCATTATTGATTTTACACCTCATACAAAACATGTCAATAACAAAAATATCATTAATCACCTATTCAACCCAAAAATAATGCTCACTTGAACAAAGGAAGCTAATGTAGATTTCACGTCCAACTATTCAAATTATCGCGAACAACCTCCCAAAAGATCTACTATCTTCATACAGCCATTTCTTTAAGACACCATCTCATTGGTTCCCAACAAACAAAATTTTTTAAATAATCCTAGCACACATTCAGCAAGATCCCTTCGGCCAAACAATCTTAATTACAGACAAATTATAACTACTCATGCAACCACAACATTCCAGCCACATGCATGCTTAATAAAAACCACACTCACAAAGAATCAGCGGCTTTATTTCTTCCCAAAAATGATCAGCCTTGACAGAAAAAATTATACAAAAGATTGTAACTACACATGGCATAATTTAATTCCACCCACAACACCATTTATTCCAATTCTTCATAAAGGGAATGCATATCAAAATAGGGAAGCAAGAAAAGAAGATTAAATTCTCATATTCCAAGCATAAACTGAACATCTCCACACACAATAATTCAAGCAAGATCCAGGACATCCATAGCATCACTTTTAACCACAACAGACCAAGCAGACATAACCAAATACAAGAATGATTTACCTTAAGTCATGGAACCCACAAGTTAAGGTTTTGCACAAACTTCACCAAACTTCAATCAACATTCAATTTAACACCTAGGACACTAAAAGATGCAGCTTTGGCTTAGTTTTAATTCATTTTCATAGCTAAAACTTAAAACCCAAATCGGACTCTCTAATATCTCGCCAAAAACGAATGGTAAAGGGGTAGGGATCTGAAAAGAAAAGTCACCTAAGCTTGATTTCGGTGTTGTATGGAGAGTGGGAGGCCACCGCCGCCGTGCAGCTCGCCGGAAAATCGGCCTCCAAGGTATAGGCCGAAAAGAATCAAAAGGAAAAAGGAAAATATGAGGAAATAAACTTCAAAATGAAAGCATAGCCCGAGATATGTTAGAAAGGTTGAAGCTTTACCTCTTCCACCATCACATCGCCGAACTCGCAGCCGCTTCGCCGGAAAAATCGAAAAAGGCGACGGAGGAAAGTGAGGAACTGGAGCAGAACGTGAGAAAGAGAAGTGAGGAAGGAAGAAAGGTGTGATGATGATGTTGATGGTGAGGTGGCCGGCGCTGCCGCGCCTTAGGCCGCCGGAACTCGCAGAAGAAGAAGAAGAAAGTGACGGAGAGGGGTGGAGTTGTAAAGTACCTCCTACTAAAGTAAAACCTAACCTTAACCTAAACCAATTGCTAAACAAAACCAATCCAAACAATGGAGTCTAACCATGTTAGTAAAAGATTCACCTAACATGGTTAGCAAAAGAATCTCTCTATAATTAAAAGATTACATATCTAACTATGTTAGAAAAGAGAATCCCCTAACATAGTTAGCAAAAGAATCACCTAATGAATCACACAATCAATATCATAACCTTAATCTAAAAATAAACCATATTAGAGCGGGGCCCATCTAACATGGTTATATAAAGAAATCACATTAAATCAATCACGTCGTCAATATTTTATATAACCATGTTAGGAAAAGGATTTCCTGAACATGGTTACTACAAAACACCTGTACAAATAATTATATCAAAAACAAACATTTGATTTAAACATGTCATCATTGCAAGGCACAATCAAATGTTCTTAGCCATAATCATCTGCTACATATGTATCAGGAAAACAAGTATTGCCTTTCCATTAACAGGCAGTTGAAATAGGGATTGCCTTTCCATTATCAGGCAAATCTCTTGTACCAATAATTCTGTACGAACATTTCTGCATCATAACCCTATTCATCAAATCAATATCTCATTTACTCCATAAACAACCATTACACCAAACAGAATACGTAGCATAGCTACAACTATGACATCTGTCATAGTTACACCTTAACTATCAGTGACCAAACAACAAACCAGCAAAAACAGCTAATACAATCATCCAACAAATCAATCATTCAAAATAACTACAAACAGATGCGGAAGCGGATGTAACCTAATTAATGGCAATATATATTCATAATAGATCACCTCCGGCCTACTCACTATCTCAGTGTGGGCCGGCAAATCCCTTTCCCTTCCCCACTATCTCCCTCTGGGCATGATCACCTGCAAAAATAAAGGGAATGGGGTGAGACAAAACAATGTCTCAGTAATCACAACTTAACTCACTGTGACACTCAGAAGTGGGGTAGTGGAGTGTCTACAGGGTACCACAGTTCAAAACCTGCATACAGCTTATAACATTTACAAATATATACAGATATATATATATATACACAAAACAGATGCATCCATCTCTCAAATGACAGAAATAAACGTGTGTGACACTGTGCCCGGTCTACAATCCGAAAAGCATAAAAGGGACCACTCTAATCAATGTGAAAATCCCTGGTTCCTTTACAATCCGAGGAACTCGTACTATTAACCTATCGATTTGCGCAAATCGATAGGTTACATCGGCCGACGGTACTAATAATCAGTGTCATGCAACATACAAAAGATTTATATATATATATATATATATATATATATATATATATATATATATATATATATATATATAAAGTACATTTTATTTAGAAAGGTACCCTATAGCCCACGTTTAAATATAAAGTAATCAGAACACATTTCATTTATATATAAAGTAGAAGAGGATTTTAGAAATCCTCAACTACCGTCACCCTCAGTATCACAGTCAGTTAAGCGTGATTACCTGTTCAAGCTCAATAACCATAAATCCTAGCAGCAATTGTTTTCTGTGTGCTCCACCCGAGTCACCGTCGTCTACAATCACGCAGTGAGCTGCTGATGGTCAAGACACGATATCAGTGACTTTGACCACCCATTCAAACAAATTCTAAAACAATTCTGGAAGTAATAAATTACTTCTAACATCCACAATTTTCTATATTCTTCTAAGCCATCACAATTCCCTTAACCATTTTATTTATAACTTCTAAAGTATTAAACTTCACCATTTTTCATAATTCTTATAAAACTAACCCACCATGCTAACCCCGATTAAAACAACCTTTCATATTAAATTGACCACTCAAAGTGACTTTCATAACTCACGAACTTTCACCACCTCCCTTACATACCATTCTTTAACAAATTTCTCTTTAATCCTTCACTTTGATTTCCAACTCCTTCCTAAACACGATTTCAAATGATTTCACCACTCCTACACTTTCATAATACCAACACTAACATTTCTTTACCCTCAATTTAATTCATATCGTCCACAAAGCATTCCTTTACTTTAAAGAAACCAATTATGCTCATAACATTTTCAAAACAATCACTAACCACCAACCACCATATTAATATCAAATTTACAACTCCAATTGACTTCCCAACTTCGTAAACTTTGCACCAACTCCAAACATATCTTACCTAGTCAAATCCTCTTAAATCCAACATTTTAATCATTTCCTTTGTCCATTTACTTTTGACTACTAAAGCATTAACTTTATCATTTTCCCCAACTTTTGCCTAATCACCAAAACATGTATAACTTACCAAAACTACTTCATTTATAATCATTTGGCATTCAAAGTAGCTCCCTAACTACCCAAATATTCCACCACCTTTCAAACACTCTTTTACCTAACCAAAATCTCTTTTAACCAAGACTTTAACTAACAAAATTCCGCCTATACACAATTGCAAAGAATTTTAACTCCTCCCACATCGTCATAACATCTACACAACATTTATTAACTCCCACTTTAATCCATACAGCTCACATAACAACCTTAACTTTAAAGAAAACAAAAATGCTCATAAAAGTGTAAAATAATCATCAACCACCAAATCACCATGTTAATATCAATTCTACAACTTAAAGTAACTTCCTAACTTCTCAAACCTTCCACCAACTTCAACCTATCTTTATCTAATCAATTTCCTCTTTATCCAACACTTTAATTATAAAAATTCTTTACAAAAATCAATCCATCTAAAACCTAACCTTCCAACATCACTACATAACTTCATCAAGCATTTCTTAACCACCAATTTATTCCAACACTTCTTTATGAACAAATCCTAATTTCAAAGAGTCATAAAATGTCCAAAAATTCCCAAATAACATTCTCACTTCAAAGACAACATGAGTATGTTGCCAAAAATCTCCAATTTCAGTATTACAACATTACACTCCCAAAAATCCAACATCATACCTAAATCCCAACTTTAAAGAATTCCTAGATATTCTTCAAAACTTCCCAAGGTAATTTCTCACTTCCATAAACATCATAATGCTCACAAAACTTCAATTAACAACTTAACAATCATTATGATAGCTTAATAACCCTAAAGTCCAATTTTTCACAAAGACCCTAACTTAAAAGAAAGAGCTTTAACCAAAAATCAAAATCATACAATGATCGGAGGACTTACGGAGTTCAAAGATGAGAGAAAGAACCTCACCACCGCCGGCCGCCGTCTGGGTCGCCGGAAAAACACCTCTTCCTAGGTGGTTGGCCGGGAAATGAAAGGAAAGAGAAAGGAAAGATGAGAATGAAGTTGGAACATGAAGAAAACACATAAAAAACGAAAGAAACTATCATCCACCTTTAAAAACTAACTCCCTTCGCCGGAAAACACCTCGCCGCCGCCAGAAGAAGCCACGGAAGCACTCCCTCCAAGCACCGATCGAGGGCGGGCTTCACGGATTTATGAAGGAGAACAAGTACAAAATGGAAATGAAGAAGCTTTATGGGAAGGCAAGGCCGAATGGTGAGGTGTGAGGAGGAAGAAAATGGAGAAAAATGGTGAAGGGGGGGGGGTGCCGCGCGAACTGGAAGGAAAATGGAAGGGAGGAGGTTCGAATGTTTTTATTAAGGAAGGAGGGAGGGTGTGTTTGGTTGAGGGGAAATAAGGTGGTTTTTGATAATTTATAGCCCAAGCTTGCCATAGTGTACTCTTTTTAACTTAAAACCACTCAAACCAGTCTCCAATCTTCTGAATCTTCAAAATATTTTTAACTTTATCATTCCCTCATACTTCAAATTCTTCATTTCTTAATTAATTATTTGCAAACTTATTATTCAAACTTTCAAAAATATTCCAAAATTACCAAAAATTACTAAAAATTCCAAAATTTCCAATTTCTCAATTTATTATTTCCCAAACACTCTCTAATCCCGAATTAAATTTTCAGGATGTTACAATTCTCCCCACCTTTTAGGAATTTTGCCCTCAAAATTCACTGTCTCACAACTCTTAAAAATAATAAACAGCATAACCCTCTCAATATAGCCCTAAGAACTTGAATTAAGGAAGAAAAACTTAGAATTCTAGTCAAACTAATATATATCATTTCTCTTATTTCCAAATTTTCATGTCATATTCCAACTTTGCTACACATTGATTGTTTAATTTCCTCGACTTGTATGACTATGAGAGTCATTCATTAATCATGTACCAAAAATTTCCCCTAAATAACCATACATTGCCAAGTCCTTTGACCAATTCCTGTGGAACGATTTCATAATTAAAGACATTTTCGCCCCTTGGAACATTACCATCTTCTAGCTAACAAATGGTTCAATCTATTTCCACTTTCTCTTTATAACCATAAGTAATAAGCCAAAATGGGTACCAACACCTAAATAGAAAATCTTAATTTATAATGCTTTCTTATCTAACAATCATAGTCTTGATCCAAACTTCTAATTCAACACTAAATTAAATCACCCTAATAAAATATGTAATGATCTACCTATTCATAAAATCACACATTCTATACCTATAGTCCTTTGAATAGATCACTAATTCAAATTTCCTCATCCTCCATATTTAACTCATAACACTAACTTCAACATTTATTTACATGAACAGTTTCTCAACAAATTTCACTTATCATCAAGCTTATGAATTCCTAATAAATCTATTTAAGCAAATTTATTCATTGATTGTATGTCAAATCCTAAAGAATCACACTCCTAAACGAGAAGAGCTTCCTAATTCCTCATAACTTAATCGAACTTCATTTACTTTTATTTAACGTTATTTCTTATAGATCCCTTTTTCTTTTACAATTACTACCTATTTACCCGGCTTCCATTTATGTTCTACTCCTTCTTCACATCACTTAAACGGCAATTGCCTAACCATTAGATTCAAGCCTAAAATTAAAATTATACTTCCTCTATCTATATTCCTTCAACGGATTCTGAACCAGATAACTAATACAAACCATCCTTTGATTGTTCAAAAATATTTCCTATTACGTGCCTTCCAAATCACCATACCCTTTTATATACATCCCCTCACTATTCTTATCACCTGCCTTCTAGGCTATCCCAATTTATTACTTTACTATTTAAGCATCGTACGATACTATCGTGAACTACTACCTTTATCTACCTGTGTAGTACCTCATCTTTTCAAAACCCCCAAGAAATCTCTGATCATGAAACTAACTTCTAATCTTATCATACCATCGCATCATCATCACCACGTTCACAACTATACTCCAATTGCTCCATTCACTCACTACAACTTAGGTTTCACCGTCCCATATTCTCCTTCATCCTCCACTCCATCAAAATAAATTTAAATCTAACTACTCAAGATGGTAAGAACAGCAATTCATTCAAGTCTTACTATTATCCTTCCCAACCAACAATCCTCAATTTCTAATATCACCACCAATATATACTTAACGCCTATCATCTATACTCTTACACAATCTCAATAGAATCAAAGAATTACATTCCAAAAACGCTTTATGAATCAGTTTCCTAAGTCCCATACATGATTTACGTCCCTATGAACAACCAGAAATCAACTTAAATACCATCCTCATAATTCTTTAATTTTATATCCATACCTACCCTTAGTAATATAGGAACCATAGAAACCTCATGATTAAAGAGAATTTAAAATCATTATACTCTAGCTAATTTAAATTCCAAGTCAAAAGGAACCTCATTTACTCAATTTGTGTCCATGCACCCCTTTTTCTAAATATGGACCAAATTTAATTGCTCACACCTTCCTAGTACAGTTAACTCAGTTTCAAACCTAAGGGCGTTTTCAATTTCCCATTTAAAGTCTACATCAAAGTTAGCCAAACTAACCTCTTAAACCATAATCTTTAAACATAAATAAGTCCTTAGATTACATAACCATAATTCAAATGCCCATAATTAAAATACCTTAATGAAAACCAAGCTTAGTTAACAATCCAGAGAAAAATTCAAACTCACATCCAACTTCAAACAAGCTAGGTCTCACCTAGAGTCAACTATAAGTATCCTCTAACCATTAATGTAACCTTTTCCCACATAAATTATATTTGATTCTAGTAAAACCACATAATTAAACTCATCTAACTCAAATGTAACCCATGAATCTCTCAACAATTCGGATTTCAAGATCACCCCTTGATTTCAACAATCACATTCTACTATAATCTCAACTAAATTATTCCGACCAAAATTATTGTTGAACTGCACCTTCTTCTAGAACATAATTTCCATTGAACCTAATAAAATTAAAACATTGTCTTTATATTCCACTACAGAATTAAAATTTATAACATATAATAACTATCCAATAATAACAGTCCCTTAATTCCGATAATACTTAGGCTTTTCTCTTTCAAAGAATTCCTACCAACTTATTTTCATCTCATAACCTTATAGGTATTATATAATAAATCTAGAACTCCAAAACTACAATTAAAATACTCCAACTCATATGTTCCTCAATTCAAAACCCATCTCATAAATTATTCTAAGATCCATAATTTACAACTCACTTTTAATCATAAGAATTAAAGATTTAATTAACTTGATCCAATTTATTTCTCCAAACATTCTCATCAAAATACTTTCAAATTTCAAGATCCTGACGAGCCAATCTATCTAATCTCATCAAACAATGTTAAATTACCTCTAGGAGTCACCCATACGTCTCATACTACAAAATATAAATTTCCATGCAGCATACTTTCATTTCTCCATAGCTAAGTTCTAATAGCTACTCAAACACTCCCATAGCCTTATGAGTCAAAACTTCCTTAAATATTATTCAAATATAACCCAATGTCTTTAATCATTCACATAAATTATCTTTCTATCTTCAATGAAGCCTACTCGCAACATTCTACCTCCTTTAACCAAATAAAGTCTCTCATGATGCCTCGACTATGATTATGGCCGGCTCATAATTATAATCGGGACCCCCGAGAAGAATCCTTATTCGGTTAACGTCCTAACTCCTTATCAATCTCTCAATACATTGAATTTCTATCCCCTGCTTTGTCAAATAAATCTGTATATCTACATCCTGTCAGTACAGTTCCCAAAATCTATGTCATCTTTGGTTTCATATCTTCCCTAAGCTATGTCTATCTCACTCGAACCATTAATTCAACAATGAAACTAACCAACAACGATAATCGATTTAATTATTGCCATAAGGTTTAACTTCTTTCTACTAATTCGTACACAACTTATTGCAATAATTTCTTTAAGTCCAAAACATTCCATTTGAATTCAAACAAGATAGTCAACTAATTCACTTAACTTCTAAAACAACCTCAACACATCTATTCATTTTAGTTACTTCCAAATCAAGTTCCTGCTTCAAACATCTCGATTCCCACCACAATTATATTATAGTATACTAAGAACTTAACTTACTTTAACAATTAACATCCCACTCATAAGCTTTAACTGAAAAGCATATATCCACCAATACTAACTCTCCCCACCATAGGAATTTTGTCCACAAAATTCAACTGCACATATCCTGAAAACAAGGATTAGTGATCATGCACAATAGGAAGGGAAAGGAATATATATTGCCATTCTATATGCAATGCAACAGGCAGGGTATCGTTTACCATAAAACTGATACCAAGTTGTAAAGTACCTCCTACTAAAGTAAAACCTAACCTTAACCTAAACCAATTGCTAAACAAAATCAATCCAAACAATGGAGTCTAACCATGTTAGTAAAAGATTCACCTAACATGGTTAGCAAAAGAATCTCTCTATAATTAAAAGATTACATATCTAACTATGTTAGAAAAGAGAATCCCCTAACATAGTTAGCAAAAGAATCACCTAATGAATCACACAATCAATATCATAACCTTAATCTAAAAATAAACCATATTAGAGCGGGGCCCATCTAACATGGTTATATAAAGAAATCACATTAAATCAATCACGTCGTCAATATTTTATATAACCATGTTAGGAAAAGGATTTCCTGAACATGGTTACTACAAAACACCTGTACAAATAATTATATCAAAAACAAACATTTGATTTAAACATGTCATCATTGCAAGGCACAATCAAATGTTCTTAGCCATAATCATCTGCTACATATGTATCAGGAAAACAAGTATTGCCTTTCCATTAACAGGCAGTTGAAATAGGGATTGCCTTTCCATTATCAGGCAAATCTCTTGTACCAATAATTCTGTACGAACATTTCTGCATCATAACCCTATTCATCAAATCAATATCTCATTTACTCCATAAACAACCATTACACCAAACAGAATACGTAGCATAGCTACAACTATGACATCTGTCATAGTTACACCTTAACTATCAGTGACCAAACAACAAACCAGCAAAAACAGCTAATACAATCATCCAACAAATCAATCATTCAAAATAACTACAAACAGATGCGGAAGCGGATGTAACCTAATTAATGGCAATATATATTCATAATAGATCACCTCCGGCCTACTCACTATCTCAGTGTGGGCCGGCAAATCCCTTTCCCTTCCCCACTATCTCCCTCTGGGCATGATCACCTGCAAAAATAAAGGGAATGGGGTGAGACAAAACAATGTCTCAGTAATCACAACTTAACTCACTGTGACACTCAGAAGTGGGGTAGTGGAGTGTCTACAGGGTACCACAGTTCAAAACCTGCATACAGCTTATAACATTTACAAATATATACAGATATATATATATATACACAAAACAGATGCATCCATCTCTCAAATGACAGAAATAAACGTGTGTGACACTGTGCCCGGTCTACAATCCGAAAAGCATAAAAGGGACCACTCTAATCAATGTGAAAATCCCTGGTTCCTTTACAATCCGAGGAACTCGTACTATTAACCTATCGATTTGCGCAAATCGATAGGTTACATCGGCCGACGGTACTAATAATCAGTGTCATGCAACATACAAAAGATTTATATATATATATATATATATATATATATATATATATATATATATATATATATATATAAAGTACATTTTATTTAGAAAGGTACCCTATAGCCCACGTTTAAATATAAAGTAATCAGAACACATTTCATTTATATATAAAGTAGAAGAGGATTTTAGAAATCCTCAACTACCGTCACCCTCAGTATCACAGTCAGTTAAGCGTGATTACCTGTTCAAGCTCAATAACCATAAATCCTAGCAGCAATTGTTTTCTGTGTGCTCCACCCGAGTCACCGTCGTCTACAATCACGCAGTGAGCTGCTGATGGTCAAGACACGATATCAGTGACTTTGACCACCCATTCAAACAAATTCTAAAACAATTCTGGAAGTAATAAATTACTTCTAACATCCACAATTTTCTATATTCTTCTAAGCCATCACAATTCCCTTAACCATTTTATTTATAACTTCTAAAGTATTAAACTTCACCATTTTTCATAATTCTTATAAAACTAACCCACCATGCTAACCCCGATTAAAACAACCTTTCATATTAAATTGACCACTCAAAGTGACTTTCATAACTCACGAACTTTCACCACCTCCCTTACATACCATTCTTTAACAAATTTCTCTTTAATCCTTCACTTTGATTTCCAACTCCTTCCTAAACACGATTTCAAATGATTTCACCACTCCTACACTTTCATAATACCAACACTAACATTTCTTTACCCTCAATTTAATTCATATCGTCCACAAAGCATTCCTTTACTTTAAAGAAACCAATTATGCTCATAACATTTTCAAAACAATCACTAACCACCAACCACCATATTAATATCAAATTTACAACTCCAATTGACTTCCCAACTTCGTAAACTTTGCACCAACTCCAAACATATCTTACCTAGTCAAATCCTCTTAAATCCAACATTTTAATCATTTCCTTTGTCCATTTACTTTTGACTACTAAAGCATTAACTTTATCATTTTCCCCAACTTTTGCCTAATCACCAAAACATGTATAACTTACCAAAACTACTTCATTTATAATCATTTGGCATTCAAAGTAGCTCCCTAACTACCCAAATATTCCACCACCTTTCAAACACTCTTTTACCTAACCAAAATCTCTTTTAACCAAGACTTTAACTAACAAAATTCCGCCTATACACAATTGCAAAGAATTTTAACTCCTCCCACATCGTCATAACATCTACACAACATTTATTAACTCCCACTTTAATCCATACAGCTCACATAACAACCTTAACTTTAAAGAAAACAAAAATGCTCATAAAAGTGTAAAATAATCATCAACCACCAAATCACCATGTTAATATCAATTCTACAACTTAAAGTAACTTCCTAACTTCTCAAACCTTCCACCAACTTCAACCTATCTTTATCTAATCAATTTCCTCTTTATCCAACACTTTAATTATAAAAATTCTTTACAAAAATCAATCCATCTAAAACCTAACCTTCCAACATCACTACATAACTTCATCAAGCATTTCTTAACCACCAATTTATTCCAACACTTCTTTATGAACAAATCCTAATTTCAAAGAGTCATAAAATGTCCAAAAATTCCCAAATAACATTCTCACTTCAAAGACAACATGAGTATGTTGCCAAAAATCTCCAATTTCAGTATTACAACATTACACTCCCAAAAATCCAACATCATACCTAAATCCCAACTTTAAAGAATTCCTAGATATTCTTCAAAACTTCCCAAGGTAATTTCTCACTTCCATAAACATCATAATGCTCACAAAACTTCAATTAACAACTTAACAATCATTATGATAGCTTAATAACCCTAAAGTCCAATTTTTCACAAAGACCCTAACTTAAAAGAAAGAGCTTTAACCAAAAATCAAAATCATACAATGATCGGAGGACTTACGGAGTTCAAAGATGAGAGAAAGAACCTCACCACCGCCGGCCGCCGTCTGGGTCGCCGGAAAAACACCTCTTCCTAGGTGGTTGGCCGGGAAATGAAAGGAAAGAGAAAGGAAAGATGAGAATGAAGTTGGAACATGAAGAAAACACATAAAAAACGAAAGAAACTATCATCCACCTTTAAAAACTAACTCCCTTCGCCGGAAAACACCTCGCCGCCGCCAGAAGAAGCCACGGCCGAAGCACTCCCTCCAAGCACCGATCGAGGGCGGGCTTCACGGATTTATGAAGGAGAACAAGTACAAAATGGAAATGAAGAAGCTTTATGGGAAGGCAAGGCCGAATGGTGAGGTGTGAGGAGGAAGAAAATGGAGAAAAATGGTGAAGGGGGGGGTGCCGCGCGAACTGGAAGGAAAATGGAAGGGAGGAGGTTCGAATGTTTTTATTAAGGAAGGAGGGAGGGTGTGTTTGGTTTAGGGGAAATAAGGTGGTTTTTGATAATTTATAGCCCAAGCTTGCCATAGTGTACTCTTTTTAACTTAAAACCACTCAAACCAGTCTCCAATCTTCTGAATCTTCAAAATATTTTTAACTTTATCATTCCCTCATACTTCAAATTCTTCATTTCTTAATTAATTATTTGCAAACTTATTATTCAAACTTTCAAAAATATTCCAAAATTACCAAAAATTACTAAAAATTCCAAAATTTCCAATTTCTCAATTTATTATTTCCCAAACACTCTCTAATCCCGAATTAAATTTTCAGGATGTTACAGGAGTCGACGGAGGGAGCTAGAGAGAGAGAGAGAGAAAATGAAATGTAAGAAGGTGATGATGTGTTTATTTATAATTTAGGGAAAAATTACAATTAAACTACCCTAAAGTTTAATCGTAATTATATTTCTAGCCCAGAAGTTTGTATATATTACTATATCTCCTTCTTTCCATCATACTATTATCTACTATTCCAAATACTTATTCATGAAAGTTTCTAACTCCAATTAATTATTTTAACTACATTTCCTTAAATTCCAAAAATTAAGATTTAATAACAATAAATCTCCATAAATTTCTCCCTAAAACTCAACTTTTCTAAATAACACCTCAATAATTTCCAATTAACCTTAATCAAAATTTGGGATGTTACAATACCCAAGAATAGTTATTTATATTCTTTATTATATGGTATGATCATAGGAGAATCTAGTAAGGAAGGTAATTGGAGACAAAGTACAAGCAAGGATAATGAGTAACACTAAGGTGTTAAGAACAACAGGTAGCGGTTTATTTCATACACATTAGGTTTATTTTCTGTCATCACTAATATTACTGCTTCAGATATTGATAGAGTTTATTTTAAGCATTTTAAATTTATGTGGAGTACTCCAGGTATAAGGAGGGCCGCTCCCCCTATACCATATTGTATTGAATTTATTTTTCTTAGAAAATCCTAACAGGTATGCCTACTACGAAAAGTGAATATATTACTATAAGTAGTGAGGTGGTGCAATAGGCACATGTATTAAATATTCTACTTGTAACAAATATATTGTTAAGGTTGGGGCCTGTATGAGTGTTTTATTAACAGGTAGTAATCACCAACAAGATCGTCACTATCTTTATCTGAAGTAGGATTAAATGAATCAGCTTCTAGGTGAAGTAAATGCATGAATTAGAGTGTATGAAATAAACTGCGGTAAATTTGGTTTCATGTACACAATAGATAGGGAATTTTTGGAGTGATGAAGGGAACAGAGGAATGTAGGAACGTCTGCTTTTATTTGTATTTTAACTAATGTATATTTTAAAAGAAATATGTATAATTCTATTTTGGCATGTAATATTTATAAATTTTTTTAGAGATAAAATTTATGAACTTTATGTACTTAATTAATATATTTGGACGTCATGCAATTATATGTAGTTATATGTAAAATTAGATATTTTAGAAATAATATTTTTCTTGGGTGAATGTTAGAACTTCAAAATAAAAGATAAATGTTTTATTGTAGGAAATAATAGCTAGGAATATGTTTTTAAAACTTTTGTTTATAAAATTAAGATAGGTCTTTTTTCGTATCTTAAGTAACTTTATTTTGTTTTAAAAAGTTTAATCTCAAGTTGTTTTAAAAAGAAGGGCGAAGGCCCAAAAATGATACATAACTATTGGCCAAGGAACAGAAATAATACATAACTATTTCGAGGTACAAAAATGATACCCAACTTTTACATGTGATCAAAAATGATATTTTCACTAATATGACAATAATATTAGACATGAAATGTCCAAAATTCCCTTATTATTAAATAAACTTTTACCGGCCGGCGATTAATTTAGGGCGAAGGCCCAAAAATGATACATAACTATTGGCCAAGGAACAAAAATGATACATTACTATTGCAAGGTACACCAATGGTACCCAACTTTTAACATGGGATCAAAAATGATATTTTCACTAATATGACAATAAGATTACACATGAAAAGTCTAAAATGCGCTTATAAATTAAATAAATAACTCGTTAGGGCGATTAGGAAACGACTCAATGAAAACAACGACTCAATGAATAGTAATTTTTAGAGAGCAGCTGAATAGGAAACGACTCAGTGAACAGGAACCAGAGAAAAAGATTTTGTTTTCATGTTTTTGCAGCCTGATCGCCCTAACGAGTTGCTGAGAGTTGAAGCCGCCGATGGACGAGTTATTTATTGAAGAAAGTGTTGGTAGAAGAAAGAAACTAAGGAAGGAGAGGGTGAGGAAGAAAATTTATTTAATTTATAAGCATATTTTGGACTTTTCGTGTGTAATCTTATTGTCATATTAGTGAAAATATCATTTTTGATCTCATGTTAAAAGTTGGGTACCATTGGTGTACCTAACAATAGTTATGTATCATTTTTGTACCTTGGCCAATAGTTATGTATCATTTTTGGGCCTTCGCCCTAAATTAATCGCCCGGTAAACGTTTATTTAATAATAAGGACATTTTGGACATTTCATGTCTAATATTATT
Organism: Mimosa pudica; assembly: GCA_029929735.1. Lineage (NCBI taxonomy): Eukaryota > Viridiplantae > Streptophyta > Magnoliopsida > Fabales > Fabaceae > Mimosa > Mimosa pudica. Next base: position 2,055,862 of record JAKELP010000017.1, on the reverse strand, counting down.
GTCATATTAGTGAAAATATCATTTTTGATCACATGTAAAAGTTGGGTATCATTTTTGTACCTCGAAATAGTTATGTACTATTTCTGTTCCTTGGCCAATAGTTATGTATCATTTTTGGGCCTTCGCCCTAAAAAGAATTATTCCGAAAAGACAATTTAATGAAAATGTTTTAATTTGTACAGCTTTTTGTAAACATGTATAGATTTTTAAAGTATTTAAAATATATTCTATTACTAAAATTACTGTATTTAATTTAAATATATTTGATATTTTAATAAAGTAAACTAAATGTGTCAATTTGGTATCAGAGCAAAGGTTCTGGCACATATAGCTAGAAACCTTTTTCGCAGAGAGTGGTTAGGATACAAAAGGGTAATTAGTTAGCTCTTGTAATTCAGAGGTAATTACAAGTGGCTATAGGATTAGGGGTAAAATCAAAAACAAAAAGTGTTAGAAGGAATGAATTGGAAAGATGTTTGTTGTAGTGCTTGCTTAAACGATTTCTTTGGAATTCTTTTTGCAAAACAGTGGTATTGGCACACTTATTGAATGAAAATTTGATTTATTGAATTATGATTATATAAAGAGATGAATTATGATTTGATGTTTGCGGAGTGGAAAATTGGAATGATTGTACATGTGGTGAAGGAATTCTAAGTTGATGTTTGCATAAAAATGTAAAAGTTCTGTTACTAATTCCCTAATTAATCCGTGACATCTCTTTTAATCCAATAATCTCTTTACTAACTATGATAGAAAAATGATTTCCATAATATCAATGTCCTATCATAGTTAGAAAAAGAATTTCCTAATGATTAAATACTATCCATGATAGAAAAGAATAAACTAATACAGCACAGCTGCTATCATGGATAATTTATTGCTAACCATGTTAGAAAGGATTTGTCTAACATGGTTATTAAACAAAACTAGTTGATATTTAACAATAAATAGCTATATACATGCGGAAACGAATGCAGGCCTATACAAATTGGCAATACACATTTCTAAATAAACTATACCAACACTACTACCTAATTCCCTTCCTGAAGCTTGCCCCTGTGCGTGAATACCTGCAAGAATGTCAGTAATCGTGGGATGAGACAAGTTTGTCCCAGTAATCACCGTTTAACTCACTATAACAGTGAGATGTGCGGTAGCGAGGGCGTCTAAAGGGTACCACAGTTTTAAAATCAATAATACATATATATCAAGAAATCTCTCAAATGTCATTCAAATCTCTGTCACTTCCCAACAATAATTTCATCATCTCTATCTCCAATCCATGTGTATTACTACCCCAACTCTCACACTCACCTATAGATGCATTGTGCCACCACGGTGCATTCAAGCATCTATTCTTCACTATATGATTTGACACTGTGTCCCTCTCCATAATGAGGGGACAATTTCCCTCTCTGGCAATCTCTAGAGAGGGAACCCCAATTCTGTTTTCCATTACAGAACGGGAACGGTTGGGCTCTCCACTGCCAAACAACCGTAGGGGCGGTTGGGCTCTTCAATGCCAAACAACCGTAGGTCACTTCTCTCAATAAATAGACCTATGAACCCCGATCCAATCAATTTAAAAAGGATCCTCAGTACAAATAACTGTCGATTGGCCTATCGACAGTTATCATCGCGCGATGGTACGTATGTATATCAGTGTCATGCAAACCTCACATTATCCATATCATACATTCTTACAATTCCCTTCAATATCTCAAATTCCAACTATGCAACTTCTTTCCTCAACCTTGCTATCAACATCCCTAACAGGATAATATATATAATATTTCAAATTCCTTTTATACAAAAATAATCGTGTTTGAAAGGCACCCGATAGCCTGTTTTGTATAAAAATAAGTTTTCAAAGACAATATGTATATGGAGGGTGAAAAGGGATTTTGAAAATCCCAGCTAACGTCACCCTCAATGTTATAGCAAGGTTAAGTGTAATTACCTGTCGCCCTTTAGCACTCTGACGTTCTTCCTTACCATTTCTCGTAGATTTTCTCCAAATACTTTAGTTCCTCCTATGATAATAGGATACAAATGATAAATTAATATCATTTCCACTTTATAATACTTTGACGTCTCTCTCGTATTCCATATTACTACTACCCCTTCTCCATTTCTTCTTTACATTATCATATAACGTCATTTTAATCCTATGTTGTGTTTCTAACATTTCTAGATTATGCAAACCACTATCATCACAAACAATCCATCCATTATTCTTCTCCAAGATTCCAAAGCAGTCACATACAACAAGATGAGATAAACCAACAATGTTTATTTTAGGAGCAACAAGTTTACTTTATTAGAATGATTACATCCTATATAATTTCATCAAGCCATTGTCCCAAATCAGTTTAGCTATTTGTCTTAACATCCGAGGAATAAAAGACTTTGAACACATACATATATATCACACAAAATCAGCTTTAATCATGGGTATATCCCTACGAGTATTCTCTTAACTTTCTCAACAATTTCACCATTAATCTCGCAATTAATCTCCTATACATTCCTTAATACACCTAAATTTCACCATTAGCCAAAAAGGAAACAATTACCACTTCACCTTGAGTCACATATAGTAATCTCACAACACTTGTCTTCTTCTATTATATTCTAAAATCAGATTTTTATTAGACACAAAACATTGCTTTTAGTTCCATTATTTAAGTCATTAGATAACTAAGACCTACATATGTTTGAGATTTTACTTCACAATTTATCATTCCTCATTTCATGAAACCATATATAACAAGGCTTAGCTTTAACAATTATCATCTTTATACACTTTAATCACAAGTTGAATCATTCTCATTTTTCAAACAACTTTTCAGTGAGTGCATTAAGAGGACAAAGAACTTTTGAGCACACATCCACAAAACATTTCAGCTACAGCCAATGCACTTATAACCACAAAAGTTCCAATTAAACTTGTAAACACCAACATGCATTATCATTCATTTTACCAATCCTAGCTAAAATAAAACTACCAATAACATAAGACCAAAACTTCCATTCATTCCTCACACAAATCATGAGCAAACATCATAGCAATACCAAAGTCAAGGAAGCATATTTCCTTTTTGATTCTAATACATCATTACAGTTCAGTTATTTTAAACAAGTAATTACAGGCACTCTCAAAATTTACACACCATCGCCACATGAAAATCAAGCAAAGATCCAGAAAATCCATAGCATCAATTTGAATAATAACCATATACATACATGTCATTCTTATCCTAATTCTAACATATATCAACACTCTATTTTATTATCCTCAAAGCTAAATTTTTAACCCATACGAACAGAATAATAACATGGCAGTACCGAAATTTTCTAATTCATGTTCATTAATAAAAATCAGCATTCACAACCAAATAAAATGAACAATGCTCAAGAATCCTCCAATCCCAAGTCTCATTCAAATCCTTTTTAGTAACCTAAATTTCTTTTATAATCAACTGATTTCTATACTAAAATCTAATTTGATTGATTCATGAACTCTACGCCGCAAAGCTCGCAACTTTTCAAACAAATGCTTCTTTTAGACATTTTATCAAACACATTGAGTGTGCTCCAAAATCAAATGACATTATCAATCCCACTTATTGCCAAACATTCAATTTAGAAAAGAAGATAAATCATTATGTGAGCATATATGTCCATGTATACAAATAAAGTGGACCTTTTAATCAAGTTGAGACAATACTCTATATTTTAATTTTGTTGAAACATAAACCAAGACTACCTACTATAACAAAGTTCCCAACAAATCCAGCTTCTCTTAGACTTTTTCACAAACACCTTGAATGCACTCAACCAAATGAAATCATTAACTCTTTAGATTGAAGTTTGAATTCCATTTTTCACTAATTTAGCACACCCAAAATCCTATCCCAAATCGGACTCTCACTCTCAAAATTCCTAATTGCAGAAAAATATAGAACCAAGAATGAGACCTCACCAAAAATTTGTCTTCGAAGTTTCAAGAGTTTGTCTGCAGTGAGTTTAATCCATAATCATCACAAATAGAAGCTGGAATGAAAAGGGGAAATAAAGAAACATAGAACGAATGAGCCAAAATTTGTTCTTCCCATCCAAAAAGCTTATATGAACAAATCAGAATCTCTTACCTAAGTTAGGATTCTGATTTGTATGCGAGACTCCCGATGGAAATTGCTGCTTGGAATCGGTGGCTATGTGAGCTGAAGAAGAAGAAATTTTCGTAGAGATGAGAGAGAGGGAGAAGAGTTTCAGTGATGATGATGAAAAATGAGAGAGGGAGGGTGGGTACGTCGGTTTTGTAATGAAATGAAGGTGGAGGGTGTGTTTAGTTTGAGAGAAAATGGAAGTGATAAGGGAGGAGGGAGTGTCGGCCGAATCATAAGGGGGAAAAGAAGGAAGGGATTGTTTGGTTAGGTGAAATAAGGAAGGTTCTCTGATGATTTGTAGCCCAAACTTACCATAGTGTACTCTTTTAATTTAAAACCACTTAAACCAGCCTCCAATCTTCTTAAACTTCAAAATATTTTTAGCTTTACCACTCCCTCATATTTCAAACTCTTCATTTCTTAATTAATTATATGCACATTAATTACTCAAAATTTCCAAAAATATCCCAAAAATTCCTAAAAATTCCAAAATTCCCACTTTCTCCATCTATTATTTCCCAAAACACTCCTTGATCCTGTATTAAATTTTTAGGATGTTACAATTCTCCTCCTCTAAAATAATTTCGTCCTCGAAATTAAGGGAATTTTCCATTAGAAATAAGAAAAGAAACAGTTTCTTGGACTGATAATCTCATCTCAAGAAAAAGAAAATGAAATTTGGTTATAAGTAAGGAAGACTGAACTCATTGGCAATGAGAATTCATTGCCATAAGTGTCATCCATATGACACCGCAGATATGCTATTGACGATTTAGAAGAACTATGAACACTTTAACTAAGGTTGTTGTCGCAGTTTTTCTGGTTAGATGTAGTCAAGTGCAAGGTAGGAAAGATGTTTCTCAGGATAAAGTTGAGGTTAGGCATGCTAGAACTCATTCTCATGTTCCTTTAGGGATTCAAAAAGAGGTGAAATCAAGTCAAATTGACTTGAATATATATAACCTTTTGAACAAGGCTAGAAACACTACGTAAGAAAACTAGGAGTATAAATAATATTCTAAGCAAATCACAACTAATTCTGTCATGCAACCAACAAATTTATCAAGAATCACTTAAGCACCAGCGAATACCAAAACCCATTCTAATGCAAAATCTGATGCACAAAGCAAAAATGATGCAAGAATTCTGTACACAATCAGATCTTACCTATACATCAACTTTAATACTAACCACACCTTAATTTTATTTTATTTTATTATTATTATTTATTTTATTTTATTTTTTTTTCCAATCATTCTTTATTTATTTTCCAAACAAGTACTTATCAATATCAGCTCAAATTTTCTGGTCCTCCACTTTTAATTTCAGTTGTTTCCTCCGTCATATCCTTACGTCCACGTCTTAGCTATTACATAGAAAGTCCCTAGAATTCTGTTCCTTACTTTACCTCATGACTCTAATTTAGTACATGCTTGCAACCATGTCAACTTACCAAAATCATTCCCAATTGCATTCAATTCCATTGAATCCATTTTAAAACAATCACTAGATCTTCACTCTGAACTTTTTATCTCAACTATCTATTTAGTTCCGACATGATCACAACTTCAAAATTTATTCACTAATACAACTCGTTCTATTTTCATCCATAAAAGTCTAATATTAACACATCACCAAGTCATAATATCAGATATACATTTCTCTAAGTCATTAACCCACAATGTATAACTAAGAAATCACCATAACCCCAATTCAAAGCATAAGTTCCTAATTTTCCTTCTTCAAGCCAAATTTTCGGTTACTCATCAGTTCATATCCATAATATAAAGTTTTAATCCTTAAAACTTAAGCTCCTCTCAATTCCTCTATTTCAATTCATACAAGCTCGACGATCATGACTTCCCATAGTCCCCTAAATTCCTCAAATCCTCAAATGATGAATTCCTAAAGTTTGATTCCAATTATTCCACATTCTAACTAATACATTCTCCAATTTCTCTTCTATAAACAATCTATAAGTTTTGAACCCCACTCCAACTAAATTCCAAATAATTCTTATTTTTTTTTATCAACTTAATTTCTAAACATGACACCTTCCTTTAACATGCTTCAATAACAACTTGAAGCATCACCAAACTAAGTATCGGTTCACTGTCAATAGAATCCTACTAAAATCAACTAAGCATGTATCAACTTTTGTACTAACCATCATTTAAAGACTTTAATGTTCCTCTTACAATCACCAATCAAAATGTTCATGTACACACACATACACCTCTAGGCTTTATTAGCCATCTAGAATTAAACTAAACAAAAATAATCAAAGAACTATTTCATGGTTTCTTATAACCTGTTCATATAATCATAGAGTTCATTTATACTATCCAAGCATTTGTTCTATATAATCTGCACTACCTCAACAGTTTCAACAATTTACTTCAAACCAGTGATTAATATCCAAAAATACTCCTAGGACATTTTCTAAATTTCCAAATAGAACCAAAAATGGATAATTGCTACTTCAACATTCCCTTTCAAACAAGAGTTTTCATGCTTTCACCCACTCAAACATGTATAAGAACAATGTTTGTTTCAATTCAGTCATGAAGTTAAAACTTCTAATCCAAAATCACATATCATAATTCACTCATTACAATTTCAAGAAATTAGTACCATTCATAAGCCTTCGTCAATCAAACTTCATTCATTTAACAACAAAACCAAACAAGCGACTATCAATCAACCTTCCATATAATCAAATATTTCAATAACCATTCAACAATTTATGCAGCTTAGCTTATCAATCACAACAATTTCAACCAGTTAAAATCATAGAATACACTTAAACAACCATAAATTAATATTTTACAATGGTTTCACCCAGCCATACAGATAAAATTGGAAATAAAACTTACCTTCAAACAAACTTACCGTTTTCTTCGTTTAGTAATGATGGGAAACATCCACTCATGAAGTAGTAAGGGCTACCAACATCTATTATTAAAGGGGCTGCTTCCAGTCACTAAATATAGTAAGGAAGCCTCCAACCGCTTAATATAAATGGGCAACAATCCTTACTACCCATGATGATAGAATCTCCAACCATTACTACTTGGTGGATAATCAAATACCAATAGAAAGTAATAAAATAAACAGTTTATTTGTAATAAGCATTAGATAAAATAATTTAATCATCAATTAACAAATGCACCACAATCAACAAAACAAAGCAAATAATCCAACCAATTTGGACATTCACATAACACAAATAATAACAAATAACAACTTTAATAAAATTTCAATTAAAACAACCAAACAAACAAGTTAATTTATTAGTTAACCAAACAATTTAACAAATGACTAAATAAGTAAGAACCAAGGTCAACAATTATTATTTCACATTGTATTCATTATTAATTGTTATTTCAAATTTCCTTAACCCCTTAACCCAATAAGGTTTCTCATGATGCCTCGACTATGATCATGGCCGGCACATAACTATATTCGAGACCCCAGAGAAGCATCCTTATTTCGTCATTCTTCCTAAATTCTTATTAATGTCTTTGTTTATTTCATTATTCTTTCTATATTCTTCTCAATCTCTCCACAATACCTATTCAATTTCTCTTATCACTCTCTCCCCACCACGGGATGAGTGATAATCCTCTCAAAAGGCAGAGTATCATGCACAGAAGGAATGGAAACTATAGAATGTATATTGCCAATCTATATGCAATGCAGCACAGTCCAGGGTTATCGTATACCAAATACTGATAACCAAGTTGTAAAAATTCTGTTACTAATTCCCTAATTAATCCGTGACATCTCTTTTAATCCAATAATCTCTTTACTAACTATGATAGAAAAAGGATTTCCATAATATCAATGTCCTATCATAGTTAGAAAAAGAATTTCCTAATGATTAAATACTATCCATGATAGAAAAGAATAAACTAATACAGCACAGCTGCTATCATGGATAATTTATTGCTAACCATGTTAGAAAGGATTTGCCTAACATGGTTATTAAACAAAACTAGCTGATATTTAACAATAAATAGCTATATACATGCGGAAATGAATGCAGGCCTATACAAATTGGCAATACACATTTCTAAATAAACTATACCAACACTACTACCTAATTCCCTTCCTGAAGCCTGTCCCTGTGTATGAATACCTGCAAGAATGTCAGTAATCGTGGGATGAGACAAGTTTGTCCCAGTAATCACCGCTTAACTCACTATAACAGTGAGATGTGCGGTAGCGAGGGCATCTAAAGGGTACCACAGTTTTAAAATCAATAATACATATATATCAAGAAATCTCTCAAATGTCATTCAAATCTCTGTCACTTCCCAACAATAATTTCATCATCTCTATCTCCAATCCATGTGTATTACTACCCCAACTCTCACACTCACCTATAGATGCATTGTGCCACCACAGTGCATTCAAGCATTTATTCTTCACTATATGGTTTGACACTGTGTCCCTCTCCATAATGAGGGGACAATTTCCCTCTCAGGCAATCTCCAGAGAGGGAACCCCAATTCTGTTTTCCATTACAGAACGGGAACGGTTGGGCTCTCCACTGCCAAAAAACCGTAGGGGCGGTTGGGCTCTTCAATGCCAAACAACCGTAGGTCACTTCTCTCAATAAGTAGACCTATGAACCCCGATCCAATCAATCTAAAAAGGATCCTCAGTACAAATAACTGTCGATTGACTTATCGACAGTTATCATCGCGCGATGGTACGTATGTATATCAGTGTCATGCAAACCTCACATTATCCATATCATACATTCTTACAATTCCCTTCAATATCTCAAATTCCAACTATGCAACTTCTTTCCTCAACCTTGCTATCAACATCCCTAACAGAATACTATCTAACTCTCTCACACCATAACCAGAACAACACTAGCCAGGATAATATATAATATTTTAAATTCCTTTTATACAAAAATAATCGTGTTTGACAGGCACCCGATAGCCTGTTTTTTATAAAAATAAGTTTTCAAAGACAATATGTATATGGAGGGTGAAAAGGGATTTTGAAAATCCCAGCTAACGTCACCCTCAGTATTATAGCAAGGTTAAGTGTGATTACCTGTCGCCCTTTAGCACTCTGACGTTCTTCCTTACCATTTCTCGTAGATTTTCTCCAAATACTTTAGTTCCTCCTATGATAATAGGATACAAATGATAAATTAATATCATTTCCACTTTATAATACTTTGACGTCTCTCTCGTATTCCATATTACTACTACCCCTTCTCCATTTCTTCTTTACCTTATCATATAACGTCATTTTAATCCTATGTTGTGTTTCTAACATTTCTAGATTATGCAAACCACTATCATCACAAACAATCCATCCATTATTCTTCTCCAAGATTCCAAAGCAGTCACATACAACAAGATGAGATAAACCAACAATGTTTATTTTAGGAGCAACAAGTTTACTTTATTAGAATGATTACATCCTATATAATTTCATCAAGCCATTGTCCCAAATCAGTTTAGCTATTTGTCTTAACATCCGAGGAATAAAAGACTTTGAACACATACATATATATCACACAAAATCAGCTTTAATCATGGGTATATCCCTACGAGTATTCTCTTAACTTTCTCAACAATTTCACCATTAATCTCGCAATTAATCTCCTATACATTCCTTAATACACCTAAATTTCACCATTAGCCAAAAAGGAAACAATTACCACTTCACCTTGAGTCACATATAGTAATCTCACAACACTTGTCTTCTTCTATTATATTCTAAAATCAGATTTGTATTAGACACAAAACATTGCTTTTAGTTCCATTATTTAAGTCATTAGATAACTAAGACCTACATATGTTTGAGATTTTACTTCACAATTTATCATTCCTCATTTCATGAAACCATATATAACAAGGCTTAGCTTTAACAATTATCATCTTTATACACTTTAATCACAAGTTGAATCATTCTCATTTTTCAAACAACTTTTCAGTGAGTGCATTAAGAGGACAAAGAACTTTTGAGCACACATCCACAAAACATTTCAGCTACAGCCAATGCACTTATAACCACAAAAGTTCCAATTAAACTTGTAAACACCAACATGCATTATCATTCATTTTACCAATCCTAGCTAAAATAAAACTACCAATAACATAAGACCAAAACTTCCATTCATTCCTCACACAAATCATGAGCAAACATCATAGCAATACCAAAGTCAAGGAAGCATATTTCCTTTTTGATTCTAATACATCATTACAGTTCAGTTATTTTAAACAAGTAATTACAAGCACTCTCAAAATTTACACACCATCGCCACATGAAAATCAAGCAAAGATCCAGAAAATCCATAGCATCAATTTGAATAATAACCATATACATACATGTCATTCTTATCCTAATTCTAACATATATCAACACTCTATTTTATTATCCTCAAAGCTAAATTTTTAACCCATACGAACAGAATAATAACATGGCAGTACCGAAATTTTCTAATTCATGTTCATTAATAAAAATCAGCATTCACAACCAAATAAAATGAACAATGCTCAAGAATCCTCCAATCCCAAGTCTCATTCAAATCCTTTTTAGTAACCTAAATTTCTTTTATAATCAACTGATTTCTATACTAAAATCTAATTTGATTGATTCATGAACCCTACGCCGCAAAGCTCGCAACTTTTCAAACAAATGCTTCTTTTAGACATTTTATCAAACACATTGAGTGTGCTCCAAAATCAAATGACATTATCAATCCCACTTATTGCCAAACATTCAATTTAGAAAAGAAGATAAATCATTATGTGAGCATATATGTCCATGTACACAAATAAAGTGGACCTTTTAATCAAGTTGAGACAATACTCTATATTTTAATTTTGTTGAAACATAAACCAAGACTACCTACTATAACAAAGTTCCCAACAAATCCAGCTTCTCTTAGACTTTTTCACAAACACCTTGAATGCACTCAACCAAATGAAATCATTAACTCTTTAGATTGAAGTTTGAATTCCATTTTTCACTAATTTAGCACACCCAAAATCCTATCCCAAATCGGACTCTCACTCTCAAAATTCCTAATTGCAGAAAAATATAGAACCAAGAATGAGACCTCACCAAAAATTTGTCTTCGAAGTTTCAAGAGTTTGTCTGCAGTGAGTTTAATCCATAATCATCACAAATAGAAGCTGGAATGAAAAGGGGAAATAAAGAAACATAGAACGAATGAGCCAAAATTTGTTCTTCCCATCCAAAAAGCTTATATGAACAAATCAGAATCTCTTACCTAAGTTAGGATTCTGATTTGTATGCGAGACTCCCGATGGAAATTGCTGCTTGGAATCGGTGGCTATGTGAGCTGAAGAAGAAGAAATTTTCGTAGAGATGAGAGAGAGGGAGAAGAGTTTCAGTGATGATGATGAAAGATGAGAGAGGGAGGGTGGGTGCGTCGGTTTTGTAATGAAATGAAGGTGGAGGGTGTGTTTAGTTTGAGAGAAAATGGAAGTGATAAGGGAGGAGGGAGTGTCGGCCGAATCATAAGGAAGGGAAAAGAAGGAAGGGAGTGTTTGGTTAGGTGAAATAAGGAAGGTTCTCTGATGATTTGTAGCCCAAACTTACCATAGTGTACTCTTTTAATTTAAAACCACTTAAACCAGCCTCCAATCTTCTTAAACTTCAAAATATTTTTAGCTTTACCAGTCCCTCATATTTCAAACGCTTCATTTCTTAATTAATTATATGCACATTAATTACTCAAAATTTCCAAAAATATCCCAAAAATTCCTAAAAATTCCAAAATTCCCACTTTCTCCATTTATTATTTCCCAAAACACTTCTTGATCCTGTATTAAATTTTTAGGATGTTACAAAAAAAGTTATGATGTAAGTGTGTTATGCATTTGAAAATTTTTTTTCTTTTTCCAACAGGCCTGAATTGTTGTGAGAGGTACAAATATCTCAATTTCTGATTGGAGAATTGGATGAGTGATTTAATGTTAGTTATAAAATTTGTTGCTAATTTTTTTCCTTGTATGATTGGTTTTCTTGAGAAGTGTAAAATATGTGATTGTGTGTTTACACCTTGTCTTATAGATATAGATATATGATGAAATTGTTATTAGACTTTGATGACTATGATTACATTTGACTGATTGAAATGTTGATTTGTGTGTATGTATATTTTTATTTTATTCGCTGATTGGGTGAATATCTTTTGTGTATGTATTAGAGTAATTTACATGATTGATTGTATGATTGTCTTGTGCTTGTTAATTCCTTTTGATGACTTAATATTATCCTAATTATGGGTGTTAGTAGAACAAGTAATTAAATTTTGAAATTTCTTACATATAGAAAGCATGATATTAATTATGAAGTAAGAGTAATTAAAGAAGTAAAAGTTGATAGATTGGACAATTTTCTTAGATAGTTTGATAAGAGACAAGGATGCTTCTTGGGGTCTCAAGGATAATTATGAGTCATGACATATTAATAGGCGAGGCATCAATGAAGATCCAATAGGATGATAGATAAAAGACACATAATTTAAAAAAGGAATTGTTGTATTAGTGTTAACAAAGATAAAATTAGAAATCTAGAATGGTAAGAGTGTTGTTTGTTGTATGTGTCTAAATCTAAAAATTAGTTGCACATAAACAAAAATTTTAAGTGAATTCTTGGGATAATTGAACGATGATCAAGTTATGTGAATATTGATATATGTCTCTATATATTTGATTTATGATTTATGCCTAAAAGGGGAGGCTTTATGTGATTGCTGTATTTCTGTTTCCTTGTTTTCTTATGTGAATTAAGTATCCCTTGTTAAATCTGATGTACTTTTATTGTGCCTCTTGGATGTGATTAAAATTGTAGTAAAGAGTGACTATTTTGCTATAAAATTATGATATTATGCTTGTGTTTGATCAAAGAAATTAGCTTTAAATTTGGTTTGGAAATTGGTTGGTGACCTCATTTGTGCATCATTACATATTATCGTCCTTTGATTAAAATTTGCAGAGCTTCGCATTAACATAAATTGGTTGATATATGATTTACATATTATTCTTTCTGGTGCATTTTGCTAATTATTTGTGAGAGCTCTATTTCAACATAGATTTATTTTGTAATTTCATTAATTGCTTCAGATTTGAGTCAAATTTGTATTTAGTACAACTGTGCATTGTTTCTGTATCATATATAACATAAAATCATGTTTGAACAAACTTTGTATGTGGAATTGTTGCATAAGCCATGTGTGTATTTTTTTTGTGGGTCTTTTGATCTTCATTATACTATGGGAAGTGTTTTCTTGTGCTATTAGTTTGTTAGTGTTTTGTTGTTGCTGGTTCTGTATCTCTTGCACTTGTTCCTATTTTCGCTAAAGTATGGTGCTTTCCTGAAATTGTGAATTGTGGATTCCGGTTACTACTTTTTTTAAAATATGAAGTTTTGATTTATTTTGTTCCCTTCCTACTCAATTTGGTTTGTTATGACAATGGTGTGGGTGTAATTATGAGTTTACATGCGTTGGGAATCTCAGGTTATCTTCTCTCATCTGAAAATTAAGGACTTTGTTTTCCTGTTGTAATATAAAAAAAAAATTATAATAATGAAGAAATTAATTTGTCATTCTTTTTGTTTTTGAGTGCAGTGCTGCAGGAAAATAAAAGAGTTGTTTATGTGCACATTGCTTTGATTTAGACTGATGCTTTATGTTTTCCGTACAGAAACATCGTTCTTGTTGCTTACTATTTGGTAATTTTCATAAACATAATATGCATACATTGTATTGTTAAGAACTTATATATTGTTTAATTGCAAGTTTGGCATTATCTATATACGTAATATTCTCTTCATTGTTTGAAATTTTAATGGAATTAAATAATTAAACATCACATATTTCCATCAGGGTAATAATAATAAATGGTTAATTCAAGATGTTGAAATCAGGGGTGACTTAGAAATAAAAAGAAATAAAAAAATATATTATTTTTGTGTTTGTGTATTCAAGAAAAACGGGTTCAAGAAAATTTATACATTTGTTTTACATCTTTAGATTCTTAACTAAGACTTTAAATTAGGGTAATGAAATTTCTTTTCTTCCTCTTATTGAACCTATTCTTTCTTTACAATATTATAATCATTAAACGTGTTAGGTAAAAAAAGCTAAAAACATGTTTTAACTTGCTTAAATTGATCTTTGTGTGATAAAATGAAATTATGATAAAATAAAGATTATAACATTGATTTCAAAGTAATTGTGATTGGTATTTTGAATTTTGGGTTGGAGATATAAGAAATAAAATGGTTAAGGTGCATTTTTAGTACTTTAGAATATAGCAAAGTGCACATAACGTAATATACAATATTGTGGTCCATATGTGATAACCAAAAATTATTTTTGTGGCTTATTTAGTAACGACGTTACTAAATAACGTATAATTCTGTTAAAAATTATTTGGAGTGATGAAGGGAACATAGGAATGTAGGAACTTCTGCTTTTATTTGTATTTCAACTAATGTATATTTTAAAAGAAATTTGTATAATTCTATTTTGTCATATAATATTTATAAATTTTTTTGGAGATAAAATTTATGAATTTTATGTACTTAATTAATATATTTGGAAGTTATATCTACAATTATATGTAGTTATATGTAAAATTAGATATTTTAGAAATAATTTTTTCTTGGGTGAATGTTAGAACTTCAAAATAAAAGATAAATGTTTTATTGTAGGAAATAATAGCTAGGAATATGTTTTAATTTTGTTTATAAAATAAAGATAGATCAATTTTCGTATGTTAAGTAACTTTATTTTGTTTTAAAAAGTTTATTCTCAAGTTGTTTTAAAAAGAATTATTCCAAAAAGACAATTTAATGAAAATGTTTTAATTTGTATAGCTTTTTGTAAACATGTATAGATTTTTAAAGTATTTAAAATATATTCTATTACTAAAATTACTATATTTAATTTAAATAAATTTTATATTTTAATAAAGTAAACTAGGTGTGACAATTTGGTATCAGAGCAAAGGTTTTGACACATATAGTTAGAAACCTTTTTCGCACAGAATGGTTAGGATAGAAAAGGGTAGCTAGTTAGCTCTTGTAATTCAGGGGTAATTACAAGTGGCTTTAGGATTAGGGGTAAAATCGAAAACAAAAATTCTTAGAAGGAATGAATTGGAAAGATGTTTATTATAGTGCTTGCTTAAACAGTTTCTTTGGAATTCTTTGTGCAAAATAGTGGTATTGACACCCTTATTTAATGAAAATTTGATTTATTGAATTATGAATATAAAGAGAGAAATTATGATTTGATGTTTGCGGTCTGGAAAGTTCTAACTGCATGTATTCAAGAAGAAATTCCGAAATGCATGCTTTTCGCGGATGATATAGTCTTATTAGGAGACTCAAAAGGAGAAATCAATCAAAAACTTGAGTTATGGAGGATGACTTTAGAGTTAAAGGGTTTTCGTCTAAGTAGGGGTAAGACAGAGTATATGCATTGTTGCTTTGATGATACACAAACTCATGAGGGAACCGAAGTTAAATTGGGAAACCAGACTATTGATTGGACCAAAATTTATAGCTATAAGCATGTGCATTTGAGCTTAATTAGTGTGGTTTATTTGTTATATTTGATCATTATTGGTACATTTTCATACGCATGCTTATGTGTAAATATTTGAAGAATAATAGCCTTATTACTTGCATTTTATGAAACCAAGGGTATTTTGGTCATTTTGACTATGTGACGTGTTTTTCATGTAGGGGGGTCCCAAGTGGGCCCCACATACCCTTGGTGGAGCTTCAGTGGAGATAACTTGGCAAGAAGGAAGGCTAGATGACAAGTACTCAAAGTCACATCCGGATGCAGGTTCACATCCGGAAGCATACTCACATCAGGATGCAAGTTCACATCCGGAAGCAAAGTTACATCCGGAAGCTGAGCCACTTGATGAAGGAAATTTACATCCGGAAGCGGATGTACATCCGGAAGTGAACGTTCTGGCGCTGGCGGACAGTCTTTACATCCGGAAGCTTAAGTCCATCCGTCAGCGAGTACAAGAGCCAGATTGCACAATGATCAGAAATATCAGCTACTTTTCAGAAGTCTTTTGTGCAGAGTTAATTTAAGGAAAAGTCAGGCCTGCAGCTTGAAGGTACTTGGGGAGCATCTTTTCAAATGAGGCAAAATTAGCGCCAAGGTCAATTTCAAGTCTGGAGGCCTCATTAAGGGCAATTTTGGAAGCACAATCACTTGGAGAAAAAGGAAGAACCTTTAGAAATGTATGGAGATGAGATCTAGTCCACATTCATCTTAACCTTTCACTAAATACCAAAAATACCCTTTGGGCGATAATCCCAAAGTTACTCACCACTATAAAGGCTCAAATGTCACAAACTCTAACTAACTTTTAACCATTCCCAATTTTCACTTTCTCTCTCCTCTAACAAACTCTCTCAACTCCATCTTCATCTTCTTCACCTTCTTCACTTCGTAAACCACCTCCATGGCCGCCATAACCTCACACCTACCTTCATCCGCCTTTATCTCCATGTCAGGCTAGATCGCCTAGCCTTCTTCTCCAAGGAAATGTGCTTGTAGAATCAACATTTGGCTTCATATGCTTGTAATTTGCTCTTTTAGGTTTCAAGCTAGATGTATATTTTTGCCTATGTATGACTTTGATTAAAGCTTGTATAGGTTAGAACACCTTGAATTAGGAGTTCTACTTCATTTTAGCTTGTAACCTCTCTTTTACGTTAAGAACATGAAAACCGAGGCTTAATTCTTGTAGTTTCATACATGTATGTGTGTGCGATTAGCTCCTCTTACATTTATGGAATTAATTTGTTTCCTAAATGCTAGATCTAGTGTTTAGAGTTGCTATTGGTATGTTCTTGGCTTGAAAGAGCTTAAGCCTTAATTAAATTAGTTAAACTCTTGTAGACTTCTTTGATTAAAGAGATCTCGAGAATTTAACTAGTTTATATTAAGAAGAACAAGTATATGAAGTCCGATTAAACAAAAGCACTAAGTACTTGGAGAAGAAGGTACATTCCATTCCATACTTTCACACTTTTAATTCCGTTAGTTGTAGTTTTTACTAGTTTTAATTAGTCTTAGATATAAAACTTGCACACAACCTGTTTGATAATTTGCTTAACTTGTGATTATTTGACCTAAGCAAGAGATAAAACCAAACTGTGAATTGACCTAGGACTTGCTGCTAACTACTGTAGTTTAATTCTAGTTTTATTTGTTTTAACTCTTTTTAGACGACGAAAAAGAGTTAAATCAATTGGCGCCGGTGCCGGTTTGGTTGAATTCTTTCTTGTCTTAGGTCTTTTAGTTACATTTTCTTAGTTTTTGTTGTAGGTGATTTTTAGTTGTAGGTTGTGAGTATACTTCTGATTTATTCTGGACATAGTTTATTTGCATTCTGTATAGTTGAGACTGTTTTAGAAGTGTTTTGGAAGTGTTAGGCTGCTCTCGTTGGCCTTTGATTGCTGGACATTGTGTTCGCTATACTGGATTTTTGTTTGGACTGTTTGTTTGGATACTCTGGTTGTGCTGGCTGGTTGTTGTGGATTGTTTGCAGGGCTTTGTTGGTTTGTTTTTCCTATTTTTGCAGCACCTGTTGACACTTGTTCTTAATGGATGGAAGAATGAGTGACTTTGCAAGGCCATATGCCTCATTCGCACCTCAAGGCATGGCCACCAGTTCACAACAATTCTATGACAGGAGACTTCCATTCCTAGAGCATAACCCTCACACCAACACTTATAATTCAGGATGGAGGGACCATCCAAGCTTTCAGTGGGGGGGGGAGGTTATGCTACTCCATATCATGCTTTTGAAGATCAACAAGGTTATGCTCCTCCATATCAAGATCCTGATCCTTACCAAATGAGATTTAATGCTTCTTGTGCTCAAAGTCCGGATTTGTATGGTTATCAAGAAGCTTCGCAATTTGAGCCTCATCCACCTCCTTATGGCTATGAGCACAATTTTTATGATCATCCAGAGCCTTTACAAAGCTGTGTTCCTACACATATGGAGCAGAATGACTTCTTTCATGCTCAAATGCCCAATGAGTATGCTTCTCCAAGTCCAGATTCTCCCTCTTCTAGTACAAATGATTTGATGATGCAAATGTGTGCATCCTTTATGGAGAGGTTAGACTCAATATTTGATTAGCATGCAAAGCAGCAAGAGGCCATTATTTTATTTGCTTATCAATGGATAAATACAAAGGCCGAGGAAGAGGCACAACAAGGTGACCTACCTTTCAATATGGTTGTAAATCCTGATGACATGAATTTGGAGGGAGGAGTTCAAAGGATCTCTTCTTGCTCATCTGCCTAAGTTTACAGGTTTTCCGCATGAGGATGCTCACACGCACTTGCTTGGCCTCTACCACACCTGCTCCTTCATGAAGCCTCCCAACGCAGACCTGGATGACGTTCTGTTGAGAGTGTTCCAGTTCTCCTTGCAAGGAAAAGCCAAGGAGTGGCTCTTGAACCTTCCTACTCATTATGCCACTCTTTCATGGGAGCAACTTAAGAAGGTGTTTTTAGACCGTTATTTTCCAGTCTCCAAGATATCCAAGTTGCGGAAAGACATCACAGGTGTTCAACAGTTTCCTCAGGAGTCTTTCTATGAATATTGGAGCCGGTTCAACACCTTGGTGAACTTCTGCCCCAATCACAACATATCTAAAGGAAACTTGGTACAATACTTTTATGATGGCCTGGTACCGCAGCTCAAAATGAGTGTGGATGCTGCTTCTAATGGCTCTTTGTTCAATTTATCTGCCAATGAAGGCTGGAGCCTCTTTTCAACCATGGCCTCCAATCACCAGAATTTTTATGGACGAGATGCTCTTTATGGTGGTGCCCCAAAGGTTGCCTCCCTGAGTGGTGATGACAAGCTGTACAATTCTATCGAGAAGCTGACCGAGAGCCTCAGCAGGATGGACAGACGCTTTGTGCCGCCTACTTCTTGTGTTGATGATTTTATGGCCTTGGTGGTGTAACATCCTGAAAAATTTAATTCAGGATTAGAGAGTGTTTTGGGAAATTTTGGAATTTTTAGGAATTTTTGGGATATTTTTGGAAATTTTGAGTAATTAATGTGCATATAATTAATTAAGAAATGAAGAGTTTGAAATATGAGGGAGTGGTAAAGCTAAAAATATTTTGAAGTTTAAGGAGATTGGAGGCTGGTTTAAATGGTTTTAGAATTAAAAGAGTACACTGTGACAAGTTTGGGCTACAAATTATCATATACCACCCTTATTTCACCTAACCAAACATGCCCCTCCCCCTTTACTATATAAACACTCAACTCACTCCCTCCCTCTCACCTGACATCTCCTCTCCTCCCCCACCCCTCAATTTCGATCTCTCTCTTCTCTCCTCAGATTCCGGCGCCAGAGACAGCGGAGGGCAGCGGAGCTAGCCGTCGACGGTTTGGCTGGCCCTCCCTCGCAAACAACCCCAAACCCACTTCCCATTTCCTCTCTTTGTCTTCTCCTCTCTCCACCATCGTCCTTCTTCTTCTTCGGTGTCGGCGAGCTCGGACGGCAACGAACCGTGGCGGCCGGCGACGCGAAACAATAAGCTTTGGCCGTTTTGTGTTTTTCTTCAAGTGATTTCCTATTTGTAAAGTCTATTTCTTATTATTTTCTTCCTCTTTGGTCTTTGATTCGGCCCACCTCTTCCAGTGACCGTTTTCCGGCGGACGACGCCGTGGCCAGCGGTGGCCGACCCTTCCTCTCTCGTTTTGGAACTCCGTAAGCACTTCCTACCTTTTTGTGATTTTGAACCTGAGATAAATGTCTCTTTGAAAACTTAGGGTTTGGCCATATTTAATTCTTTGAAGCTTTAGATAGAATTCATGAATGTATAGGCGGTTAATTGAAGATTTCTGGAAGGCATTTGAGTTATCTTAAAGTTAATAATTACTTTGGAATTTTATTGATATTTTAAGGCTCTTTAAAGTTAGGGTTTGTTGATGTGAGATGTATTGAATAAATTGGTGATTAATTGATGCTTACTAAGGTTGTGCAATGACATTGGAATGGTGAAATCGATGGGATTGGTATTTAGGAAAGAAGTTGGTGAATAAAGTGTTTGATTAAATGGAACTTGACTATGTAAAGTGTATGTTGGTAGTGTTGGTTGATGATGAGTGTTGGTAGGTCACCTTAAGTGCAAACTTGATATTAATGATGTTAATTTGGTTGGTTTTGAAGTGTTGTTTGATTCTTAAAAGTGAAATGACCTCATGGTTGTCAAAAATGTTAATATGTGCGAATAGAATGTCTTATTGTAAGTTAGTGAGCTTATTTGTTGATGTGATTTATGTTAATGGAAGTGGGTTATATTGTATTGATTGAGTTGAAATGATTTATTAGAAAAATGAATGTAAGGGGAATGGGTAGTAATATATGATATGAGAGAGAGACATTAAACCTTATAAAGTAGAAATGATACTAATTTATTATTCTATACTACATCATTATAGGATTGATTGTGATGTGGTTGTGAGGCATCGGGAAAGGATGAGAAAATGCGCAGTGGATTGCTTAAGGGCGACATGTAATCACACTTAACCTTGCTATAACATTGAGGGTGACGTTAGTTAGGGATTTTGTAAAATCCCTTCTCACCCTCTATATATATATATATATATATATATATATATATATATATATATATATATATATATATATATATATATATATATATATATTATCTTTAAAAGGTATTTTTATACAAAATAGGCTATCGGGTGCCTTTCAAACACGATTATTTTCATATAAAGAAATTTGAAACTCTGTATACCTATTATCCTGCCTGGTGATGGCCATTGATCTGGAATGGCGTGAAATGTATATAGGGATAGTGTTGGGTAGTGGTTTAAGAGGTGATGAGGATAGAAAAGAGAGTTACATGTTGAGTTGAGATTGTTGAGAGCTATGTTGATGTAATATAGGATAGGGATTGTGAGTATTGCATGACACTGATTATTGGTACCGTCGGCCGATGTAACCTATCGATTTGCGCAAATCGATAGGTTAATTGTACAGGTTCCTCGGATTGTAAAGGAACCAGGGATGTTTACACTGTTTATAGTGCTCCCTTTTTCAGGGACGTTTTCACTATTTAAAGTGCTCCCTTTTTCATGCTTTCAGATTTGAGACTGGGCACAGTGTCAATCACGTTTATTTTCATCTGTTGAGTTGACTTGGAACTGACTGAGGGATTTGAGTGATATGTAGGAAGTAGAGATGATGAATTTGAGTTGATTAGACGGAGGGACTTGAATGATGAATGAAAGACTTGACATGTATATATATATATATTATTGGTTTTAAATGTGGTACCCTTTAGACGCCCTCGCTACCGCACATCTCACTGTTATAGTGAGTTAAGCGGTGATTACTGGGACAAATTGTCTCATCCCACGATTACTGACATTTTGGCAGGTATTCATGCACAGGCGCAAGCATCAGGAAAGGGAATTAGGTAATAGAAGTTATATAAACTATTTTGAATTGTATATTGCCAAATTGTATAGGCCTACATCAGCTTCCGCATATTTTTCTATCAAACTGGATATTAGAACTAGAGATATTGATTATGGATTGTAAAATAAGTAAAGCACTTTCTAACTATGATAGGCTTCTATTAATAAGGAAAGTCTTTTCTATCATAGTTAGGAGATAATAATAATTAGATTTTATAATATTGGTTAATCAGTAATAGTGACAGGTTATTATACTTTATCATTAGGTTGCCTCCTTTTTCTAACCATGTTAGGTTAATATTTTCTAACATGGTTAGCTGCTGATTATCCATGATAGTATTCGTATTGTATTGGGAATTCTTTTCTATCATGGATATTACATAAACTATTAGAAAGTTCATTTTCTAACTATGATAGATTTATTTTCTATCATAGTTAGTAAAGTAATTGTTAAACTAAAACTTATAATGATGGTTAATTAGGGAATTAGTAACAATATGTTACAACTTGGTTATCAGTATTTGGTATACGATAACCTAGGACTGTGCTGCATTGCATATAGATTGGCAATATACATTCTATAGTTTCCCTTCCTTCTGTGCATGATACTCTGCTTTTTGAGAGGATTATCAGTCATCCCGTGGTGGGGAGAGAGTGATAATAGGAATTGAATAGGTACTGTGGAGAGATTGAGATGAACATAGAAAGAATAACAAAATAATGTTGATATGTATAAGAATTTAGGAAGAATAACGAAATAAGGATGCTTCTCTGGGGTCTCGAATATAGTTATGTGCCGGCCATAATCATAGTCGAGGCATCATGAGATCCCTTATTGGGTTAAGGGATTAATGAAATTCGAAAATAACAATTGATAATGAATACAATATGAAATAAGAATTGTTGATTTGGTTTATCATGTGTTTAGTTGCTAGATTGTTTGGTTAATGGATGAATCTACTTGTTTTTGTTTGATTGTTTTTAATTGAAATCCTATTACAAATGTGAATGGATTTCAGTTTAGTGAATTTTTGTTAGTTAATAACAAAGATATTGATGGTTGTTATATAAAAAAAAATTATGTTATGAATTTGTTTAAAATACTTAAGGTGATGATGATGCGGCTAAAATGAAGAATTTGATTCCGTGTACTATTTTAAGCTTAGAGTTGGATGCTTTAATATGTAGATGTGTTTTGTTTTGGTGCATGTAATGATCTTTGAATAAGGGAGTTATTGATTCTACGTGTTAAGCTTAGAAAAATTTAAGCAGTGATAAAACATATGTAATAGAGGGTTGTGTAGATTTAATCAATTAGATTGTGTTGAAGGAAGATTGATTTGAATGCTTAGATAATTGAGTGCTTAGAAACGCAGTAACAGGACTTCTTTTGTGTTAAGTGTTGGAATGTATTGGCGAATGAAGTAGTCCATTATTGTTTTGAAGAGATCTATGGTGATCCTTCATTGCTAATTATGGTGGGTATCTTAGGTAGTTCTTGGATTAATGATTTCATAAGTTTATTGATCATTTTATTTAGTGATGTCAAAAGATTGGAAAGGTAATTTTAGATTAAGGTAATGGAGAAAAGTGTAAAAAATGGTAAATTAAATGGAGTAAAATGAAGTTTGAATATTATTTTAGTGTTTACTACTTATTAGAGGTTATTGGTGAATTGTAGACATTTTTAAATTGGGGGATCATATAGTTGTAAAAATTCAGCAGAAGAGAACAATGAAGGTGTAGATTCAGATTTTGAGGAGTGAAACAATATTATGTATTACGTGAATTAAAAGAGATGAGAGATTTATCGTAACGGGATTTTAATTGGTCAAGTCTTGGGTATTGAGAGATCTTGAGTTGTCTTGTTGGATGGATATTTGCATGATGAAGGGATGTCAAATATGAATGAGCCAATGGAGATCAGTTGAAGTAAGAGGAATTAGGAAGATCTTTAGTTTTAGAAATGTGATTCTTTATGATTTGCCATACAGTCAGTGAATAAAGTTGTTTAATAAATTTAGTGTGAGTATGAGCATTGGAGATAAATGACGCATTTTAGAGTTGTGATCAAGTCAAAACCAATTAAATAAAGAAGTTAGTTGGAGATGAAGAATTTAGGGTGAAGCTTTAGTGAATGTTTTAAATGGATACATTGGAGATTGAATATAGTCTAGAATGATTTTGTTAAGGAAATTGACATTGACATGGTTAGTCATATACTAAATTAGAGTTATATGGAGGAAAATCAATGGGTTGATTAATTTGGAGAATGTAAATGATAATATATATGGTGGACATTGGATTGTAAAACAAATGAATTGAGGTATTATGACTATTGATCTATTGTTTTGTAAGGTTGAGGATTGTATTGAAAGTTGTCATATTGGAGTTTTGAAAAATGGGGAAAATTATTTGATGGCTTTAATGAGAAATTAGGTATCTTCACATGATTTTAGCATGATGGTATGAATAGGCATAGACCTTAGGTATGGGGAATTTGATAGAATTGTGAGTACAAAAGGCAAAGTTAGAGGTGGATTTCAATATCTTGGCGATTTCTATGGATTCACGACTTTCGTAGTTCCACTAGTTATTGAGAATTGCTTGAGTAAGAGTGAAATATTGAGGTTGATTTAGAAGATATCACTAACAAAATTTACAATTGAATGTCATGGAATGACATAGACTCGAAATTTAAAGAAGTTTGAGGTTTTTATCTGGTTGCTAAAGATTGTTTGAATTAAGTAAGGATATAATGAGTGATTACGAAATTAAGGACTTGAATGCTTGAATAATGATTTAAATATAATGATTTGCGATGCTAGGAGTAATCTAACAGCATGGTGATTTGGAAAAATCTGATTTGTAGATTGTTGGAAGTCTAGATTTGCTTGGTTACAAAATTGGATGATTTTAGAAATAAGTATTTATTTCATATAAAATATGACTTACTAAAGATGGAATAACTAATTTGTATTGCTCAGTTTCCCTCTCTTTTTGCAGTTACTTATGAACCTCACAAATTTCTTCTTTGAACTTTATTAGAAAAGGATATGAAATACGACAATAAGGATGAGATAGGAATGAGTTTAATGGATTTCAGGAAATTGAAAAGAATAAAAGACATGATTATCTAAGTTTGAATCAAAGTAACTACATATGAAATGAAAAGAAATTGCTATTCGATACAGTTTTGTCTTACATTAATAGTAATTTTATTTTTAGCTATGGTTGGTAAAAGGAAAAATGATGTATGATTGGTGTTTACAAGTTTAACTAGGATTTAATTGTTATAAGTGTATTGGGTGAATTGAAATTCAAATGGTTTCATTCCTCTGTTTTGTGGGATATGGTATGTTGAGTAAATGGTAATTTTAAGGTACTAAATGTGTGTTAAGAGAAGGGAGGTTATTTCAAATTGAATCCTACACACGTGGTTAAAAACTCTTGTTCTTCTATAATGAACAAACATATTTGAGAAGAGGAATAAATTGTAATTCCATGGACTATTTGGCTTAACATGAGTTTAAATGAAGCTTAAAAATTAAGATTCTTGACGTATTCCGGTGTCTATCTAGGACTTTGGATTGTAGCTAGATTGTGTTAGGGAATTGAAGGGAAATTCTAATAAATTATGTGGAAGTATAATTGAAAGATTCTAATTGATGCTGATTTTACATGAAGATTTGATTGTTTACTCAAATGTTATATATTTTCTTATGTTTGTTCAAATCTGTTGGGGCTGAAACCTATGAATTAATGGGGCTAAAATGCTATGAAAATTTTGTATGTTTAGCTAAGCTTTAAATAAAAAGGCATAGTTTTGCAAGCTTGCACGTTTGATGTGTGCCTAGAAGATGAAGGTTTGTGTGACCCTTGTTCAGTTTTGGTCTGATTTGATTTCGTATTGATGAAAGTATGTGTGAAAAGTTTTTGTTCATGGGATGTTAATGCAATTAATTGAATTGATTTGGAATATGGCATAATGAATGCCAATTATTGGGTTGTTATAAAATGTGGATTGGGAATTTGCATGATAGAATGTGGTAACAGAAATCGGTTTGATTAATAGTAAACATGAGAAACTTGGTCACATCCTTCATTGATCAATTGAACTTGCAGGGTGATGCTTGTGTTTTAAAAAACTGTTTTGCCCTTTTTGTTCTCAGTAGTAGAATGACTTTGGGAGTGGTTGAGTAACAAGATTGATGGAATTGTAATGCTTGCTCGGGTGCTTAGAGAAAAATGGATGTAGCTTAAATGTAGTGTTGGAAATATGATTATGAAACGGAATTGCATTATGAAAATGTCATAACAGATTTGATAGGAACGAACAAAGGTAATTGTTCAATTCGAGTATAGGTTTTGTTTGGCCTACATAATGAAATGAAGTCTATTTGATATTTACATACTGGTTCGGAAAATTAAAAGTTGTTCTTTAGACGTGGTTTGAGTTAAAGAAGCTGTTTAATTTTGTTTGAAACGGAAGAACTTTATGAAGTTGTGTAAGATGATTAAAGACTATGAACGATAGTATGAGTGATTTGTTCAATATGTATTAAAGTTTATGTTCCTTCCCTGAACAGGTTCTTTGGGAGACCAAGGAGAGAATATGTGAAATGTATCCTCAACTATTCTTAGGTGAGCCATTTTACTATTTAGCTCTCATGATTCTGTTAGTCGCGTAGTAGTATTAGCGAATTTTCAGGGCAAAATTCCTAAAAGGTGGGGAGAATTGTAACATCCTGAAAAATTTAATTCAGGATTAGAGAGTGTTTTGGGAAATTTTGGAATTTTTGGGAATTTTTGGGATATTTTTGTAAATTTTGAGTAATTAATGTGCATATAATTAATTAAGAAATGAAGAGTTTGAAATATGAGGGAGTGGTAAAGCTAAAAATATTTTGAAGTTTAAGGAGATTGGAGGCTGGTTTAAATGGTTTTAGAATTAAAAGAGTACACTGTGACAAGTTTGGGCTACAAATTATCATATACCACCCTTATTTCACCTAACCAAACATGCCCCTCCCCCTTTACTATATAAACACTCAACTCACTCCCTCCCTCTCACCCGACATCTCCTCTCCTCCCCCACCCCTCAATTTCGATCTCTCTCTTCTCTCCTCAGATTCCGGCGCCAGAGACAGCGGAGGGCGGCGGAGCTAGCCGTCGACGGTGCGGCTGGCCCTCCCTCGCAAACAACCCCAAACCCACTTCTCATTTCCTCTCTTTGTCTTCTCCTCTCTCCACCATCGTCCTTCTTCTTCTTCGGCGTCGGCGAGCTCGGACGGCAACGAACCGTGGCGGCCGGCGACGCGAAACAGTAAGCTTTGGCCGTTTTGTGTTTTTCTTCAAGTGATTTCCTATTTGTAAAGTCTATTTCTTATTATTTTCTTCCTCTTTGGTCTTTGATTCGGCCCACCTCTTCCAGTGACCGTTTTCCGGCGGACGACGCCGTAGCCAGCGGTGGCCGACCCTTCCTCTCTCGTTTTGGAACTCCGTAAGCACTTTATACCTTTTTGTGATTTTGAACCTGAGATAAATGTCTCTTTGAAAACTTAGGGTTTGGCCATATTTAATTCTTTGAAGCTTTAGATAGAATTCATGAATGTATAGGCGGTTAATTGAAGATTTCTGGAAGGCATTTGAGTTATCTTAAAGTTAATAATTACTTTGGAATTTTGTTGATATTTTAAGGCTCTTTAAAGTTAGGGTTTGTTGATGTGAGATGTATTGAATAAATTGGTGATTAATTGATGCTTACTAAGGTTGTGCAATGACATTGGAATGGTGAAATCGATGGGATTGGTATTTAGGAAAGAAGTTGGTGAATAAAGTGTTTGATTAAATGGATCTTGACTATGTAAAGTGTATGTTGGGAGTGTTGGTTGATGATGAGTGTTGGTAGGTCACCTTAAGTGCAAACTTGATATTAATGATGTTAATTTGGTTGGTTTTGAAGTGTTGTTTGATTCTTAAAAGTGAAATGACCTCATGGTTGTCAAAAATGTTAATATGTGCGAATAGAATGTCTTATTGTAAGTTAGTGAGCTTATTTGTTGATGTGATTTATGTTAATGGAAGTGGGTTATATTGTATTGATTGAGTTGAAATGATTTATTAGAAAAATGAATGTAAGGGGAATGGGTAGTAATATATGATACGAGAGAGAGACATTAAACCTTATAAAGTAGAAATGATACTAATTTATTATTCTATACTACATCATTATAGGATTGATTGTGATGTGGTTGTTGAAATGCGTGGCTGTCACCCAAGAGGCGGGGTGAATTGGGTGGCAGAATAAAACTTATGAAAATTCTCCCTTTTAAAACATTACTCCTTGTTCTTGATGAGAATGATGATGTATTACCCCAAGCACAAGTGAGTATCTGGTGGTGTGGTGCTTGATGTGTAGATTAAACAAACAAAATAAGCACTCACAAATTTATCCTGGTTCGGTCACTTCCAGACCTACATCCAGTCCCCAGGCTCCACCTGAGATTTTCAATCCACTAAACTTCTTGTTTGAACCAGGCACAAGAAGGCCTTTACACTTTAGGTTTTACGAGCACGGGTTCACCTAACAACCCACAGGTTTTACCACGGGCTAACCTGTAAACCTTTACAACCACAGGTTTTACAACGGGATCACCTGCAACCTTACAACCACAAGTTTTGCGGGCTAACTTGCAACCTATGGAGATTTAGAAAACCTCTAAATGCTCCCCCTCACTTTTGTAAGATAATAATCCTGTTCTTCAAGCACAAGCTTTAGAACAGCCTCTATCAATTAGAGGATTTGATAATGTGTTCACTTTATGAACTGATTGTGATAAACACTTAAGTACAAATGATTCTCTCTAAGAATAGATGATGTTACTCACTTAAGTACAAATGAATGACTCTCTAAGAATGTTACAACTCTAAGATTAGAGAGTAGAAGATGAGAGGAATGTAGAATACAATATCTCAGACAATAGGCTCTGTTCTTCCCACCTCTCTTCTGAATGTAGATGTTCCTTTTATACTCGACCTCAAGGCTTGGGTGGCAGGTTGAATATGTCCGTTTGAATATAGCCGTTATTCCCAAGTTACCGTTGAGAAGTACATCTTCATTAATGCTTAGCAGGGTTGACTTGCTTTATCTCTGAAAAGCAACTCTGACAATTCTGTTCTGACAAAAGCATTCTGACTTCTGAGTATGTGACGTTGACTCTTGTACTCTTGCTGACGGATGATCATCGTTCATCCGGAAGCGGCAATCTTGCTCTGCAAGTGTTAGTCTCTGAATCCCAGTGCCAAGAGTTTTTGCATCCGGAAGCTCAGTTGCATCCGGAAGTAAGACTAAGTTCTACACATACTTGTTAGTCCAATATAGTAATATATATAATCAAGTATAGTAAGGACTATACATGCTGTGGGAAGCTTGTTTGCTATTGGAAGCATTCTTACTTAGATTATGTTCTGACTTAGTGTATTGTCTACTGACGCTAGGGGATCTCTATTCCAATAGTCAGCGTAAGTCTCGTTATTTTACTCTAAGTCTTCCTTAGTGGCTCAGTGTGTCAATTACTCATGTTATGGGATGTATAGTATTTCAACACACAATCACATGCAGTGGGAGTTCACTTAGTCTAAGGG
This sequence comes from Mimosa pudica, assembly GCA_029929735.1. Taxonomy (NCBI): domain Eukaryota; kingdom Viridiplantae; phylum Streptophyta; class Magnoliopsida; order Fabales; family Fabaceae; genus Mimosa; species Mimosa pudica. The sequence continues at coordinate 2,026,506 of JAKELP010000017.1, read as the reverse complement.
AGTTCTTTTCCATCCGGAAGCACTTCTACATCCGGAAGCACTACTACTGGATGAAGGGTGATATTCACTTTTACTTACTCTCGCTCAGTGTCCCTCATTCCAACAGTCAGCGCTAGTCACTAAGCTATCGGAAGTACTTTCACTTGACGTGGCTTATGTTCACTGACACTTAGGGTTATCTATTCTATCAGCCAGCGCCAGTCTAAATCTAACAAGAAGCAATTTCACTTCCGGTTGAGTCTTAGCTTAGTCTTAAGGTTTTGTATATCTAGTGCTCATGGACTAAGTTATTTCCTTAGTGAGTTACTTGCTGCCGCTGGGGGATGGGTCATCCATCCGCGAGCGCTAGTCCTAGTTTATCCGGAAGTAAATCCACATCCGGTTGCACTCTTACTTGGGATTCTATGTTAACCTATTGTTTTCTAAGTACTTGGCCTATTCTTTCATATTTTAGTCTTCATCAAAACTTAAGATTCTAACATTCTCCCCCTTTTTGATGATGACAAACTTAGTTTTATCGATTCAATTTATATGAAAGGATTATCAGAAGAATAAAAGCAATAGATAAGAACAAGTAACTTAGACAAATATTATTGATAAACCGAGATTACATGTTAGAGTATACAAGCAATACATATACAGGTAATCTACACTAAGCAAGAATGAAATATGCATGAAAACAAAGAAAAATTTTTCTAAGTTAAAAATGGGTTGAAAGAGGGTTTCATAGTTTGTGTCTCTTTTTCTTCTCCCTCTCCTTCTGTCTCTCTTCACTCTCTTTTTGAAGTTTGGCTAACTCGGTCTCATGCACATTCTGATCAATCTGGGCAATGATCCGCTGAAGTTCTTCTTCCTCTCTTTCTCTTCTGAGCCTTTCAGATTCAATAGACTCCTCGAATGCCCTTTTCATGTTTTCCACTTCTTCATACCCAGGGAACCCTGTAGCATCATCGAAGTGGGCGACCTCTCCATTGGGGTAGTGGACAGCCCGAATCTTTACGTTCCAGACTGGGAAGTTGGAATCCTCCTCAACTTCCTGGGCTTTCCTTTTCCCTTTCCCCTTACTCTTCCCTTTGCTCTTGCTAATTGGAGGAGTGGGCATGACACTTGCTCTGTCAGCATCAAGGAAGGCCATCTGACCAAAAGAGAGTTTGTCCGTGAACCCATACTTTTCATATTCCTCAGGAGTCATGTCCTCTATTTCCAACTTGATCTCCTTCAAATAGGAACAGCTTGTACTACTGGAATCTCTTGTTCAACACGGGCAGAGGAAGATTCTTGCTCAGGCTTGCCAGATGAAGTCTCTTCCTCACTCTCAGCAGATTCAGTGGAGGCAATAACCTTTTTGGTACGCTTCCTAGCAACGGCCTTCTTTCTAGACTCACTGAATGTGACAGGGAGGAGGGGCAGATGATTGCTCAGAAGACGGAATCTCAGACGCTTGCCCAGAGGATGCAGGGATTGGCTTTGCTATCACAATAGGAGGATGATTGGGTCTCTTCAGCCCGTACTTCATCATAATCTCCTCAACAATATTCTTACTTGTCAGGTTGGAGGAGGCTCTGATGATGACTCAGACTGTGAGGGTTGTTCATTCTGCTCAAAGACAACCATATCCAATTGTGGTCCTTGCTCAGCCGACCTCTGCTGCTGCATGAACCGGATTGCTTCTCCTCTTATAAGGCTCTCAGCGCCACCCAGCGGAGGGCAGCTGCGATGTCTTCATCAATCCATAAGGATGGCTGGCTGAGGACATCCCTTGTGTTCATTGACAAGCGAAGGGCGGACATAGCATCTCTCCCCCTTTTGGCATCATCAAAGAGGGTGAGGGCCAGGGAGGACGGAGTGGTTAGAGAGGAGGGTGGAGGGTCAGGGCCAAATCTTTTTGGGGGTGAGCATTCTGGGGAGGAGGTATGTAACAACCACAATTATATACCCTTTTTACGTCATTTTTATCACAATTTTATTTTTTACACACACTAACTATGTTAGAAAAGAAATTTACTGATTATTAATACTAACATAGTTAGAAAAAGAACTAACTTAATTTACTACAGTAATTATAGTGCTAACTATGTTAGAAAAAGGAATAACTTAATATACCACCTAACATAGTTAGAAAAGAATATTACTTATTTCCTAAATTGCTATTTACCACCTAACCATGATAGAAAAATTTAAATATCTAAATTATGTCAACTACCTATCATGGTTAGAAAGGGATGAAACTAAATGTTAAACAACGTCGATCTAATAAAGTCAAGTAACAAATAATTCAAACATCCACCAACAGAATTCAATATGTTCACTAACCGAGTTAAATATATAAATTCTGCAGAAATAATCAACTATAGTATTTTCTGAATAATAAAGACTTATAAAATATGCAATTATGAAATTAAATATGCAATTCCTAGTGTGGCAATAACATTGTCAGCATCTCACTTTAGTGAGTAGTCCCCGGATCCTTCCCTAGATTTCCTACTTCGTTTCCTGCTCCTGTAAAATAATAAAACGTGGGGTAGACCCAAAATCGCAACTACAACCACTTGCTTGCGTGTATGTGCATGCCAGCAAGGTGGTGTGTGCCAATGTTGTGTATGGTGGTGTGTGCTACATATAGTGTTGCATGAATATTTAATATAACTTAATATCACTTAATTGCAAGTATCAATCAAATACCAACTCTCAGCAGTATATAAATATATCCTCATTCATAAATACAATGGATAACACAAGACAATATTACACATGTAAAATCAATAACTAATCATAAATAATATCACAGCACAAAGTCCAACATGAATAAATATCACAAGTACACTAATAATGTTACAATTCAATAGGGACTCACAACTCTAGATTGATATACCCTCGCTTGAACCGGGGGCGCTCTCCCCAATAACGTTTTTCTCTTTTTAGTCCATGTGGTATAATAGTTCAATAGGGACTCACGACTCAAAGGCCGATATACCCTCGCTTGAACAAAACATAATGGTTCAATAGGGACTCACGACTCGGTGGCCGATATACCCTCGCTTGAACAAAGAATCGCAGTTCAATAGGGACTCACGACTCGACGGTCGATGTACCCTCGCTTGAACAAAACATATCGGTTCAATAGGGACTCACGGCTCGATGGCCGATGTACCCTCGCTTGACCGAGCGCCATTCACAATAATATTTTTATTCATTTTAGGCCTTATGGACCAACAGGGTACCTCATCCCGGGATGGCTTAATTTTATTAATATATTACTCGGTGTATAAAACAATTCAGAATTCAAACAAAATATTCAATACCCATCACATCAACAGTAATAACATGTTTATAGTCTAGCCTATATGCTCACTAACACACACATACACGCAAATAAGTAGAAGTAGTTACCTGGTAACTTGAATTTATTTCAACAGCACCAATCAAGCATGATACTTCGCCTACTTAACTGCTACCTAAAATATTTATAGTATGATCACTAAACAATAAAGTAAAACATAAATGTACGCTGACTCATAACTACCTATTTTCACTCCTTTAATTTCATAATTTAAAAGTTTCTTTTTACAGCTCTTTGTTATTATTATTTCACTATCATTATTATTATTTTATTATAACTATTATTATTTCACACAATATCACAATTCTTCCATCTTTGCAGACAAGGTTATTCCACTTATACATCATACATGCGTGTGTATATGATTGCTCACACCTATCTTTTCTACAATTGAATTTTCTTTGAGGATACTTTGCATGGACGCTTAAATTTATTTTATATTGATTAAGTCATATATAGACCATACTGTTTTACACCAAGAAATCAGAATTCCAGCCCTACGACAAGCTTTAGAAGACCACCTATATCATTACAAGTGCCCCACATTCAAGCACCATTTGAAACACTAAAGTTTAGACTAACTCAAACCAAATAAAAGAGTCAATATTGATTTTAGAGAGACCTAAACTCAACACCCAATCTAATTTCAGCCGAACATGAGTTAAGCAAAAAGAGAGAAGGCTGGAAAGTACGCTCACCGGAGAAGAAGATGATGCCGACGGTGGCAATTACAAGAGACGGCTCAGCGGCGCGGAATACGGTGGTGTCAACTCCCTCATGACTAGACCTTAATACCCACCACGGATATCAAAGGCGACGGGAAGACGACTACGTATCTTCCACGTTGAGCAGCGGCTGAACCCGATAGCGAACCAGCTCCCTCTCACGACCAACTTTCCTTCACCGGCGTCGGCAACCTTGACTGGAGCGGCAGATGGTGGTTGGGGTGAAGACGAAAACAGAGGAGGTATAGTGATATATAAGAGGATGTATTGGTGATGGTGGGATATTAATGGAAAATGTTTATGGAGGAAGGGAATGAAGTAAGGAAGAAGAAGTTTGATGATGAAGAAAAAGATGTTGGTGTGTATGCGGCTGGAACTAGAAAGAGAGGAGGAGAGAAATAGAAGTATTTAAGGAAAGGAAAATTAGGGTTTATAGCCCAACATAAACTACAAAATAGGCCCATGAATTCTATGAAAGAGGAAATAGGTTTTTAATAGGATGGGAATACTAATGGGTTTGTTTGCTAAAAGAATCATTATATATTATTAAAGAGAGAGGAATATATTTTATTGATATTTTTATTGGAAACTTAAATTAACAACATTGAAATCATCTTGAATTATATCATTATAAATTACCTAAAATCAACAATATGAATATATCATCGATGCTAAATTACCTAACATTTTAACTTATTAATATTTTATTTCTTATTTTCCATCATTAAACATAAATTATTTTGGCTAGAGAGTTATTAGATATAGTGAATTTTGAGGACAAAATTCCTAAAAGGTGGGTAGAATTGTAACATCCTGAATTTTTATTTTGTAAACTTTAATTATGAATCAAATTAATAAATGGTTGAAATAAAAATTAAAGATATAATGATAATTTACTTAATGTGTTCAGATGTAGACTGAATAATTAAAAGTCTTATAAATGAATTTAGAAAGTTTAATATATGTTTAGGGAATATGATTTCATTTTCATTATAAGAAAGAGAAAATAATTAGACATTAAATTTAGGAATATTTATAAACATAATATCAAGAGGATATTATTTTAGGAATTTTCGTGTAGAATGTTGTAAAATTTTAGAAATTTTAGAAATTTAAAATTAACATAAATTATGACGACACTTAAGTTAAGGAAATAGAGAATTGGAAACAATCTATATTTAATGCATTAAATTAGGAAATTATAAAGGTCTCATAATTAAATTTGCTAATTAAGAAAATTCATCTAGAAATAAGAAGTTTAGAGTTTAAATTGGATGAGTATAATTCAAGGTTCAATTAAAGAAAAATAAAATGATGTGTACTCTTCCATAAAAGTAGAAAACTTCATAGGGTATTCTTGTAATTTTCTTCTTGGGCCATAAACCCTAAATTTTCCTTTAGTATATAATATTCATCACTTCTTTTCCCTTTCATTTTACCCGCCGCACACACATGCTTATCTTCTTCACCATTGGCATCTTCCTCCTTCTCTCCTTATCACCATTAACATACCTTCTTCCTACCATCTAACACTACCATTCCTCACTTCATTACTTTCTCTTTCCTATCCAACTTGAGCCTTCACCTTCATTGCCGTATGGACCACCGTCTTCACCGTTTGCTGTTGCGGCCACCTGTAAACTCGCCTGTGTTAAGACTCGGCCACCGTCCGCCGCTCCGATCGAACTTTCCGACGCCGGCGAAGGAGGCTTGGTCGACTTCCGTGAATGTTCTTCGTTGATCAACGTGGGTGTTCACCGGTGCAAGTGCGTGTTTCTTCTTTTGGTTGTTGTTTGATTCTTTCACCATTCCTCCTTGTTCTCTCACTAAAGCCATCTCTCCATGTTTCCATTGGTTCATTGTTCCTACTGTTCACTTCTGACCGCCGCTTTTCAAGGTTGTGCACCTCCGTGGTTGCCGTGGGCCACTGAGTGTGTGTTTAATCAAACTTCATTTGCTTCATTAAGTCAAATTTCTAATTGGTGAGCAATGTTTACTCTTTCTTGTTAGCTTCATTAGTTCCAGTTTTGTGGGAAATTTAGATTGATCATAAGTGTGTAAATAAATTGGGATTGATGATAACATAAAGGAAATAAAATAATTTAATGTGCATGTGTGTGTTACGTGAGTCATTGTGAATGTAACCAATTGGCATGTGGAATTGTGTGGAAATATAAATTGGAATCATAGTATATTGCTCTAGTAAATGTTTGGCAGTGGGCCCCTCAAATAAAAAGAGATAATTGATTTTAATCTATAGGAAAGAGTTAATTTTGTGAATATTTGAATTATTTGTTAACTTAACTTTATTAGATTGACGTTGTCTAAAATTTAGTTTCATCCCTTTCTAACCATGATAGGTAGTTGACATAATTTAGATATTTAAATTTTTCTATCATGGTTAGGCGATAAATAACAATTTAGGAAATAAGTAATATTCTTTTCTAACTATGTTAGTTGCTTAATTAAGTTATTCCTTTTTCTAACATAGTTAGCACTATAATTCTAGTGAATTAAGTTAGTTCTTTTTCTAACTATGTTAGTGTTAATAATCAGTAAATTTCTTTTCTAACATAGTTAGTATATATATATATATGTGTGTGTGTTAAAGAAAAATTGTGATAAAAATGGCGTGAAAAGGGTTTAGAATTTTGGTTGTTACAATTTGGTATCGGAGCCAGGTGTTAAGACTCGGCCACCGTCCGCCGCTCCGATCGAACTTTCCGACGCCGGCGAAGGAGGCTTGGTCGACTTCCGTGAATGTTCTTCGTTGATCAACGTGGGTGTTCACCGGTGCAAGTGCGTGTTTCTTCTTTTGGTTGTTGTTTGATTCTTTCACCATTCCTCCTTGTTCTCTCACTAAAGCCATCTCTCCATGTTTCCATTGGTTCATTGTTCCTACTGTTCACTTCTGACCGCCGCTTTTCAAGGTTGTGCACCTCCGTGGTTGCCGTGGGCCACTGAGTGTGTGTTTAATCAAACTTCATTTGCTTCATTAAGTCAAATTTCTAATTGGTGAGCAATGTTTACTCTAACCATGTATGTTGTGTATGGTGGTGTGTGCTACATACAGTGTTGCATGAATATTTAATATAACTTAATATCACTTAATTGCAAGTATCAATCAAATACCAACTCTCAGCAGTATATAAATATATCCTCATTCATAAATACAATGGATAACACAAGACAATATTACACATGTAAAATCAATAACTAATCATAAATAATATCACATCACAAAGTCCAACATGAATAAATATCACAAGTACACTAATAATGTTACAGTTCAATAGGGAATCACAACTCTAGATTGATATACCCTCGCTTGAACCGGGGGCGCTCTCCCCAATAACGTTTTTCTCTTTTTAGTCCCTGTGGTATAATAGTTCAATAGGGACTCACGACTCATGGTCGATATACCCTCGCTTGAACAAAACATAATGGTTCAATAGGGACTCACGACTCAATGGTCGATATACCCTCGCTTGAACAAAGAATCACAGTTCAATAGGGACTAACGACTCGACGGTCGATATACCCTCGCTTGAACAAAACATATCGGTTCAATAGGGACTCACGGCTCGATGACCGATGTACCCTCGCTTGAACCGGGCGCCATTCACAATAATATTTTTATTCATTCTAGGCCTTATGGACCAACAGGGTACCTCATCCCGGGATGGCTTAATTTTATTAATATATTACTCGGTATATAAAGCAATTCAGAATTCGAACAGAATATTCAATAACCATCACATCAACAGTAATAACATGTTTATCGTCTAACCTATATGGTCACTAACACACACACACACACACATATTAGGGAACAATGCACCTTTAAGAATTAGGAAATATCAATTTTATTTAATGAAATTTATTAAGGTGTAAATGTAATAGGAAGTTAGGGTTAACCTAATGAATGAATGAAATAAACTAAGGGAGGGCTTTATGGTAATTTCTTTGGGCCAAAAACCCTAATATTCACATTCGCTTTATAAGCACAATTTCTTCTCCTTCCTCTGCAAGTTGTAGCCGCCACTCATCTACCCAAAACCCATCTTCATTGTGCTTCTCTTCCATTCCTTCATATTTTTGTTATTTCCTCACTTCATTCTCCCTCACATTTTCATCAAATTTGTTCACTTCACCACCATCATCTTTTACTCATCTTCCCACTCCTTTACTGTCTTGGATTTCCTTCTCTCCGGCCGTCCTCCTTCTTCTCCGGCGAGGTCCGACAGCGACAGCGGCGCAGCAAGCCGCCGACGGTTTAAGAAATGCGAACCATATTTTGCTTCGTTTTCCGGCGATAAATCCGGCGAGAATCGGCTTATCTTCACATACAAACCCATAAGCAAGTTTAGGTAATTTCCTTTTCTCTATTTCCATTCATTTTCTTGCTGCTGGCCGAGCATGTGAGAGGAATCCATTCTGATTTTGGGGGTTTAGGATATAGATTTTGGGTTAGAAACTGTGATTGATTGATGAAGAAAATATCTTAGAGTTATGTTGTATCTATGTATGTTGGGTTTGTAAAAGTCTCAATTTTTCCTTGTGACTTTGTGATTGTTTTGATTTGTAAGTACTTGTGTGATGGATAATTGTGTATAGTCATGGAATGGAATTGGTTTTGCTTGTATGTTGCTGAAATTTTGGAGTTGATTCTGAGAATTTTGGGTTGATTACAAATTCCCTTCTATTTTCTTTAAATTTGTCCGAATGAATTTCATGCTTGTCCTGCCTCAACTGATTTGAAATGTAAGGATAAAGAAAAGGCATAAATCTGATTTTTATTAATGAAATATAATCATGTGTAGTTGAAGTTCAAATATTTCAATTTTTCTATTAGTGCTATCATTGGGTTTTCACATGTCCATCAACAACTATGATTTAAACAAGAAACAATGGAGTTTAGATTGTCATTCTATGTTCTAGCCGTGATTTAAATATGGTTTGTTGTTACCCTTCCTCCTTTGTTCGTGTGCTTATAATCCTAAAAAGGTATTGCATGATCTTATAATGGAAGAAATTGTAATTATGGAATCTCTATGAATTTATGGTAGCTGAAATGGTGTTGTTCATGAGCATTTTCAACGACTTTCTTCACATCTTTATTACAATAATTGAAATAAATATGAAAGGACACTTGTTCTTGTTTTTAAAGGGTATGGCTATGTTCGGTGTATGAATTTGAAGTGGGTTTCCTTGTGTTTATTTTACAGCTGCACTAATAGGTTTTTGACTTGTTTTATATATTAAGTTGATATTATCTGTGAAATTAAATGTTAAGGAAGATTGGTGAAAAGTCCTTGTTCAGAAATTTTGTTTGTCTAAAAGACCTGATAAGATTTTATACACATAAAGCATGTCCTTTGGCATAACTTCATGCACAGGAAGTATGGGCACTATATTTATGATCGGTATATAGAACCTATTGAAATTATTGTTTGTAGTCGCTTTTAGTGTCTTGAATTTCTTTTGTTTTGATAATGATTATGTTAAAGTGTGATAATTGTTACTTTATTTTGGTTAATGGCTGATTATGTACTAAAATAGAACGTAATCATAAAAGGGGATGGATAGTATTACTAGGAACAAGGGCGACGCTAATTGATGTGCACAAGGATAGTGATTTATACCCTTTATTGTGTGGTATGATATTAGGAGAACTTAGTAACGGAGGTATTTAGAGGAAACTCACAAGGGTGAGGAAAAGCAACGATATACTAAGTGCTGCAGGTAACTACTTCTACTTGTTTACGTGTATGTGTATGTTAGTGAGCATGTAGGTTAGATGATAAACCTGTTATTACTGTTGATGTGATGATTATTGAATACTCTGGTTGGAATTCTGAATTGTTTTATAAACCGAATAATATAATAATATAATTATGCCATCCCGGGATGAGGTACCCTGTTGATCCATAAGTCCTAAAATGAATAAAATGTTAATGTGAGTGGCGCCCGGTTCAAGCGAGGGTACATCGACCGTCGAGTCGTGAGTCCCTATTGAACTGTTATTTTTGTTCAAGCGAGGGTATATCGGCCATCGAGTCGTGAGTCCCTATTGAACTGTTATTTTTGTTCAAGCGAGGGTACATCGGTCATCGAGTCGTGAGTCCCTATTGAACTGTTATTTTGTTCAAGCGAGGGTATATCGGCCATCGAGTCGTGAGTCCCTATTGAACTGTTATTTTTGTTCAAGCGAGGGTATATCGGCCATCGAGTCGTGAGTCCCTATTGAACTGTTATTTTTGTTCAAGCGAGGGTATATCGGCCATCGAGTCGTGAGTCCCTATTGAACTATCACAGGGACTAAAAAGAGAAAAAAAAACGTTATTGATTTATTTACGATTTGCTATGGAATTTACATATGTAATATTGCTTTGTGTTGTTATCTATTGTGGTTTTTGAATGAGGTTATATATGTACTGCTGAGAGCTGGTATTTGATTTATACGTGCAATTAAGTTATATTAAATGTACATGCAACACTGTATGCAGCACACACCACTATACACGATATTGGCACACACCACCTTGCTGGCATGCACATGCACGTAAGCAAGTGGTTGTAGTTGCGATTCTGGGTCTACCCCACGTTTTATTATTTTACAGGAGCGCAGTAGGAAATCAAGGGAAGGATCCGGGGACCACTCACTAAAGTGAGATGCTGACACATGTTATTGCCACAATAGGAATTGCATATTTAATTTCATATTTGCATACTTGATAAGTCTTTATTATTCAGAAAATACTGTAGTTGATTATTTCTGCAAAACTTATATACTTAACTCGGTGATGCGAACCTATTGAATTCTGTTGGTGGATGTTTGAATTATTTGTTAACTTGACTTTATTATATCGTTGTTGTCTAAAATTAAGTCTTATCCTTTTCTAACCATGATAGGTAAATATATAATTTAGGTATTTAATTTTTCTATCATGGTTAGTTATCAGTAATTTTTTTGGATATAATATTAATCCTTTATAACTATGTTAGTCTTCCTTATAGGTAAATTGTTTTTCTAACATAGTTAGCAATATAATTACTATAGTGAATTAAGTTAATTCTTTTTCTAACTATGTTAGTATTGTTAATGAGAAAATTTCTTTTCTAACATAGTGAAAAAAAAAATATATTGCGATAAATTCGATAAAAATGGCGTAAAATATGTTATAGAAATGTGGTTGTTACAATTTGGTATCAGAGCAAAGGTTTACGGTTCGCCAAACTAGTCATGAGATTGGGTAATAGGTAGATTCGTGTTTGTAAGTCATGACTGGCCAGCATGAATTACAAACAAGAAGCTTCTATTACCTAGTCTCCATGTCATGGTTTGGTTTAGTTGATTAGGTGGTTTAAAAGAAGGTAATTAGGTATTTGTAGTAAATAGGAGATTAGTGATACTTTATCAATGTGAAATTATATATTTGCTTAAGTTTAAAAATGAGATATGAGAATACTTAGTGAAGGTAATTATATTATCGTTGTTTAAGTTTGATTGTGTTATTTCTTGCTTTGCATATGCATTAGTAGAAATGTGGCAATAACACGTCCCGATCCTTTCCCTTTTATAGTGTACGATTATATGTTAGTAGGAATCTCATTGATGTAATGTGTTTTGAGACGAATGACTACATTTAATGAGTTTGTCATTTTTTTTGGATATTTAGAATGTTGTTAGTTTATATGAGAACATTTGCTAGAACCATATGGTTTTACTATGATGGTATGAGTTTATTTATTACTTGGAGTAGGAAGAATTAGTTAAGCTTTGAATTCGAAGTGACAATGTTAGTTTTAGATTTCGATATCTTGGCGTTTTCTATGGTTTAATGACTTTAGTAGTTTTACTGCCTATTAGGAGTGATTTTAGTAAGAGTGAACCATTGGTGTTTATTTATAAGGTATTGATGACAAATTGAAGTTTGTGATTGTTATAAGCAAGTATATGACTTGAAATTTTAAAGGCAAATTGAGGTCTATTTTGGTTTGATAGGCATATTTATCTTGATAATAATGAAGAGTTCATTCAGTTGGAAATTTTTGGTACTAATTGGAAAGTGTTGTCTAAAAGTGAAATAGGGAGATATAATAATTATAGATTGATGATTAGTAGGAAAAATTTTGCTTGGAGGTGAAATGGAGATATTTAGGTTCTGTATTAAAATTAATTAAAGGAATTACTTGGGATTGAACTATGATTTAATGACTTGGACATAATGGAATGATTATGAAGTAATGACTAAGTGGGATAATTTACTGGAATTTGAGGTTTTACTATAGTTCAAGGAGTGCTTAAGCTAGATTTATCAGGAAACTAAGAATTGTTGGACAAGATTGATTTTGAGGATTGTTGATTGAATTAAATTGGCTACATATGATATTGGTGAACAGTTAGTGTAAAAGTTGTTTAAATAGATTTAGTATGAATTCATAATTCTTGGAGATTGATGTGATTTTTGTTTAGATTTAAAGGCAATTGAAGATCGAGTTTGATAACGTTAATCAAGTATTGTAGTTTTATTGGCATGATCTATAAAGATTTTGTGATGTTACTATTAGCCTTTTATTAATGAGATTAAGACTATTTGATTTAGTGACGAATTTGAAGTTGTGATCATGGTTGAGGTAAATGGATGAATAAGCTAAATGAGTTTAATATTTTTATAGTGAACGTTTTTATTTGATTCATTGGGATTGAAGGCAATTGATGTTGATTTTGATAATGTTGACTTTGGAATATGTCAAAAAAAATGTGGATTGTGAAACTAGAAAAATATTGAATAGCACTTTTGATGAGAAATGCTGGTTTTAAAAGGTGTAAGGAGTAATTGGATATTTAAAGCGCTATTGGTTTTAGAGTTATATTGAGGAAATCTAATGTTTTATTAAATTGGTGATATTCAATAGTTACTAGATTGATATTTCATAGATTCTAAGATTTGCTTTCATTTCCTTGGAAAATTGTTAAGGGTTTGATGATGTACCTTTATTAAGATGAGATATACTAGTAGACGATTAAAAATGACTTTCTCTATTGAAATAGTTAAGGAAATTAGAAATCTAGAAACAAAAGAAATTTTAGGTATTATTTTGGCTAGAGAGTTATTAGATATAGTGAATTTTGAGGACAAAATTCCTAAAAGGTGGGTAGAATTGTAACATCCTGAATTTTTATTTTGTAAACTTTAATTATGAATCAAATTAATAAATGGTTGAAATAAAAATTAAAGATATAATGATAATTTACTTAATGTGTTCAGATGTAGACTGAATAATTAAAAGTCTTATAAATGAATTTAGAAAGTTTAATATATGTTTAGGGAATATGATTTCATTTTCATTATAAGAAAGAGAAAATAATTAGACATTAAATTTAGGAATATTTATAAACATAATATCAAGAGGATATTATTTTAGGAATTTTCGTGTAGAATGTTGTAAAATTTTAGAAATTTTAGAAATTTAAAATTAACATAAATTATGACGACACTTAAGTTAAGGAAATAGAGAATTGGAAACAATCTATATTTAATGCATTAAATTAGGAAATTATAAAGGTCTCATAATTAAATTTGCTAATTAAGAAAATTCATCTAGAAATAAGAAGTTTAGAGTTTAAATTGGATGAGTATAATTCAAGGTTCAATTAAAGAAAAATAAAATGATGTGTACTCTTCCATAAAAGTAGAAAACTTCATAGGGTATTCTTGTAATTTTCTTCTTGGGCCATAAACCCTAAATTTTCCTTTAGTATATAATATTCATCACTTCTTTTCCCTTTCATTTTACCCGCCGCACACACATGCTTATCTTCTTCACCATTGGCATCTTCCTCCTTCTCTCCTTATCACCATTAACATACCTTCTTCCTACCATCTAACACTACCATTCCTCACTTCATTACTTTCTCTTTCCTATCCAACTTGAGCCTTCACCTTCATTGCCGTATGGACCACCGTCTTCACCGTTTGCTGTTGCGGCCACCTGTAAACTCGCCGGTGTTAAGACTCGGCCACCGTCCGCCGCTCCGATCGAACTTTCCGACGCCGGCGAAGGAGGCTTGGTCGACTTCCGTGAATGTTCTTCGTTGATCAACGTGGGTGTTCACCGGTGCAAGTGCGTGTTTCTTCTTTTGGTTGTTGTTTGATTCTTTCACCATTCCTCCTTGTTCTCTCACTAAAGCCATCTCTCCATGTTTCCATTGGTTCATTGTTCCTACTGTTCACTTCTGACCGCAGCTTTTCAAGGTTGTGCACCTCCGTGGTTGCCGTGGACCACTGAGTGTGTGTTTAATCAAACTTCATTTGCTTCATTATGTCAAATTTCTAATTGGTGAGCAATGTTTACTCTTTCTTGTTAGCTTCATTAGTTCCAGTTTTGTGGGAAATTTAGATTGATCATAAGTGTGTAAATAAATTGGGATTGATGATAACATAAAGGAAATAAAATAATTTAATGTGCATGTGTGTGTTACGTGAGTCATTGTGAATGTAACCAATTGGCATGTGGAATTGTGTGGAAATATAAATTGGAATCATAGTATATTGCTCTAGTAAATGTTTGGCAGTGGGCCCCTCAAATAAAAAGAGATAATTGATTTTAATCTATAGGAAAGAGTTAATTTTGTGAATGTTTGAATTCAAAGAAGGAACTAAAAGAGCAAGAATAATAATAACGATTCATTAACTTGAATAGATCAAGAAATTATGATACAACATTAATAATTATGATACAACATTAATAACAATAGTAATGATAATAATAATTTAAATGAAATGATAGATTAAATAATAATGTGGTAGCATAAATAATAATAGTAATAATGATGCAAATGCTATAATAGTTATAATAAAGTAATGATATTGAAATTGATATAACAAGAACTAATAAATAGACACTTTTAAATTAGGGACTTGTGGTTGTAATAATGGGTAGTCAGGGATTTACTTATATTTATGCTTTAGTTTATTTCTTAGTGATTATACTATACACATTATAGGTAGCAGTTAACTATGCGGATTGTCGTGATTGGTTTGTGCTGTGGAATTAAATTCAAGTTACCAGGTAACTACTTCTACTTGTTTGCGTGTATGTGTGTGTTAGTGACCATATAGGTTAGACGATAAACATGTTATTACTGTTGATGTGATGGTTATTGAATATTCTGTTCGAATTCTGAATTGCTTTATATACCGAGTAATATATTAATAAAATTAAGTCATCCCGGGATGAGGTACCCTGTTGGTCCATAAGGCCTAGAATGAATAAAAATATTATTGTGAATGGCGCCCGGTTCAAGCGAGGGTACATCGGTCATCGAGCCGTGAGTCCCTATTGAACCGGTATGTTTTGTTCAAGCGAGGGTGTAACATCCCAAATTTTTATTAAGGTTAATTGGAAATTATTGAGGTGTTATTTAGGAAATTTGGACTATTAGGGAGAAATTTAAGGAGATTTATTGTTATTGAATCTTAATTTTTGGAATTTAAGGGAATATAGTTAAAATAATCATTTGGAGTTAGAAACTTTCATGAATAAGTATTTGGGATAGTAGATAATATTATGATGGAAAGAAGGGGAAATAGTAATACATACAAATTTTTGGGCTAAAAATAAAATTAAGAATAAACATTAGGGTAGTTAAGTGTAATTTTCCCTAAAGTATATATATAAATACCCCTCCTTCCTTCTTCCTCTTCACTCCTCCACCCTAACCGCCGATCTCTCCTCCCCTTGCCTTCGATTTCGTTCCTCTCCCTCTCCTCCGCTCCCTGCGATTCCCGGCGGCCATAGGGCGGCGGCGTCCGACCCCCACCCTCACAAACCTCTCTTCTTCTTCCTCTTCTTGCCTCAACCAAACCCGTTGCCTCTCCCCTCTCTCGTGAGCCCCGGCCTTTTCTTCCTCCGCCGTCCATTCCCTTCGTTCCGGCGAACCCGCAGCAAGCTTTCTAGGCGGAGATGACACCAATTCCGGCGGAGAGTCCCGCCGGTGATGAGGACGACCCCGTCTTCAAATTTTGGTGTTTCCCTCACTGCTCCTTTGATTTCCGGCGAACCAGCGGCGGCCGACGACGGCTGGTCCCGTGTTCTTGTTGTTGAACTCCGGTGAGGCTCTTTTCTTCATCCTTTACCTTAGTTTCTTCGTTTTTCACTGCTTTGTGAGAGGTTCTGAGTTAGGGTTTGATTTTTGGGATTATAAATAATCTAAGTAATACCTTAAGTTTTGAGTTAGGATGTCCTAAACGATTATTCGATGCTTGATTATGATTTTTGTGAAGTTTGTATATATGGGGTTATCAAATATGACAGATTTTAGATTCTGCCTTCTTCCTTGAACCGATTGTGCAATGCTTGGATGTTTGAGAGTTTAGAGAAATATTGAGTTTATGATTGTAGTGTTTTGTAAGCTGCAGGTGAATGTTTAAGTGATTGGAAGTGGTTATTGATTGTATTTTCCCAAATTGCTTGTCAAATTTAAAGAGTTGTTATAAAAGGGATTGGGTAGTAAGATAGGATACGAGAGAGAGACGCTAAAGTATTATAATATGGGAATGATATTGATTTGTCATTCTGTATCCTATTATTATAGGATTATATCATGGTGGTGGTATTTGAAGAAAACTTACGAGGGAACGGTAAGGAAGAGCAACGGAGTGCTAAGGGCGACAGGTAATCACACTTACCCTTGCTATAACATTGAGGGTGACGTTAGCTGGGATTTTCAAAATCCCTTATCACCCTCCATATAAATATTATTTTTGAAAAGGTATTTTTATATAAAACAGGCTATCGGGTGCCTTTCAAACACGATTACTTTCATATAAAGAATTTGACTTATTATATGTAGTATCCTGGCTGGTGGTATTGCTGGATATTATGGAATTGTGTGATATATTTGCAGGTGTTGGATATTGAGAGGTTTTGAGTATAGAAAAGGAATTAGTTGTGAGTTTAGATTTTGGAAAGATATTGTGGATAATAGATTGAAAGGTGATGTTGATGTTGATGTTGTTGTTGATTATTGAGGTTGTGATATTGAAATATTGAATGAGGTTGAGGTTGATGGATATGAATGATGTCATTGTGGATGGGATATTGATGGTTAATGTGAGGTTTGCATGACACTGATATAAATGTACCATCGCGCGATGATAACTGTTCGATAGGCCAATCGACAGTTATTTGTACAGATGATCCTTTTCGGTTTGATTGGATCGGGGTTGATAGGTCAACTTATTGAGAAAAGTGACCTACGGTTATGGGCATTGATTAGAGTCCAACCGCCCCTACGGTTATGGGCATTGATTAGAGTCCAACCGTTCCTATTCTGTAGTGGAAAACAGAATTGGGGTTCTCTCTCTGGAGATTGCCAGAGAGGGAAATTTGCTCCCTCATCAGAGAGGGGCACAGTGTCAAATCATATAGAGAAGATTAGATGCTTGAATGCCCCGGTATGGCACAATGCATCTACAGGTGAGTGTGAGAGTTGTGGGGTGGTGTAGTTGTAACGGAGGTAGAGGTGTTGAAGTACATTGATTTGGAAAATGACAGAGAGACTGGTGTAATACATGGGAAGAAGGTTTGATATATATATATATATGTGTATTATTGATTTTATAACTGAGGTACCCGTTAGACGCCCTCGCTACCGCACATCTCACTGTTATAGTGAGTTAAGCGGTGATTACTGGGACAATTTGTCTCATCCCACGATTACTGACATTTTTGCAGGTATTCATGCATAGGTGCAAGCTTCAGGAAAAGGGAATTAGGTAGTAGGAGTTTTATATAATTTATTTGGTATTGTATATTGCCAATTTGTATAGGCCTGCATCTGCTTCCGCATGTAGTTATATTTATGTATTGTTAAATAATAGTTGGTTTTGTTAATTAACCATGTTAGGTAAATCCTTTCTAACATGGTTAGCTTTTAAATATCCATGATAGCATTCATATTGTATCAGGAGATTCTTTTCTATCATGGATATTATGTAATCATTAGGAAATTTCTTTTCTAACTATGATAGAGATGTTGTTAATATGAATATTCCTTTTCCTATCATAGTTAGTAAAGAGGTAATAGAATTAAATGAGATGTGACAGATTAATTAAGGAATTAGTAACACATTGTTACAACTTGGTTATCAGTATTTGGTATACGATAACCTAGGACTGTGCTGCATTGCATGTAGATTGGCAATATACATTCTTAGTATTCCCTTCCTTATGTGCATGAATATCTGGCCTTTTGAGAGGAATATCACTCCTCCCGTGGTGGGGAGAGAGTGATAAGAGCAAATGAATAGGTATTGTGGAGAGATTGAGAAGAATATAAGAAGAATAATGAAATAAGCAAGATATTGATAAGAATTTCATAAGAATGACGAAATAAGGATGCTTCTCTGGGGTTTCGATTATAATTATGAGTCGACCATAATTATAGTCGAGGCATCATGAGATACCTTATTGGGTTAAGGGATTATGGAAACTTGAAAATAACAATTAATAATGAATGATAATGAATATGATGTGGAATAAGAAATTATTGATGCTTCTCTGGGGTTTCGATTATAATTATGAGTCGACCATAATTATAGTCGAGGCATCATGAGATACCTTATTGGGTTAAGGGATTATGGAAACTTGAAAATAACAATTAATAATGAATGATAATGAATATGATGTGGAATAAGAAATTATTGACCTTGTTTTTTTGTTTAGTTTGTTAAATTGTTTTGTTTGATTGTTTTAATCGAAATCCTATTACAATTATTGTTTGTTGGTTATTATTTGTGTTATTTAGATGTCCAAATTATTTATATTACTTGTTTTATTTTGTTGGTAAGTGAAGGATTTGTTGATTAATAGGTTATTTGATCTAATTGAATTTAATCATACTTTTATTACACTAATTGTTATTTGATTATTCTTAATTTGTATTTTGATAATTTATTATTTATTAATGGTTGGAGGACACATCACCATTAGTAGTGAAAGGTTGTTGCCCATTTATGTTAAGTGGCTGGAGGCTTCCTCACTATATTTAGCGACTGGAAGCAGCCCCCTTAATAATATATGTTGGTAGCCCTTACTACTTCTTGAGTGGATGTTTCCCGAAAGGTAAGTTGGTTGTTTAAAATTAATTGTTAATTGAATTTTAATGTAGCTAATTGTGGAAAATTGAAAAGTTATGCAAGTCAATATTATGTAATTCAAAGAATTTGGCTATTAATACTATGTGAATGGGAAATTTATAGTTAGTAATTGATGATAAAAGTGCGAATTGTAGTTATATATGCAAATTTATTTTTGTTTAAGTGTATATTGTGATTTTAAGTAGTTGTGAATTGTCGTGATTTGTAAGCTAAGTGTCATGAGTTGTTGAATGTTTATTGTAGTCTTTGATTTTGTGAATGATTGGCTGTTAGCCTTTTGTTTAGCTTAGTTGGTTAATGAATTGAATTGGGTTGTTGGAATCCTAGGAATGGTATTGTTTACTAGTAATTATATTAGTTGATTTGTGGGTTGTGAGTTTTGGACTAGTTATTTTATTTTATAAATGGATGAATTGAATGTTTGATGGTGTATTGTTGACTCTAATTGGAGATAATAACAATATCTATGGGTGAACCAAAGGTTATACATTTGAAATTATTTGCTTGATTTCTTATAGACCAATGTGTTGTTGAACCTGGATGTTCTATGCTTTGTTAATACATATTGATGATTGAAGCAGTGGATTATTATATGCACGCGAGTTAATTGATGTTATTGTGGCTGAATTCTTAGTCGTTTTAACTTGTAAAGGTTTTTAAAGAAAAATAGGAGAGATGTTGTTCATAAATTCTATATTAAGATTTGCGCTGATATGGGTTATTGGAAATTGATTTTGGGAAACATAATGAGAAATCTATTGAGTTCAAGCATGGGTACACAATTTCAAATATGGCTTTTGTCTTAATGGTAAGCTTTGAGAGTTGAAATCCGATTTTTTTTTTTTTTTATTTTGTTGATTGTCAATTGGCAAGCACACCTTTTTGCGTTGTTGACAAGTTCCTTGGGTCCTGCACTCTTGATGTATTATTAATTTTCATATGCTCTTAAATTTTGATTTAAAGCAATTTCTAATAGTTTATAAATATTATTTAAAATCTATTGAAGTTGGTTTGTGGATAAAGATAAGGGATTGACACCATGTTTAATTGGTAAATTAACTAAATAAGGACTATTGGTATTGTATAGAATATGCTATTGTGCTTTTCTAGTAGTTAGTTATAATAAGGATCGGAAATGTGATTCTGAATGAAGATAGGGAAAGAGGATGTACAAGGATGTAAAATAGTAGTGACTAATTGAGTATTGATTGAGGAATTATGAGAAATCAAAGGAAGTTTCAATTTGAAGTGGCAAGATGGTTTAAGGTTTGTTACCCATCCTAGGTATAATTACGACCTCAGTATGTAGGACAATAAACTTTATTGGAATTCGATTGAAATTTTGTTCCAAATATTAAATGACTTACTCTAGGAACTACTGTGATTGAAAGTGTGACCATCTAAATAGTTAAAGGATGAAGGACTAAAGTCAAGGAAGAGTAATCGTTTGATTAAATATGGGAAAGATAGTTGTATGTGTGTTGCTATTTAGGATGTTGAACTGATGAAGGATCGAAAAATTGGCTTAAAGAGAGGAATTTAAGAATTCATTCTTTGAGTTAAAGTTAGTATGATTACTATATTGTACAGTGCGGGTTATTGACTTAGAGTAATGTAAGGATATTGAGAGATAGTGTGACTTGGTGATGTGTAGCTTTTATGGATGAGAATGAAATGAGTTGAATTAGTGATGAAATTTTAAAGTTGTGATTATGGTTGAGCAAAATAGATAAAGAAACTAGTAGGATGTGATATGCCAGACTTGAAGAGTAGCGAACGTCTTTCACTATTTTATTGAGATTATAGGTAATTAACCACAAATTTGATATTGAAGTTGATATGGATGATGGTATATTAAGTTAGAATCATGTGTTAAAGCTAATAATGGAATTTTATAGAGTTGTTATATAACAATTAGAAGCGAGATCTTGGACTATGATCAAGGAAATCACTAGAGTTTGAAGAGGAGGTTGTTGTCATTTATGAAGTTGGACATTAATACAAGTAATTTAAGATTAAGGTGGTTAGCAAATGAAGGTTAGCTAGGGAAAATAGAACGAAAATTGGAGAGTACTATAGATTAAATGAAGATAAATGGTGAAAAGAATGTGTGGAGTACATGAGATTATGGTTAAATGGTTGTAGTTGACACGAGGAATGCAGAGTTGAATAGTGCATTTTTGGTATGTTAAATGGTATGTGGAGCGAATTTTGAGGACAAAATTCCTAAAAGGTGGGGTAAATTGTAACATCCCAAATTTTTATTAAGGTTAATTGGAAATTATTGAGGTGTTATTTAGGAAATTTGGACTATTAGGGAGAAATTTAAGGAGATTTATTGTTATTGAATCTTAATTTTTGGAATTTAAGGGAATATAGTTAAAATAATCATTTGGAGTTAGAAACTTTCATGAATAAGTATTTGGGATAGTAGATAATATTATGATGGAAAGAAGGGGAAATAGTAATACATACAAATTTTTGGGCTAAAAATATAATTAAGAATAAACATTAGGGTAGTTAAGTGTAATTTTCCCTAAAGTATATATATAAATACCCCTCCTTCCTTCTTCCTCTTCACTCCTCCACCCTAACCGCCGATCTCTCCTCCCCTTGCCTTCGATTTCGTTCCTCTCCCTCTCCTCCGCTCCCTGCGATTCCCGGCGGCCATAGGGCGGCGGCGTCCGACCCCCACCCTCA
This sequence comes from Mimosa pudica, assembly GCA_029929735.1. Lineage (NCBI taxonomy): Eukaryota > Viridiplantae > Streptophyta > Magnoliopsida > Fabales > Fabaceae > Mimosa > Mimosa pudica. The sequence goes on along the minus strand of JAKELP010000017.1, from coordinate 2,004,571 downwards.
CAAACCTCTCTTCTTCTTCCTCTTCTTGCCTCAACCAAACCCGTTGCCTCTCCCCTCTCTCGTGAGCCCCGGCCTTTTCTTCCTCCGCCGTCCATTCCCTTCGTTCCGGCGAACCCGCAGCAAGCTTTCTAGGCGGAGATGACACCAATTCCGGCGGAGAGTCCCGCCGGTGATGAGGACGACCCCGTCTTCAAATTTTGGTGTTTCCCTCACTGCTCCTTTGATTTCCGGCGAACCAGCGGCGGCCGACGACGGCTGGTCCCGTGTTCTTGTTGTTGAACTCCGGTGAGGCTCTTTTCTTCATCCTTTACCTTAGTTTCTTCGTTTTTCACTGCTTTGTGAGAGGTTCTGAGTTAGGGTTTGATTTTTGGGATTATAAATAATCTAAGTAATACCTTAAGTTTTGAGTTAGGATGTCCTAAACGATTATTCGATGCTTGATTATGATTTTTGTGAAGTTTGTATATATGGGGTTATCAAATATGACAGATTTTAGATTCTGCCTTCTTCCTTGAACCGATTGTGCAATGCTTGGATGTTTGAGAGTTTAGAGAAATATTGAGTTTATGATTGTAGTGTTTTGTAAGCTGCAGGTGAATGTTTAAGTGATTGGAAGTGGTTATTGATTGTATTTTCCCAAATTGCTTGTCAAATTTAAAGAGTTGTTATAAAAGGGATTGGGTAGTAAGATAGGATACGAGAGAGAGACGCTAAAGTATTATAATATGGGAATGATATTGATTTGTCATTCTGTATCCTATTATTATAGGATTATATCATGGTGGTGGTATTTGAAGAAAACTTACGAGGGAACGGTAAGGAAGAGCAACGGAGTGCTAAGGGCGACAGGTAATCACACTTACCCTTGCTATAACATTGAGGGTGACGTTAGCTGGGATTTTCAAAATCCCTTATCACCCTCCATATAAATATTATTTTTGAAAAGGTATTTTTATATAAAACAGGCTATCGGGTGCCTTTCAAACACGATTACTTTCATATAAAGAATTTGACTTATTATATGTAGTATCCTGGCTGGTGGTATTGCTGGATATTATGGAATTGTGTGATATATTTGCAGGTGTTGGATATTGAGAGGTTTTGAGTATAGAAAAGGAATTAGTTGTGAGTTTAGATTTTGGAAAGATATTGTGGATAATAGATTGAAAGGTGATGTTGATGTTGATGTTGTTGTTGATTATTGAGGTTGTGATATTGAAATATTGAATGAGGTTGAGGTTGATGGATATGAATGATGTCATTGTGGATGGGATATTGATGGTTAATGTGAGGTTTGCATGACACTGATATAAATGTACCATCGCGCGATGATAACTGTTCGATAGGCCAATCGACAGTTATTTGTACAGATGATCCTTTTCGGTTTGATTGGATCGGGGTTGATAGGTCAACTTATTGAGAAAAGTGACCTACGGTTATGGGCATTGATTAGAGTCCAACCGCCCCTACGGTTATGGGCATTGATTAGAGTCCAACCGTTCCTATTCTGTAGTGGAAAACAGAATTGGGGTTCTCTCTCTGGAGATTGCCAGAGAGGGAAATTTGCTCCCTCATCAGAGAGGGGCACAGTGTCAAATCATATAGAGAAGATTAGATGCTTGAATGCCCCGGTATGGCACAATGCATCTACAGGTGAGTGTGAGAGTTGTGGGGTGGTGTAGTTGTAACGGAGGTAGAGGTGTTGAAGTACATTGATTTGGAAAATGACAGAGAGACTGGTGTAATACATGGGAAGAAGGTTTGATATATATATATATATATGTGTATTATTGATTTTATAACTGAGGTACCCGTTAGACGCCCTCGCTACCGCACATCTCACTGTTATAGTGAGTTAAGCGGTGATTACTGGGACAATTTGTCTCATCCCACGATTACTGACATTTTTGCAGGTATTCATGCATAGGTGCAAGCTTCAGGAAAAGGGAATTAGGTAGTAGGAGTTTTATATAATTTATTTGGTATTGTATATTGCCAATTTGTATAGGCCTGCATCTGCTTCCGCATGTAGTTATATTTATGTATTGTTAAATAATAGTTGGTTTTGTTAATTAACCATGTTAGGTAAATCCTTTCTAACATGGTTAGCTTTTAAATATCCATGATAGCATTCATATTGTATCAGGAGATTCTTTTCTATCATGGATATTATGTAATCATTAGGAAATTTCTTTTCTAACTATGATAGAGATGTTGTTAATATGAATATTCCTTTTCCTATCATAGTTAGTAAAGAGGTAATAGAATTAAATGAGATGTGACAGATTAATTAAGGAATTAGTAACACATTGTTACAGAGGGTATATCGACCGTCGAGTCGTGAGTCCCTATTGAACTGTGATTCTTTGTTCAAGCGAGGGTATATCGACCATTGAGTCGTGAGTCCCTATTGAACCATTATGTTTTGTTCAAGCGAGGGTATATCGACCATGAGTCGTGAGTCCCTATTGAACTATTATACCACAGGGACTAAAAAGAGAAAAACGTTATTGGGGAGAGTGCCCCCGGTTCAAGCGAGGGTATATCAATCTAGAGTTGTGAGTCCCTATTGAACTGTAACATTATTAGTGTACTTGTGATATTTATTCATGTTGGACTTTGTGATGTGATATTATTTATGATTAGTTATTGATTTTACATGTGTAATATTGTCTTGTGTTATCCATTGTATTTATGAATGAGGATATATTTATATACTGCTGAGAGTTGGTATTTGATTGATACTTGCAATTAAGTGATATTAAGTTATATTAAATATTCATGCAACACTGTATGTAGCACACACCACCATACACAACATTGGCACACACCACCTTGCTGGCATGCACATACACGCAAGCAAGTGGTTGTAGTTGCGATTCTGGGACTACTCACTAAAGTGAGATGCTGACAATGTTATTGCCACACTAGGAATTGCATATTTAATTTCATAATTGCATATTTTATAAGTCTTTATTATTCAGAAAATACTGTAGTTGATTATTTCTGCAGAATTTATATATTTAACTCGGCTAGTGAACATATTGAATTCTGTTGGTGGATGTTTGAATTATTTGTTACTTGACTTTATTAGATCGACGTTGTTTAACATTTAGTTTCATCCCTTTCTAACCATGATAGGTAGTTGACATAATTTAGATATTTAAATTTTTCTATCATGGTTAGGTGGTAAATAGCAATTTAGGAAATAAGTAATATTCTTTTCTAACTATGTTAGGTGGTATATTAAGTTATTCCTTTTTCTAACATAGTTAGCACTATAATTACTGTAGTAAATTAAGTTAGTTCTTTTTCTAACTATGTTAGTATTAATAATCAGTAAATTTCTTTTCTAACATAGTTCGTGTGTGTAAAAAATAAAATTGTGATAAAAATGACGTAAAAAGGGTATATAATTGTGGTTGTTACAATTTGGTATCAGAGCAAAGGTTTTACGGTCATCCAAACTAGTCATGGGATGAGGACATAGAAAGATTTTTGTTTGTAAGTCATGACTGCAGCATGAATTACAAACAGGAAGCTTTAATCACCAAATCTTCGTGATACGGTTTGGATTACTTAAATAGGTAGTTAAAAGGAAAGTTATTTTGGTGTCCTTAGTATAGTATATACTGAATTTTCTTTTTGGAGTGTTATTCTTACTTGAGAATTTTTATGTGATATTTTTTGCATTACATATACATTAGACAGATGTTTTTGGGGATTTTTGATTTGTCAATGTTGAATGGTGATGTAGAAAATTTAGCTTAACTTGAATTGTTATCTATTGTTGTAAAGGAAATTTCGACAGGTTTAGACTAGTGAAGGCTATAGTTGGGTTTGTGATTTGTGTATCTAAGAGTTGTTGGTATATCTTGTTTCAGATTCACCTGCATATGAAAAACTTATTGTGAAAAATTGGGATTGGTTGAGAATTGTTGATTTGAGCATTTTTTTTTGGGTATATATGGATAGATAATGAATGAGTTCGATTGTACAATCGATTTCGAGATGAGACCTACAGTTTTAGGGAAATTATATTGATTGAGATTAAAGAGATGAGTATTGATTGTGTGACTTTGATTGGTATGGATAGTAGGGGTTAATGAATGCTTAATTTGATAGTTGTATATATATTTTGTGAACGATATTAAGTAGGGAATGTTGTTTTGTTTGAGGTATAGTTGAAGTTAATTTTAAAATTAGATCTTGTTTCTGAAAGAGGAATTGAAGCATGTACTTTTTAGAATTTGGATTAATTGGAATTAAAAGGTAGGAAATGATGATCTTAATCATTAACGAAATGGAAAATGTGTATAGTTTGAAGGAACTTGTGTTAATAGGAAAGGAGCAATATTCTTAGTTGAGGGAGAAATTGTGAATTCATTTAGCATTGTTTAATCATGAGTAGGAATATAGTTGGTTTGATGATTTCTGAGATTAAGGATTGCATTTAAAGAGTTTGTCGTATTGGGATATTTAGAATGTTAGTTTCTATGAGAAAATTTGATGGAACCATATGATTTTACTATGATGGTATGTGTTTATTTATGACTACTTTAGGTAGGAGGAATTTGGTTAAACTTTGGATATAGAAAGGTAAAGTCGGTTCTAGATTTTGATATTTTGGATATTTCTATGGTTAATGATGACCTTGGTAGTTTTAATGGTAAGTGTGAGCGACTTAAGTGAATGCAAATTGTTGGATTTAATTTAGAAGATATTATTGACTAATTGAAGGTGGAGTGTTATGTTGACATGGACATAATATTTGAAGGAGTTTTAAGGTTTTCTTAGTTTGTTAGGCTTGTTGATTTTAATACTAATGAATAGTTCATACAGCCGAAATTGTTGGAATTAACATAAGCGAAGTAACGAGGACGAAATAGTGATTATTTAGCTTGTATGGACTAAGTTTGATTTATTGGAGATGAGTTTTTGATTTTCATGATTAGAGTATACTGCAACGTTAATGACTTGGTGATTGGCTGGTAAATGTTGATTAAAAGTGAAAAGAGGAGATATAATGATTATAGATTGATGATTAATCAGAGAAATTTTGCTTCAAGATGAAATGGGGAGACTTAGGTTTTGTATTAAAGTTAACTGAAGGGGATTATTTGAGATTGAACTATGGTTTGATGATTTGGACATAATAGATTGATTATGAAGTAATTATTAAGTGGGATAATTTATTGAAATTTGAGGTTTTGATGGTTTAAGGAGCGCATACGCTAGAATTATCAGTAAATTAAGAATTTTTGGACAGGAATGACCTTTTGGGCTTGTTGATGGAATTAAAGTAGATACATATGATATTGGTAAACAATCTGTGAATAAAGTTGTTTGAATAGATTTATTGTGAATTCATGAGTTTTGGAGATAGATGAGATTTTCCTTTGATTTTAAAGAATATTGAAGATTGAGTTTGATCGTATTGATTAAAGGTAGTATTATTGATATTGTGATCTATTAAGAGAATAAGGGAAAGAGTGAGTTATTGCTAGACTTTTGTTGAGGAGTTTAAGAATTAGTGATGAATTTTGAAGTTGTGATCATGAGACTAAATAGATTAAGAAGCTATTTCTGCTGAATAATTTATGTTGGAGTTTGAGCGACATATTTAATTGATTGGAATAAAAGACAATTGATAATGATTTTGATGATGATGTTGGTTTGGAATATGACTGGGGGAAACAGTTGGAGTTGAAAGATGAAATTAGCAAATTTGATGCAATATTGAATAGTACTTTTGAGGAGACATGCTTATTGTGAAAGGTGTAAAGAATGATGAGGATAATTAGGATGTTAGTTTCTGAAATAAATTGAGGGAAAATCAATTGTTTGATTAAATGAGGAGTCATTCAATAGTTACTACATTGATATTCCATAGGTTTTTAGATTTGCTTTCATGTCCTAGGAAATTGGTTTAAAGGTGTGATGATATGTCTTTATTAGGATGAGAAATGCTTGTAGGCGATCAAAACATGCTTTTCCCTGTTGAGATAGGCAAGAAGTTACAAATTAATGAGTAGCAAGATCTGTTGTATTGAGGATTCAAATGAAATACAAGATTTTGGTTATTGTTAATGGTAAGAGAATGTTTTGACTAGAACTTGAGCTTTTATTGACTAATTCAGGTTCTTAGGAATGAATTACATAATGTATTATTTCTTAGAGTTGTGAGATATAGCGAATTTTGGGGACAAAATTCCTATAAGGTGGGTAGAGTTGTAACATCCTGGATTTTTTTTTAAAAAAAAAATTGTAAAACAAATTAATAAATACTTAAAAGTTAATCTTACAAATTAATTTAGAAAGTTTAATTTACTTTTTGTGAATTTGTTAAAATATTATTTTATTTATAACTTACCGAAAATAATTGATTATTTTATTTTAATTTGGAAATATTTATGAAATTTTTATCAAGAAAATATTGTTTTAGAAATTTTATTTGGAAGTTGTTTTTATTTAAAATAATAAAAGTTATTCATTCAAAAATGGAAACAAATACAAATATTTTAATATAATGCTTATTAGAAAAAGATGATATGAGATTTTCTGGAGCATTAGAATGTTAATTTGAGAGTATAGGAGTTTCATGACTAAATTTATTTTATGATATAGGTAAGAAACTATATAACCAAACATGAGGGATACCTTTGTAATTTTATCATTGACTCTAAAACCTAGTATTCTCCATAGTATATAAGTTATTTCTCTCCTATCCCTTGCGTTGAAAATTAGCCGCCACCCACACACCAAACATAAATCAAACATCATTCTTCTTCATAGCCTCCTCCTTTCTTCACGTTCTGCTTCTTCCTTCCTCACTCCTGTCATCTCCAACATCACTAGTCCATCTCTAATTCATCTTCTCATCTTCCTCAAACCTTACCAAAGTCGTATCCTCATTTTGCCTCACTACTATTTCTTCGTTCCTCACTTTCCTCGGATTTGCTCTGCCCCAAACAAAGTTGTCAGCGGTGGTTCTCGTCAACAGGGGGGGCACAGAAGCTGCATACGAGGTCGAACTCTATCTCAGGTGAGTTTCTCTGCCGATTTCTACCCCTTTTCTGCGATTTCTAGGCGAGTTCTTGAGAGAGGCCGAGTGAGTTTTGAGCAAATCAATTCGGGTTTCTTAGGTTGTGGGTCTTTATTTTGGCAAGTTAAGGGGTATTTTTGGTTTAGAAATTTAATCGATAATAAGTGGGAAATTGACTAGGCATGTGTAGTTTCTTTAACTTGTTTGCTTTTCTTGTTTGTAGTTTTTACTGAAACTAACGAGTGCTCCTTGATCTCTGAATTTTTCTATTTTTCATTTTTTAGTTCAATATAGTGATTGTTGCCAGACATTGATTGAATTGCATTTAGTTTCTGTTATGGTTTTTTTTTTTTACAATATCCTCTTTAATTCTGGTTTAAAAGGATGGAAAGAAAAGAGAATTGAAATTCTGATTTATTGGTGTTGACAATCTTGGTTAAAAGTTCTAGATAAAAGGTTATGGTAATTTTCCAAGCTAGCATGTTTGTATTTCGTTGGAGGGAAAGTACTTTCACAAAAAAAGGGATGCTAAGTGTGATGAGGTTTGAGTTTGTGTTCTAATTGCTCCTTTTGTTGCTGACTTTTTGGTTGAGCTTTTAAAAAAAATGAAAATGAATTAATATATTTATAGGTGTTGTTGTTTATATATGTTCAAAGGTCCCTGTGAAGTTCATCATTAATTTAAGATGCTAAGACATATATTTACATGTTTAAACTATTGATTTAGAAGCAAGAGATGATTTCACAAATTTTGGGTATGTTTTAAGGATTTGCAAATATTTCTAAAATAATCAAGAATGTTACCTAATGGTGATTCTAATGGTGATTTTAAGTGACAAATGAAAGGAAACTGAATTCATTGCATGAGGATTTTTGGGATGATTGGACTGATGCTTTGATGAGCTTGAATAGTGAGATTGATATTAAAATTTGTTGATCTTCTTTGGCTCTTTGGTTCTTACGTCCAGAATTAAATGAATTCAAGATTTAAAGGATTTAAAAAAAAAAGTATTGAATGTAAAGGAAGGATATTGGATCTTCTCCGCCTTGGTTGATTACAACCGAGTGAAAGAGAGAGAATAGTTGAAACTTTGTACATGATGTGAGTGATTACTTTGCTGCATTCCCTGTTTTGTTTGATTATGGATTCCATACAAAATGATACTGGTTGTGTTGTTAGATTTCTGGAATTTCACTTGGCTTACTTCATAGTAAGAAAAAGAAGTACCAATTCTAATTTATATGGATTATATTGGTTGAATTTGCAAATTATTTGTCATCGGTTGGCTCTAGTTAAGTTGGAAAATAACTTCTTAGAGAAGTGAATGTAACTAAGGGGATTGGGTAGTACTTTTAGGAACGAGAGCGACGTTAATTATTATGAGTTATTTTTAAGTAATTGTATGTATTGTATTATTGCTTGTAGAAATTGGTTGTTGACACTTGAGCACGTGGGAGCTTACGTTTATTTTTGGTTTAAATGCAAGGAGGTAACTACTTAAACTTGTTTGCGTGTGTGTGTATGTTGGTAAGCATATAGGTTAGTTATGAATTTATGATGTTTATTATATGCGTTATGAGAATTGATGTCTTGTTTGGTGCACACCGATAATATGATTATAAATATGCCATTCCGGAATGAGGTTCCCTGTAAAACCCCCAGGGACTAAAAGAAATAAGAATAAATTGTTATATGTTCAGTAGAGTTGTTAGTCCCTTTGAACCAGTTCAAGCGAGGGTATATCGACCATCGAGTCGTGAGTCCCTATTGAACTGAGATATTACGGTGTGTTGTGTTTGATTTTATTTTTGTTATTGATGATTTAATTATTTTCGTTATTGATGTATTGAGTTTTGATATATTTATAAATAAATATTTGTGCTGCTATAAATTGTGATACCTGATATCTGATAGTTATTTGAAATTAGCATATACATAACATGTTCATGCAACACAGTATGTAGCACACACCACTATACACAATATTAGCACACACCACCTTACGACATGCACATGCACGTAGTGCAAAAATGTGCGTAAGCGAGTGGTAGTAGTTGCGATTTCTGGGTCTACCCCAATCGTTGATATTATAGGTACTAGATCGGGGCAGGAGTGATGGGAAGGATCTGGAGACTTAGGACTTAGCGTTATGTTTGCATACTATTTTTCATATTTCATTTATTAATTTGTAAACCCTGTGATTCATTTTCTTTGGATTACTGTATAAAAGTTTAGGTTGGATAACTGTAATTAAACATGTTCATGTGCTTATTTGTAAATGATGATTTTGAAAGAATTTAATCAGGTATTACTAGATTTATTTAAATATCCATGTTAGTCAATTCTTATCTAACATGGATATATCGGATTTGATAATTTTAAATAAACTATTTTCAATTGTTAATTTTATATTTGATTATAAAATGATTTATTTATTTCCAAATTACATGAAATCTTTTTCTAACCATGATAGTTTATTTGTTACTAAAATTATTTTTCTATCATGGTTAGTGCATTGACTTATATTTTATGGAAAATAAGAAAAATTGTTTTTCTAACTATGTTAGTCGTTATTATAACATAAATTCTTTTTCTAACATAGTTAGTATTACGTTATTGTAAATAAAATGAAAAAGTATTATGTTATTGTAGTTAATGAAGTTAAATTCTTTTTCTAACTATGTTAGCTGCTTTTATCTTAAATTCTTTTTCTAACATAGTTAGAATTCAATTTAAATTAAGGGAAAAAAAATTAGCATAAAAATGGCTATATAAGTGTGGTTATTACAATTTACCAAAAGAATTCAATATGTTCTTTTTCTAACTAAATTAGAAAAGAATATTACTCTGATACCAAATTGTAACAACCACAATATTATAACATTTATACGCCGTTTTTATTGGAATTTTTATATATATATATATATATATATATATATATATATATATATATATATATATATATATATATATATATATACTAACTATGTTAGAAAAGAAATTTACTGATTATTAATACTAACATAGTTAGAAAAAGAACTAACTTAATTCACTAGAATCATAGTGCTAACTATGTTAGAAAAAGGAATAATTTAATTAAGCAGCTAACATAGTTAGAACAGAATATTACTTATTTCCTAAATTGTTATTTATCGCCTAACCATGATAGAAAAATATAAATATCTAAATTATGTCAACTACCTATCATGGTTAGAAAGGGATGAAACTAAATTTTAGACAACGTCAATCTAATAAAGTCAAGTTAACAAATAACTCAAACATCTACCAAAAGAATTCAATATGTTCGCATCACTGAGTTAAGTATATATAAGTTTTGTAGAGATAATCAACTACAATATTTTCTAAATAATAAAGACTTATAAAGTATGCAATTATAAAAATTAAATATGCAAATCCTAGTGTGGCAATAAAACGTGTCAGCATCTCACTTTAGTGAGTGGTCCCCAAATCCTTCCCTTGATTTCCTACTTCGCTTCCTGCTCCTGTAAAATAATAAAACGTGGGGTAGACCCAGAATCGCAACTACTACCACTTGCTTACGTGCATGTGCATGCTAGCAAGGTGGTGTGTGCCAATGTCGTGTATAGTGGTGTGTGCTACATACAGTGTTGCATGAACATTTAATATATAACTTAATTGCAAGTATCAATCAAATATCATCTCTCAGCAGTACATAAATATATTCTCATTCATAAAACACAATGGATAACACAAAACAATATTACACAAGTAAAATCAATAACTAGTCATAAATGATATCACACCACAAAGTCCAACATGAATAATTATCACAAGTACACTAATAATGTTACAGTTCAATAGGGACTCACAACTCTAGGTTGATTTACCCTCGCTTGAACCGGGGCGCTCTCCCCAATAACGTTTTTCTCGTTTTAGTCCCTGTGGTATAATAGTTCAATAGGGACTCACGACTCAAAGGCCGATATACCCTCGCTTGAACAAAACATAATGGTTCAATAGGGACTCACGACTCGGTGGCCGATATACCCTCGCTTGAACAAAGAATCGCAGTTCAATAGGGACTCACGACTCGACGGTCGATGTACCCTCGCTTGAACAAAACATATCGGTTCAATAGGGACTCACGGCTCGATGGCCGATGTACCCTCGCTTGACCGAGCGCCGTTCACAATAATATTTTTATTCATTTTAGGCCTTATGGACCAACAGGGTACCTCATCCCGGGATGACTTAATTTTATTAATATATTACTCGGTGTATAAAATAATTCAGAATTCAAACAAAATATTCAATACCCATCACATCAACAGTAATAACATGTTTATAGTCTAGCCTATATGCTCACTAACACACACATACACGCAAACAAGTAGAAGTAGTTACCTGGTAACTTGAATTTATTTCAACAGCACCAATCAAGCATGATACTTCGCCTACTTAACTGCTACCTAAAATATTTATAGTATGATCACTAAACAATAAAGTAAAACATAAATGTACGCTGACTCATAACTACCTATTTTCACTCCTTTAATTTCATAATTTAAAAGTTTCTTTTTACTGCTCTTTGTTATTATTATTTCACTATCATTATTATTATTTTATTATAACTATTATTATTTCACACAATATCACAATTCTTCCATCTTTGCAGACAAGGTTATTCCACTTATACATCATACATGCGTGTGTATATGATTGCTCACACCTATCTTTTCTACAATTGAATTTTCTTTGAGGATACTTTGCATGGACGCTTAAATTTATTTTATATTGATTAAGTCATATATAGACCATACTGTTTTACACCAAGAAATCAGAATTCCAGCCCTACGACAAGCTTTAGAAGACCACCTATATCATTACAAGTGCCCCACATTCAAGCACCATTTGAAACACTAAAGTTTAGACTAACTCAAACCAAATAAAAGAGTCAATATTGATTTTAGAGAGACCTAAACTCAACACCCAATCTAATTTCAGCCGAACATGAGTTAAGCAAAAAGAGAGAAGGCTGGAAAGTACGCTCACCGGAGAAGAAGATGATGCCGACGGTGGCAATTACAAGAGACGGCTCAGCGGCGCGGAATACGGTGGTGTCAACTCCCTCATGACTAGACCTTAATACCCACCACGGATATCAAAGGCGACGGGAAGACGACTACGTATCTTCCACGTTGAGCAGCGGCCGAACCCGATAGGGAACCAGCTCCCTCTCACGACCAACTTTCCTTCACCGGCGTCGGCAACCTTGACTGGAGCGGCAGATGGTGGTTGGGGTGAAGACGAAAACAGAGGAGGTATAGTGATATATAAGAGGATGTATTGGTGATGGTGGGATATTAATGGAAAATGTTTATGGAGGAAGGGAATGAAGTAAGGAAGAAGAAGTTTGATGATGAAGAAAAAGATGTTGGTGTGTATGCGGCTGGAACTAGAAAGAGAGGAGGAGAGAAATAGAAGTATTTAAGGAAAGGAAAATTAGGGTTTATAGCCCAACATAAACTACAAAATAGGCCCATGAATTCTATGAAAGAGGAAATAGGTTTTTAATAGGATGGGAATACTAATGGGTTTGTTTGCTAAAAGAATCATTATATATTATTAAAGAGAGAGGAATATATTTTATTGATATTTTTATTGGAAACTTAAATTAACAACATTGAAATCATCTTGAATTATATCATTATAAATTACCTAAAATCAACAATATGAATATATCATCGATGCTAAATTACCTAACATTTTAACTTATTAATATTTTATTTCTTATTTTCCATCATTAAACATAAATTACTTTAAATTTTCTAACTCATTAAATTTACCATTATCATATTTTATTTTAATCCAAATTCTAGGATGCTACAATCTTCTAGATGAAAGTTCCTAAAATAATGAATTTAATGTTCATAAATATTCTCAATTTAATATCAAACTAATTACTCTCAGTAATTTATAATGAAAATCAAATCTAAACAAATTTCCTAAAAATATATTAAAATTTCTAAATTCATTTGCAAAAATTATTTTTCAGATATTTATTTATTTATATAAAAAAATTCAGGATGTTACAAGGTAGGTAAGGTAGTATCTGGGGATGAGGCAGTGTCGGGGAACCAGGTAGGATTCACAAAAAGATTTTCATAGGGATGAGTGGAGGAATATTCAGTGTAGGAGGTGGTGGAGTGAGGTGTAAATGGTAGGTGGTCATCAGAGAGTGGCTGAAGGCCGGGGTAATCTCTTATATACATTTGGCTGAGGGGGTGAATGGCAGTGTGAAATCCAAGGTGCTCGGCCAGTGGGTTGGATCTGGGTCTAGAGTTGGGGTTGATAGGATTAGGATGGGGGGAAGGCTCGTTGGAGAGGCGGAGTGGAGAGCGAGTAGGAGCGCTAGGTCGTGTGAGAATGGGTGAAGGAGGTGTAGATGGAGAGTTTAGTGGGGATTGACGTGGAGAATGTTGGGGTGAGTCTTGGGTTTGCTGGTCATGGGTAGGTGAAGGTTGAGATTGGTGGTCATTGTTTGGTGATGGTGGGGGTTGCTGGTCATTTTGTGGTGGTGGCTGTGGTTGTTGAGTGTTAGGTGGAGGAGGAGGGGGAAGTTGAGGATGACCAGAAGGAGGAGGAGGTGGGTTTTGGGGAGGAGGAGGAGGTGGTAGGTTACCTTGTTGTGGTTGGGGAATCTGGAGGTGGGAAAGGAGAATGTCGAGTTTGGCATCCACCCTGGCTAGCTGAGTTTCAATCTGGCCAACTCTGTCCTCAAGCCGCTGGATTCGCTCTCCCTGCTGCTGGAAGCCAGTGTCACACTCAGCACGGAGAGGACACACCAAGGAGTCAGGCAGCCTAAAGAGAAGCTCCTCCTTTACTTCCTCGGCAAAGGCTCTGACAGTAGCTGGCACTCTTGCAGCACGGCTTGGCCCAGCATGGGAGTCCACTTCCTGATCCCCTGCACCAGATGTAGAGGGGACTGAAGTCTGAGATGCACTCCCTGCCTGTGATCCTGAGCAAGTGGGCTTAGCAGGCTTGTAATACTTAATGCCCATCTTTCCGATGTTGGATGCTCCCACAGGTCTACACTTGACATTTTCTTCCTCCACAGCAGATGTGGCCTTGATCAGATGCTTCTCAAGGAGGAAGGCAATGATAGTGGGATAGGGAAGATAGCCAGACTTGTCATTAGTTATCCAGCGCTGAAGCTCAAGACAGATCAACTGGCCGGGGTTGATTGGCTGGTGGGAGAGAATTCTGGGGAACCACGGGTTGTCTATATTGGCGAACTCATTGAAGTTACCCCCTTTGTGAGTCATCATCCGGGAGTAAACATAGTACAACAACCTGTAGGAATCGGACATTTTAGACACCTTTTTCCCATCGGTGCCATACAGCTTCACGAGTGCCTCTTTACTGTACTTGAGCGCCTCAGGATACAGCCACTCATTCATGCTCTCGTCTGTGATCCCCATCATCTCATTCAATGTCCTCCAAGTGAACCTGAAGGTTCTCCCCCTTACAGTGGCAGTGAAGGAGAGTTTGTGGACTTGCTCTTTCCCATCAACCTTCTTGTACTTAACCTTGCAAGTGAGGGATTGACAGAAGACTCGCAGGACGTTGACGTTGTAGTCCTGGTTGATCCCCAGCCAGGGCATGTATTTCTCGAGGTAAGGACGCAGGTGAGGAAACCCTAGATCATCAATCTTATCCAGATTGATAAACAACCCATGGTTGAAGTAGGGAATGGACGTCTCAAATTTGGCGGCAACAGTTTCTAAGACCCCATCTCTATACACTGTAGGGTCATCTTCTTCAACCCTTTGCCTCTTGGAAGAAGGCTCCTCAGCGAACTGAACCTTCTTCTTCTTTCCTTTCCTCTGGGCTTCCCTCGCTTTCTCATGCTCAGAAGTCACTGACTGTTCTGCCGCTTGACCAGAAGTTCCAGGCTGATCCTGGATATGTTCATCTTGTCCCTGGGTTTGCCCAGAAACTTCATGGTGTTCATCACGGTGTGCATCATTTTTCCCAGATTTCCCAGAATGTTCATGTAACATCCTAAAGATTTAATATAGGATCAATGAATGTTTTGGGAAATAATAAATGGAGAAATTGAGAATTTTGGAATTTTTAGGAATTTTTGGGATATTTTTGAAAACTTTGAGTAATTAATGTGCATATAATTAATTAAGAAATGAAGAGTTTGAAATATGAGGGAGTGGTAAAGTTAAAAATATTTTGAAGTTTAAGAAGATTGAAGGCTGGTTTAAGTGGTTTTAAATCAAAATGAGTACACTATGGCAAGTTTGGGTTACAAATTATCATATACCACCCTTATTACACCAAACCAAACAGAGCCTTCTCCCCCTTATAACACCAAAACCGACTTCCACCTCTCCTCACTCTCAAAACCCTTCGTCCTCTTCCTCCCTCCCTCTCTCAAGCTTCGCTCTTTTCCCTTCCGGCGACGGCGAGCTTCCGGCCGCCACACAACAGCCTCCACCGCCGGAAGCTAACCCTTGGATTCCCCTATTTCTTCTTCACCATCGTCTTCTTCTTCTTCTTCGTTTCACCCTCCCTTTGCTCGATCGACGGCGGTGACGGCGGCGGTCTATGGCGCGGCGGCGCTAGCCCTCACCATAAGCATCAACAAAACCATTCTTCCTTCCTTACTTTCTCTTCCTCGCGTTTTTCACTCCTCATCTTCGTTCGGTTTCTTCGATCGCCACCGTTGTCCTCCATATTTTCCGGCGAGCTCGACGACGTACGGCGGTTGGGTAAGAGTAAGCTTTGACCTTTACTTGTTTTTCACGAGCTGTGCTTCTTTCTCATGTCGATTTCTCACTTTTCCTTTTTCCTTTTGACTTTTCTGTTCGGCCAGCCACCTCAACGGCTGATCTCCGGCGAGTTTTAGTCGACGGTAAGCTTGACCGGAGCTTGCAACTCGTGAATTGAAGTCATGTGAGCTTTCTCTTTCATGTTTCATCCTTCTTGTTGCATTTCTTTGGACGAGGCTGAGGGTTAAATTCGAATGGTTTTAGGATTTTGGTTTAGGAATTAACTAGAACAGTGTTTGAGTCTTGCTTGTTGCAACCTTCACTTTCCTAAGGCATGATGTCCATTTGGTTTGCTGCTTTTGGTGTTTAATAGTTTGTGGGTTATAGCTTTGAATGAAAGGCTATAATTCTTCAAGTTTATATGTTTATTTTGCATTTCGAATGTGAAATTGGTAGTTACTGTTTGGCTTTTATGCAATGACATTGATGATTTTGGAAACTTGAGTAACTCTCTATATAATAACTAAACATTTGAATATGGGAAAAACTCATGGTTCTTCACTTTTGACTATTTTGGATGTTTGTATTGAATTGTAAGCTACTAGGTATAGATGCAGAAGAAGGAGAAAGGAGTTCCAATAAAACTATGTGGAAGTGTCACAAAATTGAGAAATGGAAATGTATGATTGATTTTGTTGAAGTTTTGGACTGTTTAATTTGTATGCGGAATTGAACTTTGATTTGAGTTTGTAGCATTTAATGAAAGCCCAAACTTTGGGCAGCTTGTGGTTCTCTGTTTAGTTATTTGTTAGGCTGACTGATATTTCACCACTGTTTTGGTGTTTGTTTAGATTTGTTTAAAGGGCATAAGTAATTGATTTCATGTTCAGTTGGTCATGAGTACAATGGAGCAAATTTATGTGCTACACGAGTGATTAAATTGTGTACTTGATGAGATGTGATATGTCCAAAGTTCTCTACTTCTTATAGGGTAATGGCTGAATTTGTTCTTTCTAGATTTTCTATTTCTTTTGTGAGGAAATTGTTGTTGTTGTACATAGAGAAATGAAGGAAATTAAGCATGAGTAAAATGATGACAGTGTTAGAAATATAAATGTAAATTTAAGCATTCTATTAAAATGGCTGCTAGTATTAGAATGAAAATGGTAGGCCTTATATGTAAGTATTGTTATGATTCTATTTTGTGTGGTAAGTGAGAACCAAAATGAATCTTCAGTGCTTGGGAATATAATATGTAATATGGGGAAAAAGGGTGATACTATCTTTTTGGATTAATAAACTATCACACATTAAGTTTTTAGGTGATTTGGAGTGGTTGAATTTCATTTGGGTTATCTTTCGATTATCCTTAATGTTGATGTGTGTGGTGAGGCTTATCTTGTGAGTTAAGCTCATCAATTGAAAATGTATAAATGATTTTTGTTGATGGATGTTCTTTTTCGTAAGGATTGTTGTTTTACTAATGTGTAAATCTGGACTTCCCTTTTTCTTTATTGTATGATTTGGTTCGTTGTTAAGCCATTGAAATGACAATATAAAATGTGAACTATGTTGGTGTTAAATATTGAGAACCAAAAGAAACAAGTGAAAATGAATGATTTTAATAGTCAAGGAAGAATTAGCTTAAATGAAAGTGGTTGGGTAGTAATGCGGATATGAGAGAGACGTTGAAATACTATAAATTGGAAATGATATTAATTTATCATTTTGCTCTATATTATTATAGGAGTGGATGCATATAGGCTTCTGTGGCATCAAGAAAGATTGAGAAATAGCGTAAATTGCTAAAGGGCGACAGGTAATCACACTTACCCTTGCTATAACAATGAGGGTGACGTTAGTTGGGGATTTCCAAAATCCTTTCTCACCCTCTATATATATAGTATCTTTTACAACCTTACTTTGATATAAAATAGGCTATCGGGTGATTTACCCTTTTCGTCGCCTAAAAAGATTAATCAAAACAATTCAATACTCTATTCCACTATTTAGATAGCGGTGAGTACAGGTCTTTCCACGGTTCAGGTTATCTTGCTAATTGAAAGTATATAAGTCACGCAAATTAACAAACAGTTTTAGTATGTGTTTATATCTACAACTAAAATATAAAATGTACCGAAAGTATGAGTGTAAAGAATCAATAGGTGGAATCTCCTCCTTCAAGCCTCGATTTGTGCATCTCAATTGTTAGGCCTCATGTGACAATTTCCTCTTAATTAACTAGCTTAAATCGGCCAAGACCTCTTAAAACTAAGAAGTGTTAGCTAGTTTAAACTGATTAATCAAGATAGTCTAGCCTTGAACTTAATGCATATCCTTACGTGAGATAGAAATCAAAACTAACTTCTATTTAACATTCACTTCAAGAATCAAACTAAATGTACTCACATATGCTTAATCTCATGAAGCTACACAATGTATGCACCTAACACACATGAAAGTTCAAGATCCAGAAATTAGGTTTACAAACTTGAAAGAATAAATGAACTCTACACAGAAATCTCTATGCAAAATCCTAGATCTAACATACCTAAAAATCTCCAGACATGAAAGATCTAAGTGATTACAAGCTTGAAAACCTAGAAAAGGAAAATTCTCACATAAGGCCAATTACATTGAAGCTCGAACACAAATCTGGACTTGAAGGAAGGAGAAGAACGCTTAGCCG
The DNA here is from genome assembly GCA_029929735.1 of Mimosa pudica. Lineage (NCBI taxonomy): Eukaryota > Viridiplantae > Streptophyta > Magnoliopsida > Fabales > Fabaceae > Mimosa > Mimosa pudica. The sequence continues at coordinate 1,986,071 of JAKELP010000017.1, read as the reverse complement.
CGCATGGAGATGGAAAGAATGAAGGATTTGCGAAGTGAAATGGCCATGGCGGAGGTTGCGAGGTGAAATGGATGAAGAAGATGAAGATGGAGTTGAGAGAGTTTGTTAGAGGAGAGAGAAAATGAAAGTGAAGTGAGAGAAGAGATTCTTGAAAGTTAGTTATGTTTGGGGTTTTATAGTGGTGAGTAACTTTGGGATTATCGCCCAAAGGGTATTTTTGGTATTTGGTAAAGGTTAGGATGAATGTGGACTAGATCTCATCTCCATACATTTCTAAAGGTTCCTCCTTTTTCCTCAAAGTGATTGTGCTTCCCTCTTTGCCCTTAATGAGCCCTCCAGATTTGAATTTGACCTCGGCGCCAATTTTGCCTCATTTGGAAAGATGCTCCCCAAGTACCTTCAAACTGCAGGGTTGACTTTGCCTTAAATTAACTCTGCACCAAAGACTTCTGAAAAGTAGTTGACATTTCTGATCATTGTGCAGTCTGGCTCATGTACTCGCTGGCTGATGGACTTCAGCTTCCGGATGCAAGACTTCATACCGCAAGCGCGAGCACATTCACTTCCGGATGAGAATCCACTGGATGAGAATCCACTTCCGGATGTAACTCTTTGTCCGCCAGCGCCAGCACGTTTACTTCCGGATGTAAATCCACTTCCGGATGGAAGTCCGCTTCTTCAAATAGTTCAGCTTCCGGATGTAAACTTGCATCCTGATATGAGTACTCTTCGAGATATGAATATGCTTCCGGATGTGAACCTGCATCCGGATGTGACTTTGAGTACTTGTCATCTAGCCTTCCTTCTTGCCAAGTTATCTCCACTGAAGCTCCACCAAGGGTGTGTGGGGCCCACTTGGGACCCCCTACATGAAAAACACATCTCATAGTCAAAATGACCAAAATACCCTTAGTTTCATAAAATGCAAGTAATAAGGCTATTATTCTTCAAATATTTATACATAAGCATGTGCATGAAAATGTAGCAATAATGATCAAATATAACAAATAAGCCACACTAATTAAGCTCAAATGCACATGCTTAAAGGTATGAAATTTGGTCTAATCAAATCCCCCACACTTAATCTTTGCACTCCGGGCAAAGCCATGTAAAAAGATTAACTCAATCATTAAACATAATGAAGGCAATTGGAATTATCATAGTGTACAAGTTGATCTTCTTGAACCTTTCCCTAAAGCTTTGCATGAGCCAAATCTAAGAATACAAAGTGAATGCAAGTTTAACAAGCAACTAAACCTAAGGAGGAGTGCTAATTGAGATTTTTCCTCACCGGATAAAGTGTTTAACTCATTCACTCAAGTTAGGAAAATTGCCTAACTAGGGACTTGTGATCACTCTTTAGCTCAATGCACTTGACCATCACCATAGGCTTGTAATAGCTCTAAGTTCTCCACCCATTATTATGCCTAGCACAACCAAATCTAGGGGACTTTGGGGTTAGATGGAAGGCTAATAATGAATGGTGAATGATGGATAGTAGTCAATGACCAATGATATGAACAAGTAATCACCACATATGCATGCAATACAATGAAATCAATCCTCACAAAGCATGCTACATCTCTCTTTTCTTTTTCAATCTTATGCCTTTGGCATACTTAAACACTTTGTGCTTTCTTCCTTTTTCTCTTTTGATAGGCCTTTGGCCTTATTATTTTTTCTTTTCTTTTCTTTGGCCTTTGGCTATTTTCTCTTTTCTTTTCTTTCAATGTGGCTCTTCGGCCATCTTTTGTTTCTCACAATGTAGCATATTTTTCACAAGATACAACAATACAATACTAATATGAATGCAGACATATGTTATAATCACTTATTCATACTTTGGTCAAGGTGGTAGAAAAGAAAAGTGAATGGCCCAAAGGGGTTAATCAAAAGATAATATTTTTTGGTCGGCTTAGTGTTTGGGTCATGAGGGTTTAGAAAGAAGCCCCTTTCATTTTCAATTATGCCATGCATTGTGATCTTGAACAAGAGCTAGGACAAGTTCTAGGAGGTCAAGTAGCTATTGGCCCACTCAATTCGGTTGGAGGCTTCTCACATTTATGGCTTACTCTAATTAGTCATTTCCTCCCTAAGAAAAGTTAAATGAGAAACTTACACCCTCTTTATACCTTAAAAGTGCCCCATGCAATGCCCTAAGTAATCATTCCAAAAATTCTATTTACACACTAGAGGACAATTCCATTTGCTTTCAAGAGCATAATCAAGTCAAATTTTGAAGAAAAATCATGCCAAATGAGTCCAAAAATCAAGTGTTGAAAGCTTTGAATTAGACCACTTTTAAGCACATAATACACCTCCCCCACACTTAAAGCATGCATTGTCCTCAATGGACCAATCAAATCAAGTAGGAAGATGTATTTTAAAGGCAAAGCAGCAACATTAAAGGCAGGGCAGTTCAAACAAACAAATGACCAATGCATGTATTATTTACAAACAAACACAGACTAAGCACAACCTAAAATATTATGTATAAAATGATAATAATTTTTTTTCTCTTTTTTTTTCTTCTCACTGGCGCTCAGGAAGCCTAACTAGATGTCATCTCAAGCTGCTATGCTTCCGGAAGCAAAAGTGCTACCGGAAGCAAAACTGCTATAGGAAGTCACTCAAGGTTCAGATTCTAATCTCACCCCTAGCGGAAGCAAAATGAACACAATCTGATCGTGAGTAGCAAAGTCTAAGTGAGAGCTTCCGGAAGCAAAAACACTTCCGGATGCAAATCCTATATTTCCCCAGTGACACTTCCTTAAGCAAATAGGCATCCCCAAGCACTAGTGAAATATTTTTCATATTATTTAAACAATTTAACAAACCTAAACAAAATCCTAAACACACAAACATAATCCTAATTTTTTTTCTAATACTAACACCTTCCCCCACACTTCAGATATTAACTAAACAAAGCAAGTGAGGAAAGGATAGAAACGACCTTTAGGGCGGCTTGAAGTTCTCCTTATACAATTTTAGCAAATGGCCATTGACTTTGTAGATTCGGCCATCTTTACTATGCTTGATCTCTACCATGCCAAAATCATGAGATTTGGTCACCACATAAGGGCCTTCCCATTTGTCTTTAAGTTTGCCCCCTCCACTGAACTTGAATTTAGCACGGTAGTAAAGCACAAGGTCACCCGCCTTGAATTCTTTCCTCAGGATACCACTATCATGAATAGCCTTTGTTCTTTCCTTAAAGATTCTAGAGTTCTCAAATGCCCCATTCCTCAACTCTTCAAGCTCACTTAAAGTCAATTGTCTCTCTTGTGCCGCAGCATCCATGTCATCAATACAAAATTTGACCGCCCAATAAGACTTATGTTGGAGCTCAACTGGAAGATGACAAGCTTTGCCATATATCAACCTATAAGGGGACATGCCAATTGGAGTCTTAAATGAAGTCCTATAAGCCCAGAGAGCTTCCTCAAGCCTCAAGCTCCAATCTTTCCTGCTTGGCTTCACAATTCTCTCGAGGATGTTTTTGATTTGTCTATTAGACACCTCGGCCTCCCCATTGGTTTGAGGGTGATATGGTGTAGAAATCTTGTGATGAACTCCAAATTGGTTGAGCAAAGAAGTCATGAGCTTGTTGCAAAAATGTGAGCCTTGATCACTCACAAGTGCCTTGGGCACTCCAAACCTACAAAAGATGTTAGATTTCAAGAACTTCAACACGGTCCGCGCATCATTTGCCCTAGTAGGCACGGCCTCCACCCACCTTGAAAAGTAATCCACGGCCAAGAGTATATAGACATAGCCACAAGAGGGTGGAAAGGGTCCCATGAAGTCAATGCCCCACACATCAAAAACATCACAAAAGATCACAGGAATTTGACGCATTTCATGCCACTTAGTTAATCCTCCAAACCTTTGACAACGATCACAAGACTTGCAATAATCATAGGCATCTTTGAACAAAGTAGGCCAATAGAAACCAGCCTCCAGAATTTTCCTTGAGGTTTTCCTTGCACCGAAGTGCCCACCACAAGCAAGAGAATGACAGAACTCCAAAATTGAAGAGATTTCATCATCATGCACACACTTCCTGATGATTTGATCATTGCACAACCTCCACAAGTGTGGCTCATCCCAAACATAATAGTTTGCATCTCTCTTCAATTTTTGAGCTTGGTGCTTGTTTAATGAAGGAGAAATCATCTCGGCCACCATATAATTCACCAGATGAGCATACCACGGATCCTTCTTAGCATTCAAAGCACACAATAAGGCATCTGGGAAAGTATCACAAACAAGAGAAGAGTCATCAATTCCTTCCACATCCACTGGCAGACGGCTTAAATGATCTGCCACCAAGTTCTCTTTTCCAGCCCTGTCCTTAATCTCTACCTCAAACTCTTGTAGAAGCAAGACCCATCTCAAGAGCCTAGGCTTTGTTTGTGGCTTAGATAACAGATAACGGACGGCTGCATGATCCGTGAATACGATTACCTTAGAATGTAGTAAGTATTGCCTAAACTTGTCCAGACCAAAGACTATGGCGAAAAGTTCCTTCTCAGTTGTTGTATAGTTCCTTTGAGCTCTATCCAATGTCTTAGATGCGTAAGCAATGACTCTAGGCAAAGACTCTTGCCTTTGGCCAAGCATAACTCCCAGAGCCTCATTAGAAGCATCACAAGATAACTCAAAAGGTAATTCCCAATTAGGTGCAACCAAGATAGGGGGAGTAGTAAGCCGTGTCTTCAACTCAACAAAGGCCTCCTTACACTCATAAGAGAAATCAAATTCGGTATCCTTTTGTAGTAGATGAGACAGTGGGGAAGCAATTTGGCTAAAACTCTTGATGAACCTCCTATAGAAACCCACATGTCCAAGAAAAGACCTCAACTCCTTCAAGCAAGTTGGAAAGGGTAGAGAGGAGATTACCTCAACTTTGGCTTTGTCAACTTGAATGCCCTCCTTTGAGACTAAGTGTCCCAACACTATGCCCTTGTCCACCATGAAATGGCACTTCTCAAAGTTGAGTACCAAACCCTTCTCCACACATCTAACCAAAGTTTTCTCAAGATTGACCAAGCAAGCATCAAAACTGTCTCCATAGAGGGAGAAATCATCCATAAACACCTCTATGCCATCCTCCAGCAAGTCATTAAAAATGCTCATCATACAACGTTGAAAGGTTCCTGGAGCATTGCACAGACCAAAAGGCATTCTCCTGTATGCGAAGGTTCCAAATGGACAAGTAAAGGTTGTTTTCTCTTGGTCCTCAGGTGCTATTGGAACTTGGAAATACCCGGAGAAACCATCCAGGAAACAGTAATGTGACTTGCCTGCTAGTCTTTCCAACATTTGATCAATAAATGGCAATGGAAAATGGTCTTTTCTCGTGGAGTCATTCAACCTCCTGTAATCAATGCATACCCTCCAAGAGTTCTGAACCCGTGTAGGCACTAGCTCATCTTTGTCATTCTTTACCACAGTCAGCCCACTCTTCTTCGGCACCACATGAATGGGACTCACCCATTCACTGTCGCTAATTGGATAGATGATTCCAGCACTTAAGAGCTTTTCTACCTCCTTTTTCACAACATCAAGTATCAAGGGATTGAGCCTCCTTTGTGGCTGCCTCACCGGCTTAGCATCATCAGTAAGCAAGATCCGGTGCATGCAAGTGGTAGGACTCATGCCAGGAAGATCGGCCAGAGTCCACCCAATGGCCCCCTTGTATCGTCTGAGCACCTCAAGTAACTTCCCTTCCTCAAGAAAAGACAGAGCGCTAGAAACAATCACTGGAAGCTTCCCTTCATCAAGCAAGTAGGCATACTTAAGATTGGGTGGTAAAGGTTTCAGCTCCAGCGTAGGTGGCTCAATAATAGAAGGTACCAAAGTGCGCATCTCAACTTATAGCAATTGATGCTCATAGGGATCATCATCAAAACCTAGCAACTCTTCACAACTCTTCAGACTCTCAGAGTTAAAGTCCTCAGAACTCATATCCAAGTTTTCATCACCACTTCCGCTCAGGGTAGGATCATGTGGTTCGTCAGCAAGCGCATGCTCTTTCAGATAGATCTTCTCTCTCAGCTTGTGTAAACCGCTTCTTCTTAAGGCTTCATACTCTTTATGGTCAAATTCTTGTGCACTGGATTTCTCAATTTCCTGGGTGAAGTCACAACCTCCCTTCTCCTGTCCTACAAAATTAAACAAACTTCCCTCTTCCAAGGGGTTGTAGCTTGACAAAGAGGAAATAGACGTGCAATCATTATCAAAATTATAATGCACATGCAATGAATCCATGAATTCTGTCACTGAACTTCCTATGCTAGATGAATCATTAGGAATATCATGCAAGCATGTATTTTCAATTAAACTAGCACAAGAGTCATGATAACTCATATGAGCATCTTCATTAACAATTAGGTTCAACTTGAAGGTATTTGCATGTTCATCGCAAACTATATGCATCAGAGAATCAATCACACTTAATCCAAGGAGAGAATAATCCTCATGAGGATGTTTAATTGCTTTCCCCACATCAAACTTTATTAATTGATTTCCTACTTGCATTGTAACATAGCCCTCTTCTAAGCTTATAATCATCTTGGCTGTTTTCATAAATGGCCTTCCCAAAATCAAGGAGTCATCCATCCTAGTTTCACTGGTCATGTCTAGCACATAAAAATCCACTGGAAATACTAGTTCCCTAACCCTCACAAGAATATCCTCAATAAATCCATAGGGTTTCTTAATGGACCTATCTGCCAATTGGACCACAACACTAGTTTCACTCAAATTCTTCAACCCTAGTGCAAGGTAGGTGGCCTTAGGCATGACGTTAATGGCGGCCCCTAAATCAAGAAGTGCTTTTCCAAAACTAAGTTTCCCTATCTGACAAGGGATAGTGAAAGAGCCCGGATCTCCACACTTTTGGGGCAAGTGCCCCTTCAAGAGAGATGAAACATGAGTCCCAAGTTGGACTTTGTTACTTGAATTTGTAACTCTCTTGTTAGTGCAAAGATCTTTAAGGAACTTAGCATACTTAGGCATTTGTTTCACAAGCACAAGCATAGGCACATTAATTTCCAGCTTAGAAAATAAATCAAGCATCTCCTTTTCCAATTCATCCTCATGTTTCTTTTTAGCTAAAGCATATGAATTAGGAAATGGTAAATGCTTAGGATCAAGAGACTTACCTTTGGGGGATTCATCCCCTTGTTGAGTAGATTGTTCTTGCGAAGGAGATTCACCAACTTTCCGCTTTCCCTTTGCAATCTCCTTCTTCTTTTCCTCCTGTGAAGTCTCTGCTACATCACCTTTCATAGGAAGGATCTCAGCTTCATCAAGTAAACCATCAAGAGGAGGATTCAGTTCGGCCTCACACGGAAGTTGTGTCTCCTCCTCTTCCTCCTCATATTCATAAGCATCGCCATACTGCCTTCCACTTCTCAATTGCATAGAATGCATGTTTTGCGGATTAACAACCACATTTGACGGCAATCCCCCTTTCATTGCGTCCTGCTCAGCTCTATTGTTCAACAGCTGAGAAACTAAGGTGGTAAGATCTTCCTGCTGCTTCTTAAAGTTCTCATTAACCTTCGCCATTACACTTGATATCACCTAGTCCATCATGTCTGGCTGAGCTATCAACGAGCTAGATGAAGGGTCATAGGACTGAGATCCCACCATGTTGTTACGTGGAACATGAGCTGGATTATCATTTTTCATAAATGGAGGAGGAACATTTGCTTGATGATTCGGCCTGTATCCTTGGGCATTAGGATTAGACCTCCCTTGGTATGATCCATATCCTTGTTGTGAGGGATAGGAATTAGAGGCTTGAAAATTGCCTCCCCCCCACTTAGGTTGTTGCTGAGGTTGGAAGGAGCTGGAATTTATAGCTTGATTTGAACCTCCCCCCCACTTGAAGTTCGGATGGTCCCTCCATCCAGGATTGTACGTGGAAGAGTAAGGATCATATTTGGCCTGAGGCCTAGCATTGTTATACATGGCCGCCACTTCCGCTTGGGATGGACAGTCTGAGGATAGGTGCATGGGCGAGCCACAGTGATCACAGGATGAGGCCACCAAGGCCATAGAATCATCAACACTAGAAGTAGGCTGCACAAAGCGTCCGTCCATCCTGCTGAGGCTCTCAGTCAGCCTCTCAATAGAGTTGTACAGCTTGTCATCCCCACTCAGGGAGGCAACCTTTGGCGCAGCACCATACAAAGCATCACGTCCATAAAAATTCTGGTGATTAGAGGCCATGGTTGAAAATAAGTTCCATCCTTCATTGGCTGATAAGTTGAAAAGTGAGCCATTAGAAGCAGCATCCACACTCATCTTGAGCTGTGGCACCAGGCCATCATAAAAGTATTGCACCAAATTGCCCTTGGAGATGTTGTGGTTAGGACACGAGTTCACCAAGGTGTTGAACCGGCTCCAATATTCATAGAATGTCTCCTGAGAGAATTGTTGTACACCTGTGATGTCTTTCCGCAACTTAGATATCTTGGAGACTGGAAAATAACGGTCTAAGAACACCTTCTTAAGCTGCTCCCAAGAAAGAGTGGCATAATGAGTTGGAAGGTTCAAGAGCCATTCCTTGGCTTTGCCTTCTAAGGAGAATTGAAACACTCTCAACAGAACGTCATCCAGGTCTGCATTGGGAGGCTTCATGGAGGAGCAAGTGTGGTAGAGGCCAAGCAAGTGCGTGTGAGCATCCTCATGGGGAAATCCTGTAAACTTAGGCAGATGAGCAAGTAGAGATCCTTTGATCTCAAAGTTAGCGGGGTTAGCATAAAAACCTTGAGGTGCAAACGATGCATATGACTGTGTGAACTCACGCATTGGTCTATCATCATTATGTAAATGCCTACCCCCCTCAAAATGATGTTCATCCTCTTGCTCTCGCCTGTCATGTCGCTCACGCTCATGTTCATGATCTCTCGCCTCTCTCTCATGTTCTCTATGGTCATCTCGTCTTTCTGCCATAATGAAATGCTGGTCTAGGAATGTGTTATTTGACGCTACAGATGAATTTTGTGGATTTGATGTGGATCCTACAGGTTGCTTACGAGCTTGCTTCTCGTGCTTGGTCTTTTTCTTAAGTTCTCTCAGAGTCTTATTAATTTCTCTATCCAATGGCACTAATGATGTGGTAGGGTTCATACAAAGCTACTTAGCACAACTATATGCAGTAAAATCCAACAAAATCCAGCAGAAATTAGTGCAGATTCCAGAAAAGTGTATACAAGTTCAAGCAACACAGTACAACAAGAAGAGGCTAACTAGAGCAGCCAAATACTTCCTAAAACACTGCTAAAACAGGCTTAACTATATAGAAAGCAATTCAACCTAAAAACTTAAAATTAAAACTAACTAAAATATCACACAAGTTACACAAATTAAGATTGTGACTACGAACACTTAAAACTAGCAAGAAATTGGCCTAAGCCGGCAGCGGCGCCACTTGATTTACCTTTTTCGTCGCCTAAAAAGATTAATCAAAACAATTCAATACTCTATTCCACTATTTAGATAGCGGTGAGTACAGGTCTTTCCACGGTTCAGGTTATCTTGCTAATTGAAAGTATATAAGTCACGCAAATTAACAAACAGTTTTAGTATGTGTTTATATCTACAACTAAAATATAAAATGTACCGAAAGTATGAGTGTAAAGAATCAATAGGTGGAATCTCCTCCTTCAAGCCTCGATTTGTGCATCTCAATTGTTAGGCCTCATGTGACAATTTCCTCTTAATTAACTAGCTTAAATCGGCCAAGACCTCTTAAAACTAAGAAGTGTTAGCTAGTTTAAACTGATTAATCAAGATAGTCTAGCCTTAAACTTAATGAATATCCTTAGGTGAGATAGAAATCAAAACTAACTTCTATTTAACATTCACTTCAAGAATCAAACTAAATGTACTCACATATGCTTAATCTCATGAAGCTACACAATGTATGCACCTAACACACATGAAAGTTCAAGATCCAGAAATTAGGTTTACAAACTTGAAAGAATAAATGAACTCTACACAGAAATCTCTATGCAGAATCCTAGATCTAACATACCTAAAAATCTCCAGACATGAAAGATCTAAGTGATTACAAGCTTGAAAACCTAGAAAAGGAAAATTCTCACATAAGGCCAATTACATTGAAGCTCGAACACAAATCTGACTTGAAGGAAGGAGAAGGACGCTTAGCCGCGCATGGAGATGGAAAGAATGGAGGATTTGCGAGGTGAAATGGCCATGGCGGAAGTTACGAGGTGAAGTGGATGAAGAAGATGAAGATGGAGTTGAGAGAGTTTGTTAGAGGAGAGAGAAAATGAAAGTGAAGTCAGCGAAGATATCTCTCCAAGTTAGTTATGTTTGGGGTTTTATAGTGGTGAGTAACTTTGGAATTATCGCCCAAAGGGTATTTTTGGTATTTGGTAAAGGTTAGGATGAATGTGGACTAGATCTCATCTCCATACATTTCTAAAGGTTCCTCCTTTTTCCTCAAAGTGATTGTGCTTCCCTCTTTGCCCTTAATGAGCCCTCCAGACTTGAATTTGACCTCGGCGCCAATTTTGCCTCATTTGGAAAGATGCTCCCCAAGTACCTTCAAACTGCAGGGTTGACTTTGCCTTAAATTAACTCTGCACCAAAGACTTCTGAAAAGTAGTTGACATTTCTGATCATTGTGCAGTCTGGCTCATGTACTCGCTGGCTGATGGACTTCAGCTTCCGGATGCAAGACTTCATACCGCAAGCGCGAGCACATTCACTTCCGGATGAGAATCCACTTGATGAGAATCCACTTCCGGATGTAACTCTTTGTCCGCCAGCGCCAGCACGTTTACTTCCGGATGTAAATCCACTTCCGGATGGAAGTCCGCTTCTTCAAATAGTTCAGCTTCCGGATGTAAACTTGCATCCTGATATGAGTACTCTTCCAGATATGAATATGCTTCCGGATGTGAACCTGCATCCGGATGTGACTTTGAGTACTTGTCATCTAGCCTTCCTTCTTGCCAAGTTATCTCCACTGAAGCTCCACCAAGGGTGTGTGGGGCCCACTTGGGACCCCCTACATGAAAAACACATCTCATAGTCAAAATGACCAAAATACCCTTAGTTTCATAAAATGCAAGTAATAAGGCTATTATTCTTCAAATATTTATACATAAGCATGTGCATGAAAATGTAGCAATAATGATCAAATATAACAAATAAGCCACACTAATTAAGCTCAAATGCACATGCTCAAAGGTATGAAATTTGGTCTAATCATCGGGTGCCTTTCAAACACGATTATTTTCGTACAGAGAATTTGACTTACTATATTTAGTACCCTGGCTGGTGGTATTGTGGAATTGTGTATGTGAGTGTATAGATATTGAAATGTTTATACTTTGACAGAGATATTGAAAGGTATCATGGATTGGATGTATCATAGGTTATGAGATGTTGAATTTGAGATTGTGGGGAGAATCATTAGGAAAAACATGTAATATTGTGGATGATGGATTGGAAGGTGATGTGAGAGTGCATGATTTTGATTATTATGGATGTAATATTGATAGGGATATGGTGAGGTTTGCATGACACTGATATTTATGTACCATCGCGCGATGATAACTGTCGATTGGCCAATCGACAGTTATTTGTACTGAGGATCCTTTTTAGAATTGATTGGATCGGGGTTCATAGGTCGACTTATTGAGAGAAGTGACCTACGGTTGTTTGGCATTGAAGAGCCCAACCGCCCCTACGGTTGTTTGGCAGTGGAGAGCCCAACCGTTCCCGTTCTGTAATGGAAAACAGAATTGGGGTTCCCTCTCTGGAGATTGCCAGAGAAGGAAATTGTCCCCTCATTATGGAGAGGGACACAGTGTCAAATCATATAGTGAAGAATAGATGCTTGAATGCACCGTGGTGGCACAATGCATCTTTAGGTGAGTGTGAGGGCTATTGTGGAAGTATTACTTGATTGGTGTATGAGAAGATGAAATTTAGTTAATGTGGTATTGACTGAGGGATGTTGAGTGATACAGGGAGAGTAGAGATGATGATTTTGAGTTGATTGGGACGTGATAGAAGGATTTAAGTGATGGATGAAAGGAAATAAGAAATATATATGTGTATTATTGATTTTAAAACTGTGGTACCCTTTAGACGCCCTTACTACCGCACATCTCACTGTTATAGTGAGTTAAGCGGTGATTACTGGGACAAATTGTCTCATCCCACGATTACTGACATTTTTGCAGGTATTCATGCACAGGCTCAAGCATCAGGAAAGGGAATTAGGTTACAAAGGTTATTTAGATTAGTTAGTTGTGTATATTGCCAATTTGTATAGGCCTGCATTCGTTTCCGCATGTATATAGCTATTTATTGTTAAATATCCACTAGTTTCGTTTAATAACCATGTTAGGCAAATCCTTTCTAACATGGTTAGCAATAAATTATCCATGATAGCAGCTGTGCTGTATTAGTTTATTCTTTTCTATCATGGATAGTATTTAATCATTAGGAAATTCCTTTTCTAACTATGATAGGACATTGATATTGTGGAAATCCTTTTTCTATCATAGTTAGTAAAGAGATTAAAGGATTAAAAGAGATGTCACAGATTAATTAGGGAATTAGTAACACTATGTTACAGTTCATGGCGAGATTTCCCAGATTTCGACTTGTGTTTCTTGGATGAGGAATGTTTCTTTGTAACTGGGTTTGTTTCATGAGATCCGGCCATTTTTGTGTGGGTTGGTGGTGAAAAGAGATGAAATGCGAAAAGGTGTATGAAGAATGCGAAGAACACAGATGAAGATGAAGAATGTATGCAGAGAATATGTGGGTGAAAGTAAAAAGTGAAAGTGAAAAATGACACCCTATTTATAGGCGAAGTAACTGAGGGTAAAATGGTCATGCATTTTCAGATGAAAACCAAACATTTGCACATTGGGTAACGTAAACAATTTAATTGAAACGGCGCACCTTATGACATGTGTCGCTTCATCTTATCAGAGAAGGCACAACTTCTCATGGAGGGAGATGAAGAGTTTTCTGAAGTGACGTGTCCCTTGGTCTGGCACTGGCGCTCTTTCTTGCTTTAGTTCAACATTCAGTGCCAGCAACTGAGCATCCGGAAGTGGTTTTGCTTCCGGTTGGAGTGGTGCTCTCGGTCACATTGAGTTGTCATCCAGCGCCAGCAAAAGAGTATCTGGAAGTGGTTTTGCTTCCGGTTGGACTCACTTAAGATTTAACATTGTGGGGGACCTGCAAAACTAAGGATTGGCACTTCGATACCTAAGTTAGTACAGTTGGCAGGTCTTAGCAATTAAGCACAGATGCTTTTCTGACGTTTAAACTTCATTTTTATATTCCCAATTTTCCTTTAAAAAGGATAAATTGATCACTCCTCAGTGGTTGTTTGGTAGCTATGTCTTTAGTTGAGAAGCTATTCTTGCACATGCTTCCGGAAGTACATCTGCTTTCGGATGTGAGGGCTTGAGATTTACCATTGTGTGCTCATGTGATCCTTTTACAAGGGAACCTGCATGTACTAGTGGAGGCAAATGTGCTTTCGGAGGGTCAGTGGGTAAATTTAAGATTTAACATTGATAGACACGCCCAGGACTCTCCAGTCAAACAGTTAATCTCCATAATATTATACACCTTAGAAATGGTGCTTGTTGATTTGTTTGGTAACACAAGTGTATCACTAAGGCGAAAACAGATTTTGTAACTTAGTTCACAACCTCACAGTTACATTATCAAGCCATGAACTCTATTCATACTCTCTTTGATAAATTCTAATGTGATAGCATAAGGAGTATTGAACAGATATCATATTTTCAGAATTTCATAAACAGGTATAGCTCAACAATTATGCCTTAAGGATGTTCATGTTAGATTATGAAGACGTTTGAAATGTCAACACAGTGAAATTCTAAAGACCTTAATGTCCATCCAATAGTTTAGTTTCAAGAATAAATCAAGTTTACAAAAACAACCAAATTCTCAGCATATGAACACAAGAATAATTTTCAAAACTCATCTCAAGTCCTTTCATTTATGCTTAGTGTGATCCCATTATTAGGATATTAACAAGCTTTGAACTTAATTCAGATTGCACTCCCCTTGTGATAGTGTGTCAGGATACACAGCTGCCAGTGGATAGTGTTTTTACTAATTCTTTCTAGGCATGTGATCTAACTCACTTAAGCTTTTATCCTACTGCCATTTGCCTTTGGTTTTATCAACCTTTGTAGGAATTAATTCAAGGCAATTCTTTAGACTTCTTAAGTATGTCCGATAAGAGAGACTATCTATTAAACGCTCAACAAAATGAGTAGGGGAAAGAAATGCTCATATAAGGTTGGCGAGATTTCCTCAAGATCAAGTTCAGAACAACCATTTCTTCTCATCTTGATAACGAGCATACTTGTTGATGTTCTCTCTTGTGCATCCACATCGCTCAAGCTTTCATAATCTGTCAACATACTTAACAGCAAGCTTGAACTGAGATCATTAATAGTTGGAGACTTAAGATGTGGTTATAAATTATTGCTTAAGTTTACAGCCAGTCAGTTTATCACTGAGAGTGTTCAGGATGAGATTGTAAACACAAGCTTGAGTTGAAGTCATTGAAACTTAAAGTAAAATCAACACTGGTTTGTAAAGAAAATCATACCAGTATCACTATATTTTGAAAACTTATTAAGTCAATCATGTGTGGTTAGACGCTATATATTCTTTTCATTCATTCCATAGAGCAATTTGAAGTTTATCTTTAGATACATAAATGTCAATTGCAGATGAAATGAGTAAACATGCATTCATTACCCAATTAATCATTCAAATAAGGAAAAGGGTAAGAGTGACATCACCAAAGCTACATTTGTGTCAAGTAGTAGCTTGTTTGATTTTGGCAGGTGGTGTTTGATCTTTTCAATTTCAGGAGCAGTAGCACTCGGAGCCCAGTATGAACAACAACTCATTCAGATTTGACACATTGCTCAGATCAGGTATTGTTGTTCCTTTGGATCTTCTTTCCTACAAAATACCAAATGATTCCTTTTTCCCATTTTTCAGTCTCCAAACTTGGATCTGACAGGTCAGTTTGTAGGGAGTGTAAAGTCCGTATGCATCTAAGAATCATTCACTATGAATATGGCGTTGTGAATCAAACATGACTGTATTCACAAGGATATATATATTTTGATCATGACAGCATGTAGACTATGAACATTGTGAGAAACTCTTATAAGGAATATAATGTTCATATACATAATGCTTGATGTAAAATCTCAATAAGTCCATCTAACATTTGCATAGGAGATTTTACTATTGCATGCTTCAACCTTAAGCGATCCCTTGCTTAACCAAGGAGATCTTCTATACTTATCTTTGGCTTGAAGCACTTTCTTAGGAGAGACAGAATTCATAGGCTTTCTCCATGTTGATTGAGACATCCTCTCTCTCTTGTTCTTCTCAGGATAGTTGAGTGGAACTCTGTGATAGCTCATCCTTGAGACAAAACCTTTGTTCCTTGTGGTAGTGCACTGCTTCTTATGATTGTACCAGGTGGTTGCAGCAGTGACATCACCACGAGCTCTCTTCTTTGGGGCAAGAGGAACTCTTGATCTTTCCTGCACAAGTAAGGCACTGGACAGAAGTTTTGGTACCCATTTGTACTTGGGTCCTTCATGGTTAGCGCTGAACCTTACTTGTCCTTTAGGGATCCATACATATTTATTCCTCACACTTAAATTTCTTTTAAAGTTGCATGTGTGAGACATATGACCTGTTCTACCACAATAATGACAGATAATGGGATGATGTTCAGAATGAGATTTCTCATCATTATGTTGGTCAGTTTTCTTTTCAAAGACTCTATCTTTATTAACTTTTGAAATCTCAGGGTCTTTTGAAAATTCTTCCTTTAAGGATGGAACTTTGGACTCCTTGGTTGTAGAAGAAATGATAAGTTCCTCAAGTTTCCTATTCCTTTTTCTTAAGCCTAGAACTTCTTTTGCAAGTTTACAGAATTCAATATGTAACTCATCATAAGTGTCTTGCAATTCAGAAGGTTCAAGTTCAGGTACCTTATTTTCTTCAGTTTCTGAATCTTCTAGGCACAGATTGACACTCTCTTCACTGATGCTAGCTTCCTCTATATCACCATCCAGTAGCTCATCAAAGGTGGATTCACAGGGAGCACATAATGAGCTTTGGACAGCTTTAACTTCAAGAGATTGATTAGAAGCATACATAGCATCAAGAGTGTTCCAAATATCTCTAGCATTAGAGCAATGTTTAATTTTCTGGAAATCATTGTCAGGTAAGCTTTTGTACAAAATTTGCATTGCTCTAATGTTTAAGTAAAATAAATTTTTCTCCTCTTCAGTCCAGTTTACTTTTGGTTTGAAATCAGAATCATTTTCAAAGACATCCCACATTTTGAAATCCGAGGATAGCACAAAACTTTTCATCCTTGTCTTCCATAAGTAAAAATCAGTATTTTCTAACAAGGGTGGGATAGTATGATCAAAACCTTCAAAACACATTTTATAACCCAAGTCAGCCTAGGTCTTTGCACTTGAGATCGTTGGATCCTTTAAACAAGTGACCTTGCTCTGATACCAAATGAAATGTGTGGCTGTCACCCAAGAGGGGGGTGGTGAATTGGGTGGCAGAATAAAACTTATGAAAATTCTCCCTTTTAAAACATTACTCCTTGTGCTTGATGAGAATGATGATGTATTACCCCAAGCTCAAGTGAGTATCTGGTGGTGTGGTGCTTGATGTGTAGATTAAACAAACAAAATAAGCACTTACAATTTTATCCTGGTTCGGTCACTTCCAGACCTACATCCAGTCCCCAGGCTCCACCTGAGATTTTCAATCCACTAAACTTCTTGTTTGAACCAGGCACAAGAAGGCCTTTACACTTTAGGTTTTACGAGCACGGGTTCACCTAACAACCCACAGGTTTTACCACGGGCTAACCTGCAAACCTTTACAACCACAGGTTTTACAACGGGATCACCTGCAACCTTACAACCACAAGTTTTGCGGGCTAACTTGCAACCTATGGAGATTTAGAAAACCTTTAAATGCTCCCCCTCACTTTTGTAAGATAATAATCCTATTCTTCAAGCATAAGCTTTAGAACAGCCTCTATCAATTAGAGGATTTGATAATGTGTTCACTTTATGAACTGATTGTGATAAACACTTAAGTACAAATGATTCTCTCTAAGAATAGATGATGTTACTCACTTAAGTACAAATGAATGACTCTCTAAGAATGTTACAACTCTAAGATTAGAGAGTAGAAGATGAGAGGAATGTAGAATACAATATCTCAGACAATAGGCTCTGTTATTCCCACCTCTCTTCTGAATGTAGATGTTCCTTTTATACTCGACCTCAAGGCTTGGGTGGCAGGTTGAATATGTCCGTTTGAATATAGCCGTTATTCCCAAGTTACCGTTGAGAAGTACATCTTCATTAATGCTTAGCAGGGTTGACTTGCTTTATCTCTGAAAAGCAACTCTGACAATTCTGTTCTGACAAAAGCATTCTGACTTCTGAGTATGTGACGTTGACTCTTGTACTCTTGCTGACGGATGATCATCGTTCATCCGGAAGCGGCAATCTTGCTCTGCAAGTGTTAGTCTCTGAATCCCAGTGCCAAGAGTTTTTGCATCCGGAAGCTCAGTTGCATCCGGAAGTAAGACTAAGTTCTGCACATACTTGTTAGTCCAATATAGTAATATATATAATCAAGTATAGTAAGGACTATACATGCTGTGGGAAGCTTGTTTGCTATTGGAAGCATTCTTACTTAGATTATGTTCTGACTTAGTGTATTGTCTACTGACGCTAGGGGATCTCTATTCCAATAGTCAGCGTAAGTCTCGTTATTTTACTCTAAGTGTTCCTTAGTGGCTCAGTGTGTCAATTACTCATGCTATGGGATGTATAGTATTTCAACACACAATCACATGCAGTGGGAGTTCACTTAGTCTAAGGGAGTTCTTTTCCATCCGGAAGCACTTCTACATCCGGAAGCACTACTACTGGATGAAGGGTGATATTCACTTTTACTTACTCTCGCTCAGTGTCCCTCATTCCAACAGTCAGCGCTAGTCACTAAGCTATCGGAAGTACTTTCACTTGACGTGGCTTATGTTCACTGACGCTTAGGGTTATCTATTCTATCAGCCAGCGCCAGTCTAAATCTAACAGGAAACAATTTCACTTCCGGTTGAGTCTTAGCTTAGTCTTAAGGTTTTGTATATCTAGTGCTCATGGACTAAGTTATTTCCTTAGTGAGTTACTTGCTGCCGCTGGGGGATGGGTCATCCATCCGCGAGCGCTAGTCCTAGTTTATCCGGAAGTAAATCCACATCCGGTTGCACTCTTACTTGGGATTCTATGTTAACCTATTGTTTTCTAAGTACTTGGCCTATTCTTTCATATTTTAGTCTTCATCAAAACTTAAGATTCTAACAGTTGTGAGGCATTGGGAAAGGATGAGAAAATGCGCAGTGGATTGCTTAAGGGCGACAGGTAATCACACTTAACCTTGCTATAACATTGAGGGTGACGTTAGTTAGGGATTTTGTAAAATCCCTTCTCACCCTATATATATATATATTATCTTTAAAAGGTATTTTTATACAAAATAGGCTATCGGGTGCCTTTCAAACACAATTATTTTCATATAAAGAAATTTGAAACTCTGTATACCTATTATCCTGCCTGGTGGTGGCCATTGATCTGGAAATGGCGTGAAATGTATATAGGGATAGTGTTGGGTAGTGGTTTAAGAGGTGATGAGGATAGAAAAGAGAGTTACATGTTGAGTTGAGATTGTTGAGAGCTATGTTGATGTAATATAGGATAGGGATTGTGAGTATTGCATGACACTGATTATTGGTACCGTCGGCCGATGTAACCTATCGATTTGCGCAAATCGATAGGTTAATTGTACAGGTTCCTCGGATTGTAAAGGAACCAGGGATGTTTACACTGTTTATAGTGCTTCCTTTTTCAGGGACGTTTTCACTATTTAAAGTGCTCCATTTTTCATGCTTTCAGATTTGAGACTGGGCACAGTGTCAATCACGTTTATTTTCATCTGTTGAGTTGACTTGGAACTGACTGAGGGATTTGAGTGATATGTAGGAAGTAGAGATGATGAATTTGAGTTGATTAGACGGAGGGACTTGAATGATGAATGAAAGACTTGACATGTATATATATATATATATTATTGGTTTTAAATGTGGTACCCTTTAGACGCCCTCGCTACCGCACATCTCACTGTTCTAGTGAGTTAAGCGGTGATTACTGGGACAAATTGTCTCATCCCACGATTACTGACATTTTTGCAGGTATTCATGCACAGGCGCAAGCATCAGGAAAGGGAATTAGGTAATAGAAGTTATATAAACTATTTTGAATTGTATATTGCCAAATTGTATAGGCCTGCATCAGCTTCCGCATATTTTTCTATCAAACTGGATATTAGAACTAGAGATATTGATTATGGATTGTAAAATAAGTAAAGCACTTTCTAACTATGATAGGCTTCTATTAATAAGGAAAGTCTTTTCTATCATAGTTAGGAGATAATAATAATTAGATTTTATAATATTGGTTAATCAGTAATAGTGACAGGTTATTATACTTTATCATTAGGTTGCCTCCTTTTTCTAACCATGTTAGGTTAATATTTTCTAACATGGTTAGCTGCTGATTATCCATGATAGTATTCGTATTGTATTGGGAATTCTTTTCTATCATGGATATTACATAAACTATTAGAAAGTTCATTTTCTAACTATGATAGATTTATTTTCTATCATAGTTAGTAAAGTAATTGTTAAACTAAAACTTATAATGATGGTTAATTAGGGAATTAGTAACAATATGTTACAGGTGGCCTCATCTTGTGATCACTGTGGTTCGCCGATGCACCTATCCTCAGACTGTCCATCCCAAGCGGAAGTGGCGGCCATGTATAACAATGCTAGATCTCACGCCAACTATGATCCTTACTCTTCCACGTACAATCCGGGATGGAGGGACCACCCGAACTTCAAGTGGGGGGGAGGTTCAAACCAAGTCACAAATTCTAGCTCCTTCCAACCTCAGCAACAGCCTAAGTGGGGGGGAGGCAACTTTCAAGCCTCTAATGCTTATCCCTCACAACAAGGCTATGGATCATACCAAGGGAGGTCTAATCCTAATGCCCAAGGATACAGGCCGAATCATCAAGCAAATGTTCTTCCTTCATTTATGAAAAATGATAATCCAGCTCATGCTCCACGTAATAACATGGTGGGATCTCAATCCTATGATCCTTCATCTAGCTCGTTGATATCTCAGCCAGACATGATGGACCAAGTGATGTCAAGTGTAATGGCGAAGGTTAATGAGAGCTTTAAGAAGCAGCAGGAAGATCTTACCACCTTAGTTTCTCAGCTGTTGAGAAATATGTTAGAATCTTAAGTTTTGATGAAGACTAAAATATGAAAGAACAAGCCAAATACTTAGAGAATACTTGGTTAATATAGTACCCAAACTAGAGTGCTTCTGGATGAGGATTTACTTCCGGATGGACTAAGACTAGCGCTCGCGGATGAACGTCTCATCCCCCAGCGACAGCAAGTATATCACCAAGTCATAACTCAGTCTAAGAGCATTAGAGTATAAAATCCTTATGACTAAGTTAGGAAGCTTCCGGGTGTAGATTTGCTTCCGATTGTATTAAGACTAGCGCTGGCTGTGAGTATGGATAACACTGAGCACCAGTGAGCATAACCCAACGTCCAGTGGATTTACTTCCGAATGCCTAGTGACTAGCGCTGGCTGTTGGTATAGATAACACTGAGCGTCAGTGAAGAAAATATGAACAAAAACCAACGTCCAGTGAAAGTGCTTCCGGATGTGGAATTGCTTCCGGATGGAAAAGAACTCCCTCAGACTAAGTGAACTCCCACTGCATGTGAGTATGTGCCTTTATTGTTAAGACTAACGTTCAAATGCAGTACACTGAGTAAAGTTGCTTCCGGATGTGGACTTGCATCCGCAAGCAATCAGAATGTCATAACGTTCAGAGCAATGCAGTGTCAGAATGCTTTTGACAGAGCAGAGGTGTCAGAACTACTTTTCAGAGATAAGGCATAGTCAACCCTGCTAAGCATTAATGGAGCATTAATTGGGCAAACGGTAACTTGGGATAAACGGCCATATTCAAACGGCTAACCCACCTACCAAGAGTGAGAATACTTGAAGGCTATATAAACAAGCTCACCTTCATTTATGAAGACAACTAATATCTTTGATATCTTGAAGAAAGCTAGAGAGAGAAACTAAAGAAGTCCTTCAAGCATTCAAGGCTACCCAGAAAAGAGAAAGAGCATTTAACTCATTGAGTGATCTTTTCATCTACTTATCTTGTACTCTGTGTAGTTAAGTCTCTTCTTGTATTAAGAGCATTACTTGTACTTAAGTGTGTATCACTATCTGTTCTTCAAGAGAACTAAGTTAGAAAATCCTTTATTTGTAAAGGTTGAACCCTTGCTGGTTGTAAGGGGGAGCTAGTTAGCAAGGTTCCAAGTGAGCCTTCTGATTGTAAGGTTGCAAATGATCCCGTCCAAAACTTGTGGTTGTAAAGGTTCCAGGTGCACCCGTTGTAAAACCTGAGGTTAGTGGAACTCAGCCTGGGTGGTTGAGAACTGGACGTAGGTCAGGTAGACCGAACCAGTATAAACTCTTGTGTTGATTTTATTTGAGCTTTTATTTTGTAGCACAATTCACCCCCCCTCTTGTGCATCCATTACTTTCATTTGGTATCAGAGCAGGTCTTTCTGACTTGATTCCCACGAATCTAGAAAGTAAAGATCTAGTAATGGATACAGACTATTCCCTGCCAGATGTCTCTATTCAACCCAACAAGCCTCCAGGCTTTGATGGGTATAACTATCCATTCTGGAAATTCCGAATGGAGACATACATAAAGTCTAGCGACATCCGACTCTGGGATGTGATTGAACATGGGGATCACACCCCTCTTGATGATGATGGCTTTGCCAAGCAGCGATCCAGATACACCAACGAGGACTATGCTCTAGTCCAACTAAACTACAGGGCCATACATTACATTCAATGCGCCCTTAGTCATAAGGAGTTTCACAGGATCAGCCACCACAAAACTGCTAAGGATATGTGGGAGGCTCTTGAGGCTGCTCACTCTGGAACCAAGGGAGTGAAGGCAAGACGAGTTGAGATGCTGGTAGAAGAATTTCACAAATTTGCCATGACAAGTCCAACTGAGCCAATCAGAGAGCTGGAACTCAGATTCACCCATCTTATCAATAACCTGGCCTCCCTGGGAAAAGATATTCCTGAAAGAGAGCAAGTAAGCAAGATCCTAAAAGTATTAAAAGGTGATTGGATCACCAAAGTAACCATCTTGCAGGAAGTCCAAGGTGAGTCAACCAGCTCCATCACTGCACTCTTTGGCTCTTTGGCCGAATACGAACCAACCTTGCTGGCTCAGAGAGCTCCTCAAGCCTCATCCAAAACCAAGAGTCTTGCCCTTGTTGCTCCCAGCAAGGAAATTAATGATGATGATGAGGAGGATTTGGACGAAGAGGAGATGGCCATGATGGTAAGGAAGTTCAGAAAGTTCTTCAAGAAAAAGGGAGGCTTTCAGAAAGGTGATTCCAGTCAGAGGAAGGGATACAAGAAGGAAAAGACCCCCGTATGCTTTGAGTGTAAAAAGCCTGGCCACTTCAAGGCTGAGTGTCCAAGCTTGCAGAGATCAAAGGGGAAAGACAAAAGAAAAGCCTTCGTATCCTCTATCTGGGTGAACAGCTCAGACGATGAAGTAAGTGATAATGAGGAAGAGGTTGCCAACCTTTGCCTGGTAGCCAGAGAAGATGTTGAGGAAGCACCTTCAGATGTTGATCTCACCCACGAGGACAATGAGGTAACTTTCTCTGAACTACAAGAGGCTTACAATGAGGTTCATGAAGAATTTTCTCGATTATGTAAAGCCTATAAAATGTTGAAAACTAAAAAGGAATCACTTGAGTCCAAGGTGGACTCACTGAGTGAAGAGCTAGCGGAAGCCAGAAAGCTTCCGGTAGTGGATGGCAAGGGTTCTCCCCAAGCAGAACCCAGTGCCCCAACACTTGAGAGCTGCCCTAATTGCAGCGAAATCTCCGCTGAAAGAGATAAACTACAAAATGCCCTACAAAAATTCACAAATGGATCTGAAATGCTAAATATCATTTTAATGAATCAAAGGGCATATAGGGACAAGACTGGCTTAGGATACACACCTAGAGGGAAAAGGTGGGTGGAACCAAAGGTGAAGCCCTACCTAAAATTTTTCCATAAAGCCTCTGATCGTAGCTCCACACCTTTTAGCTTCAGTAATTATTGTAACAGGAAAGGACACTCCATGTCCACCTGTAATGCCAAGAAGCATGGAGCAAATAGCTCTTATAAATGGGTACCAAAAGGAATCAAGGCTACAAAGGATCCTCCTCCAGGAAAAGAAACTAAGGGAGGACAGGGATCCCGAGCCTGGAAACAATCCACAAGGAAAACTCAAGAGCCTAGAGCCAGCACTAGGCCAGAGGCACAGAATGATCATAAGCCCAAGGTCAAAGCTAACACTAGACCAAGGGCACTGAAAACTAATGACAGAGGACCCAAGAAAGGTTGGGTACCTAAGCCTGCTTGATTCTTTCAGGTGTGTCTCAAGGCATCCAAGAATAGGAAATGGTATATCGACAGCGGATGCTCGAGACATATCACTGGAGATAGAGACAAATTCAAATCTCTAGTGATCAAAGACGGAGCCACAGTTACCTTTGGAGGAAATCAAAGTGGAAAGATCACTGGAGTTGGAGAAGTTGGACCAATGAAAGACGTCTATCTGGTAGACGGTCTCTGTCACAACCTGCTGAGCGTGAGCCAGAGCACTGACAAAGGAAATTGGGTAATCTTTGATTCACATGAGTGCATAATAGTTGATAAGCAGGATCTGAACTTAGATAAGGCCAACTTAAAATGCAAACTTAAGGCAAATAGAAACGGAAACCTATATACTCTAGACTTATGTCAACAACTGGAAGAAAAATGTTTAATATCTAGTGATGAGAACAGTTGGCTTTGGCATAAGAGGCTAGCTCATGTTAACTTTACTCAACTTGACATGCTAATTAAAAAGGAGCTAGCTATAGGTATTTCATCCTTTAAGGTAAAGCATGATTTTATTTGTGAATCCTGCCAACGAGGGAAGCAAGCAAAGTCCTCGTTTAAAACCAAGAAGAAAGTCTCCACCAGCAGGCCCTTGGAACTAATCCATATGGATCTGGTTGGGCCAGCGAGAGTGAAGAGCTTGGGTGGAAACCTGTATGCTCTAGTGGTGGTGGACGACTATTCTAGGTTCACTTGGACTATGTTTCTTGTCTCTAAGCAAGATGCTTTTGATGTTTTTGTTGT
Organism: Mimosa pudica; assembly: GCA_029929735.1. Taxonomy (NCBI): domain Eukaryota; kingdom Viridiplantae; phylum Streptophyta; class Magnoliopsida; order Fabales; family Fabaceae; genus Mimosa; species Mimosa pudica. The sequence continues at coordinate 1,961,559 of JAKELP010000017.1, read as the reverse complement.
CCTGGCTAAGAAAGTGCAGAATGAGAGAGACCTCAAAATCACAGCCATAAGGACAGACCATGGAGGAGAGTTTGAGAACCATAGCTTCTCTGAGCTATGTGAGCAGAATGGTATTGAACATAACTTCTCAGCTCCTAGAACTCCTCAGCAAAACGGAGTGGTTGAGAGGAAGAACAGGGTTCTGACTGAGATGGCTAGAAGCATGCTCAACGAGAAAGAGGTTTCTCAAGTGTTCTGGGCGGACGCTATGAGCACTGCTTGCTATATCTCTAACAGAGCCTATGTACGCAAGGGCTTGGACAAGACTCCCTAAGAGCTGTACAAAGGCAGGAAGCCCAACATCAGCCACCTCGGAATCTTTGGATCAAAATGCTATGTGCATAACAATGGAAAGGTAAATCTGGGTAAGTTTGATCCAAAAGCTGATGTAGGTATATTCATAGGGTATTCCCTTAGGAGTAAGGCATATAGAATATACAACATGAGAACTAGAATTGTAGAAGAATCAATGCATGTTGTATTCGATGAAACTCCTACATGGGGACAATCCACAGAAGATGATGAAATGCTTAATTTTCAAAAATTACCATCATCTTCTTCACCACCAAAAGAAACACCAGCAGGCAATCCCAAGGAAGAAGATGAACCCAGTGATGAGCCTAGAGTGCAGACCGTGCCTGATGAGGCACAGTTGCCAACAGCTAGGAGACATCACAGGGATCATCCTCTTGATCAAGTGCTTGGTGATGTTTCTTCTGGTGTCAGAACCAGAAGGCAGGTTCAAAATGAAGTTGAGTTTGGAGCATTTTTATCTCAAATCGAACCAACTTCAGTTGAACAAGCTCTTGAGGACTGCGACTGGATTATTGCTATGCAGGAAGAGCTAAATCAATTTGACCGAAGCCAAGTTTGGGAACTAGTCCCAAGGCCTTCTCATCAATCCATAGTTGGGACCAAATGAGTCTTCAAAAACAAACTGGATGAGACAGGTCAAATCACAAGGAACAAAGCCAGATTAGTAGCCAAAGGATATAACCAAGAAGAAGGCATAGACTATGAAGAAACTTTTGCTCCAGTCGCTAGACTCGAAGCAATTAGGATTCTTCTAGCCTTTGCATCCATGAAAGGCTTTAGACTATATCAAATGGATGTGAAGAGTGCTTTTCTTAATGGTTACATCAAAGAAGAGGTTTATGTAGAACAACCTCCTGGCTTTGAGGATCACAAGAATCCTAAACATGTGTATAGGCTAAAGAAAGCTTTGTATGGCCTGAAACAAGCTCCTCGAGCTTGGTATGAGAGACTTAGCAGCTTTTTGCTAGGCAAGGGTTTCTCAAGAGGCAAACTAGATAATACACTGTTTATTCTTCACAAAGATAGGAATATGTTAATTGTCCAGATTTATGTTGATGATATTATCTTTGGGGCAACTAATGAAAAGCTTTGTGAAGAATTCTCTAAGACTATGCAGGGTGAGTTTGAAATGTCAATGATGGGAGAGCTAACATTCTTCCTAGGCCTGCAAATTAAACAAAAGAAGAATGAGATCTTCATCTCCCAAGCTAAGTACTGCAGAGAGCTACTCAAGAAGTTTGGAATGGATGAATGCAAGGAGTTTGACACTCCCATGAGTACCACTGTCGCACTCGATGCTGACACAAAGGGTAAATCTGTCAGCCTGCCCATGTACAGGGGAATGATAGGTTCCCTACTATACTTAACGGCAACCAGGCCTGACATTCAATTTAGTGTAGGCATGTGTGCTAGGTTTCAAGCCAACCCCAAGGAGTCACATTTAACATGTGTTAAACGTATCCTAAGATACCTTGAGGGAACACAAGAACTTGGTCTTTGGTACCCCAGAGGTAACCAAGAGTTCTTGTGGGCTTACTCTGACTCTGACCATGCAGGATATAAAACTGATAGAAAGAGCACCAGTGGTCAATGCGCCTTCCTTGGTGGTTGTCTGGTCTCTTGGGCTAGCAAGAAGCAAACCTGCGTGTCCCTATCATCCACAGAGGCGGAATACATTGCTGCCGCAAGTTGTTGTGCCCAAGTGCTGTGGCTGAACAACCAACTAAGAGATCTTGGCTTGGAATTCCCTGAGGCTCTCATTCTTTGTGACAACACAAGCACCATTAGCCTCACCAAGAATCCGGTTCAGCACATAAGAACAAAGCACATTGATGTCAGACATCACTTCATCAGAGACCATGTTCAAAAGAAAGATGTCAAAGTGCAATTTGTCCCCACACAGCAACAACTTGCTGATATTTTCACCAAGCCTCTGGGGGTTGGTCAATTTACATTCATAAGAGGTGATTTGGGAATGGTAAACCCAAATGAAGTTTAATCCTTCAAAATAAATCTATGCTTATTTGATTGATTAAAACCTACAACAATACTAACTTAGGCATCAGAGTGCCAATCATTGTTTTTGCAGGTCCCCCACAATGTTAAATCTTAAGTGAGTCCAATCGGAAGCAAAACCACTTCCGGATACTCCTTTGTAGGCGCTGGATGACAACTCAATGTGACCAAGAGCGTCACTCCAACCGGAAGCAAAACCACTTCCGGATGCTCAGTTGCTGGCACTGAGTGTTGAACTAAAGCGAGAAAGAGCTCCAGTGCCTGAACCTAAGGACACGTCACTTCAGAAACGTTTCATCTTCCTCCTTGAGAAGTTGTGCCTTCTCTGATAAGGTGAAGCAACACATGTCAAAAGGTGCGCCGTTCCAATTAAATGTTTACGTTACCCAATGAATAAACGTATGCTTTCATCTAAAGAGTTATTGCCCATTTTACCATTTGTAACTTTGCATATAAATAGGAAGTCACATTCACTTTCACTTTTTACTTACTCAAATTTTCACCCACAAACTCTCTGCATATTCTCTTCATCTTCTTCATCGTGTTCTTCATCTTTTTTCCATCTTCTTCTTCGCATTTCACCTCTTTGAATCCTAAACCCTCACACAAATGGCCGGCTCACATGAATCGAACCCCAACACAAAGAAAGCCACTTCAACCAAGAAATCTAAGAAATCTGGGCATTCGCACTCTGGGAAATCTGGGAAATCCCATGAACATCATGAACACCAAGAACATTCTGGGCAAGTCGAAGAACAGCCTGGGCAGACTGAGCAACAACAAGAACAGGCTAAGAGAAAAGGGAAGAAGAAGGTACAATTTAGCGAGGAGCCTTCTTCCAAAAGACAGAGGGTAGAGGAGGATGATCCTCTGGTCTATAGGGATGGACCTTTGGAGAATGTTTCCTCCAAGTTTGAGACCATCAAGCCCTACTTCAACAGTGGGATGTTCTTGGATCTGGATAAAATTGATGAGCTAGGGTTTCCCCACTTGCAGCCATTCCTGGAAAAATACGTGCCCTGGCTGGGGATCAACCAGGACTACAACATCAACGTCCTGCGGGTATTTTGTGAGTCTCTCACTGGGAAGGTCAAACATAAGAAAGTGGATGGGAAGGAACAGATCCGCAGACTCACCTTCTCTGCCACAGTCAGGGGGAGAACCTTCAGTTTCACCTGGAGGGATATCAATGCTCTCATGGGGATTACAGATGAGGGGATGAATGAGTGGCTTTACCCTGAGTCACTCAAGCTCAGCAAGGAGGAACTCGAGAAGCTTTATGACACCAAAGGGAAGAAGGTGTCCGGGATGTCTGACTCCCACAGACTCTTGTACTATATCTACTCCCGCATGATGACACACAAGGGAGGTAACTTCAACGAGTTCACTCTGCTGGACAACCCATGGTTCCCCAGACTTCTCTCCCAGCAGCCAATCAACCCGGGGCAGTTGATCAGCCTTGAACTACATCGCTGGATGGTCAACAGCAAGGTCCATACCCCACCATCCTTGCCTTCCTCCTTGAGAAGCATCTGATCAAGGCTACATGTGATGTGGAGGAAGAGAATGTTAAGTGTGCTCCAGTGAGTGCAATTAACATCAGCAAGATGAAGATCCGGTACCTCAAGAAGGCCAAGGCCACTAAATCAGGATCTCAGGCAGGCAGTGCCTCTCAAACCTCAGCCCCCTCTACTTCTGGCGCAGGGGATCAAGAGGTTGACTCCCATCCCGGGCCAAGCAGAACTGCGAGAGTGCCGGCTACTGTGAAGGCCTTTGCCCAAGAGATGAAGGCAGAGATTCTCCTTCAACTCTCTGAATCCTTAGTGGCCCCTCTCCGAAATGACTATGATGTTGGGTTCCAACAGCAAGGGGAGCGCATCCAGAGGCTCGAGGATTGCGTGGGTCAGGTTGAGACTCAACTTGCCAGAGTAGATGCCAAGTTAGACCTTATCCTCCAACACCTCCAGATTCCTCAACCTCAACAAGGTAACTTACCACTACCCCCTCCTCCAAATCCACCTCCTCCTCCTCCTCCTAACCAACCCTTACTTCCCCCTCCTCCTCCTCCCAACACTCAACAGCAACAGCCACCTCCACAAAATAACCAACACCCACACACCTCACCAAATAACGACCAACAAATCCAGACTTCACCCAACCATGAACAACAACCCCAAGACTCACCCAACAATGACCATCAACCATCACCTCAAACCTCCACACAAGACTCCCCCCAACAATATCCTCGCCAATCACCACTTCACTCCAACAACTCCCCATCTCCACAACATTCCCCTAACCTTTCACCACCCCCAAGTCCCACAGAACCCACCAATCCTCCTTCAAACACTCAATCCATCATCACCCAGCCTCTAGCATTTACCTCCTCTACTAACCCCCGTCAAACCTACTACCTCAGACCACAATCTCCTCTTCCATGGAAAGATAAACAATCTGTCGCCTACTCAGCCACCCACCCTTTTGAAGGCCTCTTCACCCACCCTGACTTCTTCCAAAGAAACACCATTCTCTTCCCAAACCTCCCTGATTCACCAGAACAAACCTCACCCACCTCCTCACCCGAATCCTCACCCTCCCCTCCACCCACTCAGTCCTCCCTGGCCCTCACCCTCCTTGATGATGACAAAAGGGGGAGAGATGTTGCTATCACCCTTCGCCGGACCATGGACACAAGGGATGTTCTGACTCAGCCATCCCTCTGGCTAGATGAAGACATCACGGCTGCCCTCCGCCGTACCATGGAATCTCAGAAATTGGGTGGTGCTGAGAGCCTGATCAGAAGGGAAGTCATCCGGTTTATGCAACGGCAGAGGTCGGATGAGCAAAGGTCCAAATGGGACATGGTTGTCTTTGAGCAGAGCGAAGAAATCCCACAACCAGCCTCTTCATCATCAGAGCCTCCTTCATCTGAAACAGAGCAGGCTGAACAAGTGCCGGAAGCCTCTTCTGCTGAGCCTCTACCCTCTGTGCCTGCCCGGAGTATAGTTGAGGAAATCATGATGAAGTATGGGCTGAAGAAGATCAACCATCCTCTCATTGTGATTGCAAAGCCAATTCCTTCATCCTCTGGGCAAACATCTAAAACTCCTACTTCTGAGCAAACATCTGCCCCTCCTCCTCCATTTGAGCCAGCAGTTAAATTCAGTGAATCAAGAAAGAAGGCAGTTGCTAGAAAGCATGCCAACAAGAGTGCTACCTCCACTGAGTCTGCTGTGAGTGAGGAAGAGACTCCATCTGTCCGAGCTGAGCAAGAGATCCCATCTGAACAAGCCATTCCAATTCTAAAGGAAGTCAAGTTGGAGATAGAGGACATGACTCCTGAAGAATTCGAAAGATATGGGTACACGGACAGAATCTCTTTTGGTCAGATGGCTTGCCTGGATGCTGAGAGAGCAAGAGCCAAATCTACTCAGCCTATGAGCAAGGGCAAAGGAAAGGGGAAAGGCAAGAGGAAGAGGAAAGCCCAGGAAGTTGAGGAGGACCCCAACTTCCCTGTTTGGAATGTTAAGATCAGGGCTGTTCACTACCCCAATGGCGAGGTCACTGCCTTCTCAGATGCAACAGGGTTCCCAGGCTATGAGGAAGTCGAAAACATGAAGAGAGCCTTCGAGGAGTCTGTTGAGTCTGAGAGACTCAGAAGGGAAAGGGAAGAGGAAGAGCTGCAAAGAATCATTGCTCAGATAGACAAGAATGTGCAGGATGCCCATCTAGCCCAGCTCCAAAAAGAGAATGAAGATAGGCAAAGAGAGAGGGAGAGGAAAAAGAGACACCAACTTTAGACCCACTCAACCCCCATACATCTTTACCTTAGAATTTTCTTTTTCTTTTCTTTTCATACTTTTCATGCATAGCTAATTTCTGCAATATTCATTGATTATTTGTAAATGTTATTATTCTGACTTGTAATCTTTTGATGATAAATTCTCTGAGTTGTTTGTACTTTATCTACTTATTACTTTCAGCTCTTTCATACGAACTTAATTAGATAACTAAGTTTGTCATCATCAAAAAGGGGGAGAATGTTAGAATCTTAAGTTTTGATGAAGACTAAAATATGAAAGAACAAGCCAAATACTTAGAGAATACTAGGTTAATATAGTACCCAAACTAGAGTGCTTCCGGATGAGGATTTACTTCCGGATGGACTAAGACTAGCGCTCGCGAATGAACGTCTCATCCCCCAGCGACAGCAAGTATATCACCAAGTCATAACTCAGTCTAAGAGCATTAGAGTATAAAATCCTTGAGACTAAGTTAGGAAGCTTCCGGGTGTAGATTTGCTTCCGATTGTATTAAGACTAGCGCTGGCTGTGAGTATGGATAACACTGAGCACCAGTGAGCATAACCCAATGTCCAGTGGATTTACTTCGAATGCCTAGTGACTAGCGCTGGCTGTTGGTATAGATAACACTGAGCGTCAGTGAAGAAAATATGAACAAAAACCAACGTCCAGTGAAAAGTGCTTCCGGATGTGGAATTGCTTCCGGATGGAAAAGAACTCCCTTAGACTAAGTGAACTCCCAATGCATGTGAGTATGTGCCTTTATTGTTAAGACTAACGTTCAAATGCAGTACACTGAGTAAAGTTGCTTCCGGATGTGGACTTGCTTCCGCAAGCAATCAGAATGTCAGAACGTTCAGAGCAATGCAGTGTCAGAATGCTTTTGACAGAGCAGAGGTGTCAGAACTACTTTTCAGAGATAAAGCATAGTCAACCCTGCTAAGCATTAATGGAGCATTAATTGGGCAAACGGTAACTTGGGATAAACGGCCATATTCAAACGGCTAACCCACCTACCAAGAGTGAGAATACTTAAAGGCTATATAAACAAGCTCACCTTCATTTATGAAGACAACTAATATCTTTGATATCTTGAAGAAAGTTAGAGAGAGAAACTAAAGAAGTCCTTCAAGCATTCAAGGCTACCCAGAAAAGAGAAAGAGCATTTAACTCATTGAGTGATCTTTTCATCTACTTATCTTGTACTCTGTGTAGTTAAGTCTCTTCTTGTATTAAGAGCATTACTTGTACTTAAGTGTGTATCACTATCTGTTCTTCAAGAGAACTAAGTTAGAAAATCCTTTATTTGTAAAGGTTGAACCCTTGCTGGTTGTAAGGGGGAGCTAGTTAGCAAGGTTCCAAGTGAGCCTTGAGTAAAACTTCTGATTGTAAGGTTGCAAGTGATCCTGTCCAAAACTTGTGGTTGTAAAGGTTCCAGGTGCACCCGTTGTAAAACCTGGGGTTAGTGGAACTCAGCCTGGGTGGTTGAGAACTGGACGTAGGTCAGGTAGACCGAACCAGTATAAACTCTTGTGTTGATTTTATTTGAGCTTTTATTTTGTAGCACAATTCACCCCCCCTCTTGTGCATCCATTACTTTCACAATAGAGCTGAGCAGGACGCAAAGAAAGGGAGATTGCCGTCAAATGTGGTTGTTAATCTACAAAACATGCATTCTATGCAATTGAGAAGTGGAAGGCATTATGGCGATGCTTATGAATATGAGGAGGAAGAAGAGGAGACACAACTTCCGTGTGAGGCCGAACTGAATCCTCCTATTGATGGTTTACTTGATGAGGCCGAGATCCTTCCTATGAAAAGTGATGTAGCTGAGACCTCACATGAAGAAAAGAAGAAGGAGATTGCAAAGGGAAAGCGGAAAGTTGGAGAATCTCCTTCGCAAGAACAACCTACTCAACAAGGGGATGAATTCCCCAAAGGTAAGTTTCTTGATCCTAGGCATTTACCATTTCCTAATTCATATGCTTTAGCTAAGAAGAAACATGACGATGAATTGGAAAAGGAGATGCTTGACTTATTTTCTAAGCTGGAAATTAATGTGCCTATGCTTGTGCTTGTGAAACAAATGCCTAGGTATGCTAAGTTCCTTAAAGATCTTTGCACTAACAAGAGAGCTACTAATTCAAGTAACAAAGTCCAACTTGGGACTCATGTTTCATCTCTCTTGAAGGGGCACTTGCCTGAAAAGTGTGGAGATCCGGGCTCTTTCACTATCCCTTGTCAGATAGGGAAACTTAGCTTTGGGAAAGCAGTTCTTGATTTAGGGGCCGCTATTAACGTCATGCCTAAGGCCACCTACTTTGCATTAGGGTTGAAGAATTTGAGTGAAACTAGTGTTGTGGTTCAATTGGCAGATAGGTCCATTAAGAAACCCTATGGATTTATTGAGGACATTTTTGTGAAGGTTAGGGAACTAGTATTTCCGGTGGACTTTTATGTGCTAGACATGACTAGCGAAACTAGGATGGATGACTCCTTGATTTTGGGAAGGCCATTTATGAAAACAGCCAAGATGATTATAAGCTTAGAAGAGGGTTATGTTACAATGCAAGTAGGAAATCAATTAATAAAGTTTGATGTGGGGAAAGCAATTAAACATCCTCATGAGGATTATTCTCTCCTTGGATTAAGTGTGATTGATTCTTTGATGCATATAGTTTGTGATGAGCATGCAAATACCTTCAAGTTGAACCTAATTGATAATGAAGATGCTCATATGTGTTATCATGACTCTTGTGCTAGTTTAATTGAAAATACATGCTTGCATGATGTTCCTAATGATTCATCTAGCATAAGAAGTTCAGTGACAGAATTCATGGATTCATTGCATGTGCATTATAATTTTGATAATGATTGCACGTCTATTTCCTCTTTGTCAAGCTACAACCCCTTGGAAGAGGGAAGTTTGTTTAATTTTGTAGGACAGGAGAAGGGAGGTTGTGACTTCACCCAGGAAATTGAGAAATCCAGTGCACAAGAGTTTGACCATGAAGAGTATGAAGCCTTAAGAAGAAGCCGTTTACACAAGCTGAGAGAAAAGATCTATCTGAAAGAGCATGCGCTCGCTGACGAACCACATGATTCTACCCTGAGCGGAAGTAGTGATGAGAACTTGGATATGAGTTCTGAGGACTTGAACTCTGAGAGTCCGAAGTGTTGTGAAGAGTTGCCAGGTTTTGATGATGATCCCTATGAGCCTCAATTGCTACAAGTTGAGATGCACACTTTGGTACCATCTATTATTGAGCCACCTACGCTGGAGCTGAAACCTTTACCACCCAATCTTAAGTACGCCTACTTGCTTGATGAAGGGAAGCTTCCAGTGATTGTTTCTAGCGCTCTGTCTTCTCTTGAGGAAGGGAAGTTGCTTGAGGTGCTCAGACGATACAAGGGGGCCATTGAGTGGACTTTAGCCGATCTTCCCGGCATGAGTCCTACCACCTGCATGCATCGGATCTTGCTTACTGATAATGCTAAGCCTGTGAGACAACCACAAAGGAGGCTCAACCCTTTGATACTGGATGTCGTGAAGAAGGAGGTTGAGAAGCTCTTGAGTGCCGGAATCATCTATCCGATCAGCGATAGTGAATGGGTGAGTCCCATTCATGTGGTGCCAAAGAAGAGTGGGCTGACTGTGGTGAAAAATGACAAAGATGAGCTAGTACCTACACGGGTTCAGAACTCTTGGAGGGTTTGTATAGATTATCGGAAGCTGAATGACTCCACAAGAAAAGACCACTTTCCATTACCATTCATCGATCAGATGTTGGAAAGACTAGCTGGCAAGTCACACTATTGTTTTCTGGATGGTTTCTCGGGGTACTTCCAAGTTCCAATAGCACATGAGGACCAAGAGAAAATAACCTTTACTTGTCCATTTGGAACCTTCGCATACAGGAGAATGCCTTTTGGTCTATGCAATGCTCCAGGAACCTTTCAACGTTGTATGATGAGCATTTTTAATGACTTGCTGGAGGATGACATAGAGGTGTTTATGGATGATTTCTCCCTCTATGGAGACGGTTTTGATGCTTGCTTGGTCAATCTTGAGAAAGCTTTGGTTAGATGTGTGGAGAAGGGTTTGGTACTCAACTTTGAGAAGTGTCATTTCATGGTGGACAAGGGCATAGTTTTGGGACACTTAGTCTCAAAGGAGGGCATTCAAGTTGACAAAGCCAAGGTTGAGGTAATCTCCTCTCTACTCTTCCCAACTTGCTTGAAGGAGTTGAGGTCCTTTCTTGGACATGTGGGTTTCTATAGGAGGTTCATCAAGGGTTTTAGCCAAATTGCTTCCCCACTGTCTCATCTACTACAAAAGGATACTGAATTTGATTTCTCTTATGAGTGTAAGGACGCTTTTGTTGAGTTGAAGACACAGCTTACTACTCCCCCTATCTTGGTTGCACCTAATTGGGAATTACCTTTTGAGTTGTCTTGTGATGCTTCTAATGAGGCTCTGGGAGTTATGCTTGGCCAAAGGCAAGAGTCTTTGCCTAGAGTCATTGCTTACGCATCTAAGACATTGGATAGAGCTCAAAGGAACTATACAACAACCGAGAAGGAACTTTTCGCCATAGTCTTTGGTCTGGACAAGTTTCGGCAATACTTACTACATTTTAAGGTAATCATATTCACGGATCATGCAGCCGTCCGTTATCTGTTATCTAAGCCACAAACAAAGCCTAGGCTCTTGAGATGGGTCTTGCTTCTACAAGAGTTTGAGGTAGAGATTAAGGACAGGGCTGGAAGAGAGAACCTAGTGGCTGATCATTTAAGCCGTTTGCCAGTGGATGTGGAAGGTATTGATGATTCTTCTCTTGTTTGTGATACTTTTCCAGATGCTTTATTGTGTGCTTTGAATGCTAAGAAGGATCCGTGGTATGCTCATCTGGTGAATTATATGGTGGCCGAGATGATTTCTCCTTCATTAAACAAGCACCAAGCTCAAAAGTTAAAGAGAGATGCAAATTATTATGTTTGGGATGAGCCACACTTGTGGAGGTTGTGCAATGATCAAATCATCAGGAAGTGTGTGCATGACGATGAGATCTCTTCAATTTTGGAGTTCTGTCATTCTCTTGCTTGTGGAGGGCACTTCGGTGAAAGGAAAACCTCAAGGAAAATTCTGGAGGCTGGTTTCTATTGGCCTACTTTGTTCAAAGATGCCTATGATTATTGTAAGTCTTGTGATCATTGTCAAAGGTTTGGAGGATTGACTAAGCGGCATGAAATGCGCCAAATTCCTGTGATCTTTTGTGATGTTTTTGATGTTTGGGGCATTGATTTCATGGGACCCTTCCCCCCTTCTTCCGGCTATGTCTATATACTTTTGGCTGTGGATTACTTTTCAAGGTGGGTGGAAGCTGTGCCTACTAGGGAAAATGATGCTAGGACTGTATTGAAGTTCTTGAAATCTCACATCTTTTGCCGGTTTGGAGTTCCCAAGGCACTTGTGAGTGACCAAGGCTCTCATTTTTGCAACAAGCTCATGACTTCTTTGCTTAACCAATTTGGAGTCAATCACAAAATCTCAACACCTTACCATCCTCAAACCAATGGGGAGGCCGAGGTGTCTAATAGACAAATCAAAAACATCCTTGAGAGGATTGTGAAGCCAAGCAGGAAAGATTGGAGCTTGAGGCTTGAGGAAGCTCTCTGGGCTTATAGGACTTCGTTTAAGACTCCAATTGGCATGTCCCCTTATAGGTTGATCTATGGCAAAGCTTGTCATCTTCCAGTTGAGCTCAAACATAAGTCTTATTGGGCGGTCAAATCTTGTATCGATGACATGGATGCCGTGGCACAAGAGAGACAATTGACTTTAAGTGAGCTTGAGGAGTTGAGGAATGAGGCATTTGAGAACTCCAGAATCTTTAAGGAAAGAACAAAGGCTATTCATGATAGTGGCATCCTGAGGAAAGAATTCAAGGAGGGTGACCTTGTGCTTTACTACCGTGCTAAATTCAAGTTCAGTGGAGGGGGCAAACTTAAAGACAAGTGGGAAGGCCCTTACGTGGTGACCAAATCTCATGATTTTGGCATGATAGAGATCAAGCATAGAAAAGATGGCTGAATCTACAAGGTCAATGGCCACTTGCTCAAGTTGTATAAAGAGAACTTCAAGCCTCCCTAATGTTGTTTCTTTCCTTTCCTCACTTATATTCTTATTGCAAATTCTTAAGTGTGGGGGAAGGTGTTAGTATTAGAAAAATTAGGATTATTTTGTGTGTTTAGGATTTTGTGTAGGTTTGTTAGGTTGTTAAAATAATATGAAAAATATTTCACTAGTGCTTGGGGATGTCTATAAGCTTTTGGAAGTGTTATCACATACCGTTACTAAATCCTTAATTCACCAATAAGATAAATTTCAATTTAATAATTTCATTACTAACTATGATAGGAAAATGATTTTCCATAATATCAATAACGCTATCATAGTTAGAAAAAGAAATTTCTAACGATTTAAGTATTATCCACGATAGAAAAGAATATCCTAATTCAATAATACCATCATGGATAATTAACTACTAACCATGTTAGTAAGAATTCACCTAACATGGTTAGAAAAAGAGAACAACATCACAAATAATCAAACACCTTAACCATGTTAGTAAAAGATCCACCTAACATGGTTAATAAAAGAATCACCTAACACATATGAAGAACACTCATGTTCTTTGACAAAAATCTATGTTAGAGAAAAGATTCTCCTAACATAGTTAACCAAAAGAAACAACATAACACTCCGAAAGATAATCATGTCAGAGAGGGGCCCATCCAACATGGTTATATAAAATAACAACACTAATCACAATGAGGCAACACAATCGCACAATATAACCATGTTAGGAAAAGAATTTCCCTTAACACGATTATTCGAAACATCTATATCAATTATACATAACAACACAAATATCTGACTTGAATATGTCAGTATCACAAAGCATAATCATTTATCACTGATCACAGTCATACGATGCGTCCATATCAAGAAAAAGATATTGTCTTTCCATTAGCAGACAAATCCTCCTGTAACTCATAATACACATACAGTATAATATCAATCAACACCGTCACAAAGTCTGTAGCACAGCTACGACTATCACATAATCAAAACTTTCACAGCCGTCATAACACTACAACACATCAGTTAAAAGTTATGGACAGATCAAATGAAAAGATAATACAATTCGACATAATCAAACAAATATACACAACAACAAACACGGAAGCGGATGCAGCCTACTTGATGGCAATATATATATATACCTATGGTTTACCTCCGGCCTACCCACTAACTCAGTATGGCCGGCCGGCTCCTTTTCCCTTCCACGCTGCCTACTTACGGCATGATCACCTGCAAAAATAAAGGGAATGGGGTGAGACAAAACTATGTCTCAGTAATCACTACTTAACTCACTGTGAGACTCAGATGTGAGGTAGCAGAGTGTCTACAGGGTACCACAGTTTTCAAAACCTGCATAAACCACGTAATATATACATATACAGAACAGATACATCCGTCTCTCAATAGGCAAAAATAAACGTGATTGACACTGTGCCCAGTCTCAAATATGAAAGCATGAAAAAAAGGGACCACTCTAAAATGTGAAAAATCCCTGGTTCCTTTACAATCCGAGGAACCCGTACAATTAACCTATCGATTTGCGCAAATCGATGGTTACATCGGCCGACGGTACTAATAATCAGTGTCATGCAACATACAAAAGATTTATATATGAATATATATATATAAAGTACAGTGTATTTAGAAAGGTACCCTATAGCCCACGTTTAAATATAAAATAATCTGAACACATTTCGTTTATATATCTAAAAGTAGAAGAGGGTTTTAGAAATCCTCAACTACCGTCACCCTCAGTATCACAGTCAGTTAAGCGTGATTACCTGTCAAGTTTAGTAGCGATAGATATACACAGCTAATGTCTTCCTTAAGCTCCGCTCGAGTCTCCACCGTCGACAATCATACAATGAGCTACTGTTGGTCAAGGTACAATATCAGTGACTTTGACCTACCATTCAAACTAATTCTTAAACAAGTATTAAAGTATAAATTTACTTCCAATATCAAGAATAATCTATATCCTTTAAACCTCCATAATTCCCTTAACCATTTATTTGTAATTCCTAAAGTATTAACTTCACCACAATCATACTTACCTTCACATAACTCAAATTTCCTTTGATCCACCACTTTAGTTACTAAATTTTTCTTTAAGCACTAACCAAATCATTCCAACCCTCTATCATCGTCATAATACCTTAGTGAACATTTCCTAGTCACCAATTCAATTCATACAGCTCAAAATAATCAAACCCAACTTCAAAGAAACCAACAATGCTCACTAAATTGCCAACTAATTACCAACCACCAAATCATCTCATCCACCACCATATTTCATCAATTAATACCTCAACCAATCCTAACCTTTCGTTCAAAACTCCTAAAGATTCAAGATTGTAAAAATCCTACTTAAGAGAACCAAAAACACCTCCGAAAATTTCCATATGATAACCAAATCCAGAAAATCCTAATGTCTCTTAGAATACTCAATTCAATACTCCAATTTCTTAATATTACAACCTCATAATCCCAAAAATCCAACATCATATCTAAATCCCAACTTTAAAGAACTTAAAAAAAAAACACCTCCAAAATTTCCAAATGATTATCAACATCCAGTAATTTCATATGCTTCTAAAAAAAATCACAATGAGTGCTTAAATTTTGAGTATTAAAGCATTTACATTCCAAAAATCACAATACAACTAAAAACCTAACTTTAAAGAATCCTTAAAATATTCCCCAAAATTTCAAAGCCATTTCCAACTTCATGAAACATTAATTGCCTTCACAAATCTTCAATTGGTCACTAAATAATCACCATTGTAACTTGTAAATTTCAAAGTCCCAATTCAAAGAACCATAAAAAGCTTCAAAAATTCCCAAAATATTCTCCATCTTTAGGAAAAATCCAATACCTTCCCAAATCTTCCATTAACCATTTAATAATCATTACTTTAACCATTCAACTTCCTTTCAAACACCAATCTAGCCAACATTTGCATTCCAACATCAATAAAGAACCTTAGCTATCATTACATAATCACCAATCTATTCCAAAATATCAAGCATTAACAAAACCTAACTTAAAGAGCCAAATATTGCTCATTTCCATCCTGAACTTGATTTTCCACTTCAAACCAACTTAAATACTTCCAAGATATTTAATTTCTTACTTAGACATAACCTAGATTCATATTTAAAGCTCCATAAACTATTCATGATCAAACCCTAACTCAAAAGAGGAAGCTTTATGCAAAAACTCAACTACACAAGGGGCTAGGGACTTACAAAGTACAAAAATGGAAAGAGAGGTGGCAGTGGTCGTCGGCCGCCACGTGACTCGCCGGAGAACGCCTCCCCGCGGTGGGCCGAACTGGAAGAGAAGGAGGAGTTTAGGAAAAGATGCTATGAGGTAGAAAAGGAAGAACAACAAGAAAAGTTACAAGAAAAATCGGACCTTCCCTTTGACCCGGTGGTTCACGTCGCCGGAAACACCAAAGCCGCCGCCGGAAACTCACAACCAGCCACCGATCGGACTCGGCCTCAACGGACCCGAGGAAGAGAGGAGATGAACAACCGAAATGAAGAAGCTTTTTGCACAAATACAAAATTGAAGGAGTGTGTGGGTGTGGAGAGAAAGTGAAGAAATGGTGAAGGGGGGGTCGCGCGAATGGAGAAGGAGGAGGCCGAAATTTTAAAGAGGAAGGGAAGGAGGGGCGTGTTTGGTTGGGGAGAAATAAGGGTGGTTTTTGATAATTATAGCCTAAACTTGCCATAGTGTACTCTTTTTGATTTAAACCCACTTAAACCAGCCTCCAATCTTCTTAAACTTCATAATATTCTGAGTTTCCCCATTCTCCCATACTTCAAATTCTTCATTTGCCTAATTAGTTATCTGCATACTTAATACTTAAAATTCTAAAAATATTCCAAAAATATCCAAAAATTCTAAAAAGTTCTACAAAATTTCAATTTCTCAATTTGTTATTTCCCAAACACTCTCTAATCCCGAATTAAATTTTTAGGATGTTACAATTCTCCCCACCTTTTAGGAATTTTGCCCTCAAAATTCACTTTGTTTCAAAACTTTAATAAGTACTGCCTAATGTATTTTACTCAATACACTCCCATGAGCTTGATGTAGTTATGAAAATCCTCAACTTCTAATCAAAATGATATGTATCACTACTTTAGCTTTCCAAATTTTAAGTCATAATCGTAACCTTACTACACCTTACCTGTCTACCAATAGATTATCTCTTGTATTGTCATGCCACTTCCAAATTAAAAGGAACCACGTTGAAATCTTAAGGTTGCTACTTAAACTAACTTGCACTATTCAATCTCTCATTTAGGATAAGGTTCCACTAGTAATATCGTCGGTCTAAATCGATATCCAAAAGTTTCTTCAATTTTCTTTCTATACCCTCACTTCTTAATTGTGAAGTAATAATCCCCCGAAGATCCTCTCCTCATTCCAACCATGATCCTAATTTAACATATGCTAAAAAAATATTCTCAACCCATTGACCAAACTATTTCCAATTTCATTTATAACCTTAATGAGACAGAATGAGTACCAACACCGCAGACAGGAAATCTTAATGTATAATGCTTTCTTATTTAACAAAGCTGAGCCTAGACCATAACTTCTATCTCCACACTAAATTTAATCACCTTAATAAAGGTTTAATTTTTACTTACCTATTCATAAAGTCACACATTCTATGCTCGTAGTCCTTTAAATAGATTACTAAGTCAATCTCTCAATTCCCATATTTGACTCATAATATCTACTTCAACCTTTACTTCCGCAAATAGTCCCTCAAAACAAAATTTCATCCATTCCCAAAAACCCATGAATTCACACTAATTATATTTAACTAACTTTATTTCACCGATTATTTGCTAACATAGTAGGTAGGCTACTTTAGTTATGTCAACAACCCTACTAAAAGTAATTGATACCCAATAACCCATCAAATTCAACAATTTATCCTACTCAGTCTTTAACTCATAACTAATATATTCTCCATCTTAATCTCAAAAATCCCCCTTAATTAACTTTAATCCAAAACCTAACTTTTCCTCCATTTCACTTTTAAGCAAAATTTTCTAATCAATATTCAATCCATACTCATTATTATTATTATTTTTTATTTATTATTTTTTTTCCAATTATCGAAACTGCTAACCCCTGTTAAATAACTCTAACTTAATACGAGCCAAACAATTTCCACTTTAATTCCACAATTTCACCTATATCAAACCCAACAACTCAAAGTGAATAAACTCTTCATTAATATTACTATCAATATGCCTAGAATCGAGAAAACCTTAGAATTCCCTAAATTTTCAACTTATATGCATATTTATATCATTTACAGTCTTTAGCCTATCCGCAGTATTTTATAAATTAACATCAACAAACTTCACTTACTAATGTCACTTTCTTTCATGCTCACTCGAAATACCCTTAAGTTACTAGGAAACTTTCCTTCAATGCTCAATAACAAACCAGAATTTGACTATTTGTCTCATTAACTCCACAAATGCTAGCAACATTTTCTAATCATCACTTTGCATAATTTCATGTTTCAATTTCTAAATTTAAGAGCAATATCCATCACTTGCTATCACTTCTATTGGCTTCTCCTCCCCAGAAGGACCCTCTTTATAATTCTTATCTCACAAAATCATCAAGTATATCTTTGATCAAAAACTAACACTTAATTAAACCCATACCATAAATTTTTCCTAATGTTCACATATTCAACCATTTAATCATCATGATGTTTGGACGTTATTCCACATCTTGCAAAGCGCCAAAAACTCTCCAATCAACATAACTCCATCTAGTCCTTACAACCTCCCAACTATATCTCTCAATTACAATCTAATCACATCCTTACTACTACACCCTAATTATTAACATTAGGGTATACTTGTCATAAAATCAATTGCCCAAAATATTTCACCTCACACAACTCTTTTTAACCGTACTTAAATTTTAGTCTAACAAACTAGAGTAACCAAAACTATTGTTCAGTCATTAAAGTTTGATTCCAATAAAACTTACATTAAACCCATTTAACTAGAACAAAACCCATGAATCTCTCAATCATTTAGATTTCAACACCACCAACATTCTCTTAGGTCGAAAATCCTCCAACATATTCAACCCCAAACTGCTCAGATTAGTCCCACTTTCATCCTTTTACAATTATTTTCTAGCGTTAGTCAATACATTTTAACTTCCGATTCACTCAATATCAACAAAATTATTCAAGAAACCCATTTATTTATCTATTGTTTTAAGGCTTTCTATGAAACTTGTTGGATCGAAGTTCACCAACATACCACCCTTAACATAATCTAACTATCGCATTTCTATTATTCAATTGATTCCTACACTTCCTTAGTAATGATTATGACATCCTACCTCTTCTAAACATCCTTTAATACACAATCACACTTTACTTTAATACCAACCAATTTATTTCCACCAAAATTATTGTTGAACTCCCACTTCTTCTAAAATATAGTTTCAATTGAACGTCCTGAGTTTAAACATTTCTTTCAAATCCTACTGATTAATCACTAATTACTAATTGTAATCTCGTTTGTATTGCCTGTCACCCCCACTATAATTTACTTTAAACCAATAGAATCAAATTGATTCATCAAAATTACTATACACTTCACCAACACTCACCATTTACCTTGAAAATTATGTTACCTAAGAAAATCACAGTCCAAATCATTCACCAATAAGTCCCAAAATAAGATATACCCTTTTATCAAAACTCATTCTACTACACTCAAAATCCAACCAATCTCATCTTTTCAAAGCATAATGTGTCCTCATTCTATTTAACAAGGGTCATAACTTGGCATAATACCTGTACTTAAATTCTAAATACCCTTAATACATTGAACAACAAATTAAATAGATCGTTACTCTTTAAACTTGTGTAGTCTTTTAGCTCCTAATTACTATCTCACTTTACCTATTTTCATATTAATCTACATTTCCATTAACATCCCTTCCCCATTAGAAATCTTCCTCTAAATAAAACATTAATTCAGTCTCCCAAGACAAAATTCAAATGATCTACAAATCAGCTTACCAATATCACAGTCCTAATCCATTCACTAATCTCATCTGAACATCCTTAATGCGATTTTACCTTTCTCCCCACCAATGGAATTTTGTCCTCAAAATTCAACTGCACATATCCTCAATACAAAGGTTAGTGATCATGCATATCGGGAGGGAAAAGGATATATATATATTGTCATTCTATATGCAATGCAACAGGCAGGGTATCGTTTACCCACTAACTCAGTATTGCCGGCCGGCTCCTTTTCCCTTCCACGCTGCCTACTTACGGCATGATCACCTGCAAAAATAAAGGGAATGAGGTGAGACAAAACTATGTCTCAGTAATCACTACTTAACTCACTGTGAGACTCAGATGTGAGGTAGCGAAGTGTCTACAGGGTACCACAGTTTTCAAAACCTGCATAAACCACGTAATATATACATATACAGAACAGATACATCCGTCTCTCAATAGGCAAAAATAAACGTGATTGACACTGTGCCCAGTCTCAAATCTGAAAGCATGAAAAAAAAAGGGACCACTCTAAAATGTGAAAAATCCCTAGTTCCTTTACAATCCGAGGAACCCGTACAATTAACCTATCGATTTGCGCAAATCGATGGTTACATCGGCCGACGGTACTAATAATCAGTGTCATGCAACATACAAAAGATTTATATATGAATATATATATATATAAAGTATAGTGTATTTAGAAAGGTACCCTATAGCCCACGTTTAAATATAAAATAATCTGAACACATTTCGTTTATATATCTAAAAGTAGAAGAGGGTTTTAGAAATCCTCAACTACCGTCACCCTCAGTATCACAGTCAGTTAAGCGTGATTACCTGTCAAGTTTAGTAGCGATAGATATACACAGCTAATGTCTTCCTTAAGCTCCGCTCGAGTCTCCACCGTCAACAATCATACAATGAGCTACTGTTGGTCAAGGCACAATATCAGTGACTTTGACCTACCATTCAAACTAATTCTTAAACAAGTATTAAAGTATAAATTTACTTCCAATATCAAGAATAATCTATATCCTTTAAACCTCCATAATTCCCTTAACCATTTATTTGTAATTCCTAAAGTATTAACTTCACCACAATCATACTTACCTTCACATAACTCAAATTTCCTTTGATCCACCACTTTAGTTACTAAACTTTTCTTTAAGCACTAACCAAATCATTCCAACCCTCTATCATCGTCATAATACCTTAGTGAACATTTCCTAGTCACCAATTCAATTCATACAGCTCAAAATAATCAAACCCAACTTCAAAGAAACAAACAATGCTCACTAAATTGCAACCTAATTACCAACCACCAAATCATCTCATCCACCACCATATTTCATCAATTAATACCTCAACCAATCCTAACCTTTCGTTCAAAACTCCTAAAGATTCAAGATTGTAAAAATCCTACTTAAGAGAACCAAAAACACCTCCGAAAATTTCCATATGATAACCAAATCCAGAAAATCCTAATGTCTCTTAGAATACTCAATTCAATACTCCAATTTCTTAATATTACAACCTCATAATCCCAAAAATCCAACATCATATCTAAATCCCAACTTTAAAGAACTTAAAAAAAACACCTCCAAAATTTCCAAATGATTATCAACATCCAGTAATTTCATATGCTTCTAAAAAAAATCACAATGAGTGCTTAAATTTTGAGTATTAAAGCATTTACCAAAAATCACAATACAACTAAAAACCTAACTTTAAAGAATCCTTAAAATATTCCCCAAAATTTCAAAGCCATTTCCAACTTCATGAAACATTAATTGCCTTCACAAATCTTCAATTGGCCACTAAATAATCACCATTGTAACTTTTAAATTTTAAAGTCCCAATTCAAAGAACCATAAAAAGCTTCAAAAATTCCCAAAATAATCTCCATCTTTAGGAAAAATCCAATACCTTCCCAAATCTTCCATTAACCATTTAATAATCATTACTTTAACTATCCAACTTTCTTTCAAACACCAATCTAGCCAACATTTGCATTCCAACATCAATAAAGAACCTTAGCTATCATTACACAATCACCAATCTATTCCAAAATATCAAGCATTAACAAAACCTAACTCAAAGAGCCAAATATTGCTCATTTCCATCCTGAACTTGATTTTCCACTTCAAACCAACTTAAATACTTCCAAGATATTTAATTTCTTACTTAGACATAACCTAGATTCATATTTAAAGCTCCATAAACTATTCATGATCAAACCCTAACTCAAAAGAGGAAGCTTTATGCAAAAACTCAACTACACAAGGGGCTAGGGACTTACAAAGTACAAAAATGGAAAGAGAGGTGGCCAGTGGTCGTCGGCCGCCGCGTGACTCGCCGGAGAACGCCTCCCAGCGGTGGGCCGAACTGGAAGAGAATGAAGAGTTTAGGAAAAGATGCTATGAGGTAGAAAAGGAAGAACAACAAGAAAATTTACAAGAAAAATCGGACCTTTCCTTTGACCCGGTGGTTCACGTCGCCGGAAACACCAACGCCGCCGCCGGAAACTCACAACCAGCCACCGATCGGACTCGGCCTCAACGGACCCGAGGAAGAGAGGAGATGAACAACCGAAATGAAGAAGCTTTTTGCACAAATACAATTGAAGGAGTGTTTGGGTGTGGAGAGAGTGAAGAAATGGTGAAGGGGGGGGTCGCGCGAATGGAGAAGGAGGAGACCGAAATTTTAAAGAGGAAGGGAAGGAGGGGCGTGTTTGGTTGGGGAGAAATAAGGGTGGTTTTTGATAATTATAGCCTAAACTTGCCATAGTGTACTCTTTTTGATTTAAAACCACTTAAACCAGCCTCCAATCTTCTTAAACTTCATAATATTCTGAGTTTCCCCATTCACCCATACTTCAAATTCTTCATTTGCCTAATTAGTTATCTGCATACTTAATACTTAAAATTCCAAAAATATTCCAAAAATATCCAAAAATTCTAAAAAGTTCTACAAAATTTCAATTTCTCAATTTGTTATTTCCCAAACACTCTCTAATCCCGAATTAAATTTTTAGGATGTTACAAGTGTCATTGTGGAAATAGAGGATTTTGCATCCGGAAGTGTTTTTGCTTCCGGAAGCTCTCACTTAGACTTTGTTACTTAGGATCAGATGGTGTTCACTTTGCTTCCGCTAGGGGATGCGTTCTTGCTTCCACAAGCGTCAGGGCATCCGAAAGCATTTTTGCTTCCGGTAGCATGTTTGCTTCCGCTAGGGATGAGACTTAGAATCTGAACCAGAGTGACTTCCTATAGTCATTTTGCTTCCGGTAGCATTTTTGCTTCCGGAAGTGACTTGAGTTTAAATCCAGTTAGGCTTCCTGAGCGTAAGTGAGGAAAAAAAAATTAGCATACTATACATGTGTATATTAGGTTGTGCTTAGTATGTGTTTGTTTGTAAATAATACATGCATAGGCCATTTGTATGCTTGAACTGCCCGGCCTTTTATGTTGCTACTTTGCCTTTAAAATACATCTTCCTACTCAAATTGATTGGTCCATTGAGGACAATGTATGCTTTAAGTGTGGGGGAGGTGTATTATGTGCTTAAAAGTGGTTTATTTCAAAGCTCACACACTTAATTTTTGGACTTCATTGGCATAATTTTCTAAGAAAGTTTAACTTGATTATGGCTCTTGAAAGCAAATGGAATTGTCCTCTAGTGTGTAAGTAGAATTTTTGGAATGATTACTTAGGGTATTGCATGGGGCACTTTTAAGGTATAAAGAGGGTGTAAGTTTCCCATTTAACTTTTCTTAAGGAGGAAGTGACTGATTAGAGTAAGCCATAAATGTGAGAAGCCTCCAACCGAATTGAGTGGGCCAATAGTTAAACTTGACCTCCTAGAACTTGTCCTAGCTCTTGTTCAAAATCACAATGCATGGCATGATTGAAAATGAAAGGGGCGTTTCTTTCTAAACCCTCATTACCCAAACACTAAGCCAACCAAAAATATTATGCTTTGATTAACCCCTTTGGGCCATTCACTTTTCTTTTCTACCACCTTGACCAAAGTGTGAATAAGTGATTATAGCATATGCTTGCATTCATATTATTATTGTATTGTAGTATCTTGTGAAAAGCAAGCTATATGAGTGAAAAACAAAAGATGGCCGAGAGCCACAAGAGAGGAAAAGAAAAGAGAAAATGGCCAAAGGCCAAAGAAAAGAAAAAAATAATAATAAGGCCAAAGGCCTATCAAAAGAGAAAAAGAAAGAAAGCATAAAGTGTTTAAGTATGCCAAAGGCATAAGATTGAAAAAAAAAAGTGAGAGAAGCACAAAGTGCTTGAAAAAGAAAAGAGAAATGTAGCATGCTTTGTGAGGATTGATTTCATTGTATTGCATGCATATGTGGTGATTACTTGTTCATGTCATTGGTCATTGACTACTATCCATCATTCACCATTTATAATTAGCCTTCCATCTAACCCCAAAGTCCCCTAGATTTGGTTGTGCTATGCATACTAATGGGTGGAGAACTTAGAGCTATTACAAGCCTATGGTGATGGTCAAGTGCATTGAGCCAAAGAGCGATCACAAGTCCCTAGTTAGGCTTTTTTCCTAACTTGAGTGAATGAGTTAAACACTTAATCCGGTGAGGAAAAATCTCAATTGGCACTCTTCCTTAATTTTAGTTGATTGTTAAACTTGCATTCGCTTTGTATTCTTAGATTTGTTCCATGCGAAGCTTTAGGGAAAGGTTCAAGAAGATCAACTTGTACTCTATGATAATTCCAATTGCCTTCACTATGCTTAATGATTGAGTTAATCCTTTACATAACTTTGCCCGGAGTGCAAAGATTAAGTGTGGGGGATTTGATTGGACCAAAATTTATACCTATAAGCATGTGCATTTGAGCTTAATTAGTGTGGTTTATTTGCTATATTTGATCATTATTGGTACAATTTCATGCGCATACTTATGTGTAAATATTTGAAGAATAATAGCCTTATTACTTGCATTTTATGAAACCAAGGGTATTTTGGTCATTTTGACTATGTGACGTGTTTTTCATGTAGGGGGGTCCCAAGTGGGCCCCACATACCCTTGGTGGAGCTTCAGTGGAGATAACTTGGCAAGAAGGAAGGCTAGATGACAAGTACTCAAAGTCACATCCGGATGCAGGTTCACATCCGGAAGCATACTCACATCAGGATGCAAGTTCACATCCGGAAGCAAAGTTACATCCGGAAGCTGAGCCACTTGATGAAGGGAATTTACATCCGGAAGCGGATGTACATCCAGAAGTGAACGTTCTAGCGCTGGCGGACAGTCTTTACATTCGGAAGCTTAAGTTCATCCGTCAGCGAGTACAAGAGCCAGATTGCACAATGATCAGAAATGTCAGCTACTTTTCAGAAGTCTTTTGTGCAGAGTTAATTTAAGGCAAAGTCAGGCCTGCAACTTGAAGGTACTTGGGGAGCATCTTTCCAAATGAGGCAAAATTGGCGCCAAGGTCAATTTCAAGTTTGGAGGCCTCATTAAGGGCAATTTTGGAAGCACAATCACTTGGAGAAAAAGGAGGAACCTTTAGAAATGCATGGAGATGAGATCTAGTCCACATTCATCTTAACCTTTCACCAAATACCAAAAATACCCTTTGGGCGATAATCCCAAAGTTACTCACCACTATAAAGGCTCAAATGTCACAAACTCTAACTAACTTTTAACCATTCCCAATTTTCACTTTCTCTCTCCTCTAACAAACTCTCTCAACTCCATCTTCATCTTCTTCACCTTCTTTGTAACATTCTGTTACTTAATCCCTAATTAAATAATGATATCCATTTTAATTCTATAATCTATTTACTAACTATGATAGGAAAAGGATTTTCCATAAAATCAATATACCTAATATAGTTAGAAAAAGAACATTCTAATGAATGAGACATTATCCATGATAGAAAAGGATTTCCTGATACAACATAAATACTATCATGGATAATTAAAAGTTAACCATGTTAGAAAGGATTTGACTAACATGGTTAATAAACAAAACTAATTGATATTAAACAATGAATAAATATATATACATGCGGAAACGAATGCAGGCCTATACAAATTGGCAATATACAATTCCAAATAAACTATATAACTTCTACTACCTAATTCCCTTTCCTGATGCTTGCGCCTGTGCATGAATACCTGCAAAAATGTCAGTAATCATGGGATGAGACAATTTGTCCCAATAATCACCGCTTAACTCACTATAACAGTGAGATGTGCGGTAGCAAGGGCGTCTAAAGGGTACCACATTTTAAATTCAGTAATATATACATATATCTGTCAAGTCTCCTTCCATTTATCACTCAAGTCCCTCTGTCACATCCAAGTCAACTCAAATTCACCATCTCTACTTTCCACATATCACTCAAATCCCTCAGTCAATTCTATATTAACTAAATATCATCTCCCAGTCTCCAATCTAATGATGCTACCATAACTCTCACACTCACCTATAGATGCATTGTGCCATCACGGGGCATTCAAGCATCTAATCTTCTCTATATGATTTGACACTGTGCCCCTCTCTATGATGAGGGGGCAAATTTCCCTCTCTGGCAATCTCCAGAGAGAGAACCCCAATTCTGTTTTCCATTGCAGAATGGGAACGGTTGGGCTCTCAAATGCCTTAACAACCGTAGGGGCGGTTGGGCTCTAAAATGCCTTAACAACCGTAGGTCACCTCTCTCAATAAGTTGACCTATGATCCCCGATCCAATCAATCCGAAAAGGATCCGTACAAATAACTGTCGATCGGCCAATCGACAGTTATCATCGCGCGATGGTACATAAATATCTCAGTGTCATGCAAACCTCACAATATCCATCCCTGTCCATCCATTCCATTCTCATTCAGTACCACAATCTCAACTATTCAATATTATGCACTCTTACCATTCTCTTTGAATCTCAACTGTTTAATTTCTTCCATCTAACTAACTATCAATATCCTTAACAGAATACTATATAAACTTGTCACATCAATCCCAGAATAATACCAATCCAGAACAACCATTCACACCATACAGGATAATATATATAATGTTTCAAATCTCTTTTATACGAAAATAATCGTGTTTAAAAGGCACCCGATAGCCTGTTTTGTATAAAAATAGCTTTTCAAAGATAATATTTATATGGAGGGTGAGAAAAGGATTTTAAAAATCCTAGCTAACGTCACCCTCAATGTTATAGTAAGGTTAAGAGTGATTACCTGTCGCCCTTTAGCAATTCTACGTGATTTCTCAACCTTTCTCTCTTGATGTCACGAAAGCCTACTTGCATCCCCTCCTATAATAATATATAGCCAAATGATAAATTAATATCATTTCCCTTTTATCGTAGTTCAACGTCTCGCTCGTTCTTATATGACTACCCAAACCCCTTTCTTTTATTTGTCTTAAATATGCATTTCAAACACAATCCAATTTCATATACAATATCAACACAATACAATCCAAATCAAAAACAGATAACCGAGACAAAATAAAGCAAATTCTATCAGATCATATAATTTCATAAATCATATTACCATTGTTTCCATAACATTATTTCCCATCTTTGAGTTTATCACCACAACACCTAATAACATTAATTACCTATTACATTCCTCAAGCATTGCAATCACTTCCATAATCAAATCAAACCATATTCCAAATAAATAAAAAGAAACTATGTCTAAACTACCTCTCCAGTCATCTAATTAAGACATCCTTCACAATCCTAACAAAAATAATCACCTATTCTCCAAAGCATTGAAATTGTAGTACATATCAAAGTAGTAATGAAACAACAACCCATAATTATAACATAACATGAACTCCAATGACAAAATCATAATTAAAATTACTCTTTCAGGGTTCATGAACTCTTCATGACCTTTTATGTAATCAACCTCAACCACACATCACTATTATAATTCACATATAATTATCAAAATTTGGGAATACTTAAGTTCAGCAATTCATAGATATATTCAATTTAGTTATTAACTCCTTTTCCAATACTTTAACATACCATTTCGATCATCTTAAAATTCTCATATTAGAACATTAAATCTCTCTTATGCCTATATCTTTAATCATACTGATCCATTTCTTTAAAACTAAAGTTGCCCTACATCTAACATCCTTAAACCAATCAAATTCTCGCTAAACACAAACTATTTCTTCACAGTTCAAACAAATATATTTCTATTATCCTTTAATCATTTCCATAATCTCCTCCGTCTCTAAACTCAAACCATTCACCCCATAACCACTCAACAACAATCCCCCTTTTAGCTCATCCTTGTATAAAGCTCTTATCCAACTTGAAATTCAACAACTCCTTTCCTAGTGGCTGACCAACAAAGAATGTCCAGCAAAGAGGAACAACACTAAATTATTCAGCCGGAGATAAAGTAGAAAAGATAAATTTTGAGAAACACATGAATTCAACAAAAACACACATGTCACAACAAGTTAAACTAAAAATAAACTTCTATATACTCCTATATTAGTAAATTTTAATTGCTAACCACAAAATCCTCAAGACCTCCATAAATAAAGAAATTACCCTGTTTCTATACTTAAAGAGCATTCAGTTGAACCAATGCCAAGGAAATGAATTACATTCCCAAACTCATTTGAATGTCTCAATCATAGCCCAAACAGAACCAAACTCAAGCAGAATAAACACTTTCATTGCTTCCTAAATTTAATTGGCCATGGCAACAGGAAAGTACATAAAATTGACAAACATTTATACAATATACACTTGAGCCACAACACACTTATAAATTCTCAAACCTTAACAAGTAACCAAACAGCCCAAACAACCACCAACCCACATTAAAAAACAAACACCACTTTAGTTAAACAAAGCCAAACTCCTAAAATCCTAACTTCAACAAACCTCAAATTTCAAGCCTAAATTTTACAAGAAAATCAACAAAACCTGCACCATAACTTCCACATGCTTAACAAACAAATAATTCTCAATGAACACTTATATCATGTTAAGCACTTCTCTAAATTCAAATGCCAGAAAAGCATACCATAGATACATAATTTCCTTTACTAGCCGTGAACCAAACAGAATGCTACTTTCTTATCCATATGTTAATGCCATTTTCATTATTTTCTTCTATATTCAGCCATGTTAAAATCAAATAGCAGAGTAAGGCATCCACATATGAAACCTCAAAGATCAACAAATTCAACAAGATTAAAACATGCAAGCATAAACACAACATTAATTATTCCTCCTGAACCAATACTACAAAAATTTAAACAACAGAAATAATAAGCAAACTAAAAATCAAGCAGACACATTCTTTATCATTTCATAAATCCCCTTCCAACTCATAATTTACAATGCAAAGTGAATTTACATTTAACTTTTAATTCCATTAAACCCTTAGTATGTAAAAATCTGAAATTTTCATGTAAACCCAAAAGGAATCCAAGAACACATCCAAAAATCATTTCCAAATGCTTAAAATAAAGATTAATTTCATTTTGGTTTGTTATTTCATCCCAACAGCCTAGAAATCAATCGGCCTCTCCTAAACTCGTCCCAAAACCAAAGCAAAATGAGTGGGAATTGAAAAGGACATGCTCACCAAATTTTTTGGCCGAAACTTAACCCCTCCCGCCGTCATATCGCTGCTGGGTTCACTGGAGATGAAGGAAATGTCGAAGGGAGTGAAAACAACAAGGAATCTTGGAGCAGGGAGGGATGAAACCGAAGATGGAAGGAGGAAGGTCGCCTAAGGACCACGCCATCTTTTGCTTCTGGCCATCGGTGCTGCTGCATGTGGCCGGAGAACGTGGAGATCGAAGGGAGACAGAGGTAGAAGTGAGAAATCGAAGATGGAGGGGGAGGAAGAAGGTGCCGATCAAATTGGTGTTGGGTGGGTTAGGGTTTTCTAATTATATATTTATATATATTGATTGGGGAAAATTGCCATCATACACCCACTTGTTTATTTTTAATTGCGTTACTAACCCCAGAAGTTTTTATATATTACTATACCTCTTTCTCTCCATAATACTCTTGTCTAAAATTTAAAATACTCTTCAAGAAGGTTTCTAATTCTAAATGACTCCTTTAACTATATTTTTCGTTAAATTCTAAAGTAAATAATATTTAATATTCATAAATTGTCCAAAATATCCTAAAATTCCTTCTAAAAACTTTAAATTTCCTAAATGACACCTCTATAATTTCTCATTATCCTTAATCAAAATTTGGGATGTTACATTCTTCACTTCGTAAACCAACTCCATGGCCGCCATAACCTCACACTTACCTTCATCCGCCTTCATCTCCATGTCAGGCTAGATCATCTAGCCTTCTTCTCCAAGGAAATGTGCTTGTAGAATCAACATTTGGCTTCATATGCTTGTAATTTGCTCTTTTACGTTTCAAGCTAGATGTATATTTTTGCCTATGTATGACTTTGATTAAAGCTTGTATAGGTTAGAACACCTTGAATTAGGAGTTCTACTTCATTTTAGCTTGTAACCTCTCTTTTACGTTAAGAATATGATAACCGAGGCTTAATTCTTGTAGTTTCATACATGTATGTGTGTGCGATTAGCTCCTCTTACATTTATGGAATGAATTTGTTTCCTAAATGCTAGATCTAGTGTTTAGAGTTGCTATTGGTATGTTCTTGGCTTGAAAGAGCTTAAGCCTTAATTAAATTAGTTAAACTCTTGTAGACTTCTTTGATTAAAGAGATCTCGAGAATTTAACTAGTTTATATTAAGAAGAACAAGTATATGAAGTCCGATTAAACAAAAGCACTAAGTACTTGGAGAAGAAGGTACATTCCATTCCATACTTTCACACTTTTAATTCTGTTAGTTGTAGTTTTTACTAGTTTTAATTAGTCTTAGATATAAAACTTGCACACAACCTGTTTGATAATTTGCTTAACTTGTGATTATTTGACCTAAGCAAGAGATAAAACCAAACTGTGAATTGACCTAGGACTTGCTGCTAACTACTGTAGTTTAATTCTAGTTTTATTTGTTTTAGCTCTTTTTAGACGACGAAAAAGAGTTAAATCAACTATACAATAGGTGGACAAGTTTAGGTGTTTGGGATCAATTATACAGAAAAATTGTGAAGTTGACAGCGACGTTAATAATAGAATTCAGGCTGTTTGGGTTAAATGGAGAAAAGCTACTGGGATTATATGTGATCGTAAGGTAAAGGATAAGATAAAAGGGAAGTTCTATCGGACAGCCATTAGACCTGCGATGTTATATGGTAGTGAATGTTGGACTCTTAAAAGGAAACATGAACATAAGATGGATGTGGCAGAGATGAGAATGTTGAAATGGATATGTGGTCATACAATAAAAGACAGGATATACAATGATCATATTCGAGAACGAGTTGGGGTAACATCAACTGCGGAGAAAATGGTCGAAAGTCGCTTGAGGTGGTTTGGGCATACTCAAAGAAGAGAATTAGATGAACCAGTAAGAACAGTGGATCAAATGGTTTGGAGTCCTTACAAGAGAGGGAGACCAAAGAGAACTCTTAACGACATTATCCAACGAGATCTTTTGATCAATAATATATCATCAAGCATGGCAATCGACAGAACACAATGGTGCCGAGTAATCCATATAGTCGACCCCACCTAGTTGGGATAAGGCTTTGTTGTTGTTGTTTGCGGTGTGGAAAATTGGAATGATTGTACATGTGGTGTGTAACTTACTGTTACAAATTCCCTAATTAACCAATAATATCTATTTCAATTCATTAATCTCTTTACTAACTATGATAGAAAAAGGAATATCCATAATAACAATATATCTATCATAGTTAAAAAAAGAGTTTTCTAATCCTTTTATACATTATCTATGATAGAAAAGAATTTCCTAATACAATACGAATACTATCATGGATAATTAACAGCTAACCATGTTAGAAAAGATTTACCTAACATGGTGCGAAAAAGGAAACAACCTAATGTTAAATTGTATTGACTTG
Organism: Mimosa pudica; assembly: GCA_029929735.1. Taxonomy (NCBI): domain Eukaryota; kingdom Viridiplantae; phylum Streptophyta; class Magnoliopsida; order Fabales; family Fabaceae; genus Mimosa; species Mimosa pudica. Next base: position 1,930,139 of record JAKELP010000017.1, on the reverse strand, counting down.
CCATCATCACCGATTAACCAATATTATAAAATGCAATCATTATTACCTCCTAACTATGATAGAAAAAGGCTTTCCTTACTAATACAAACCTATCATAGTTAGAAAAGTACTTATATTACAATCCATAATCAACATCCCTGATTCTAATATTCAGTTTAATAAAAAAAATATGCGGAAGCGAATGCTGACCTAAACAATTGGCAATATACAACTCTAAATAATATAAACAACCTCTAAGACCTAATCCTTTTTCCTGCAGTTTGCGCCTGTGCATGAATACCTGCAAAAATGTGAGTAATCGTGGGATGAGACAATTTATCCCAGCAATCACCGCTTAGCTCATTATAACAATGAGATGTGCGGTAGCGAGGGTGTCTAAAGAGTGCCACAGTTTAAAATCAGTAATGTATATATATATATATATAATTCACTTCTTCTTCCCATATATCCTCTAATCAATTAATACTGCCCCATCAACTTTCACACTCACCTATGGATGCATTGTGCCATCACGGTGCATTCAAGCATCTAATCTTCACTATATGATTTGACACTGTGCCCCTCTCTATAATGAGGGGACAATTTCCCTCTCCGGCAATCTCCAGAGAGAGAACCCCAATTCTGTTTCCATTGCAGAACGGGAACGGTTGGGCTCTTTAATGTCAAACAACCGTAGGTCACTTACTTTCTCTAGTAAGTAGACCCATGATCCCCGGTCTCTAGTCCGAAAAGGATCTGTACAAATAACTGCAGATCGACCAATCGGCAGTTATCATCGAGCGATGGTACATATAACTCAGTGTCATGCAATGCTCACCATATCCCGATCAATATCTCATCCATGATAACCAATACCAACATCAATATCAACATCCACATCATACACTCTCAAATCACCTTCCAATTTATTATCCACAATATCTTCCCTCAAAATAACTCTCCAAAGATCTCAACTTACATCTAATTCCTTTTCTATACTCATAACCTCTCAAATAACTATTATAACACTACACCTGCAACCATGTCACAATCATTCCAAAATATTCAGCACCACCAGACAGGATACTACATATATAATGTGTCGAAATCTTTTATATGAAAATACTCGTGTTTGAAAGGCACCCGATAGTCTGTTTTGTATAAAAATACCTTTTTAAAGATAATATATATATATAGAGGGTGAAAAAGGACTTTAAAAATCCCAGCTAACATCACTCTCAATGTTATAGCAAGGTTAAATGTGATTACCTGTCGCCAATTAGCACTTTGCTGCCTTTTCCTTACCGTTTCCTTATATATTTTCCTTCAAGTATCATCACCATTTTATGCTCCTATAATGATATGATACACAATGATAAATTAATATCATTTCCACTTTATAATACTTTGACGTCTCTCTTGTATTCATATGTTACTACGCATTTTCCCATTTTCTAAATCATATTCCCTTGACTTTTAAATAATCAATTGTGTTTGTTCATTCTAATTTCCAAAGTTAACCATTAGGTGACTCATGTTGAGTTTCATTCAAGTATCACATAAAACAAATCACTTCATTAAAATAAAGCAAGTACATAGAACGAACCTCAAATTCTACCAAATTCAATCATTCAAACAAGCAAATAACACAATCATTCTGTTATTCCAAAGAGTAACCATTTAAATGTCAATACCCAATTAAATCACACATCTTTCCTTTCCAATCAGTATTTTTTTTTCTTTTTCAACCAAACTGAAACAGTAATTATAAACCAATGAAAACTACAAATATGGGGAAGAAACAAGGGAAAATTAATTAATTCTACCATCTCATGGACATCACACATATCACACCTTTATTAATTATCATGTGATCAAAAGAGAAATACTCAAACCAAAGGAATAAAGAATTTGGAATATAATTAAACCAATGCACACTTTCATTAACTCTAAAGTTATCTTACGACCATAAATCTAGTTTAGCAACTCCTACCTATAGGATTCTCAATCATTTATTATTAAAATAATCAATTATCCATATTCAATATCAACAAACAAATTCTCACTTCATTCCAATTACTATTCCACAAATCATTCATCAACTCCAACACTTCCACATAGTCAAATAATCAACATAAATATTTACCTATAACCTCAATCATCTAAATCTCATCAATATTAATTCTATATAACCTCAATCATCTAAATCTCATCAATATTAATTCTAAACATAACATGATCTCTTCAAAACTATTTGTTTTCCTCCCACATTCCCATCACATCGTTACATAACCAATTTCACATTTATCCAACACTTTGTTTACAAATGTCTTCCTAAATACCAATCCAATCACTTCCAACATTCCAATATCACCATATAACCTTAGTAATTCTCTACTAACCATTAATTGAACCATTGAATCACATATCACCAAAGCACATAATCAATTTCTCATTTATTCAACACTTTGTTCACTAATCATTTTCCTAACAACTAATCCAATCAATTTCAACATTTTAATGTCCTCATATAACCGTAGTAAGCATTTAGAAACCACTAACTTATCTACCAACTCAAACATCACCAAAACCCTCAATTTCAAGAAACCCAAAAACCTAGAAATTCTAAAAATAAGTAAAAACACTTCAAGAAAACTCAATCACCTTCAAAAACCCCAAATTAAATACTTAACATTCATTGTTATTACTTTAAAACTCCAAAAATCCAAACTTTAATCAAAACCCTGACTTTTGAAGAACCCAAATCCAAGAAATCAAATCAAAGAGAAGTAAAAATTGCTTACGAAGTTTCAAGGCGCAAAAGAGGTGACATTCCATAGTGTTTATGGCGATGACCGCCGGAGAACTCGCCGGAAACGGCCACTTAGGTGGCTGGACGAACTAGGAGCAAGAAGGGGAAGGAAGAGTAAGAAAAACGAAGTTGGAGAGGAGGTAACTTGAAGAACTACAAAAATGGCCGAAACCTTACCATCCGCCGCTGTCATCCGCCGTCATAGTCACCGGAAAACGCAAAAATGAAGTGGAGAAGGAGCTGGACAACGAACAGGAACATGGACCTTAAGGAGTGAACGGTTCACGCGATCTACAAGCTTGAGAGAAGGAGAAAAATGGATGAGAGGGGATGAAGGAGTGAAATGAAGGTGAGTTGTTTGGGAGGAGGAGGCCGTGGGTTTGCTATGAGAGTGGGGGAAGGACATGTTTGGTGAGGAAATAAGGAAGGAGAGGGAGAAAAAGAGAAAAAGAAGAAAGAAAAAGGAGAGGGAGAAAAAGAGAAGGAATATTCTTTCTCACTTTAGGATATTCTTTTTCAAGTTGGGATACTCCTTTTTATCTTCATGAAGTTGAGAATGAAATTCTCTAATTGATCTCCCTCAATTTAAATCATAATTAAACTTTCTAAATCATTCAATTAACTAAGCTAGACAATTAATCCTCCTAAACATTTTAAAGTATCTTAAATCCCACAAAACTCTCATAATTTCTAATTTACGATCTATTATTTATTAAGGACACTCTAATCCTAAATTAAATTTTCTAGGATGTTACATGGTGAAGGAATTCTAAGTTGATGTTTGCATAGATAAGTTATGATGTAAGTGTGTTATGCATATAGAAAATTTTGTTTCTTTTTCCAACAGGTCTGAATTGTTGTGAGAGGTACATCAATTTCTGATTGGAGAATTGGATGAGTGATTTCATGTTAGTTATAAAATTTGTTGATAATTTTTTTCCTTGTATGATTGGTTTTCTTGAGAAGTGTAGAATATGTGATTTTGTGTTTACACCTTGTCTTATAGATATAGATATATGATGAAATTATTATTAGACTTTGATGAGCTATGATTACATTTGACTGATTGGAATGTTGATTTGTGTGTATGTATATTTTTATTTTACTCGTTGATTAGGTGAATATCTTCTGTGTATGTAATAAAGTAATTTACATGATTGATTGTATGATTGTCTTGTGCTTGTTAATTCCTTTTGATGACTTAATATTATCCTAATTATGGGTGTTAGTAGAATAAGTAATTAAATTTTGAAATTTCTTACATATAGAAAGCATGATATTAATTATGAAGTAAGAGTAATTAAAGAAGTAAAAGTTGATAGAATGAACAAGTTTCTTAGATAGTTTGATAAGAGACAAGGATGTTTCTTGGGGTCTCGAGTATAATTATGAGTCATGGCATAATCATAGTCGAGGCATCAATGAAGATCCAATAGGATGATAGATAAAACACACTTATAATTTAAAAAAGGAATCGTTGTATTCGTGTTAACAAAGATAAAATTAGGAATCCAGAATGGTAAGAGTGTTGTTTGTTGTATGTGTCTAAATCTAAAAATTAGTTGCACATAAACAAAAATTTAAGTGAATTCTTGGGATAATTGAACGATGATCAAGTTATGTGATTATTGATATATGTGTCTATATATTTGATTTATGATTTATGCCTAAAAGGGGAGGCTTTATGTGATTGCTGTATTTCTGTTTCCCTGTTTTCTTATGTGAATTAAGTATCCCTTGTTAAATCTGATGTACTTTTATTGTGCCTCTTGTATGTGATTAAAATTGTAGTAAAAAGTGACTATTTTGCTATAAAATTATGATATTATACTTGTGTTTGATCAAAGAAATTAGCTTTAAATTTGGTTTGGAAATTGATTGGCGACCTCATTTGTGCATCATTACATATTATCATCCTTTGATTAAAATTTGCAGAGCTTTGCATTAACATAAATTGGTTGATATATGATTTACATATTATTCTTTCTGGTGCATTATGTTAATTATTTGTGAGAGCTCTATTTCAACATAGATTTATTTTGTAATTTCATTAATTGCTTCAGATTTGAGTCAAATTTGTATTTAGTACAACTGTGCATTGTTTCTTTATCATATACTATAACGTAAAATCATGTTTGAACAAACTTTATATCTGGAATTGTTGCATCAGCCATGTGTGTAACATACAGTTACTGATTCCCTAATTAAACTAAGATACCAAGTTGTAACATACTGTTATTAATTCCCTAATTAAACTAAGATATCTATTTTAATTCAATAATCTCTTTACTAACTATGATAGAAAAAGGAATATTCATATCAACAATATTTCTACCATAGTTAGAAAAAGAATTTTCTAATCATTTTATACATTATCCATGATAGAAAAGAATTGCCTAATACAATATGAATATTATCATGGATAATTAGCAGCTAACCATGTTGGAAAAGATTCACCTAACATGGTTAGAAAAGGCAACACCCAATATTAAATACTATCCATGATAGAAAAGAATAAACTAATACAATATAGATACTATCATGGATATTTAATTGCTAACCATGTTAGAAAGGATTTGCCTAACATGGTTAATAAACAAAACTAATTGATATTAAACAATATATAGATATATATACAAGCGGGAGCGAATGCACACCTATAAATTGACAATATACAATTCTAAATAAACTATACAACCTCCACTACCTAACTCCAGTTCCTGATGCTTGTGCTTGTGCATGAATACCTGCAAAAATGTGAGTAATCGTGGGATGAGATAATTTGCCCCAGTAATCACCGCTTAACTCACTATAACAGTGAGATGTGCGGTAGCGAGGGCGTCTAAAGGGTACCACAGTTTTAACATCAGTAATATATATATATATATATATATATATATATATATATATATATATATATATATATATATAATTCAAACCTTGTTCCCATGTATCACAACAGTCTCTATTATTTCCAAATCAATGCATTTAAATCATCTCTACCTCCAATACAACCATACCACCCCACAACTCTCACACTCACCTATAGATACATTGTGCCATCACGGAGGCATTCATTCCAGCATCCAACTTCACTATTGTAACATCCCAATTTTCAAATTAGAGATAATTAAAATTTAATCAAGGTGTTATGATATCATTAGTAAATTAAAAATCATTGTTAATAAATAAATGAAGATAAATATATTGTTAAGAAAATAATATGCCTATTTTCTTTAGAAATCAAAGCAAAATAGTTAGATGTGGGTTCTAAATTAAAAATTTGATGAAAAATATTTTAGGCAAAGATAATAATATGTTGGGAGAAAATATATAAGTTGGTGAAAATATTGTTTTACAATCAAATTGTGAAATAGGATCTAAAATGGAAAGGAAAATATGTAAAGTGATAAGGGCAATTTGGTAATTTTACTCTCTCCCTAGCCGCCTCCCACCTCAAAAATCTTCATCATTATCGTGTTTCTCCTTCTCTCAAAACCTCACCATCACTCTCAACTGATTTCTCCTCCCTCCCTCTTCGGAATCCGGCGGCCGACAACGGCGTCACACGGCGGCGACCGCCATTACTCCCTCCTCCTTCTCTTCCTCAACCTCACCAAAACCCATCTCCTCCCTTCTCTTCTACGTTTTGAGCAAGCCCACCGACGGCTCAGTGGCAGCGAACGGCGGAGGAAGTGACGAATGATGGTGGGAGAGGTTAAGTTTTGGTTTTTCTTGTACTTCTTGAGCTTTGTTCTTTTGCATGTGGGTCTCTCATTCTCTCTTTGTGTTTTCTTCCCAATCCCTTAGTTTCCCCTGCGTTCTCCGGCGAGCCAGTGGCGTTCCGGCGACGGCGAAGCTCCGGCGAAACAATGGGAGGTCAGAAATGAGTAAGGTAGGTTAGCTTATTCCGATTTTACCCCCTATCTGCGATTTCGTGAGAATTGAGAGTTAGGGTTCGATTGGGTTTTTGATTTTGGACAAGATTTTTTTTAAGATATTGATCAAATATTTGAAGTGAGGGGATATTCTGTTCTTCTTGCCTTTGCATATCTGATTTGGATTGGTTTGATTTTTCTTTTCCCCTCTGTTTTGAGCGCTGATGCATATATACATGTGTTGTATTGTTGTGATGCATGTGTATATACTGTTATGCTATGATTAAAATTATAAGGGCAGACCATGGTTACTGCTGCATGTGATTTTGTGTGATTTGATGCTTTTTGTTGAGGAGAAAATGGGTTTATAAGGTTGAACAAAAATTTGGAATTATGCCTTGTATGTTACAGTAATGTGTATGTTGCAAATTTCTCAAAGTTTGACTGTGGTGGTTGTGTTTTTCATGTCCGAACAGATTATGGGCTTTTTGGTTCCTTGAATTGTTGGAGTTTTGTGGTTGACCATGTTTTGGTTTGGAATGCTAGTTTTTGTGGGTGAATGAGACCTGCGGATTGTGGTACTGTTATGTTATGGTTTTGTCATATGGGTTCTATATTTTGTTCTTTTCTTGCTAATTTGGGCTGAACTGGAATGGGATTGCAATATATTTTCATGTATGTTATTAGTGGCTCTGCAGGACTGTTTTATTTTTGATTTAGATGGAGGTACATGAGTGTTTTTGGTTGTTCTTGGCTGAATGGAAACTGATTTGATAGTGTATTTGTGTATTAAGGCTGAAAATGACACTGTATGCTTGATTTGTGTGTGGATTGAAGGTTTACTAGATCCCTTATTTGTCATGTCATAGCCGTACATAATTCTAGGAAAGACATGTTCTGCCTTTTTATGTTGTTTATGAATGAGCTTTAATTGCTCTTCTGTTTGGTTTGTTTCTATTTTATTTGTTAGTATTGGAGAAATGAATTGAATTGATTTATAAAAGCAAATGACTCAATTTTTAAAAGAGTACCTTGAAAAGATTTCCATATGATCAAATAGCTTTTGAGTTGTAATTGCTTTTAATCTCTTTACTAGTATTTTTATAATTGTTGAACAGATTTTTTAAAGAGGCAATTGATTCTTGACCTAAAGATGTTACCAATTTCAAATAAAGTATCAAGAGAAACAAAATTTAATTACTTACCAACATGGGACAAGGAGTGCAACTTAAAACCAATAGTTTCTTAATTGTTGCTTGATTCCTTCAACTAAAGGGCATGTGCTCTTATTAATATTCTTAGTTAGAATCTATTATTGCTAATCTTAATGGTTTTCATAAACCTCTTTCAAAAGGTAGAAATGCATAGTAATGGTATATCTATGCTCTAATTGTAGTTATTGAGTTAGTATGAAATCATGTATTGTAGATACGGTACTCTTGTTTTCCTTCTTTGTTGGCTAATTTGATTTTTCAGAAGGTTGAAAGAAGTTACTAATTGGATGTTAGATACATCCATATAAATTAAGGATTTAACGAAATATAGGCCAATACTAAATTGTGGTTGGATGTGTGAATTCTTATTGTGACTTGATTTAAATTGTGCGGTGCATGTCCTTTTGATGTTGGTGCATTTATCATGTTGCAATTAAGATTTTAACCCATGATATATTTAGTGAGTTCTCATCCTTATGCTTGGTGTTTGGTTAAGTCCTTTGGTTTGATATTGTATGGATTGTATATGCTCAATTGGAAAAGAAAAACTAGAAACAACATAAATATGAAAGGGATGGGTAGTAACATTAGACAGAGAGGGAGACGCTAAAGTATTATAATGTGGGAATGATATTGATTGTCATTCTGTACCCTATTATTATAGGAGTATATATCATGGTGATGGTATTTGAAGAAAATATACGAGGAAACGGTAAGGAAGAGCAACAGAGTGCTAAAGGGCGACAGGTAATCACACTTAACCTTACTATAACATTGAGGGTGATGCTAGCTAGGATTTTGTAAAATCCTTTCTCACCCTCTATATATATATATATATATATATATATATATATTATCTTTGAAAGGTTATTTTTATACAAAACAGGCTATAGGGTGCCTTTCCAATGTGATTATTTTCATATAAAAGACTTTGTCACATTATATATGTACTATTCTGCTTGGTGGTTGTTATTGAGCTGGAATGAGGTGGAAGATATATATAGGTATAATGTTTAGATAGTGGTTTGAGAGGTTATGAAGATAGAAAAGAAAGTTGGAAGTTGAGTTTGAGATTATGGAGAGTTAGGTTGTGGAAACCATGCTATGTTGATATTGTGATATTGAAAGGAACTGTGAATGGAATGTGGAGATTGTGATGAGATATTGACAGGATATGGTGAGCATTGCATGACACTGGTTTATATATGTACCATCGCGCGATGATAACTGTCGATTGGCCAATCGACAGTTATTTGTACTGAGGATCCTTTTCAGATTGATTGGATCGGGGATCATAGGTCGACTTAGTGAGAGAAGCGACCTAAGGTTGTTTTGGCATTGAAGAGCTCAACCGCCCCTACGGTTGTTTGGTATTGAAGAGTCCAACCGTTCCCGTTCTGTAATGGAAACAGAATTGGGGTTCCCTCTCTGGAGATTGCCAGAGAAGGAAATTGTCCCCTCATTATGGAGAGGGACACAGTGTCAAATCATATAGTGAAGAATAGATGCTTGAATGCACCGTGGTGGCACAATGCATCTCTAGGTGAGTGTGAGAGTTGTTGTGGTAGTATTAGTTGATTGGAGTATGGAGATGTTGAATTGATTTGGTTAGAAGGTGATTGTTGGACTTGAGTAAGGAATGAAAGAAGATCTGAATATATATATATATATATATATATATATATATATATATATATATATATATATATATATTACTATTGTTTTTAAAACTGTGGTACCCTTTAGACGCCCTCGCTACCGCACATCTCACTGTTATAGTGAGTTAAGCGGTGATTACTGGGACAAATTGTCTCATCCCACGATTACTGACATTTTTGCAGGTGTTCATGCACAGGCGCAAGCATCAGGAAAGGGAATTAGGTTTCAAAGGTTATTTAGATTAGTTAGTTGTGTATATTGCCAATTTGTATAGGCCTGCATTCGTTTCCGCATGTATATAGCTATTTATTGTTAAATATCAACTAGTTTTGTTTATTAACCATGTTAGGCAAATCCTTTCTAACATGGTAAGCAATAAATTATCCATGATAGCAGTTATGCTGTATTAGTTTATTCTTTTCTATCATGGATAATATTTCAATCATTAGGATATTGTTTTGCTAACTATGATAGGACATTGATATTATGGAAATCCTTTTTCTATCATAGTTAGTCAGGGTATTATTGAATTAATTAGGGAATTAGTAACAATATGTTACAACTATATGATTTGACATTGTGCCCCTCTCTACAATGAGGGGGCAAATTTCCCTCTCTGGCAATCTCTAGAGAGAGAACCCCAATTCTGTTTCAATTGCAGAACTGGAACGGTTGTACTCTTCAATGCCAAACAACCGAAGGTCACTTTCTCTCAATAAGTCAACCTATGATCCCCGGTCTAATCAATTCGAAAAGGATCAGTACAAATAACTGTCGATCGGTCATTCGACAGTTATCATCGCGCGATAATACATAAATTTCAGTGTCATGCAATGCTCACCATATCTCTATCAATATCTCGTCCACAATAATCAATATTAACATCATACACTCTCACATCACCTTTCAATCTATTATCCACAATATCTTCCCTCAACATAACTCTCCAAAATCTGAACTCACACCTAATTCCTTTTCTATACTCCTCTCAAATAACTATTATAACACTACACCAGCAAATATGTCACATCATTCTAAAATATTCAGCACCACCAGACAAGATACTACATATATAATGTGTCAAATAACTATTATGAAAATAATCGTGTTTGAAAGGCACCTGATAGCCTGTTTTATATAAAAATACTTTTCAAATATAATATATATACAGAGGGTGAGCAAGGATTTTAAAAATCCCCAACTAACGTCACCCTCAATGTTATAGCAAGGTTAAGTGTGATTACCTGTTGCCCTTTAACACTCTATTACTCTTCCTTACCCTTCCTTACTTGATTCACCTATTATTACATAAAAGTAATAATAAGGTAAATGTCCATGCTTATATCTGTATAATATATGTTCCTCTCGTATCCGCATTACTACTCAAATCCCCATTCTTAATTCAAATACTTTATACAATCATTCGAAGTCCAAATTCGCTACTTAAAACATTAATAGCTTGTTTGGTTGCATGAAAATTTAGCAAAGAATTGGAAAGTATGGAAAGTAAAGGGTATTTTTGTAATATACATATATCCCAGGGCCCACAAGTTTTCTCTCTCTATCTCCCACTTTTTTTTGGCCCCACACACTTTATTTTTCATCATTACTTAATTTACTCCTACTTTCCATCTTTACCCATTTCACTTTCTAATTCTCCATTTTCCTTCTTGCAACCAAACGGACCCTAACAAGTTATTCACAACTTCAGAATCCACAAAGAATAATCCAATGTTTTTCCTTCAAGCTCAATTTCATATTATCACCAACTAAAACTAACAATCAACATCCATAATCACAAGGATGATTCCAATCCCAAACTAAAATGCAAATCACTACATAATAGAACACTTCAAACAATAATCCCTACATATTAATCATAGATAAAGAGTTACAAATTCTTATTTCAGTTTTACATCCTACCATTAAGTTTTCATTGTTGTTTGTTATAACTTATAATCTTCTCTCAATTCCCTCACTTATTCTGCCAATAATAATGAGATGCAGAACAGATCGGCTAGTTAAAGAATGATTGTCATTTCACCTTGATTTACACATATAAACATCAAAAGTTTGTTTTTATTTTGCTGCACTTCAAAATCAGCTTTATGTTCTTTGATCATCATTAGAATATTTCTCAATCTTTACTCATGAATCCAGTTCAAATAAAGACTTCCCCAAACCAACATGCAATATATACAAACAAATATATAATCTCACATATACAAGCAATCCACATTATATTGTACTATATTTGACCACATCAATGAGAAGGAAAGAAAATTCCTTTCCTATATTCCAAACTCATTTCAATTCGTACAGTAATTGAGAACCCTATTTGCAAACAGCCATTATATACATTAATCATTTAATTGAATGCATTCACACACAAACTATACCAAGCAAGTATAATAATTCACAATATATTGCAATGTCACTTAGAAGGTCCAGCAAACTAGTAATGATATTCATTGATCATGACACAAGTAAAACAAATAACTCAAGTCCCCATTTCATATTTATCATGGTTTCTCAAATACACTTTAATTTCAGCTTATAGAATCCTCATTTCAAACCATTGTTCATATTAATCTTTGGTCATCATCACATCATAACAATCAGAAACATAACAATGAAGTTTAATGCAGAAACAAAAATATTCATAACCAACAGAAACTCAAGCAACCCAAATGAAACTCAATCAAATGGAAGCAAAGGAAAACCCCAAATTTGTAAAACATCCAATACTCAACAAATCAAACCTGCATATATGTTTATAACATTTTTAAGATTATTTGAATTAGAAATTTTGCAACTAAAATCCCTATAAACCCCAAACTCCAACTAAATCCAAAACCCTAACTCGGTCACTCTCCTAAACTCGCAGACAATGAAGGAAAATGGCATAGAAATTGCTTACAAGGTTCCAAAATGAGAGGGAGAAGGAAACCTGTCGCCGGTCGTCGACTATCCCTCCGGAAATCGCCGTAGCAGTGGTGGGCCGAAAAAGAAATCAAGAGAGAAAGGAAAAAATATAAGAAACTAACATTTAAAAGAAGTTTAGCTTAAACCATGCAGTAAAGGCCAAAGCTTTTTACCTATTCTCGCTGTCAACCGCCGTGGGCTTGCCGGAAAACGAAGAAAGAACGGAGGAGAAACAAAACACGAACAAGACAAGTAGAAAAAGGAAGGAACAAGTGACACACGCGATTTCAAAGGCTTGGGAGGAGAAGTGAACGATGATGATGAAGCTTGGAGTGAAAATGAGAAACAAGGATGGTGAGGAGTTGAAGAACAAAAATGGAGAAGGAAGGAGGGAGGTATTCGGCGGCTCGGTTTTTTAAGGAGGAAGAAGGTGATTTTATTTATGTAATTTAGGGAATGTTACAATTAACTACCCTTTTGTTTATTCTTAATTATATTTCCAACCCAAAAGTTTGAGTATATTATTATATCCATTTCTTTCCTTCACAATATTATCTAGATTTCCCAATGCTTTTCATGAAAGTTTCGTATTCCAATTGACCCATTTAATTATATTTCTTTAAATTCTAAAGTAGATAAGATTTACTATGCATAAATAAATAACCTAAAATATCATGGGTTAAAGATCAAATTTTCCCCGGAAGTTTTAGGCCAAGATCAAATTTGCCCCTAAAGTTTTTTTTGGGATCATATTTGCCCCTGAAGTATACAAAATGGGTCAATTTTACCCCTCACGTCCTACATGTACATCCACCTCATCCTACATGTCAAAAGTGATGCCACATCATCATCTTCTTCATTCCTCTCTCTCCCTCCACCCCTCCTCTCCTCTCCTCCCCCATCTCCCTGCCCCTCTCCCTTCTTGCTTGTATACGAAAAAAAGAAAAGCACCCCAGAAACACACATATATACACACACACACACATATCCACAAACAATTAATATTAACATTAATATTATATTTCATATTTCATTACAATATAGGAATGGGGGATTTGCACTTTAGTCCCTGGTAAGGGAAATTAATACTGGAAGGTCCCAACACATTCCAAAATAATTATCAAGTCCCAGGAGCCCTTTCCTGCAATTGTTTGCTCATTTTCAATGACTATTTTGCCCTCATTAAAGATGATTGTCATCTCACTGGTCCCTACAGGGGGACTATGCTTTCATCTTATGAGGGCAAAATGGTCATTGAAGATAAGCAAACAATTGCAGGAAAGGGCCTTTGGGACTTTATAATTATTTTGGAATGTATTGGGACCTTCCAGTATTAATTTCCCTTACCAGGGACTACAGTGCAAATTCCCCTATAGGAATTTATACAAGATAGAAAAATAAAAATTGAGCTCATACAGTTCCTATATTCTTCTCAAGCAAACGAACGAACCACAAATTCCGATTTTTTTCTCTAAAAAAAGCAAACTTTCTTCATTCTTTCTTAGCTTTCTGGGGTTTCAAAAATACCCACTTGTTCAAGCAACACATGAGAGCTATATTTTGCAGAAAGATTTGAACTTTAGGTGTTTCCTCTGTTTTTTGTTGGTGGATTTTGAAAAAAAAAAACATCTTTTTCAGTTTTCTCTTTGGACAACACATAGAAAAAAAGCAGTGAAGTATGTCTTCCTCTTCTTCTTGTTTGGAAAATGCAATTGCAGAAATGTACATTGAAGAACAGGAGAAGCTGCTGGGTAATACGGAGAAGGCCTGGATGGAGAAGATAGGTAGTTGATGATGTAGTGTTAAACCTGCAAGAAGGGAGAGGGGGTGGAGCAGGGAGATGGGGGGAGGAGAGGAGAGGAGGGGTGGAGGGAGAGGGAGGAATGAAGAAGATGATGATTTGGCATCACTTTTGACATGTAGGATGAGGTGGCTGTACATGTAGGATGTGAGGGGTAAAATTAACTCATTTTGTATACTTCAGGGGCAAATATGATCCTATAAAAACTTTAGGGGCAAATTTGATCCTGGCCTAAAACTTCCGGGGAAAATTTGATCTATAAACCAAAATATCATAAATTTATTCTTTATTATTTCTAATTTAAAATTTGGAATGTTACAATTTACCCCACCTTTTAGGAATTTTGTCCCCAAAATTTGCTACACATACCACTTAACCTATAAGAAATACTCACTTGAACTCTGCAATTCTACTATAAACTCTAACTATTTATAAAACTTCCACTATTAAACCTCAATTTAGTGCACTCAACATCATCCGTCATTCTGCATCTTCATTCAATATATAAATCATCCATCAATCGTCATCCTACTGTCCTTAGTTATCCTCGACTTACTAGCCACCTAAACTTCAAATCACGTGTATGAAAGTCTGTCATCTCAAATGGCCATAACCTATACAATTATATTCTATTTAATCAAACCATTGCTTTCTTCAATGAAACTCTACGACTAACAACTTATACTTAGAGAAAAATCCCCTCATTTTGAAAATCATGTGACCAACAAACGTTTTACCAATCTATATCAACCCTTCAACTTTCCTAAATTCAATCCCAAAACAATAAACTCTGCAATTATTTTCACCCACTTAAGTATCTTGAGTTTTCCACTAAAGCGGTTGGTCGCTATTCAGAAGTGTTACTTAAAATAGAATTCCACTTAATCTTCTATTCATAAACCAAAATATGACTTTAAGTCATCAAATTACAATCTAACCCTAAGAAATCCCCTCAGTCTGCTGTAATCAATACTTAAGTTTTCCTTTTTCACCTTCATGCAAAATTCCCCACTCAAATTTTTCCTTCAAGCAACCCAATTAATAGCTATCGTTTGTCATTTCACACCACTATCATAGCATAAATTACCCCAAAGCAACAGAAAGTTGATTCAAAAAGGAGAAACTATTACAATAAATCCCAAACAAAATTGATTCAAGTTCCTAAAACAAAATACACATGTATATGCAGTCCCAAAATAGCTCGCTTCTATTATCCTATCTCCCATTAATTAAAATCAGCAATTCATATATTCGCATCATTATCTTCTTTGGATGATCTAGTTCGTCCAAACAAACAGAATCTGCATGAATAATAAGAAACTTTCCAGCCAATGACCCATTTTAAAATAGTAATGAATGAAAAAGCAAGGAATATCATCGCTTTCTTTCCAAAATTGTTATACATTCACAACATAGTCATTATACCTAAGCTCTGAATTAGAGTGTATGAAATAAATTTCGGTAAATTTGGTTTCAGGTACACAATAGATAGGGAATTTTTGGAGTGATGAAGGGAACATAGGAATGTAGGAACATCTACTTTTCTTTGTATTTTAACTAATTTTTTTTAAAAGAAATTTGTATAATTCTGAAAGTGAGGATGCACAAGAGGGGGGTGAATTGTGCTACTAAATAAAACAAACAATAAAAACACACAAGGTTTTCATACTGTTTCGGTCCAACTCTTGACCTAAGTCCAGTTCTCAATCACCCAGATTGAGTTCCACTATCCCCAGGTTTTACAAACGGGTTCACCTGGAACCTTTACAACCGCAAGTTTTAGCACGGGATCACTTGCAACCTTACAACCACAAGTTTTACACCAGGTTCACTTGCAACCTTACAGACTCACTCCCCCTTACAGCCTGTAAGGGTTCAACCTTTCAAATAAAGGATTTTCTAAACTTAATTCTCTCTAAGAACAAATGATGTTACACACTTAAGTACAATCAATGCTCTCAATAAATGAAGAGACTTAACTACAAAGAGTACAAGATGAATAAATGACTAGAACTCTCAATGTATTAAGTGTTCTCTTGCTTTTCTGGGCAGCTCTGAATGCTTGAAGAATGCTCTCAGTTTCTCTCTCTAGATTTCTGCGTTTTTCTCCAAGTTATCTTCATAAATGAAGATGAGCTTCTTTATATATGTCTTCAAGTATTCTCTCTCTTGGTAGGTGACAATGTCGTTTGAATATAGCTGTTATTCCCTTGTTACCGTTGCTCATTAATGCTCCATTAATGCTCAGTGTGACATTGTGTTACTAATTACCTAATTAACCAATAATATTTATTACAATTCATTAAGCTCTAATCTAACTATGATAGAAAAAAGAATTTCCATAATATTAATATCTCTATCATAGTTAGAAAAGATTATTCTAAACCTTTTATAATTTATCCATGATAGGAAAGAATAAACTAATACAACCTGAATACTATCATGGATAATTAATAGCTAACCATGTTAGAAAAGAATCACCTAACATGGTTAGAAAAATAAACAACCTAATGTTCAATAATATCAAATACATATAAATATATGCGGAAACGTATGCAGGCCTATACAAATTGGCAATATACAATTTAAATAGCCTATATAGCTCCTACTACCTAATTCCCTTTCCTGCTGCTTGCATCAGTGCATGAATACCTGCAAAAATGTCAGTAATCGTGGGATGAGACAATTTGTCCCAGTAATCACCGCTTAACTCACTATAACAGTGAGATGTGCGGTAGTAAGGGCGTCTAAAGGGTGCCACATTTAAAACCAATACTATATATATATATATATGTCAAGTCTGTCATTCATCATTTAAGTCCCTCCTTCTAAATCCATTCGAATTCATCATCTCTATTTCCCACATATCACTCAAATCCCTCAGTCAAATCCAATTCAACTCAACAGACGAAAATAAACGTGATTGACACTGTGCCCAGTCTCAAATTTGAAAGCATAAAAAGGGAGCACTTTAAATAGTGAAAACGTCCCTGAAAAGGGAGCACTATAAAAAGTGAAAACGTCCCTGGTTCCTTTAAAATCAGAGGAACCTGTACAATTAACCTATCGATTGCGCAGATCGATAGATTACATCGGCCGACGGTACTAATAATCAGTGTCATGCAACACTCACAATCCCTATTCTATATTTCATCAACATAACTCTCAACTATCTCAACTCAACATATAACCCTATTTTCTATCTTCATCACCTCTTAAACCACTATCCAACACTATCCTTATATACATTCCACGCCATTCCAGATCAATGGCCACCACCAGGCAGGATAATAGTATATAATGTTTCAAATTCCTTTTATACGAAAATAATCGTGTTTGAAAGGCACCCGATAGCCTGTTTTGTATAAAAATACCTTTTTAAAGATAATATATATATAGAGAGGGTGAAAAGGGATTTTACAAAATCCCTAACTAACGTCACCCTCAATGTTATAGTAAGGTTAAGAGTGATTACCTGTCGCCCTTAGCACTCCGTTGCCTTTTCCCATTTACCATGTCTTGAGGAATACGCAAAGCACATCCTTTCCTATTATTACATCATGTAATAATAGTAGATTAATAATTATTCTGTCATGAATTAACTAACGTCTCTCTCGTTCTTATATGACTACCCAATCCCTCTTTTAATTTAATATCTTATAGAATCATTTATGCTATCCATTTCTTTATATCTCAAGAATGTTTTTAACAACACATCTCAAGTATTTCTCAATCCAATAATGTTAGCAACCAAATGATCAATCCATTTAAATCCACCATGCCACAAAACATTCATCCTTCGAGTTTGCATTCACCACCCTTACAAGATTCAGAGTCCTACTCACAAATCACATGTTTATTCCATAATACCAATCGCATACAACACCAAAAATAAAGGGAGAGGACTCAATTCAACCATTGCAGGAGAAGTGAACTTAATGAAGCATTTTAACAACTATATATTCAAATAAGAACCAAGATTTCCCTTTTGCTTCTACATTATCAAATAATTCAGCCCAACTAAGCCAAAGTCAATAACCAATTTCAAGTTTATGAACCAAAAGCCAAGGAAACAACAAGGACACATTTTAAATCACAATGCACAACAATTCGTCCCAATTCTCTTTTAAACCTTTAATTTAAACAACTTTCCAAGTCAAATATCATACACACACATACATGTGTCAAGTAACATTCAGGTTCTAAGCTTTCAAGTTCTAATTAATAAGACATTGAATCTAGTTACTATTAATCATCAAACATTTGACATAAATCTATGCTTTACCCTCACTTTTAGTAAATCGTTATTGCTTTAGTTCTAAGATAACCCCAATATGACTTCCTTTACATAACATGCATTTTACTCTCTTTAACACCTACACTTTATTAAATTAATACTCTTATCAACCCATGGTTTCACAATCATAAATGAATACTAATCACCCTTAGAAAATCACCAAAACACAATTTACTCAAATCTTCCTTCAATACCCAGATTCCTCAATTATTCATTAACATCAATTAATATCACCATCAACCATTTGCTCAAATTCATACTAAAATCACATTTGTCTCAACCAACCCCACCTTAATGACACTTTCCAACTCAAAGTTTGATTTAAACGTTTCCACCAATCATTCCAACATTTAAAGATAGTCTTTTAATCAGTAATAGCAACCTTCCTCTTCTAGCTCACTTTCCAAACCTTTATTCCATATTTCATCCCATTTAATTTAAACTTAAAACATTGGTCAGCCATGAAGGAATTAGAATAGACTAATTTACACATTTCAAGCCTAGAACCATTCAACTTCCTCATGTTGTTCCCACACATACTTATCACCTACACTATTTGTATCAAACTTTTGAAGGCTTCAAACCATAATCACATCCATTATACTTCAAGCTTTCAACTAAATCTAAACTTCGTCAAGATTACCAAAATTCCTAAAACATCACTATAATTTATTTACTACTAATAACTCATGGCAACTCAATTGATCTAACTTCCATTTTATACACAGTACTTAAGTTCAGGACCTAAACAACTCTAAATCAAATTTTAAATCCTTCCTTCATCAACAGCCCATAACCAAAAGAATCATCAATCAAACGAGAAGGAGAAAAACAAATTGATTTTCAATTGAATCTCATAAGATATACACTACTCTTACTTCCATACATAACATTATTTCCTCATGATACTAAATATCACACTTCATAATAATTAGGAAACTGAAACTATACTACCATCACATTCATTCAGCCCAAGACTTTACTAATCACACATGCACAATCTGATCAATTAGCAATAACTAGGTAATAATCATGAGTAATAGCTATTTTTTTTTCCTATCTTCATCATGCTTAATTCAGCCAAAACAGAACCAACAACAGCTCATATATATATATATCAAATTTCTCAAGGGAAACTGCACATTTGAGTTTAGACATTAATTTATTTAATTGAAATCACCCAAAATCAAAAACCTAATTGAAACCCTAACTCTCAAATCTTCCCAATCGCAGAAAAGAAAGGTACAACGGAATAAATGAAGTTACCTTACTCATCTTCAACCTCCCAATGTCTCATCGGAGCTTCGCCGTGGCCGGAAACTCGTCGGACTAGCCAGAGACGGAGAGAAACAGAGAGAGATGGATATGAGAAATCGGAGATGAAGAAGAAAATAACCTGAGAAAAGTGAGGGACGAAAGAAATAGTAGAAGAAGCTCACCTCACCGGCCGTCGCTAGCCTCGCCGGAAAAACGCAGAAAGCGACGGGAAAGAAAGAATGAGAAAGATGGGGCTCGGGTGGAGGAAGTTGAACGCGGATAGAGAGTGTGAGGGAGGAAATCACGCCGACGACGGCTCCCCCCCGTCGTCCCCCGCCGTTCCCAGAGGCCGATGAAGGAGTGAGGAAGAAGAGAAATCGAAAGGGAGGGCGAGGCAGAGAAAGAGGTGGCTCGGGTCTGAGAGGGAGGAGGGAGTACAGTGTTTTTATAGTAAAGGGGGAGGGCGCGTTTGGATCACTGAAATAAGGGGGTTTTCTGATGATTTGTAGCCCAATCTTGCTATAGTGTACTTATTTTGATTTAAAACCACTTAAACCAGCCTCCAATCTTCTTAAACTCCAAAATATTTTTAGCTTTACCACTCCCTCATATTTCAAACTCTTCATTTCTTAATTAATTATAAGTACATTAATTTCTCAAAATTTCCAAAAATATCCCAAAAATTCCTAAAAATTCCAAAATTTCTCCAAAACACTCTCTAATCCTGAATTAAATTTTTCAGGATGTTACAATTCTACCCCTCTTAATTAATTTCGTCCTCAAAATTAGTAGAAATTATTACTAAATACAAGGGAAAAGAACAGTTTTCTTGGATTGATAATCCTATTTCAAGAGGAAGGAAAGAAATTCGGATATAATTTAGGGAGATTCACCTGATTGGCATTGAGGATTTCTTGCCATGAGTGTCATCCATATGACACTATGGAGATGATATCATGAATTTAGAGGAACAATGAACATTTTATCTGAGGTTATTGGCCACAAAATTTTCTAGAAATATAGTCAAACATAAGGTATGAAGGACGTGTTCTTATGATAGAGATGGTGTTAAGGCTACCAGCACACTTTCTCAAGTTCCTTTAGGATTCGGAAGAGGTGAAATCAAGTCAGATTGACTTGAATGTATATAACCTTTGAGCAAGGCTAGAAGCACTACGCTAGGAAATCTAGAAATATAACCAAAACTCTAATCAAAATCACAATTATTTCTATTATATTTGCATATTAATGAATCAGTCCATCCAAAAATCACAATGCACCGGCAATAGCAATACAATTTTCACTGCAAACACCTGACCAATCAAAGCAATAGCTGATGCATGGATCTTATACACAATTAGATCTAATATACATAGCAAGTTTAATGCAATTTTTCCATCATATCCAATCAATTTATTTGTATTAAAATCCACTTCATATATGACAACAACATCCTCTTCACATTCTTGTGGTTTCCTTGATCAAAATCCAAGATCTCGCTAATAAATGTTTGATAACAACTCTACAAAATTTCATTTCTCGCTTAACTAGTGACTCTAACTCAATATATGGTCAACCATATCAACTTCCTTATCCAAGTCTTTTCGGACTGCAATCAATTTCCAATGAATCCATTTAAAACTATTTACTAAAGTTTTACCCTAAACTCCTCATCTCAATTAACTTTCTTATCTATTCAGTTTTGTCATAATCACAAAGCACCAACGATACCAAGACCAAATTCCACTACAAAATCTGCTACCAAAGCATGAATGATGCAAGAGTATTATACATAATTAGATATAACCTGCACAACAATTCTAATGCACTAAATCCAGCAATGAATTCTTCAATTTATGGTCATGTAAATTACTCAATATTTCAAGAATAATGGCCCATCTCCTAAAAAAATGAAAGCAAGTAAATCACACAATCAGACCAATCAATGACAAATTGACAGTATGCACTATATGGGTAACAGATCAACAATGGACATGATATTTAACCAAATTCACACTCAACTTAATCTGAAAATACCAGCAAATATAATTCCTAAACACATTCAGCTCTGTCTATGCAATTGATAGTGTAGAATACAATTGCTTGAAGCATCAAACCAAAGCAAATCACAACAAATAGAATAGAAAAAAAAATCTGATTTACAAGTCAGAATTACAATAATCAGCACCAATAACTGCACAAGCAAAGATAACCAGTGTAATGTAGGCCCAAAAGTCCAAAAACAATACCAAGGACACTTAATATACCTTCACTTCTATTACTTTTAGTATCACAACTCCTTAGTGGTTAAATCATTACTCGTTTATAACTATGCACTCTTGTTCATTCCAATACAATTTAGATAATTCCTGTAAATAGAATTCACAAATGACCAGCCACAATTAGCCAGAACAATGAAGGAAGTAGAAATTCATGAATAAGCTCACAACAATACCATTCCAGCCATGACTATTCATTCCAAACACAAAAATAATCAGCTACTATCAAATTTATAATGAGTCAACAAACAGAGTGCAAGGTTACATCTAAAGTGAAATTCTAAATGCTAACATATTAGACAATAGAAATTCAGATTGCAATCTCCTATCTTGTTTCAAACAAACTGATTTCATTGCAAAGTAATTATCATATGGAAATTTTAAGGAGTTTATTGTCTTAAATATTTGCTTCTAGGTTCATAATTCATTGATCCATATCAAAAGCATTAAACTTAAAAATTAAAATCGATTTCTTTAATTCTAATGAGGATAAATCACAACAACCACACATTATTCCCATTGTTGTGTAATTTCTTATCTCATGAATTGTCATAAATACAGATTTGTATCAATCCTACACATGGATAATTTTATAATCAACTTATTTGTTAGTAATTATGAAAACATTAGCATAGCTTGGGGTATAATTCAAATTCTAATCCTACTTCAAATCCCCTAACCATTCCTTCATACTTGCAGCCATTTGTAGAAGAACAGTAGAAAAGTTTAGCATCCAGCATACATCAACAAACACAACAGCCTTTTATTCATGAAAACATCCCCAATCAGCTTCTAACAACTTAACTGCTTTAACAAACATCCATATAAGACAATCAACCAACAAAAATTCCCTCAAAATGAAATCAATTTGAATCTATAACCATAATTCACAATTTTACAAACAATTATCCACTACAAATTTCCCATTCATATAGTATCAATAGCCAAATTCTTCCAATTATATAATATTGACTTGCAAAACTTATCAATTTTCTACAATTAACTACATAACAAATCCAATTAATGATCACTTTTGAACAAAAACACTTACCTTTCGGAGACATCCACCCATGAGATAGTGAGGGCTACCAACATCTATTATTAAGGGGGCTGCTTCCAATCACTAAATATAGTGAGGAAACCTCCAGCCGCTCAATATAAATGGGCAACAACCTTTTACTACCAATGATGGTAATCTCCAACCATTACTAATTGAAAGATAATCAAAATATAATTTTATAATCAAATATCAAAGTGAATATTTTTTAAACAAACAAATAATTTCAATAAAATTTCGATTAAAACAAATCAATTCATCAATGAAGCAACAATATCACAAAAACTAAACAAATAATAAACAAAACAAACAACTCTTATCTCACATTATATTCATTA
Source organism: Mimosa pudica (assembly GCA_029929735.1). Lineage (NCBI taxonomy): Eukaryota > Viridiplantae > Streptophyta > Magnoliopsida > Fabales > Fabaceae > Mimosa > Mimosa pudica. The sequence goes on along the minus strand of JAKELP010000017.1, from coordinate 1,906,643 downwards.
TTAATTGTTATTTTCAATTTCTCTTAGTCCCTTAACCCAATAAGGTATCTCATGATGCCTCGACTATGACTATGGCCGGCACATAACTATATTCGAGACCCCAGAAAAGCATCCTTATTTCGTTATTCTTCCTAAATTCTTATAAACATCTTTATTTATATAGTTATTCTTACTATATTTATCTCAATCTCTCCACAATACCTATTCAATTTCTCTTATCACTCTCTCCCCACCACGGGATGAGGGATAATCCTCTCAAAAAGGCGAGATATTCATGCACAGAAGGAAGGGAAATACTAAGAATGTATATTGCCAATCTATATGCAATGCAACACAGTCCTAGGTTATCGTATACCAAATACTGATAACCAAGTTGTGACATTGTGTTACTAATTACCTAATTAACCAATAATATTTATTACAATTCATTAAGCTCTAATCTAACTATGATAGAAAAAGGAATTTCCATAATATTAATATCTCTATCATAGTTAGAAAAGATTATTCTAAACCTTTTATAATTTATCCATGATAGGAAAGAATAAACTAATACAACCTGAATACTATCATGGATAATTAATAGCTAACCATGTTAGAAAAGAATCACCTAACATGGTTAGAAAAATAAACAACCTAATGTTCAATAATATCAAATACATATAAATATATGCGGAAACGTATGCAGGCCTATACAAATTGGCAATATACAATTTAAATAGCCTATATAGCTCCTACTACCTAATTCCCTTTCCTGCTGCTTGCATCAGTGCATGAATACCTGCAAAAATGTCAGTAATCGTGGGATGAGACAATTTGTCCCAGTAATCACCGCTTAACTCACTATAACAGTGAGATGTGCGGTAGTAAGGGCGTCTAAAGGGTACCACATTTAAAACCAATACTATATATATATATATATATGTCAAGTCTGTCATTCATCATTTAAGTCCCTCCTTCTAAATCCATTCGAATTCATCATCTCTATTTCCCACATATCACTCAAATCCCTCAGTCAAATCCAATTCAACTCAACAGACGAAAATAAACGTGATTGACACTGTGCCCAGTCTCAAATTTGAAAGCATAAAAAGGGAACACTTTAAATAGTGAAAACGTCCCTGAAAAGGGAGCACTATAAAAAGTGAAAACGTCCCTGGTTCCTTTAAAATCCGAGGAACCTGTACAATTAACCTATCGATTGCGCAGATCGATAGATTACATCTGCTGACGGTACTAATAATCAGTGTCATGCAACACTCACAATCCCTATTCTATATTTCATCAACATAACTCTCAACTATCTCAACTCAACATATAACCCTCTTTTCTATCTTCATCACCTCTTAAACCACTATCCAACACTATCCTTATATACATTCCACGCCATTCCAGATCAATGGCCACCACCAGGCAGGATAATAGTATATAATGTTTCAAATTCCTTTTATACGAAAATAATCGTGTTTGAAAGGCACCCGATAGCCTGTTTTGTATAAAAATACCTTTTTAAAGATAATATATATAGAGAGAGGGTGAAAAGGGATTTTACAAAATCCCTAACTAACGTCACCCTCAATGTTATAGTAAGGTTAAGAGTGATTACCTGTCGCCCTTAGCACTCCGTTGCCTTTTCCCCTTTACCATGCCTTGAGGAATACGCAAAGCACATCCTTTCCTATTATTACATCATGTAATAATAGTAGATTAATAATTATTCTGTCATGAATTAACTAACGTCTCTCTCGTTCTTATATGACTACCCAATCCCTCTTTTAATTTAATATCTTATAGAATCATTTATGCTATCCATTTCTTTATATCTCAAGAATGTTTTTAACAACACATCTCAAGTATTTCTCAATCCAATAATGTTAGCAACCAAATGATCAATCCATTTAAATCCACCATGCCACAAAACATTCATCCTTCGAGTTTGCATTCACCACCCTTACAAGATTCAGAGTCCTACTCACAAATCACATGTTTATTCCATAATACCAATCGCATACAACACCAAAAATAAAGGGAGAGGACTCAATTCAACCATTGCAGGAGAAGTGAACTTAATGAAGCATTTTAACAACTATATATTCAAATAAGAACCAAGATTTCCCTTTTGCTTCTACATTATCAAATAATTCAGCCCAACTAAGCCAAAGTCAATAACCAATTTCAAGTTTATGAACCAAAAGCCAAGGAAACAACAAGCACACATTTTAAATCACAATGCACAACAATTCGTCCCAATTCTCTTTTAAACCTTTAATTTAAACAACCTTCCAAGTCAAATATCATACACACACATACATGTGTCAAGTAACATTCAGGTTCTAAGCTTTCAAGTTCTAATTAATAAGACATTGAATCTAGTTACTATTAATCATCAAACATTTGACATAAATCTATGCTTTACCCTCACTTTTAGTAAATCGTTATTGCTTTAGTTCTAAGATAACCCCAATATGACTTCCTTTACATAACATGCATTTTACTCTCTTTAACACCTACACTTTATTAAATTAATACTCTTATCAACCCATGGTTTCACAATCATAAATGAATACTAATCACCCTTAGAAAATCACCAAAACACAATTTACTCAAATCTTCCTTCAATACCCAGATTCCTCAATTATTCATTAACATCAATTAATATCACCATCAACCATTTGCTCAAATTCATACTAAAATCACATTTGTCTCAACCAACCCCACCTTAATGACACTTTCCAACTCAAAGTTTGATTTAAACGTTTCCACCAATCATTCCAACATTTAAAGATAGTCTTTTAATCAGTAATAGCAACCTTCCTCTTCTAGCTCACTTTCCAAACCTTTATTCCATATTTCATCCCATTTAATTTAAACTTAAAACATTGGTCAGCCATGAAGGAATTAGAATAGACTAATTTACAAATTTCAAGCCTAGAACCATTCAACTTCCTCATGTTGTTCCCACACATACTTATCACCTACACTATTTGTATCAAACTTTTGAAGGCTTCAAACCATAATCACATCCATTATACTTCAAGCTTTCAACTAAATCTAAACTTCGTCAAGATTACCAAAATTCCTAAAACATCACTATAATTTATTTACTACTAATAACTCATGGCAACTCAATTGATCTAACTTCCATTTTATACACAGTACTTAAGTTCAGGACCTAAACAACTCTAAATCAAATTTTAAATCCTTCCTTCATCAACAGCCCATAACCAAAAGAATCATCAATCAAACGAGAAGGAGAAAAACAAATTGATTTTCAATTGAATCTCATAAGATATACACTACTCTTACTTCCATACATAACATTATTTCCTCATGATACTAAATATCACACTTCATAATAATTAGGAAACTGAAACTATACTACCATCACATTCATTCAGCCCAAGACTTTACTAATCACACATGCACAATCTGATCAATTAGCAATAACTAGGTAATAATCATGAGTAATAGCTATTTTTTTTCCTATCTTCATCATGCTTAATTCAGCCAAAACAGAACCAACAACAGCTCATATATATATATATCAAATTTCTCAAGGGAAACTGCACATTTGAGTTTAGACATTAATTTATTTAATTGAAATCACCCAAAATCAAAAACCTAATTGAAACCCTAACTCTCAAATCTTCCCAATCGCAGAAAAGAAAGGTACAACGGAATAAATGAAGTTACCTTACTCATCTTCAACCTCCCAATGTCTCATCGGAGCTTCGCCGTGGCCGGAAACTCATCGGACTAGCCAGAGACGGAGAGAAACAGAGAGAGATGGATATGAGAAATCGGAGATGAAGAAGAAAATAACCTGAGAAAAGTGAGGGACGAAAGAAATAGTAGAAGAAGCTCACCTCACCGGCCGTCGCTAGCCTCGCCGGAAAAACGCAGAAAGCGACGGGAAAGAAAGAATGAGAAAGATGGGGCTCGGGTGGAGGAAGTTGAACGCGGATAGAGAGTGTGAGGGAGGAAATCACGCCGACGACGGCTCCCCCCCGTCGTCCCCCGCCGTTCCCAGCGGCCGATGAAGGAGTGAGGAAGAAGAGAAATCGAAAGGGAGGGCGAGGCAGAGAAAGAGGTGGCTCGGGTCTGAGAGGGAGGAGGGAGTACGGTGTTTTTATAGTAAAGGGGGAGGGCGCGTTTGGATCACTGAAATAAGGGGGTTTTCTGATGATTTGTAGCCCAATCTTGCTATAGTGTACTTATTTTGATTTAAAACCACTTAAACCAGCCTCCAATCTTCTTAAACTCCAAAATATTTTTAGCTTTACCACTCCCTCATATTTCAAACTCTTCATTTCTTAATTAATTATAAGTACATTAATTTCTCAAAATTTCCAAAAATATCCCAAAAATTCCTAAAAATTCCAAAATTTCTCCAAAACACTCTCTAATCCTGAATTAAATTTTTCAGGATGTTACACTCAGCAGGGTTGACTTTGCTTTATCTCTGAAAAGCAACTCTGACAACTCTGCTCTGCCAAAAAACACTCTGACACTGCACTGCTGTACGTTCTGACATTCTGATTGCTACCGGAAGCAAATCCACATCCGGAAGCAACATCACTCAGTGCTGCACTTGAACGTTAGTCTAGCAATATTAACACATAGTCACATGCAGTGGGAGTTCATTTAGTCTTAGGAAGTTCTCTTAATTCCGGAAGCAATTCCACATCCGGAAGTACTCCTATGTTATGACTTAGAGTTTTACTCACTGACGCTCGGTGTTGCCTAGTCCAATAGGCAGCGCTAGTCACTAAGCATCCGGAAGCATTCCTGCATCAGGTTGCGTCCTAACTTAGTCTCAAGGATTTTATACTTCTAACATTCCTAGACTGAGTTCTGACTTAGTGACTTACTCACATCCGCTGTGGGATGAGTCATTCATCCGCGAGCTCTAGTCCTAGTCCACCCGGAAGTAAATCCACATCTGGTTGTACTCTTACTTGTGGTTCTATATTAACCCAATTTTTCTAAGTGTTTAACTTGTTCTTTCATATTTTAGTCTTCATCAAAACTTAAGATTCTAACATTCTCCCCCTTTTTGATGATGACAAACTAAGTTATCTAATTAAGTTCATATTTAAAAATTAATCAAATAAAAGTGCACTTATGAACTCAAAGGCAAACTTCATTAGTAATAGAACAATTACAACAAGAAGATAAATACAAGTATGAAGATAAATACAAGTATGCCAGATAACTATGCATGAGAAATATGAAAAGAAAAAATTCTAAGTTAAATGCATGATGGGTTTGGGTTCAGAGCTGGTGTCTCTTTTTCCTCTCTCTCTCTCTCTCTCTCTCTCTAATTGTTTCTGATTACACTCCTCTTGCATTTTAGCCAACTGAGCATCCTTCTCACTCTGATCAATCTGAGCAAGCATCTCTTGAAGCTCTGCCTTGGCTCTCGCTCTTCTCTGCCTTTCTGACTCGAGGGATTCTTCCACAGCCCTCTTTAGTTCTTCAACCTCAGTGATCCCACCAAACTCTCCAAATTCTGAATCTGCGAAGGGGATGGATTCGCCATTGGGATAATGGACAGCTTTGATCTTTACATTCCAGACAGGGTAGTTGGAGTCCTCAACTTCCCTTGATTTTCTTTTCCCCTTTCCTTTCCCTTTCCCTTTCACATGCGGATGCTTAGCATTTGCCCTTTCAGCATAAAGACAAGCAAACTGATCAAAAGTGATTTGATCAGTCCAGCCATACCTCTCAAATTCATCCACAGTCATATCTTCCACCTCTAACTTGACTTCCATTAGTGGTGGAGGTTCATATGGAGAGGCTTGGGTGGAGGGCTGAGACTCAGATGCTTCCCCAGGCTGAGTGGATCTCTCTGACCCATGTTCCTCAGTGTGATCCTCTTCTTCACTCCCAGTAGGCTCAGAAGTACCAGCACCCTTTCTGACAAGGGATTTCTTCCTTGATTTGCTGAACTTGATTATTGGAGAAGGAGGAGGAGCAGAGGTTGGCTCAGAAGGGATTGGAGTGGCAATCACAATAGGTGGATTGGCTTGCCTTTTTAACCCATATTTCATCATAATTTCTTCAATTAAATTCTGGGCAGGCACAGAGGGAGGAGGCACAGCAGAAGAAGACTCGGGCTCAGGCTCAGGCTCAGGTGGAGAGGCTTCAGCAGGCGGATTATACAATACCATTTCCAGTTTTGACCTTTGGCTGTTTGAGCGCTGCTGTTGCATCCACCTGATGGCTTCCCCACAGATAAGACTTTCTGCTCTACCCAATCTCTGATGATCCATGGCTCGGCGAAGTGCAGCAGCAATATCCTCATTCAACCATAAGGAAGGTTGAGTTAGGATTTCTCTCCCCCTTTTGGCATCATCAAGAAGGGCGAGTGCCATGGAGGAAGGATTGGGTGAAGTGGAGGGTGGAGGTTCAGGGCCAAATTTTCTGGGTGGTGAGTTTTCAGGTGAGGAAGGGGGTGAGTTTTCAGGTGAAGTAGTGGGGGCTTGGGAAGAAGAAGGGATTTGAATCTGAGAAGAGGTCAGGATAGGGGAAGGTAGGTGAGTAGGGAGAGGAGGATATATTTCTCTCAGGTAGTTTGTGAAGGTGTGAAGGGATATCTCGCAGGTATATGGAACTGAAGGAGTGAATGGAACTGAAGGAGCTAAGGGTGTTGAGAGGGTGGTTGGGTGAATGTGAGTGGTTGGGGGAGTTTTGGTGGTTGGATGTGTTAGAGTGGCTAGGAGAGTGGCTACCGGAAGCAAATCCACATCAGGAAGCAACATCACTCAGTGCTGCACTTGAACGTTAGTCTAGCAATATTAACACATAGTCACATGCAGTGGGAGTTCATTTAGTCTTAGGAAGTTCTCTTACTTCCGGAAGCAATTCCACATCCGGAAGTACTCCTATGTTATGACTTAGAGTTTTACTCACTGACGCTCGGTGTTGCCTAGTCCAATAGGCAGCGCTAGTCACTAAGCATCCGGAAGCATTCTTGCATCCGGTTGCGTCCTAACTTAGTCTCAAGGATTTTATACTTCTAACATTCCTTGACTGAATTCTGACTTAGTGACTTACTCACATCCACTGTGGGATGAGTCATTCATCCGCGAGCGCTAGTCCTAGTCCATCCAGAAGTAAATCCACATCCGGTTGTACTCTTACTTGTGGTTCTATATTAACCCAATTTTTCTAAGTGTTTAACTTGTTTTTTCATATTTTAGTCTTCATCAAAACTTAAGATTCTAACAAATTCTATTTTGGCATGTATATTTATAATTTTTTTTGGAGATAAAACTTTTGAACTTTATGTACTTAATTAATTTATTTGGAAGTCATTTCACCCCATGTTATATTTATAATTTTTTTTGGAGATAAAACTTTTGAACTTTATGTAAAACTTTTCCATTTATGTTGTTGATCTTTTTCTGTCACTTTTCCTCCATTAAACAAACGGTAATCACAAAGATGGGATTTGCAAAATGAAATTAGGATGAGAAGGTAAAAATATATCCAAAGGTTTTGCTATAAAATTGATATTGATCGTTAATATTCTAAGAGTAAAAGATAATATAGCTCCATTCTAATACTTTTAGAGAGAAATTAACCAATGAAGCATTAAAAAGACTTTATAGAATGACGATTGCAACACTCAAATACAGTTTTTCTATTGTTGCTTTCAATGAATAAAATAGAAATGCGAGAAGAATTTTTTTTAATTTGTCAACCATAATTATAAAAATCAGCATCAAAACAATGGTAAAACAACTTTTGACCATAAACTTATTTTACGATGAGAAAGAGTTCAAATCGTGGAAAGCCAAATGGGTCATAATATTAAGACTAGAGAAACTTGTTTTTGAATGCATTGATATATTGATTTTGGATAGAGGAGAGTTGATGTAGAGAAAGGTTTTGAAGTTCTAGTGAAGACTAGCTAATTGTTAGGTAGGCGACTTTAAACTTAAGAACGAAGCTTTACCAAAGGAAAAATGAGGTAAATTTTAAATGGGTTCAATCTAAAAGAATTGGATGAGTGGGCTTATAAGATTTTTTTAAAAAAAAACAGAGAATGTGAGATATAAGAGTAGGAATAATTAAATAGAAGTTTGAACCCCACTTCTCCAATTCTGTTTTCTAATAGAACTCGTTAAACTTTCCACTCTAGACATCCCTCTCATACACATAGACACTAAAAGTGATCCATAACTAAACAAGTCTGTTTTATTTTTTAAATGATGTCGTGTCAGCCGTAGGGAACCCTGAAGTTTGTAACCATTGTTGTCAAACTAGCGAGTAGACACTCTAATGGACAATTACCCAAGTGTCAATTGACACAATAAATAATAAAAGGTAACTACTATGCTAACGAACATTAAAAGGTAACATTTTGACCAATATAATCAGATTTTGCCTAACTACCATTAAATAATCGCCTGCATGTACAAATTTCATTGGCTACGTCTTTGGTGAATCTAGTAATAATTAAGCAATATCCGAACATATTAGTCAAAATGATAATTTTCAATTGTTCATTGGCATAGTATATTTTTTCTTTGTTTAATCTTTTCAATTCTAGTAAAGTTAAACTCGTACGAATGTACGATTTGAGTTTACAATCAAAATTTACATTCTTCTAACAAGTTTACTTAAACTCACTAGTTTAACAGTCTTATCATATACTTTTTATAGATACTTATTGATGAAAACATATTATTATTGATTATCCGAATTTATGTTCTTACCAAGAGTTAGATTTACATAAGGGATAAGTTTCAAACAATTGCCCATGATGGATAAGTGACTATTTCGAAAATGATTAAAAATAATCCGATCACGATATTTATGGTTTATTAATTCATTCAATGACTACTATTCTAATAAAAATAATCATGCATCCATTTAATGAAGTAAAATAATAATTTTTATTTGAACAAATTCAATGAAATTTTATATAAATTACATAGAAATTTCTAGTTTAGAAAGAATTAGTGTTTATATATATATTTTAAATCAACTATTTATATTTAAAATATATTGAGTCAAATTATTGTAAATTTTTATGAGAAACACATTTTATTAATAAACATAGACTCTTACTAGTTTACGATTCGAGTCTATGAATTTATTTTACCATCTTTCCACGAGTTTACTCAAACTCACGATTTTGAAAAACTTGAGTTTACCTTTAAAAATTGTTATCCAAATTCAAGTTTGACTAATTTAATTTGAGATGATTAGTCAAACTCACGAGTTTGACTCCAAGGGTTTGATTTGCTTGAATTGGTAAGTTTGAGAGTCTTACTTATAATAGAGAATGATTAATTAATTAAATTGAAAATTATTAAAAACAATCAAATCATGATATTCATTGTATATTAATTCATTAAGTAACTATCATTGTAATAAAGAAAATCTAATTCAAATAAGGAAAATCAATCAACATATTTGTGTGGTTAAAAAATAATCACAACAAAAACTCTATATATATATCAAACTGATTGATTGTTAATGATATACATTTGGTGATCAACGTCCTCAACATAAACATAAGAAGATTTTGGAGAGTGACGGAGAAAATCGAATAATGGCTTTGAACAAGAAAATGATGGCAACACTTGCAGTAATTTGGCTGGTGGTGGTGACGACATCGCTTGTTGTAGAGGTTGCTGGGCAAAACCCGATTGGCGTTGCCAATTGCATACGTGATTGTTATTTAAACTGCCAAACCAGAACTGGTGTAGATCCAAGTTGCTTAGACCCTTGCGTAAAGGGTTGTGGCCCTTCAACTAAACCACAATGATAATGGACCATTAGGATTCTATTATGTGTACCGTATATGGGGAATCAAATTAATAAATGGAATTTTCCTTACTCTTTAATTATTTATCCTCTTTTCTCTATAAATGTTTAACTGCTCTATTTTTATGTTATACAATCCATATAATGGTTAATTTTTATATTCAAATAACATATTAATTTGAGAAATTTATTACATAAGTTGAATGGCGTACAATGTAAGACATTCATGAACAACCATCACAAATTTGCGATCTAGTAGAAGTTTAACTATTGTTCTCGCTGGTTTGAATTCCAAGATCAACATGAAAATGTTTTGTATAAGGACCCTTTGCCCCAATTCCGAAGTAGGACCACTGAAGCATGTGTGTGTGCTTCTTGATGAAGAAGGATAATAAAAGGGTTAAGGTGAAAATTTACCAATAGACTATTACTAGAAGTGCACTCAGCACAATTGCCTAATAAAAGGTGCAAATTTACTAACAGACTATTACTGCATATTTACCAACACACTATTACCAAAACTTTAACGCAAAATTCATATTGTATTTTAATTTATCATGCTGAAATTTTCATTTCATCGTTTCAAATTTAATTTAAATCATGGTATTTATGTTTATCTTATCAATGGGCCGGGGAACATTGATTGTAAAATTGTTGTAAGTATATTAAACTATACGTACTTTGTTTTGCCAATGTACTAAAACATTTGTACTGTCCAAACCATATAAGTGTTTTATATAGCTATTAGTAATAAGGTCATACAATTGTCTCTCTTCTCATCTTGGAAAGGACGATATTGTGACATGAGTTAGATTTCCTAATAATCTTTCTGAGCAATGGCAACCAAAAAGAGGTATGGAAGAGATATTAAAGTTGAGAAATGGGTCAGCTTGTTTAGAACCAACATAAAAAAATACCTACATTTTTAAAGTATGTTTCGCTTGCTCATGACCACGTTCTTTTCCAATGGACTTTAAATATATTTAATTAAAGTATTTTTTATCGTTTTTAATAAAATTTAAGGATTATATGAACTTCTTAATTGAAAACATATTGATTTTCAAATAATTTAATTTTTGACACATTTTGGTAAATAAAATGTTTTTTACCATTAACAAAAATGTTTCATCAGATATACACTTTGCCTAACTAATGTCCAATATTTCTGCCTCTTGATAATATTTTAATCAATTTCTGCATATATGTTTGAAATTTACGAGAAGATTTTTAAATGAAGAATATTTGCTCTACTATATACTTGAAAAGTTGATGCTACAATGTACATGATATGAAAAATCAATAGAAAAAAATAATTATTAAATTGGGCGAAGGTCCAAAAATGATACTTAACTATTGGTCAATGAACAAAAATAGTACATAACTATTCTAAGGTATACAAATGATACCCAACTTTTACCATATGATCAAGAATGATGTTTTATTAATATGACAAAAAAATTTGACATGAAAAGTCTAAAATACCCTTATAAATTGAATAATTATGTATCATTTTTAGGTCTTCTCTAATAATTTATATGGGCATTTTGGACTGTTCATGTTTAATCTTATTTTCATATTAGTGAAAATATCATTCTTGATCACATGGTAAAAGTTAGGTATCATTTGTGTACCTTATAAATATATTATTTTTGCTCTTTGACCAATACTTATGTACAAGAAATATGTTGCAGTAATTATTTGTAATGGTATAGGGAATAAGGGTACGGTTCTTGAAGAAAGAAACACAAGAAAGAGCAAAGAGTATTAAAACTTATAAATGATTATGCCTAAGCTCTAATTGAATTTTTAAGGAAGTTGAATTGTATTATTTTTGGGATTAGTGCATCTTGTAGAGTTAAATGGAGCCTTTTTGAAGATTTAATGTATTCTTGAAATTTAATTCATGTAATTAAGTTCTTTGAGTGTATATATGTGTGAAATACACAGGATTGATGAATGAGTCATTATTTGACGATTAGTGTAGAGCCATTATTTGATTTGTAGTTTGATATTTGATTTATTATTTTTATGTGATTGATTGGTTCTCTTTGAATGATTTGTTAATTGTTACTTAACTTTACTTTTATTGATTGTTGAGGAAAGTGAGTAAATCATTTGGGTATTTCATGTTGTTTGTTAATTAATTGCCTACTTGTTTTGTGGGTTTGATAAATGTAATGAATTGGGAAGGATGGTACGCAACTCTACATTGAATGTTTTGTTGATATTGTAACTCTTTCCAGTGTTGTTTTGTTTGCTTAAAGGGGGGTGGGAAGTATTATGGTTATTAGGATTGAGAGCGACGTTAGTTAACATACCCAAGAATAGTTATTTATATTCTTTATTATATGGTATGATCATAGGAGAATCTAGTAAGGAAGGTAATTGGAGGCAAGTACACGCAAGCATATAGAGTAACACTAAGGTGTTGAAAACAACAGGTAGCGGTTTATTTCATGCACATTAGTTTATTTTCTGTCATCACTAATATTACAGCTTCAGATATTGATAGGGTTTATTTTCAGCATTTTAAATTTATGTGGAGTGCTCCAGGTATAAGGAGGGTCACTCCCCCTATACCATATTGTATTGAATTTATTTTTCTTAGAAAATCCTGTCAGCTATGCCTACTACAAAAGGTGAATATATTACTATAAGTAGTGAGGTGGTGCAATAGGCACATGTATTATATATTCTGCCTGTAACAAATATATTGTTAAGGTAGAGGCCCTGTATGAGTGTTTTACTAACCGGTAGTAATCACCAACAAGAGCGTCACTATCATTATCTGAAGTAGGATTAAATGCATGAATTAGAGTGTATGAAATAAACTGCGGTAAATTTTGTTTCAGGTACACAATAGATAGGTAATTTTTGGAGTGATGAAGGGAACAGAGGAATGTAGGAACGTCTGCTTTTATTTGTATTTTAACTAATGTATATTTTAAAAGAAATTTGTATAATTCTATTTTGGCATGTAATATTTATAATTTTTTTCAAGATAAAATTTATGAACTTTATGTACTTAATTAATATATTTGGAAGTCATATCTACAATTATATGTAGTTATATGTAAAATTTGTAACATCCCAATTTTCAAAATAGAGATAATAAGAATTAATCAAGGTGTTATGATATCAATAATAAATCTAAAAATCATTATCAATAAATAAATGGGGATAAATATATTCTTAAGAATATAATATGTCTATTTTCTTTGGAAATTTGAGAAAAATAGTTAAAGGTTGAGTTTTAAATTATAGAAATTATGAAAAATACTCTAGGGCATTTTTGTAATTTTCTCCTCAAAACCCTAACCTTATACTCATCCTCCCTTCCCTCTTGCTCAGCCGCACATACACACACACACATACCATCTTCATCTTCTTCATTTCTTCTTCCTTACTCCCTTCCGGCGATTTCATCACTTCCCCACCATGTTTCTCCATATACTCTTCATTTCCCACGGCACTCCTTTCATCTTTGGCCTCACCCGCGCTGCTCAACTCGTTCTTCACTGTTTCTCTGCTTGTCATCTTCCTTCTCCGGCGGCGGACGACGGCTGACAGCGGCGGTGCACGGTGAGATTGTGTTTTGTTGTTCTTCAAGCTATTTCTTGCCTCCAACTTCATTCTCTCATTATCCTTTCTCCTTTTGCTTTTCTGTTTGGGTCAGCCACCTTAGTGGCCATTTCCCATCGTTTTCCGGCGAAAAGAAGGCCGATTCCGGCGACGGTGAGTTCGCATCAGGCAAGAAACTTTGTAGTCAAGCTTAGGTGAGGTTTCTTTTATGATTAATAGCCATTTTAGTTCATTTTTAGGCGGTTATGTGAGGAGGCCGAGATTGGGTTCAAGTTTTGGGTTTATAAACTATCTAAAGAACCTTTTTAACTTTGAGTTAGGATGTCCTAAGTGATTATTTGAAGCTTGATTAATGTTTTATGAAGTTTTTGCAAAACCCTAACTTTTGAGGATTTTCAAATATGAAATAGCTTTTGATTTTTAGATGAACTAAATCTGCCCAATTGAAGTGTAACCTTTTTATTTACTTGTTTCCATATGATATTTGAGACATGTTTCTATTTTAAAACTTCAACTTTATGTGTGTGCGTGAATCTGCATATGTGTATGTATATGCGCATTGTGTGGGTGTTTGATTAGTGTAGAGAAGATATTGACTATTAGTTTAGTAGCTCCATGAATTCTTGTTAAATAGCCTAAGAAGGGATTATGTGTATGTGTTATGTTTTCTTTGGTTGTCATGTTCTGCTGAGTTGGAAAATAAGGAAGGGGGACTGATGTTGTACTCATTCTTGACATGGCTAGAATGGAATTTGTTAAATGTGTAATTGTAATTTTTCTTAATTTGAAACTGTTATTATTGAATTAGTTTTGGGGCAGTGAGGGAAGTATTGGCTTTGACTGAATTTTTTTTATTGGACAGCAAAATATGTGAGATGTTTGTTATTGATATATGTATGTTAGATAAGTTGTATTGCTGGAAGTTGTTCATGAATATATGTGATAAATAATGCTGACTTTTGGTGAACTAATAAAAAAAATAAATTCTACTATATATCATAGGAGATAAATGGTTTAACAGTTTTATTTTGCTGTTATGGGTCTTGAATGTGTTTGCATAACCATAAACTTAGTTGGCAAGGAATGTAAAGAAATGATAATGAATCTTTGGGCTGATCTGTTTTGGATTAAATTTTAAATGATGTGATGTTCTAAGCTTGGATACATAAAGTGTTAGATGTAATTGTTTGATTTGTATGTTTTGTGTTTGACACTTCTTCACTAGATTTTCTGGGCTTGTCTTTTTGGGGATATGTTTTTAAAGTGGTTGCTTAGTTATGTTGCCATTCATTTGTTAAACTTTTTGTAAGATTGGTCAATGGCTAAAGGATTGGTGAGGCTTTACTTTATAATTTAATATACTACTTGTGCATATGGGTTCTATATTTTGCTCTCTCTTTTAAATAATTGCTGAACTGATTTAAATTGAGGATATTTATTGCTCTGTTGTGGACAGTGTTGGTTAGGAATTCTGACTTGTAATCTCTAATTAATTGGATAGGAATATCTTAGAATTTTATCTTATGGTATATCTTTGATTTTGTTTGAGATTTGTGTTTTATTTGCTGTTGGCCGTATAGGTCAAGCAAAGAATGCTTTAAGTTTGATTCAAATTTTAGGAAGTACGATAGTAACTAGTTAGGTACATGGCATGTTAAGTTTCAGAGTTAAACTATGATTCCTTGGGTTTTCTTTGAGCTGTATTATGTGATTGAATATCATTTCTTGGGGCAGTGATGTAATCCTAATGAATAAAGGAGGAAGTAAAATGTTAACTGATATTTAATTACTGTGATAGTGAATTGGAATCTGGTATGCTTTGGGTTAGCATTTTTCTTTTTTGGGAGGTGTGAAATCAAGTGGATAGTTGCTTTATGGCTTAGTAATTTACTGTCATTCAATATGTGCTCTCTACAGTTTTGTGACCTATCGGAGTTGGATTTAATTGAGGTATTCTTTTGTAATGTAGCCATCATGTGTACCTTATTTAAGTGCTTAAAACCATTGTGGAAGAATGTAATTTGAGTTGCTACAGGCATGGTTGAGTTATGTTGGAATTTAGCTGAGTCATAATTGGAATTTGAGTGGAAAAAGGGGCTAAGGCTAATGATGTTATTAAGTGTTGTGGGGATAAACTCAAAGATGTGATATGATAGAGTTAATTTTATTATGGTTGTCTCAATTGTGTGCTTTTGACTTGGAATGTGTTATGTTAAGTCATGTTTATGAACTTGTAATGTGTTTGAAATGCATGTCTAAGACAAAGTAAAGAAGGGATTGGGTAGTTAAGTGAATACGAGAGAGAGACGTTAAATATTATGAAGTAGAAATGATATTAATTTATCATTTTCTCTATATTCTTACTTAGGAGAGGATGCAAGTAGGCTCTTGTGGCATCAATAAAGAAAGGTTGAGAAATCGCGTAAATTGCTAAAGGGCGACAGGTAATCACACTTAACCTTACTATAACATTGAGGGTGATGTTAGCTAGGATTTTGTAAAATCCTTTCTCACCCTCTATATATATACATTTTATCTTTGAAAGGTTATTTTTATACAAAACAAGCTATCAGGTGCCTTTTAAACACGATTATTTCTGTATAAAAGATTTTTACACATTATATATTCTATTATCCTGCCTGGTGGTGGCCATTGATCTGGAATGGCGTGGAATGTATATAGGGATAGTGTTGGATAGTGGTTTAAGAGGTGATGAAGATAGAAAAGAGGATGATATGTTGAGTTGAGATAGTTGAGAGTTATGTTGATGGAATATAGAATAGGGATTGTGAGTATTGCATGACACTGATTATTAGTACCGTCGGCCGATGTAACCTATCGATTTGCGCAATCGATAGGTTAATTGTACAGGTTCCTCGAATTGTAAAGGAACCAGGGATGTGTACACTTTTTATAGTGCTCCCTTTTTCAGGGACGTTTTCACTATTTAAAGTGCTCCCTTTTTCATGCTTTCAGATTTGAGACTGGGCACAGTGTCAATCACGTTTATTTTTGTTGTTGAGATTGAGATTGTGGTGAGTTAGGTTGTGGGGAAACATTTGATGTTGTTGATTAAAGTATTGACAAGTGATGTGGAATTGATGGAGGGATTTGAGAGATGAATGGAAGAAGAATTGACACGGATATATATATATATATATATATATATATATATATATATATATATATATATATATATATATATATATATATATATATATATATATATATATTACTGGTTTTAAAATGAGTACCCTTTAGACGCCCTCGCTACCGCACATCTCACTGTTATAGTGAGTTAAGCGGTGATTACTGGGACAAATTGTCTCATCCCACGATTACTGACATTTTTGCAGGTATTCATGCACAGACGCAAGCAGCAGGAAAGGGAATTAGGTAATAGAGGTTATATAGTTTCTTCGGAATTGTATATTGCCAATTTGTATAAGCCTGCATCTGCTTCCGCATGTATACATATTTATTTATCAATATCAATTAGTTCTGTTTAATAATCATGTTAGGCAAATCTTTTCTAACATGGTTAGTAAGCATATATTTATATGTATTTGATATTATTGAACATTAGGTTGTTTATTTTTCTAACCATGTTAGGTGATTCTTTTCTAACATGGTTAGCTATTAATTATCCATGATAGTATTCAGGTTGTATTAGTTTATTCCTTTCTATCATGGATAAATTATAAAAGGATTAGAATAATCTTTTCTAACTATGATAGAGATATTAATATTATGGAAATTCCTTTTTCTATCATAGTTAGTAAAGAGCTTAATGAATTGAAATAAATATTATTAGGTAATTAGGTAATTAGTAACACAATGTTACAAAATTAGATATTTTAGAAATAATATTTTTCTTGGGTGAATGTTAGAACTTCAAAATAAAAGATAAATGTTTTATTGTAGGAAATAATAGTTAGGAATATGTTTTTAAAACTTTTGTTTATAAAATTAAGATAGATCATTTTTCGTAACTTAAGTAACTTTATTTTGTTTTAAAAAGTTTATTCTCAAGTTGTTTTAAAAAGAATTATTCCAAAAAGACAGTTTAATGAAAAAGTTTTAATTAGTACAGCTTTTTGTAAACATGTATAAAATTTTAAATTATTTAAAATATATTCTATTACTAAAATTACTATATTTAATTTAAATATATTTGATATTTTAATAAAGTAAACTAGGTGTGAGAATTTGGTATCAGAGCAAAGGTTCTGACACATATAGCTAGAAACCTTTTTCGCAGAGAGTGGTTAGGATAGAAAAGGGTAGCTAGTTAGCTCTTGTAATTCAGGGGTAATTACAAGTGGCTTTAGGATTAGGGGTAAAATCAAAAACTAAAATTGTTAGAAGGAATGAATTGGAAAGATGATTGTTGTAGTGTTTGCTTAAACGATTTCTATGGAATTCTTTGTGCAAAATAGTGGTATTGGCACCCTTATTGAATGATAATTTGATTTATTGAATTATGATTATATAAAGAGAGGAATTATGATTTGATGTTTGCGGAGTGGAAAATTGGAATGATTGTACATGTGGTGAAGGAATTCTAAGTTGAGGTTTGCATAGATAAGTTATGATGTAAGTGTGTTATGCATATAGAAAATTTTGTTTCTTTTTCCAACAAGCCTGAATTGTTGTGAGAGGTACAAATACCTCAATTTTTGATTGGAGAACTGGATGAGTGATTTCATGTTAGTTATAAAATTTGTAGCTAATTTTTTTCCTTGTATGATTGGTTTTCTTGAGAAGTGTAGAAATTGTGATTTTGTGTTTACACCTTGTCTTATAGATATAGATATATGATGAAATTGTTATTAGACTTTGATGAGCTATGATTACATTTGACTGATTGGAAAGTTGATTTGTGTGTATGTATATTTTTATTTTATTCGCTGATTAGGTGAATATCTTCTGTGTATGTGATAGAGTAATTTACATGATTGATTGTATGATTGTCTTGTGCTTGTTAATTCCTTTTGATGACTTAATATTATCCTAATTATGGGTGTTAGTAGAACAAGTAATTAAATTTTGAAATTTCTTACATATAGAAAGCATGATATTAATTATGAAGTAAGGGTAATTAAAGAAGTAAAAGTTGAGAGAATGGACAAGTTTCTTAGATAGTTTGATAAGAGACAAGGATGTTTCTTGGGGTCTCAAGTATAATTATGAGTCATGGCATAATTATAGTCGAGGCATCAATGGAGATCCAATAGGATGATAGATAAAACACACTTATAATTATAGTCAAGAAGTCATTAGATGTGCAGATTTTCTTGCAAAGGAAGGCCACCAAGCTATGGCAAGACTGGTTTACTTTCAAGAGGTGCCAAGCGCTTGTATGAACATGTATCTGTCAGATCTCCAAGGGGATTCCCAGCATATTGCTGAAGCACAACCATTGGGATTAGGCCTTGCCTGATTCCTACCTCAACACACAAGCTGATTCAGCTTGCCTTTGTATCTCAAAAAAAAATATAGAAAAGGAATCGTTTTATTAGTGTTAACAAAGATAAAATTAGAAATCTAGAATGGTAAGAGTGTTGTTTGTTGTATGTGTCTAAATCTAAAAATTAGTTGCACATAAACAGAAATTTAAGTGAATTCTTGGGATAATTGAACGATGATCAAGTTATGTGATTATTGGTATATGTCTCTATATATTTGATTTATGATTTATGCCTAAAATGGGAGGCTTTATGTGATTGCTGTATTTCTGTTTCCTTGTTTTCTTATGTGAATTAAGTATCCCTTGTTAAATCTGATGTACTTTTATTGTGCCTCTTGGATGTGATTAAAAATGTAGTAAAGAGTGACTATTTTGCTATAAAATTATGATAGGGCGAAGGGGCAAAAATAGCCACCGTAATTTTCAAAATGGACAACTTTGGCACCCGTAATTTCGATGGTGCAAAACCGGACATTATAAACCAAAATGGGACAAATCTAGCACTATTAAACATAGGTGTTAAGTTTGACCGTTAGTTGACTGGGAATGATGATATGACATAATGACGTGGCACAATGAAGCATTATGTGTCACCCCCATGCTGATATGTGTATGACATGGCAAAAATGAAAAAAAAAATAATCTGATATGTATAATCTGATATGTATATTCAGTCATACTACAGGAGCGGGTAAAAAAAAAGAACTGAAGAAGAAAAGCGAGAGAGATAGAAACTGAAAAAAAAAGAAACGAATCTGAAAATGAAAAGGGGAAAAACATATTCGGTTATAACCAAATTTGTAAGCCGAGCTGGAGATCTTCTTCTCCGATTTTCAGTATTGAAACTCACGTTTTGCTTACCTCAGTCTTCATCACCAGTTCATCTTTTTTCTGCCCAAATTTCATCTTCTTCCATTTAGTTGCTGCAATGGAGGCTTTGATGAGAGTGATGAATAAAATTTTTAGAAGTACAAGATTATGGGATGAAAAATGAGAGAGGAAAGATGATTATGGGAACTGAGACGTTGCAGAGGGGGGGCGCTGTGAAGCAAGAAAGACGAAAGAGGGGTTGAGATTTTTCTTATTTTTCATTTTATTAATTTAATATACAATCAGATTATAAGTAGGGCGAAGGGGCAATGTCATTTTTTTTCATTTTTGCCATGTCATATACATATCAGCATGGGGGTGACACATAATGTCTCATGGTGCCACGTCATTATGTCATATCATCATTCTCAGTCAATTAACGGTCAAACTTAACACCTATATTTAAGAGTGTTAGATTTGTCCCGTTTTGGTTTATAATGTCTGGTTTTGCACCATCGAAATTACGGGTGCCAAAGTTGTCCATTTCGAAAATTACGGTGGCTATTTTTGCCCCTTCGCCCAATTATGATATTATGCTTGTGTTTGATCAAAGAAATTAGCTTTAAATTTGGTTTGGAAATTGGTTGGCGACCTCATTTGTGCATCACTACATATTATCATCCTATGATTAAAATTTGCAGAGCTTTGCATTAACATAAATTGGTTGATATATGATTTACATATTATTCTTTCTGGTGCATTTTACTAATTATTTGTGTGAGCTCTATTTCAACATAGATTTATTTTGTAATTTCATTAATTGCTTCAGATTTGAGTCAAATTTGTATTTAGTACAACTGTGCATTGTTTCTGTAATCATGTGTGAACAAACTTTGTGTTGCATAAGCCATGTGTGTATTTTTTGTGTGGATCTTTTGATCTTCATTATACTATGAGAAGTGTTTTCTTGTGCTATTAGTTTGTTAGTGTTTTGTTGTTGCTGGTTCTGTATCTCTTGCACTTGTTCCTATTTTCGCTTCAGTATGGTGCTTTGCTGAAATTGTGAATTGTGAATTCCGGTTACTAATTTTTTTTAAATATGAAGTTTTGATTTATTTTGTTCCCCTCCTACACAATTTGGTTTGTTATGACAATGCTGTAACATCCCAAATTTTGATTAATGATAATGAGAAATTATTGAGGTGCCATTTAGGAAATTTGAAAGTTTTAGAGAGTAATTTTAGGATACATTGAACAATTTATGAATATTAAATCTTATTTAGTTTGAAATTTAAATAAATATCGTTAAAAGAATTAATTTAGGATAGAAACTTCTATGAAAGGTAAATTAGAATCTAGATCATGATAGGATGAAAAGAATATATATATATATATACACACACACACACACATATATATATGGAAATATATACAAACTTTTGGGCTAAAAATATAATTTAGAATAAATGATAGGGTAATTAATGGTAATTTTCACAAATGAATATATATAAACACTCAACTCACTCCCTCCCTTTCACCCGACATCTCTCCTCTCCTCCCTCACCCTTCAATTTCCACCTCTCTCTTCTCTCCTCAGACTCCATCGCCAAAGACGACGGAGGGCGGCGGAGCTAGCCGTCGTCGGTGCGGCCGGCCCTCCCTCGCAACAACCCCAAACCCGCGCCCCTCCTGTAACATCCTGAAAATTTAATAAAGGATTGAAGAGTGTTCTGGAAATGATAAATGGAGAAATTTGGAATTTTGGGAATTTTTGGGAATTTTTGGTGATTTTTAGGAATATTTTGGAAATATTGAGTAATTAATGTGCATATAATTAATTAAGAAATGAAGAGTTTGAAATATGAGGGAATGGTAAAGCTAAAAATATTTTAAAGGTTAAGAAGATTGGAGGCTGGTTTAAGTGGTTTTAAATAAAAAAGAGTACACTATGGCAAGTTTAGGCTTTAATTATCAAAAATCATCCTTATTTCTCCCCAACCAAACACACCCTCCCTCCTTCCTTAACAAAAACATTCGAACTCCTCCCCTCCATTTTTCGGCGGCGCGCGACACCCCCCCCCCCCCCCTTTCACCATTTTCTCCATTTTCTTCTTCCTCACACCTCACCATTCGGTCACTCCTTCACCAAAAAGCTTCCTCATTTCGGTTCATCTCTCTCTTTTCTTCATAGAGGCGTGAAGTTGGAGTCCGATCCGTGTGGGTGTGTGTGTGTCCGTCGCATGTTCTCTTTTCCGGCGGCAGCTAATATTCCGGCGAAGGGAGTGTGTTGAAGGTAGGAGATAGTTCTTTGGTTCTTTTCGTGATTCTTCATAACTCCGTGAAGCGCGAACTCGATCTGCGACTCCGGCGGCTTTTCCGGCGGCGGCTTTGACTTTTCCGGCGACGTGACCGGCGGGTGAGGGAAAGGTTGGATTTTTCTTGTAGTTCCTCATATTGTTTTCATTCCTTCAACTTCACAACACCTTTTCCTTAGCTTTCCTTGCCCTTTCAGTTCGGCCGGCGATCTAGGGGTGTTTTCCGGCGAGGTTTCCGGCGGCCGACGGTGGGGAAAAACTCCTCTTCCTTCACTCTTGTATTTTGTAAGCCTCTAGCCTCTTGTGAAGTTGATTTTTCGCATAAAGTTTCCTCTTTTAAGTTAGGGTTTTTCATTAGTTAATTATTGAAGCTTTAACCAAGGATTTGTACAAAAATAAGTAGTAAAGTAAAGATTTTTGGGAAGTATGTAAGCCCATTAAAGTTGGAAGTTGAGTTTAGATATTATTGGCTAATTGTTTTGGCTCTTTAAGTAAGGGTTAGCTAAAGGAGGAGGCTTTGGACTAAATTGGTGATTATGTAGTGCTAGTTAAAGTTGTTTATTGTTGTTGGAATGTTAGAGTTGGCTAGAATGGTATTTGGGAGAAAGTTGGATAGTTAAAGTGTTGATATGAAGTGGTTTAGGTAGATTAAAGGCTGTTTGGGTTTGGAAGAGTGGTTAGATGTTATGGAGGTCATTGTGAGTGGCTTATTTAATGAAAATGCGGCGCTTTAATGGGTGATTAATAAGGTGGATTAATTTTCAAGGTTTTCAAGAAGTGGTGAAGGTCAATGATGTAGAGGTTATAAAAGGATGGTTAATGGAATTACAAGTAGCTTAAAGGATGTATTGTAATGAAAGTAAATTATTACTTCAATATTGTTTTTGATATTGGTGAAAAGTATAGCCTAAGTCATGAAGGTGTCTTAACCATTTTAAATGGTGGCATTATTGTAGACGGTGATCTTTCAGGCGGAGTTTGAGGGCAACTGTTACCTGCGTATATCTTCTGCAGTGAAGTTAGCAGGTAATCACGCTTAACTGACTGTGATACTGAGGCTGACGGTAGTTGAGGATTTCTAAAAATCTTCTTCTACTTATATATATATATACGAAATGTGTTATGACTATTTCCTATCTAAACGTGGGCTATAGGGTACCTTTCTAAATAAATTGTACTTTATATATTTATATAATTATCAACTTTTTGTATGTTGCATGACACTGATTTATTTTAGTACCATCGGCCGATGTAACCGTCGATCTGCGCAATCGATACGTTAGTTGTACGGGTCCATCGCACTTGAGATTGGGACCAGGGATTTTCGGACTAGAGACCGGTCCCCTTTTTATATGCTTTTCGGACTAGAGACCGGGCACAGTGTCACACACGTTTACTTTTGTCTATCGAGAGATGGATGTATCTGTACTGTATATATGTGGATATATATTATGTGGTTATGCAGGTTTTAAAAACTGTGGTACCCTGTAGACGCTCCACTACCCCACTTCTGAGTGTCACAGTGAGTTAAGAGGTGATTACTGAGACATTGTTTTGTCTCACCCCATTCACTTTATCTTTTTCAGGTGATCATGCCCAGGGGGAGGCGCAGAGGAAGGGGAAGGGGCCGTCTGACCCATACTGAGTTAGTAAGTAGGCCAGAGGTGATCCTATAGGGACTTATATCGCCATTTCGCTAGGCTACACCAGCTTCTGCATTATTGAATGTTATTTTGAATGAATTGTAATATTCGAATGTCGTAGTAGTACTTATTATGCGACATATTATGTGAAGTGTTTGTGATATCAGATATTGATACTGTTATTATGATAGTTCAGGGATTATTATGACTGCAATGACAGTTGTACTCTATCAGTATGCTGATGACTTATTGATACAGGTGGTTGTTTGATGGATTGTGGTTAGGGAGTACTTTTACCTAACTTGAGTATGTAGTATATTGATTATTTATTGTATGACTTTATGTGTCCTTGTATATAATCATATTAGATGGGCCCCGCTCTAATATGGTTTATTCTTGTGTAGTTTGGTTAGTTCTTTTTCTAACCATGTTAGGTGATTCTTTTCTAACATGGTTAGATTTAGGTTATTATGTTGTATGTATGATTTATTAGGTGATGATGGTTCTTTTGCTAACTATGTTAGAAGATTCTCTTTTCTAACATAGTTAGATATGTAATCTCTTATTAATAGAGAAATTCTTTTGCTAACTATGTTAGGTGAATCTTTTGCTAACATAGTTAGATTCCATTGTTTGGATTGTTTTGATTAGCATTGAATCAGGTTAAGATTAATATTATATTAGTAGGAGGTACTTTACACCTCCTCTCACCCGCTTCGATTTCTCCTTGTTCTTCGGCGATTTCCGTCGAGTCCATGGTGGTTGACGGCGAGAATGGGTAAAAAGCTTCATCCTTTCTAGTATTTTCCGGGCTATGCTTCCATTTTAAAGTTATTTCTCATTGTTTTTGTTCGTTTTATGGTTTCTTTTTCGCCCCATACTTGGTGGCGGCCGTTTTCCGGCGAACCAACGGCAACCGACGACGGCCGGTTCTCTTCACTCAATCTCGAACTCTGGTGAGGCTCTTTCTCTATTTCCTACCTTAGTTCCTTCGTTTTTTCCACTTTTTGTGAGAGGTTATGAGTTGTGATTTGTGTTAAGGGGTTTATAGTTTGGTTAATCAGTCAATATGGGAAGCCTGACCTTTATTTTGATTGTTTTGAATGAAAGTTTGAACCTTTATTGGTGTTTGTTGTAGTTTAGGTAAACCCTAAACTTTGGGTATTTGAGGCCAATGGGTGTAATCTTTAAATTAGTGATTAGGTAAACTTAAATGTGTTAAAGTTTGGGTTGTATATGCATGATTTATTGACTTGGATAATTTTGTTCTAGGTTCTTTCCTTACTCTCTATACATTTGGCACTATTGGTTTGTGTGTATATGATATAGTGGTGTGAGGTTGCAAAATTCTCAAAGTTTGATTGTTATGGCGGCGTTTGTAATGTCTGAACAGGTTATGGGCTTGAGATGTTATTTTTACTGTGATTTATAACTTTAAAGAGGAAGAGTTATAGATGTTTCCTTTAGGTTGCATGTTAAAATTGGTGAAGCTTTAGTATTTTCAGAATTCTTAATCCTTATTTAATGTTTGGATATGATTTAAATAGTGTTTATGGGTTTTGAATTGAGGTAGGATTTTAAGGTTGCTATTCTATGCATATATTTTTGTATATGTTGGGGAAGCAAACATGTTTTTGGTTGTTTTCTTTGATGCTTAAACTTGATTCTTTAGGCGTGAGATTAAATATAATGATTGAGTAATTTGTGATGACTTAGATGTTCTACATGCAAATGAACTTGAAAGTTTTGAAAGATTCAGTTTTGAGTATGAAGAGGGTAGTTGTTTATTTATGTACAATCTTGTTTGGAATTATAATCTTACTGTTCTGTTATGAGCTTTATAAATTTGGAGGATTTGTTTTTAATTGGGTGCAGTGCTGAAGTGATTATGATGGAGGTTCCTTATTTATTTTGTTACTATCATGGCTGGTTGTGTGGATAAAAATGGTGAATGATGATGATGCATGTGTATATTAAGTATTTGCACTAACTTTTCTGTCATGAATGAAATGATGACTATGGTTATGATTGATTTTATTTACATATGAAACTTGGTTCTTATCTTTCCTTGCTGCATTGGTTTGCTAGTTTGAAATTCTTTGCTCTCTCATGGTAAGGGCGGATGATACTTGGAGGGAAAATATTATGATGGGTACTTCATGATAGACTATGCACATGGTTGAATGGTACTTGAAATGAAAATATCCTTGATTTTAGTTAAAGATTAGTAAGTTAACCTTGATAAGATGTGGTTTACCAATTATTGTGATGATGGATGTTCGGCTGCCCTATTCAATTTGGTTAGGTAATGAAAGAGAAGTAATTGATTGGTTATGGTTGTATTTGGGTGAATTTATTTGTATTGATTTGTATAGTGTTTTAAATGGGAATGTATGCTTGTTGTTCCTTGGCTTTTTGTTCATGAATGTGAATTTGGTTATTGGCTTTGGCTTTGATTGGTTGAAGATGCTTACCTTTGAATAAAACATATAAGAAAAGAAATTGGGTAGTGATGTGAAGAGAGAGACATGCTATTTATTAATACAGATTTGAGTATAGTTATTTATCTTTATTATTACTTTTATGTAATAATAGGTGAATCTACTAAGGAAGTGCTAATGGGTGACAGGTAATCACACTTAACCTTACTATAACATTGAGGGTGACGTTAGTTAGGGATTTTGTGAAATCCCTTCTCACCCTCTATATATATTATCTTTAAAAGAGTATTTTTATACAAAACAGACTATCGGGTGCCTTTCAAACACGATTATTTTTGTATAAAACATTTTTATACATTATACTCCCTCCGTTCCTAGATATAGGACCTAGATGACTTTTTTGAAAAGTCCTAAAAAAGGCAAAAAATAAGTTAATTATAAATTGATTTACCTAATTTTTTCTCTTGAACTAGTTTATTTTACCTATAAGCTAATGGATCATCTAAAAAGATATCAAATATGTCATCATTTAATAACCTATTTCGCAACCTTAATCTTTCCAAAAAAAAGTTATCTAGGTCTTATATTTAGGAACGGAGGGAGTATGTATTATTCTGTTCTGGAGGTGGCCATTGATCTGGAATGGCATGAAATGTGTATAGCATATCTTTTGGGTAGTGGTTTGAGAGATGGTGATGATAGAGAAGGGAGAATTATGTTGTGGAAAATCGGAGATGTTGAAATGTTAAGATATTGTAGGGAATTGCGAAAGTACATGACACTGATAGTGGTATTGTGATAATGAAATGAATTGTGGTTGAGAAGTTGAATATGGTGAATGAGATAGATGTGGATATGGTGAGGTTTGCATGACACTGAGATACATATGTATCATCGCGCGATGATAACTGTCGATTGGCCGATTGACAGTTATTTGTACTGATCCTTTTCGGATTGATTAGACCGGGGATCATAGGTTGACTTATTGAGAGAAAGTGACCTATGGTTGTTTGGCATTGAAGAGTACAACCGTTCCCGTTATGCAATGGAAACAGAATTGGGGTTCCCTCTCTGGGGATTGCCAGAGAGGGAAATCGCCCCCTCATTATGGGGAGGGGCACAGTTGTTAGAATCTTAAGTTTTGATGAAGACTAAAATATAAAAGATTAGACCAAGTGCTTAGAAAGCAATAGGATAACATAGGATCCCTAGTGAGAGTGCAACCGGATGTGGATTTACTTCCGGATAGACTAGGACTTGCACACGCGGATGAATGTTTCATCCCCCAGTGGCAGCGAGTAACTCACTAGGGAATTAACTTAGTCCATGAGCATTAGGTACACAAAACCTTAAGACTAAGCTATGATTCAACCGGAAGTAAAATTGCTTCCTGATAGATTTAGACTAGCACAGACTGATAGAGGTGATATAACCCTAAGCGTCAGTGAATCAGCCACGTCAAGTGAAATTGCTTCCTGTTAGATTTAGACTGACACAGGCTGATAAAAGAGATATAACCCTAAGCGTCAGTGAGTTCACCACGTCAAGTAAAAGTGCTTCCGATAGCTTAGTGACTAGAGCTGACTGTTGGATTGAAAGACACTGAGCGAGAGTGAGTGATAGTGAACTAAATCCTTCATCCAGTTGATTTACTTCCGGATGTAGAAGTGCTTCCGGATACGTCATAGACTAAGAGAACACCCACTGCATGTGACTATGTGATTATATCGCTAAACTAACGTTCAAGTGCAGCACACTAAGTAAGGTTGCTTCCGGATGAGAAGTTGCTTCCGCAAGCAATCAGAATGTCAGAACGTTCAGAGATGCAGTGTCAGAATGCTTATGTCAGAGCAGAGGTGTCAGGACTACTTTTCAGAGATAAGCAAGTCAACCCTGCTAAGCATTAATGAAGATGTACTTCTCAACGGAAACATGGGATTAACGGCTATATTCAAACGGTCATATTCAACCTGCCAACCAAGCCTATGAAGCCGAGTATAAAAGGAACATTCACGTTCAGAAGAGAAGTAGAGAGAACAGAGCACATTATCTGATATATCATATTCTTCATTCTTCACATCTTCTACTCTCAGATCTAGATTTGTAATATTATTAGAGAGTAATTCAGTTGTACTTAAGTGAGTAACATTATCTACTCTTAGAGAGAGTCACTTGTACTTAAGTGGTTATCACAATCAGTTCATAGAGTGAACATATAACCAAATCCTCTAATTAATAGAGGCTGTTCTAAAGCTTGTGCTTGAAGAACAGAAGTGCTATCTTACAATAGTAAGGGGGAGCATTTAGAGGTTCTCTAAATCTCCATAGGTTGCAAGTTAGCCCGCAAAACTTGTAGTTGTAAG
Organism: Mimosa pudica; assembly: GCA_029929735.1. Lineage (NCBI taxonomy): Eukaryota > Viridiplantae > Streptophyta > Magnoliopsida > Fabales > Fabaceae > Mimosa > Mimosa pudica. Next base: position 1,878,239 of record JAKELP010000017.1, on the reverse strand, counting down.
GTTGCAGGTGATTCCGTTGTAAAACCTGTGGTTGTAAAGGTTTGCAGGTGAGCCCGTTGTAAAACCTGTGGGTTGTTAGGTGAACCCGTGTTCGTAAAACCTAAAGTGTAAAGGCTTTCTTGTGCCTGGTTCAAACAAGAAGTTTAGTGGATTGAAAATCTCAGGTGGAGCCTGGGGACTGGATGTAGGTCTGGGAGTGACCGAACCAGGATAAACTCGCTTGTGCATATTCTGCTTATTTAAATCTACACACCAAGCACCACACCACTTCATACTCACTTGTGCTTGGGATGATTCATTGTCACTCTCATCAAGCACAAGGAGTAAAGATTTGAAAAGGGAAAATTACAAGTTTTATTCTCCCAATTCACCCCCCCTCTTGGGTGACAGCCACGCATTTCATTTGGTATCAGAGCAAGGTCACTTGTTTAAAGGATCCAACGATCTCAAGTGCAAAGACCTAGGCTGACTTGGGTTATAAAATGTGTTTTGAAGGTTTTGATCATACTATCCCACCCGTGTTAGAAAATGCTGATTTTTACTTATGGAAGGGAAGGATGAAAAGTTTTATACTATCCACGGATTTCAAAATGTGGGATGTCTTTGAAAAGGACTCTGATTTCAAACCAAAAGTAAACTGGACTGAAGAGGAGAAAAATTTATTTTACTTAAACATTAGAGCAATGCAAATTTTGCACAAAAGTTTATCTGACAATGATTTCCAGAAAATTAGACATTGCTTTAGGGCTAGAGATATTTGGAACACTCTTGATGCTATGTATGCTTCCAATCAGTTTCTTGGAGTTAAGGCTGTCCAAAGCTCATTATGTGCTCCCTGTGAATCTACCTTTGATGAGCTACTGGATGGTGATATAGAGGAAGCTAGCATCAGTGAAGAAAATGTCAATCTGTGCCTAGAAGATTCAGAAACTGAAGAAAATAAGGTACCTGAACTTGAACCTTCTAAATTGCAAGACATTTATGATAAGTTACATATTGAATTCTGTAAACTTGCAAAAGAAGTTCTAGGCTTGAGAAAAAGGAATAGGGAACTTGAGGAACTTATTCTTTCTCCTACAACCAAGGAGTCCAAAGTCCCACTCATAAAAGAAGAGTTTTTAAAAGACCCTGAGATTTCAAAAGTTAATAAACATAGAGTCTTTGAAAAGAAAACTGACCAACATAATAATGATAAGAAATCTCATTCTGAACATCATTCCATTATCTGTCATTATTGTGGTAGAACGGGTCATATTTCTCACACATGCAATTTTAAGAGAAATTTAAATGTGAGGAATAAATATATATGGATCCCCAAAGGACAAGTAAGGTCCAGTGCTAACCATGTAGGACCCAAGTACAAATGGGTACCAAAACTCTCTTCTAGTGCCTTACTTGTGCAGAAAAGATCAAGAGTTCCTCTTGCCCCAAAGAAGAGAACTCGTGGTGATGTCACTGCTGCATTCACCTGGACCAATCATAAGAAGCAGTGCACTACCACAAGGAACAAAGGTTCTGTCTCAAGGATGAGCTATCACAGAGTTCCACTCAACTATCCTGAGAAGAACAAGAGAGTGAGAATTCCTCGATCAACATGGAGAAAAGCTAGAAATTCTATCACTCATAAGACAATGCTTCACGCCAAGGATAAGTATAGAAGATCTCCTTGGGTAAGCAAGGGATCACTTAGGATTGAATCATGCGATAGTAAAATTTCCTATGCAAATGTTAGATGGGATTATTGAGATTTTACATCAAGCTTCCTAGATATGAACATTATGCTCTATATAGAAAGCGTTGAAAAGGAAATTCACAATGTTCATAATCTACATGCTATCTATGACTATCATTATCAAAAACCGTGTATAACCATGTGCATATAGTCATAGTTGATTCGCAATGCCATATTCATAGTGAATAATCCTTAGGTGCATGAGAATTACATACTTCCTACAAACTGACAAGTCAGATCCAAGTCTGGATACTGAAAGGAGAAAAAGGGGGTTATTTGATATCTTGTAGGAAAGAAGACTGGAAGCAACAACAAGATTCAAGACTGTACATCAGCTGAGATATTTGTCGTATTTTGATGAGTCGTCCCTCATGTCTGCCTCCTAATGCACAAAAGTCAATGACCGTGCAAGTCTGTTCATTTCTCACTTGAATGACATACTAGGGATCTAGAGTAAGAGCTTAATCACCATAAAGCAACAAGAAGGGAAAGAAAGAATTGACATTCATCACGATACAAATGATGCCTAGTCATACTAAATCAATCAATGGAAGATTTCTCTCTTGATACTCTGTTTGGCCTTCAATGACAAGGATGATGATGGAGAAGAAAGATAAGTGAAACTTTATTTCTCTCATCACCAAATATTTCTGGTGGGTCATGGTGATTTCTTCATCTCTATTTGCTTGACTCAGTCCTTTGGTTCAGCTCTCAACATTGTTGCCTCTTCTCCTGACACCAATGTTGAGGTTGTGAGGAAGTACAAGGCAAAGCCAAATTTAATTGGCTTAACTGGGCTGGGAGCAGATGTGTGGCATGGAATTGATACAACTCAAATGAAGTTTCATCCATACTTGAAGATTAGGAGATTTGGTAGAATTATATTTCCCACATGCAACATGGCAGAGAAGATAACTTCTCCATGATTATGAAACACAAGAACTTCATTCGCAGACTCCTTATGAACGCAATAAGCATGCCAAAATCCAATGGTGAAATTCATGTTGATCACAGGAATACACCACCTTTGGTTGGCTGACGCAAAGGGTAAATCTACCAGCGTGCCCATGTATAGAGGAATAGTAGGTTCCCTTGTAAAAGGATCACATGAGCTCACAATGGTCTCCCTCAATGTTAAATCTTAAGTGAGTCCAACCGGAAGCAAAGCCACTTCCGGATACTCTTTTGCTGGGGCTGATTGACAACTCAATGTGACCAAGAGCACCACTCCAACCGGAAGCAAAACTACTTCCGGATGATCACTCACTGACACTGGATGATCAAGCCAAGAGAGCGCCAGTGCCAGCCCAAGGGACACGTCACTTCAGAAACGCTTCATCTTCCTCTATGAGAAGGTGTGCCCTATCTGACAAGATGAAACGACACATGTCATAAGGTGCACCGTTTCAATTAAAATTTTTACGTTATACAATGTGTGAAAAACTGAAGAGACATGACCATTTTACCCTTAGTTACTTTACCTATAAATAGGGTGTCATTTTTCACTTTCACTTTTTACTTGAATCTTTTTCACTCGCATCATTTTCTCTGAAAAGTCTCTTCATCTTCTCCATCGTGTTCTTCATTTTTCTACACACTTCTTGCATTTCATCCCTTTTTACCACAACATTCGTACAAAAATGGCCGGATCTCATGAATCCAACCCAGTTACCCAGAAAACCTCTTCATCCAAGAAACACAAGTCGAAATCTGGGAAATCCAAGCATTCTGGTAAATCTGGGCATCATGAAGAACATCAAGAACACCGTGAAGCTTCTGGGCAAACACCAGAGCAGAATGAAAATGTTCAGGGTCAGCCTGAAACCTCTGGTAGAGTGGCAGAACAGCCAGTGGCTTCTGAGAATGAGCAAGCATGGGAAGCCCAGAGAAAAGAGAAGAAGAAGAAGGTGCAATTTGCTGAAGAGCCTTCGTCCAAGAGGCAACGGGTTGAAGAAGACGATCCTACAGTATACAGAGATGGCGCGTTGGAGCCAATTGCTGCAAAATTTGAGACGTCTGTCCCCTACTTCAACCATGGGCTGTTCATCGATCTGGACAAGATTGATGAACTAGGGTTTCCCCACCTTCGCCCTTACTTGGAGAAGTATACGCCTTGGCTGGGCATCAACCACGACTACAACGTCAACGTCCTGCGAGTCTTCTCCCAGTCCCTCTCTGGGAAGGCTAAGTACAAGAAGGTGGATGGGAAAGAGCAAGTCCACAAACTCTCCTTCACTGCCACTGTAAGGGGGAGGACCTTCAGGTTCACTTGGAGGACCTTGAATGAGATGATGGGAATCACAGAAGAAGGTATGAATGAATGGATCTACCCTGAGTCTCACAAGTACAGCAAGGAGGAACTCGAGGCGTTGTATGGCACCAACAACAAGAAAGTATCCAAGATGTCTGACTCTAACAGGCTCTTGTACTACGTCTACTCCCGGATGATGACTCATAAGGGAGGCAATTTCAACGAGTTCACACTGCTGGACAACCCTTGGTTCCCCAGACTCCTCTCCCACAAGCCAATCAACCCCGGCCAGTTGATCTGCCTTGAGCTTCAGCGCTGGATAAATAATGACAAGTCTGGCTACCTTCCCTATCCCACTATCATTTCCCTCCTCCTTGAGAAGCACCTGATCAAGGCCACATCTGCCGTGGAGGAAGAAAATGTAAAGTGTAAGCCTGTGGGAGCAACCAACATTGGGAAGATGGGCATCAAGTACATCAAGCCTGCTAAGCCCATTCGCTCAGGATCACAGGCCGAGAGCGCCTCTCAGACTTCAGTCCCCTCTACATCTGGTGCAGGGGATCAAGAAGTGGACTCCCATGCTGGGCCAAGCCGTGCTGCAAGAGTGCCAGCCTCTGTTAGGGCTTTTGCTGAGGAAGTAAAGGAAGAGCTTCTATTTAGGCTGCCTGAATCCTTGGTGGGTCCTCTCCGTGCTGAGTGTGACGCTGGTTTCCAGCACCAAGGGGAGCGGATCCAGCGGCTCGAGGACAGAGTGGGTCAGATCGAGAATCACCTTGCCAGGGTGGATGCAAAGTTAGATCTCATCCTCCAACACCTACAGATTCCCCAACCATCACAAGGTAACCTACCATCTCCTCCTCCTCCTCAAAACCCACCTCCTCCTCCTCCTAATCACCCTCAACTTCCCCCTCCTCCTCCACCTAACACTCAACAACCTCAACCACCACCACAAAATGACCAGCAACCCCCACCATCACCAAACAATGACCATCAATCCCAATCTTCCCCTACCCATGACCAGCAAACCCAAGACTCACCTCACCACTCTCCACGACAATCCCCACTAAATTCTCCATCTCCATCTCCTTCACCCACTCTCTCACGCCCTGGCGCTCCTACACGCTCTCCACTCCGTCTCTCCAACCCTACCCATCCAAACACTAACCCCATAGGATCTGACACAGCCATTCACCCCCTCAGCCAATTCTATAGAGAGTATCCCCGCCTTTAACCACTCACTGATGACCATCTACCATTTACCCCAGCCTCCAACTACAAGGAATACTCCTCTACTCATCCTTTTGAGGGTCTCTTTGTCACCCCCAATTGGTTCCCCAACCCTACCTCATCCGACCCTACCTCATCACCAGAAAGCACCCAATCTACCCCCTCCCCAGAAACCTCACCCCAAAAATCTCCACCCTCCTCGTCCTCAAGTCCATCCCTGGCCCTCACCCTCTTTGATGATGCCAAAAGGGGGAGAGATGTATTGACCACTCTGCACTTGACAATGAACACAAGGGATGTCCTCAGCCAGCCATCTCTCTGGATTGAGGAAGATATAACAGCAGCACTTCGCCGTGCTATGGAGTCTCAAAGGCTGGGTGGTGCAGAAAGCCTTATAAGGGGAGAGGCCATCCGGTTCATGCAGCAGAAGAAAGCAGCTGAGCAAGGACCACAATGGGATATGGTTGTCTTTGAGCCAGAAAGTACCCAATCTTCACAGCCTGAGTCGTCTTCATCAGAGCCTTCTCCAACTAAGTCAAGCAAAAACATTGTTGAGGAGATTATGATGAAGTACGGGCTGAAGAGACCCAACCATCCTCCCATTGTGATAGCCAAGCCTGTTCCTGCATCCACTGGGCAAGAGTCTGAGGTCCCTACATCTGAGCAATCATCTAACCCTCCTTCCTCGTCTGAGCCAGCAGCCAGATTCAGTGAGCCCAGAAAGAAGGCCGTTGCTAGGAAACGTGCCAGGAAGATAATTGCCACCACTGAATCTGATGAGAGTGAGGAAGAGACTCCATCTGACCTGCCTGAGTAAGGAACTTCATCTGCCCAGGTTGAGCAAGAAACTCCAGTGATTCAAGCAGTTCCAATTCTGAAGGAAGTCAAGTTGGAAATTGAAGACATGACTCCTGAGGAATTTGAGAAGTTTGGATTCACAGATAAGCTATCCTTTGGTCAGATGGCGTGCCTCGATGCTGACAGAGCTAGTGCCATGCCCACTCCTCCAATTAGCAAGAGCAAAGGGAAGAGTAAAGGGAAAGGGAAAAGGAAAGCCCAGGAAGTTGAGGAGGACCCCAACTTCCCTGTATGGAACGTGAAAATCCGGGCTGTTCACTATCCCAATGGAGAGGTCTCCTACTTCGACGATGCTACTGGGTTCCCTGGGTATGAAGAAGTGGAGAACCTAAAAAGGGCATTCGAGGAGTCTATTGAATCAGAGAGGCTCAGAAGGGAAAGAGATGAAAAAGAGCTTCAGGAGATCATTGCCCAGATAAACCAGAATGAGCAGGAGGCCGAGCTAGCCAAACTGCAAAAAGAAAATGAAGAGAGGCAAAAGGAGAGGGAGAGGAAAAAGAAATACAAACCCTAAACCCCCAATCCAAACAATTGTTTTAACTTAGAAATTTTTGTTTTTGTTTTCATGCATACTTTCATATTTGCCTAATATATGCTCTTTACTTGTATATGTTATTTGATAGTATACTCTGACTTGTAACTTATGTTTATCAATAATATTTGTCTAAGTTACTTGTTCTTATCTAATGCTTTTAATCTTTTGCTAAATCCTTCCTTATGAACTTAATCGATAAAACTAAGTTTGTCATCATCAAAAAGGGGGGAGAATGTTAGAATCTTAAGTTTTGATGAAGACTAAAATATAAAAGATTAGACCAAGTGCTTAGAAAGCAATAGGATAACATAGGATCCCTAGTGAGAGTGCAACCGGATGTGGATTTACTTCCGGATAGACTAGGACTTGCACACGCGGATGAATGTTTCATCCCCCAGTGGCAGCGAGTAACTCACTAGGGAATTAACTTAGTCCATGAGCATTAGGTACACAAAACCTTAAGACTAAGCTATGATTCAACCGGAAGTAAAATTGCTTCCTGATAGATTTAGACTAGCACAGACTGATAGAGGTGATATAACCCTAAGCGTCAGTGAATCAGCCACGTCAAGTGAAATTGCTTCCTGTTAGATTTAGACTGACACAGGCTGATAAAAGAGATATAACCCTAAGCGTCAGTGAGTTCACCACGTCAAGTAAAAGTGCTTCCGATAGCTTAGTGACTAGAGCTGACTGTTGGATTGAAAGACACTGAGCGAGAGTGAGTGATAGTGAACTAAATCCTTCATCCAGTTGATTTACTTCCGGATGTAGAAGTGCTTCCGGATACGTCATAGACTAAGAGAACACCCATTGCATGTGACTATGTGATTATATCGCTAAACTAACGTTCAAGTGCAGCACACTAAGTAAGGTTGCTTCCGGATGAGAAGTTGCTTCCGCAAGCAATCAGAATGTCAGAACGTTCAGAGATGCAGTGTCAGAATGCTTATGTCAGAGCAGAGGTGTCAGGACTACTTTTCAGAGATAAGCAAGTCAACCCTGCTAAGCATTAATGAAGATGTACTTCTCAACGGAAACATGGGATTAACGGCTATATTCAAACGGTCATATTCAACCTGCCAACCAAGCCTATGAAGCCGAGTATAAAAGGAACATTCACGTTCAGAAGAGAAGTAGAGAGAACAGAGCACATTATCTGATATATCATATTCTTCATTCTTCACATCTTCTACTCTCAGATCTAGATTTGTAATATTATTAGAGAGTAATTCAGTTGTACTTAAGTGAGTAACATTATCTACTCTTAGAGAGAGTCACTTGTACTTAAGTGGTTATCACAATCAGTTCATAGAGTGAACATATAACCAAATCCTCTAATTAATAGAGGCTGTTCTAAAGCTTGTGCTTGAAGAACAGAAGTGCTATCTTACAATAGTAAGGGGGAGCATTTAGAGGTTCTCTAAATCTCCATAGGTTGCAAGTTAGCCCGCAAAACTTGTAGTTGTAAGGTTGCAGGTGATCCCGTTGTAAAACCTGTGGTTGTAAAGGTTTGCAGGTGAGCCCGTTGTAAAACCTGTGGGTTGTTAGGTGAACCCGTGTTCGTAAAACCTAAAGTGTAAAGGCTTTCTTGTGCCTGGTTCAAACAAGAAGTTTAGTGGATTGAAAATCTCAGGTGGAGCCTGGGGACTGGATGTAGGTCTGGGAGTGACCGAACCAGGATAAACTCGCTTGTGCATATTCTGCTTATTTAAATCTCCACACCAAGCACCACACCACTTCATACTCACTTGTGCTTGGGATGATTCATTGTCACTCTCATCAAGCACAAGGAGTAAAGATTTGAAAAGGGAAAATTACAAGTTTTATTCTGTCACCCAATTCACCCCCCCTCTTGGGTGACAGCCACGCATTTCAACAGTGTCAAATCATATAGTGAAGGTTAGATGCTTGAATGCACCGTGATGGCACAATGCATCTGTAGGTGAGTGTGAGAGTTGTTGTGGTAGTATTAGTTTATTGGAGTATGGAGATGATGAATTGATTTGGTTTGGATGTGATTGCTGGACTTGAGTGAGCATGGAAAGAAACCTTTATATATATATATATATTATATATATATATATATATATAATATATATATATATATATATATATATATATATTACATTACTGGTTTTTATATCTGAGGTACCCTTTAGACGCCCTCACTACCGCACATCTCACTGTTATAGTGAGTTAAGCGGTGATTATTGGGACAAATTGTCTCATCCCACGATTACTGACATTTTTGCAGGTATTCATGCACAGGCGCAAGCATCAGGAAAGGGAATTAGGTAGTGGAGGTTGTGTAGTTTATTTAGAATTGTATATTCCCAATATATAGGTCTGCATTCGCTTCCGCATGTATATATATATTTATTTATTGTTTGATATCTATTAGTTTAGTTTATTAACCATGTTAGACAAATCCTGTCTAACATGGTTAGCTTTTAATTATCCATGATAGTATTCATATTTTATTAGGCAATTCTTTTCTATCATGGATAATGTATAAAATGATTAGAAAGTTCTTTTTCTAACTATGATAGAGATATTGTGGATATGAATATTTCTTTTTCTATCATAGTTAGTGAAGAGATTGTTGAATTAAAATAGACATCTTAGTTAATTAGGGAATTAGTAATAGTATGTTACAAATGGTGTGGATGTAATGATGAGTTTACATGCGTTGGGAATCTCAGGTTATCTTCTCTCATCTTAAAATTAAGGACTTTGTTTTCCTGTTGTAATATTAAAAAAACTTATAATAATGAAGAAATCAATTTGTCATTCTTTTTGTTTTTGAGTGCGGTGCTGCAAGAAAATAAAAGAGTTGTTTATGTGCACATTGCTTTGATTCAGACTGATGCTTTATGTTTTCCGTACAGAAACATCATTCTTGTTGCTTACTATTTGGTAATTTTCATAAACATAATATACATACATTGTACTGTTAAGAACTTATATTAAGTTTAATTGCAAGTTTGACATTATATATATACGTAACATTCTCTTCATTGTTTGAAATTTTAATGGAATTAAATAATTAAACATCACATATTTCAATCAAGGTAAAAATAATAAATGGTTAATTCAAGATGTTGAAATGAGGGGTCACTTAGAAATAAAAAGAAATATAAAATATATTATTTGTTTTTGTGTATTAAAGAAAAACGGGTTTAAGAAAATTTATACATTTGTTTTACATCTTTAGATTCTTAACTAAGACTTTAAATTAGGGTAATGAAATTTCTTTTCTTCCTTTTATTGAACCTATTCTTTCTTTACAATATTATAATCATTAAACGTGTTAGGTAAAAAAAGGCTAAAAACATATTTTAACTTGCTTAAATTGATCTTTGTGTGATAAAATGAAATTATGATAAATTAAAGATCATAACATTGATTTCAAAGTAATTGTGATTGGTACTTGAGAATTTTGGGTTGAGATTAAGAAATAAAATGGTTAAGGTGCATTTTTAGTACTCTAGAATATAGCAAAGTGCACATAACTTAATATACAATTTTGTGGTCCATATGTGATAACCAAAAATTATTTTTGTGGCTTATTTAGTAACGACGTTAAATAATTTAAGTTTGACCGTTATGTGTCAAATTTTGACCGATAAATTGTGGGGTAAAGGAGCATTTTCAGTATTCTAGAATATAGAAGGAACACCAAACATAATATACAATATTTAAACACCATAAACAACTAACTCACAATATTTTTCAAAGTGTCAAATAATTAAACACTACAAAGTTATAAAGATCAATAGAATATTCTAATATCATGCATGTATAAACTAATAAGTCATTAGTATTTTACATATATTAAAAAAGTAAGCAAAGAATCATAAACTAAACAGGTTGGCCTTACGGAGTTAAAACAGATTGGTCATACTGGAACGGGTTGACCATACTGGCTCGACCCGAATTAATGGCTCTATGATGTAATAGAAGAAAAGTTACTTCTATCTTATTACATAGTTATAAACTTAAAATAAATATCTCTTAAATTGTCATTTCAGCATACATATATTACATCATTATGTCACATCAAATTTTATCTTACAAAAGTGAGTTTTAGCTATCGAATTACTAGATAGTAGATAAGCAGTGAAAATAATTCTTGGTTATCACAAATGAAGCAAATTATTGTATATTATGTTTGGTGCTCCTACTATATTCTAGAGTATTGAAAATGCTCATTTACCCCACAATTTAACGCTCAAAATTTGACACATAACGGTCAAACTTGACTTTTTTAACGTCGTTACTAAATAAGCCACGAAAATAATTCTAGGTTATCACAAATGGACCACAATATTGTATATTATGTTAGGTGCACTTTACTATATTCTAGAGTATTAAAAATGCACCTTAACCCAAAATAAAATTAACAGAATTTGGAATTTAGTATAATTATATTTGGAAATTAATTATAAAATCAGATAAAAGTAAAATTGGGAACTGATTTACATAATTGATAGAAATTTATTCTTTTGTATGTTGAGCCCAATGATTTTTCTTTAAAAATTCTGAAGTATTGTGGTGTTACGTGTAGTTTCCACGATGAAAAATAATTAATGGTTATAATGTTGTAATGGAGGAATTCATGTGGATTTAATTTGATAATGATGATAATGTGATAATATATATAAAATTGTTATTGAAGAATGTTAGGGTGGTTGGACTAAATATAATTATGCATAGATTGGTAAGAACTATTAGAACTGATTTTAAAGTTTGAGGTTGAAGTTTACTTAGTGAACTAAGTTAAAGTATGCTATATCAATGACTAGGAAGAAGTCGGAATTGTTAAGTTTTATGGTTTGAATTGGAAAAAAAGTGTGATGGTAAATAAAGTTTGGTGTATTTAGTTGATTAAAAATGATAACTAGATTGGATTATGTTCAAAGTTAGGATGGTTGAAATATTTTGATCATGTGGGTTATGTAAATGATATGGGTAATTGACTGTATGTGACTTGGAGAACTATTTTGGTTGATTATTGAAACTTTGACGTATGACCATGAGAAAAGGGATATGTTTTGGGTTGTTGATAGAAATTTCTAGGTATATGGTATGTATTAGGAGGAGTTGCAAATAGATGGATTGTAAACCATGTTTTGTCAAAAAAAACAAAAATTACTAATATTAGAAGTTTGTGCTTTTAATTAAAGATTCACACAAAATTTGGAGATTTCGTGATATAGCTCTCATAGGGAATAATTCAAAACATTGAGGGGTGTAAGTAATTAAGCGAAATCGTATCTAATTTGAAACTTTTTGGAATGTGAGATTGAATAGAATATTTTTAGTTAATGCAACTTTTTAGGGAATAATTTGGAATGCTAGATTATTTTATGGTGATTTTATGGTAGAGAGAATTGACGTTGATTTTAGAAGGTATGAAATAATTAATGGTAGTCTTAAAAAAGTGTCATAATTTCGAGGACCAAATTATTTAAGGGGGGAATTGTAACACCCCAAAATATACTTTAAAAGAGAAAAATATAATTAAATTAGATAGGAATGAAAAATATAAATTAAAAGTTAAAGTTTTATGAAATGAATAATAAAAGAGAAAATTTAGGACAAACTCTTTGAAATTATGAAAATAATATGAATATTTCATATTTTTTATTAGCAGACTATTTGTTTATTATAGTTATAATTGTGAACTATAGTATTAGGAAATAATTAGAGTAGAAAGATGTTTGTTATTATTAGGGATTATTATTAGGTAAACTTGTAGGAGACATTTATTATCTTTTAGGAAACTTTGTATTATAAATATGTTATTATATAAATGAAATAATTATTAGACTATTTACCCATTTTGTTTCAACTCAAACTAAGTTTTATTTTTTCTTAAATAAATAGGACTAAGAGAATTAATTGGAAAGAAAGGTGATTAAATGTCATATAGAGGATGTTGGGGACTAAAATATAATTAAAATAAACAATGGGTAGTTAATTGGAAATTTATCTAATCATTAGGTATATATACATAACCAACAAAAACCCTAGTTCCTCATAAACTTAAAGAGCCACTCTCTCCTTTCTCATCATGTACGTATTGCTCTTCTTCGTCCTGTTCTCTTTTTCTCTGCCTAAGAAATATGCCGCCATCTTCGTCCTAAACCAAAAAAAATGTCGGCCCTCTTGCTCTCAAATCATTAGCTTCACTCCATCATCCTTCCTCATCAATCTTCATCTAATCCATCAAGTCATTCTTCATTCGTCCAGCTCTTCATTTTCCGCTATATGGCTCAGTGCGAATTTCTTATTCTTATCTACACTTTTTTTTGTGAACGTGTGAGGAATTTGAGGGAACCGAATGGGGTGTTAGAATTTTGAGTTGAAGATTTAGGAACTCTGTTTGTACACTTTGTTTTGAAATTGATTAAGAATTTTCTGTTTCTATTTTTCCATTGTCTTCATTAATTCTTTTAAATGTTTCATTGCTGATTTTGATTGTTATAAGCTCTCACTAGAATGCTAAAAATGTTTGGGATTGGGTTAAGTTTCTACATTCTTTATATAATTGCTTAATGATGAATATTTGGCAGAGAGGGTGTTCACTCATTTGGGGTGTGATTCTAATTGTTTTGTGATATGTAAAAGTCATTATGTGGATGCGTGCATGTTGAATTCTGAACGTTTGCTTTATTATTATTTTTTTGTGGCCAAATTGATTTAATGAAGATACAACATTTATGTGTTTTAATTCTGTGAGTGTAGCTTGATGGTTTTTCATTTTTCTTGCTTTGCGTGAATATAATATGCTATTGCTCAATTGATATCAAAAGATTTGTTTAAATGGGGCACAGTAAAATTATGGTTAAAATGTTTTATGCCTGTTGTTTCTTTCTTATTTTGGTTTGATAGAATTTAGAGTAGGGAACAGTAAATTTGATAAAAAGAAACTGGGATAGGAACTTAAGTACAAGAAATATGTTGCAGTGATTATTTGTAATGCTGTAGGGAATAAGGGTATGGTTCTTGAAGAAAGAAACACAAGAAAGAGCAAAGAGTATTGAAACTTATAAATGATTATGCCTAAGCTCTAACTGAATTTTTATGGAAATTGAATTGTATTATTTTCGGGATTAGTGCATCTTGTAGACTTAAATGGAGCTTTTTGAAGATTTAATGTATTCTAGAAATTTAATTCATGTAATTAAGTTCTTTGAGTGTATGTATGTGTGAAATACACAGGATTGATGAATGAGTCATTATTTGACGATTAATGTATAGCCTTGATTTGATTTGTAGTTTGATATTGGATATATTACTTTTATATGATTGATTGGTTCTCTTTGAATGATTTGTTAATTGTTATTTAGCTTTACTTTGATTGATTGTTGATGGAAAGTTAGTAAATCATTTGGGATTTCATGTTGTTTGTTAATTAATTGCTTACGTGTTTTGTGGGTTTGATAAATGTAATGAATTGTGAAGGATAGTACGCAACTCTACATTGATTGTTTTGTTGATATTGTAACTCTTTCCAGTGTGTTGTTTTGTTTGCTTAAAGGGGGTGGGTAGTATTATGGTTATTAGGATTGAGAGTGTAACATACTGTTACTAATTCCCTAAGTAACCAATGTAATCTATTTTAATTCATTAATCTCTTTACTAACTATGATAGAAAAAGAATAACCATAATAACAATATCTCTATCATAGTTAGAAAAAGGCACTACAAGAAAAATAGAGGCTAGTCACGCATGAAATAGGGAGCTAGTCACGTGGAAATTCGCGACAAAATAGGTTTGTCACGTGTAATGCATACGCGAGAAAGCTTGTCGTAACAAGAAGAAAAAAACGTGACAAGTTGAGCCAAACGCGAAACAAATTAAGAGGTGGGAAATAAAATATTAGTTGTTTTTGTCGCGTATGGACTGGCCAATATGCGACATCCCCATGCGCGTTGTAACATTCTATTACTAATTCCCTAATTAACATGTGACATCTCTTTTTATTTTAATAATATCTTTACTAACTATGATAGAAAAAGAAATTGCAATAATATCAATATCTCTATCATAGTTAGAAAAAGAATATCCTAATGACTAAATACTATCCATGATAGAAAAGAATAAACTAATACAGCACAGCTGCTATCATGGATAATTTATTGCTAACCATGTTAGAAAGAATTTGCCTAACATGGTTAATAAACAGAACTAATTGATATTACGCAATAACATATATATACATGCGGAAGCAGATGCAGGCCTATACAAATTGGCAATATACAATTCTAAATAACCTATATCACCTTTACTACCTAATTCTCATTCTTGATGCTCGCGCCTGTGCATGAATACCTGCAAAAATGTCAGTAATCGTGGGATGAGATGTAACATCCCAACTAGAATAGGAAAATATTATAATTATATATATGTGTGTGTGTGTATGTGTGTGTGTGTGTGTGTGTATATATATATATAATATATATATATATATATATTAAGGAACAATGTATCTTTAGGAATTAGGAAATATTAATTTTATTTAATGAATGAAATTATTGTGATGTTAATGTAATAGGAAGTTAGAGTTAACCTCATGAATGAAAGAAACTAAGGGAGGGCTTTATGGTAATTGTTTTGGGTCCTAAACCCTAATAAACTCCCTTCTTACATATATATACATCACACCTCCTTCCTCTCCTAAATATTGGCCGCCGCACACAGCCCCCCACCTCTCTTCTTCATCATCTCCCTCACTAAACTAACCCTTCACACACTTCCCTTATTTCCTCAAATCCTTGCTCTCCTCTCCTCCCTTGGATTCACCATCATCGAGCTTATCTTCCACTCCTCACTGTCTCCATTCTTTCTTCACGTCCAGCGACGGCGGGAACTTCCGGCGAACGGCCGGCGACGGTGGAATAGAGCTAAGAATCAAAGAGTAAAGCTTTCTTCCATCTTAATTATGTTTCCTTGCTTTTCTCAATTTCCCCTTTCTTTCCCACTCCAATTCCTCATAAG
The DNA here is from genome assembly GCA_029929735.1 of Mimosa pudica. Classification (NCBI taxonomy): domain Eukaryota; kingdom Viridiplantae; phylum Streptophyta; class Magnoliopsida; order Fabales; family Fabaceae; genus Mimosa; species Mimosa pudica. The sequence continues at coordinate 1,862,626 of JAKELP010000017.1, read as the reverse complement.
TTTCTTCACTATTTCAATTTGTTCTTGCTGCTCCTGCGAACCCAGCCACTGTTGACGTGGATAGAAGCATTTTTCCGGTGACGGCGACCTTTATAAACCCCTTCAAGAATAGTTACAACCTTTGGTGAGTGTTCCTTGCTCGCCTTTCCTTTTTCTTCGCCTTACTGAATTTTTACGGAGATGAGGGGGAAGTCAATGCTGGTTTGGGATTCTTATTACCTTTATTCATAGTTAGTTAATATACTAAGATAGGAGGTAAGTACTTTGCTCATGTTGATGAAGTAGAATTTTGCATTTGTGAATGCGTGTGGTGATATGTGTTGAAAGCATTGAAAACTTATAGTTGTCTCCTTTGTTACTTTTATTGTTTGAGTATGAAGAGTCAAGGGAGTGATTGTGCTTGACATTTGTACCATTTAGTGTACTGTTAAGACTTCATTAATATGCCTTAGATGAATATTGATGGTAATGGTTCTTGTTGGTATAATAACCTTGATGATTAAATGATGCTGGAAATTGATAAATGATCGTGCTGTTTCGTTAATCAAATCTGATTTTATTGTGGCTGGAAATAAGAAACTTGTTGGACTCAATTCTTTAGGTTCCTTAACTTATTAAATGCTCAAGTTAGGATTTTTACATATTTAAAATTTTAGGCATCTGTTAATACCTACATGTACAATATTGTTCTAAAAGAAACTAGCAATTCCAAAAATTAGGATAGTAATCGATTGTCATTTATTCCCTAACAAATGATTTGAAGAAATAATTATGTAAATGTGTTTTCATTCTTTTAATGTTTCAGCATTGGACATAAAGAAAGCTTTCATGAATGAATTAACTAGTAATAGAGATAACTTAGAGAAAGGCATATAGGTGGCATGTTTGGAAATTCATGTTTTCTTTACTTCTTTTGGATATGCTCTCTGATATTATTGATGGATTAGTGATTGATATAGTTGATTACACTTCTTCATGGTGAACTTATATGACAATATGTGTGTGATTTGGTATGTGCTTATTCACAAAAAGAACATAAGGGGTGAAAAGAATTGGGTAGTATTACTAGGAACGAGAGAGCGACGTTTATTATGAAGCATAGAGAATTGTTATTTACATTCTTTATGGTATGATACGATGATAGGAGAACTAGTAAGAGAGGTGTTTAGAAGAAACTAATAAGGAAAAGGAAGGCAGTGAGTACTCGGCTCCAGGTAACTACTTAAACTTGTTTGCGTGTGTGTGTATGTTTGGTAAGCATATAGGTTAGTTATGAATTTATGATGTTTATTATATGCTTTATGAGAATTGATGTTTTGTTTGGTGCACACCGATAATATGATTATAATTATGCCATTCCGGAATGAGGTTCCCTGTAAAACCCCCAGGGACTAAAATGTATAAAACCAAGAATTGTTACATGTTCAGTTGGGTTGTAAGTCCCTTTGAACCAGTTCAAGCGAGGGTAAATCGGCCATCGAGTCGTGAGTCCCTATTGAACTGAATATTACGGTGTGCTGTGTTTGATTTTATTTTTGTTAGTGATGATTTAATTATTCTCGTTATTGATGTATTGTGTAGTGATGTGTTTATAAATAAGTATTTGGGCTGCTATAAATTGTAATACCTGAAATCTGATAGTTATTGGAAATCTGCATATATATAACATGTTCATGCAACACAGTATGTAGCACACACCACTTAACACTGTATTATCACACACCACCTTGCGGACATGCACATGCACGTAGTGCAAAGATGTACGTAAGCGAGTGGTAGTAGTTGCGAATTCTGGGTCTACCCCACATTGTTGTTATTTCAGGTACAAGAACTACTGTAGGAAATCAAGGGACGGATCCGGGGACTACTCACTAAAGTGAGACGCTGTTTAAGCGTTATTGCCACATTAGGAACCATATTTTTAAATTGATTCATAAATGCTAGTCTTTATTGTTTTAAAGATGATGTGCCTTATTATTTCAAAAGTACTTTAGTAGACCATTTCAGCTAAACTCATATTTTGCTGAGTAGCTTGAATTTTCACTTAATTTTGTGCCAGATATTGGAATTCGTATTGAATGAATTTTATAGGTCGATTTGCTTTAAGAATTTAGGTTTATCCTTTTCTAACCATGATAGTCATGTATATTCTAGGCAATTAATTTTTCTATCATGGTTAGCCATCAGTAATCATTTCTAACTATATTAGTCTTCCTTATATTTAGTGAAGTAAGTTAATTCTTTTTCTAACTATGTTAGTATTATTAATAAGTAAATTTATTTTCTAACATAGTTAGTGTGTGTATAAAAAAAATTGATAAAAATGACGTAAAATCGGATATAGAATTGAGGTTGTTACATGAGACAATTTGTCCCAATAATCACCGCTTAACTCACTATAACAGTGAGATGTGCGGTAGCGAGGGCGTCTAAAGGGTACCACAGTTATAAAATCAATAATTCATATATCTATTTCACATTTTCTTTCATCCATCACTTCAATCCTTCTGTCACGTCTCAATCAACTCAAAATCATCATCTCTACTCCTCATGTATCACTCAACATCCCTCAGTCAATTCCACATTAACTAAATTTCATCTTCTCATACACCAATCAAATAATACTACCACAACAGCCCTCACACTCACCTAAAGATGCATTGTGCCACCACGGTGCATTCAAGCATCTATTCTTCACTATATGATTTGACATTGTGTCCCTCCTCCATAATGAGGGGACAATTTCCTTCTCTGGCAATCTCCAGAGAGGGAACCCCAATTCTGTTTCCATTACAGAACGGGAACGGTTGGACTCTTCAATGCCAAACAACCGTAGGGGCGGTGGGCTCTTCAATGCCAAACAACCGTAGGTCACTTCTCTCAATAAGTCGACCTATGATCCCCGATCCAATCAATTTGAAAAGGATCCTCAGTACAAATAACTGTCGATTGGCCAATCGACAGTTATCATCGCGCGATGGTATATATTTCAGTGTCATGCAATGCTCACCATAACTTTCAAATGTCCCAACCATAACCTTTTATACTTTCCATCAATATAACTTTCCAATTCCCTGACCACAATGTACCTATTTCAAATCCACATTACATTTCAATACTCCAGTCAATAATACCTATATTTCTCATCCACCTAACTCACCACAATCACAAACTCAACAATTCATTCCTTTTCTAATCCATAACCTCTCAAACCACTATCCAACACTATCCCTATATACATTTCACGCCATTCCAGATCTATGGCCACCACCAAGCAGGATAATAGTATATATATAATGTGTACAAATCTTTTATACGAAAATAATCGTGTTTGAAAGGCACCTGATAGCCTGTTTTGTATAAAAATAACCTTTCAAAGATAATATATATATTTATAGAGGGTGAGAAAGGATTTTACAAAATCCTAGCTAACATCACCTTCAATGTTATAGTAAGGTTAAGTGTGATTACCTGTCGCCCTTTAGCATTTGGTTGCTCTTTCTTACCATATCTGGTAGATTTCCCTCAAGTACCATCACCAATATGTATTCCTAAAAATAATATAACACAAAAGGGTTATTTTAATACCATCTCCACCTTATTACTTTACGTCGCTCTCGGTTTTGTGAAGTTACTGCCCATCTATCCCTTCCTAACTCATTCATTTTATGAAATCATTCACAAGCCAATTTCCTTAGTACACATTTCTAAAAAGAAAACAACCAATAAAACATCTAAGTGGTTTCAATAAACAGAACTTTCATATGATCCTCACACATATGCAGCAATCCCAAGAATTTAGAATTCCAAGCAAAATAGACAAAATTGAAAAGCATCATAGCCAACACTTCTCATAATCAATACGCAGTCAGGGCTTTTATAATTAGAACATCATGGCACATTGAATAAAACAAATTTCCATTTCTCAATTACTTTTCTGTACTTTCAACATTGAACGGTCAAAAAAAGGAAGAAGAATGAAAACATAAATTCCATGTCTTAGTATACAATTCCCTTTAAAAATTCACTAAGCATTGTTCAACGTCTTTTTTTTACTATCACTTATACATCACACCAACAAAACACCACGTAAGGATCCACCTAATTCAATATTAGTCCAAAACAACAAATGAAATCAATTTTGAGCCTTCCACAACACTTTTAACCAAAGATTGTAGTACTCATGGCCTAGGCATCTAGTAAAGTTTCTTCTTTAACTATTTTCTCGCATTCTCAGAATCAAGATTAAGATGATATCTCAATTAATTTCATTAAATTTCAGAAATTCAGTATGCAAGTTTATGCCTCATTCTCAATTCAGCCGAGCACCAACACAACGGACATGCAATAAAACTCAATTACAATCACAAAGTTCTCAGAGATTTTAAAACATATATGCAATACACAGATTTAAGCCACATCCATGTTTAAACACAATTACTTGGTACTTGCTACTATTCCTTTGCTCATACGGATTAGCAACCAAAACAAAAGGAAACATTGCATTCCTTCTTGAATCAGTTGACCAATAAGAAAAATAATGTAACACCCCAAATATTATTTCACAATATAATAAAACTAAAAAAGGAATAAAGAATATAAATTAAAACTTAAAGTTTTATGAAATGAATTAAAAGAGAAAATTTTGGACAAACTTTTAGAAATTAGGAAAATAATGTTAATATTTCCTATTTTGTATTGTTAGACTATTTGTGTATTTTAGTCATAATTGTGGACTATACTATTAGGAAATAATTAGAGTAGAAAGATGATTGTTATTATTAGGGATTATTATTAGGTAAAGGATACATTTATTATTTTTAGGAAACTTTTTGTAGTATAAATATGTTATCATATCAATGAAATAATGCTTTGACTATTCACCCATATTTGTTTCCACACAAACTAAATTTTTATTTTTATTAAATAAATAGGAAGAAGAGAGTTAAATGGAGAGAGAGGGGTATAGGTGTCATTTATAAGATGTTAGGGCCAATAATATAATTAAAAACAAACAAATGGATAATTGATTGGAATTTTCTCTAATTCATATATGTATACACATATGTCACAAACCCTAGCCGTCACTCCTTCTATCTTACGTACGTTCTTTCTCTGCTTCTCCTTCTCCAACTCTCCAAATTGTTTTCTCACTTATCCAACAACAAACTCGCTCCTCCTCCGATCCCTCAACCCCAACTGTTCGTCGCTTTTCTCCTTTCTCCCTCCGCAAACATCTACTTCAATCCTTTCATAGCCATTCGGATTCTCTTCTTTCGCCTTCAATCTCCTTAGAATGAACCCAAAACAAATCGCCCATGTTTTCATGAAGTGAAGGAAACGGGTCATAGATTTGTCCTTTAAGAGTCTTGGGCGGAAAATCACAGCAACAAAGTCACTCTATTTCTTATGTAAATCTTGGTGAGTATTCTTATCTTCCTATATTCCTTGTCTACAAAACGAGTGAGAAAATTTGAGAGGGGCGAATGGGTTATTGGAATTGTTTGTTTTTTTAGATGTGTAATCAATATATGGTATAGTTTTTGCATGTTGCTGGCTATGTAAGTGTAGTTTTTGTGGCTGCTCAATTTTCTTGCTTTGTATATGTATATGTTGCTATGGCCGAGCTGTTATGTAAGTGTAGTTTTTGTGGCTGCTCAATTTTCTTGCTTTGTATATGTATATGTTGCTATGGCCGAGCTGTTACCAAAGGTTTTGGTCAAATGGGGTATGATAAAAATATCGTAAAATGTCTCATACTTGTTGTTTTCTTCTTATTCTTGGCTTGATGGAATTTAGAGTCAGGAATGGTAAATTTGTCAAAAATAAATTAGGATAGGAACTTAGTACAAGTAATATAATATGTTGAAGTAATAATGGCGATGGAATAAAAGTACGATTTTTGAAGAAAGAAATAAGAAAGGGCAAAGAATATTAAAACTTCTAAATGATTATATTTAAGCTCTAATTGATTTTTTTATGGAAGTTGAATTGTATTATTTTTGGGATTAGTGTATCTTGTAGTGTTAATGTATTTTAGAAATTTAATTTAAGTAATTAAGTTCTTTGAATGGGTATATGTGTGAAATACTCAGGATTGGTGAATATTAGTCATTGTTTGGTGTTTAGTGTAGAGTCTTGATTTGATTTTTAGTTTGATATTTGATATATTATTTCTATATGATTGATTGGTTCTCTTTGAATGATTTGTTAATTGTGCTTAGATATACGTTGATTGATGGTTGATAGAAAGTGAGTAAATCATTTGGGGATATCATGTTGTTTGTTAATTAATTGCCTACATGTTTTATGGGTTTGATAAATGTAATGAATTGTGAAGGATGAAACAACTCTACATTGAATATTTTGTTGATATTGTAACTCTTTCCATGTTGTTTTGTTTGCTTAAAGGGGGTGGGTAGTATTATGGTTATTAGGATCGAGAGCAACATTAGTTAACATACCCAATAATAGTTATTTATATTCTATATTATATGGTATGATCATAGGAGAATCTAGTAAGGAAAGTAATTGGAGGCAAAGTACAAGCAAGGATAAGGAGTAACACTAAGGTATTAAGCACAACAGGTAGCGGTTTATTTCATGCACATTAGGATTACATATTTATTTTCTGTCATCACTAATATTACTGCTTCAGATATTGATAGGGTTTATTTTCAGCATTTTAAATTTATGTGGAGTACTCCAGGTATAAGGAGGGTCGCTCCCCCTATACCATATTGTATTGAATTTATTTTCCTAGAAAATCCTGTCAGGTATGCCTACTACGAAAGGTGAATATATTACTATAAGTAGTGAGGTGGTGCAATAGGCACATGTATTTAATATTCTACCTGTAACAAATATATTGTTAAGGTAGGGGCCCTGTATGAGTGTTTTACTAACAGGTTGTAATCACCAACAGGTAGCGTCACTATCATTATCTGAAGTAGGATTAAATGAATCAGCTTCTAGGTGAAGTAAATGCATGAATTAGAGTGTATGAAATAAACTGCGGTAAATTGGTTTAGTTTCAGGTACACAATAAATAGGAGATTTTGGAGTGATGAAGGGGAAGGAGGAATGTAAAAATGTTTGCTCCTATTTGTATTTTTAATTTAATATATATTTTGAAATGAATTTGTATATTTTTTTTTAGTGAATTGGTATAATTCTATTTTGGCATGTAATATATAAATTTTGTAGGAGATAAATTATGGAGACTTAATTTAATGTACTTAATAATATTTTTTAATATTTTTTTAACACGTTACTTTATAAATATTTTGAAGCCATGTATAGACTATTATGTACTTATAAAAAAAAATACATATTTTAGAAGCAATATTTTCCTAGGTAATCAACTAAACTTCAAAGTAAATGATAAACATTTTAGTGTAGTAAATAATAGAAATATGTTTTTAAAACCTTTATAATTTTATAAGATTAATATATATCATTTTACGTATCTTAAGTAACTTCATTTTGTTTTAGAAAGTTTATTCTCAAACTTGTTTTAGAAAGAATTATATCAAAAAGACATTTTCATTAAAAGTTTTAATTTGAACAGTTTTTCAGTCACCTATTAAATATTTTAAAGTTCTCAATGTTTATTTTATAGCAAAAATCATTATTTTCAATTAAATTATATTTAGTATTTTAAGAAATTGGTAAAAATAAACTAGGTGTGACAATTTGGTATCAGAGCGAAGGTTCTGGCACATATAGCTAGAAACCTTTTCGCAGAGAGTGGTTAGGATAGAAAAGGGTAGCTAGTTAGCTCTTGTAATTCAGGGGTAATTACAAGTGGCTTTAGGATTAGGGATAAATCAAAAACAAAAATTTTTAGAAGGAATGAATTGGAAAAATGTTTGCTATAGTGCTTGCTTATACGATTCTTTGAAAATTCTTTGTGCAATACAATGGTATGGGCACCTTAATTGAATGATTGCAAATATGGTTAAAGAAATTCTGTAGAGTGGAAAAGAAATGTTGATTTGTTTAATTATGGTTGTACAAAGAGAAGAATTATGATTTGATGTTTACATAGTTATGTTATGATATAAATGTTGTTACAAACTTAGAAGACTTTGCTTTTTCTACAAGGCTTGAATTGTTGTGAGGGTACCAATACCTCGATTTCTGATTGGATGACTTAATGCTAGTTATAAAATTTGTTGCTAATTTTCTTTCATTGGATGAATGGTTTTTCTGAGAAGTGTATAATACATGATTGTATATATTCACCTGGTATACATTTGACTGATTGGATTATTGATTCGTGTGTATGTAATTTTTTTATTGGTGATTGAGTGAGTATCTTCTCTATTTGAAATAGAGTAATTTACATGATTGATTGTGTGATTGTCTTGTGACCTATACATGAACGAGTTGTTTGTTAATTCCTTTCGATTATTTGATATTGTGTTGATTATGGGTGTATATATAGAAAGTATGATATATGTTGTAGTAGTAATTAAAAAAAAAGTAAATTTGATAGAATGGAAAAGTGTCTTAGCTTGGGGTCTCGAGTATAATTATGAGTCATGGCATAATAATAGTCGAGGCATCAATGAAGACCTTCTAGGATTAAGGACTAAATATGTTTTTAGTTGAAAAGGGAATGCTCTAATTGTATAATAGAAAATGTTAGAAATACAATAGTATTTATGTTCATACTAGTATGCAAATATTTTAAATTAAGTGTGAAATTTCTGAATTCTTGTTAACTTTTTTTTACCTTGCAGTGTCATGCTATTATATGACATTATTTTTGCAATTTTCTTATTTTTGTTGTTTCGCTAGTTTTCATATGTTTTTATTGGTAATGTGGTAGGAATGCTGTTATGTAGAATTACAATGATCTTTATTTTCTGTTTTCATTTGGCCGAAATGTATGTATATTGGGTCTTTGTTTCTATTTTGATATATTGCTGGTGGATGTTTGAATGTGGTGTGAAACTAACTCATACATTTTTGTATGAAAATAATCTGCTCTCTATATGGATTTATCAGAATTAATTAAAAAGAAAATACTGTATGTCAAGGGAAATTTTGGGTTTGAATTTAAATCTCTTTTTGGTAGGCTAAAAATGTTGGGATGAAAAAAAAAAATCAGTTTGTATTAGTACTCTTGAAATTTTAGTTACAGAAATTTAGGTGTTAACGAAATTAAGTGAGATCTCTAAGTTGAGTTTTTCGTTAAGGTTGTAAACGTCTAGATAGGTAATGAGAAAATTTTCTAACTTGATATCGAGATTTTAGAAGTAATGACGAGAGAAGAAAGATTTTGCAAAAGTGTTTTAAGAGTTGAGGTGTGAATCTTGTTGAATATAGAAATTAGTAGGAAATTTTGACAAAAAAAAATTTGTGATTTGTTTGTGTTTGAGATATAATAGATAATAAAGTTTGATTTGGATGTGGTCATAGGTAAAAAAAATGAAAATAAAAATAAGAAAGTATGAAATAGAGATATGTGAATGGAAATTTGGATAATTATTCTGGAATCATCATGATGTTTTAAAGATATTTGTGACTTAGATAGTATTTTAGATAAAAGTAGATTTGGAGTGAAATAAATTATTAGTGAAATTCTATAGGATAATTTTCTCATGTAAGATTTGGGTTAGGATTTGATTTTTGTAGATGTTGTGATTATGAACGTTGAGAACATAATGTGTGCTGTGTTAACGGATCTGGGATTTCCACAATATAGATTGTAATTAAATTAAGGGTTTCAATATGATAATATGATGAAAAAAAATACATTTGAATTGAAAATGTTAGATTGTGAATGAAGTATGTGATGTTGGAATCTTGAATAATTTAAGTCTTGGTTTCCTATACATTGATCAATGTAAGGCCAACATGATGATGAGATTTAGATGTTGAAATTGTGAAGGTTAAATAGGGTAAATACTTAGCAACTAACTGCATGGAAAGTAGAGATGAATTTGTGGTGGATTATTCCTTGTATTAAAAGATAAATAGATTTGTCACTGGAACATATTTGATGTTTAGGTAATACAATAGTAGGTTCAAGTTTTGATTTGTGAAGATGCTGGATATACTTATAAATGTTAGGAGAAGTTGAAAGAAAGTTTTGTTGGAATATAGATATATGGGTAATATTAGAAAATATAACATAATGCAGAAAATTGAAAGAGAAGTTAAATTGAAAGAAAGAAAGAGGAATATTCCTATTAGTTCTTAATTGGGAGGTATAAGAAGTTTCTATGGATTTTTGTGACTCTAGAAAGTATATTTGAGTGAGAGACTTTAAATTATGTAAAATTTTCAAGTAAGCTAGACGTGAGACACAAGGATAACAAGATTTGAATAATATTCATTTGAGTTTTCTAGGAATGTATTTGAGAGGGTAGTGTTATGATGTGACATTTTATTTATAAGGTATTATTAAGAAATAATGGTTTGTGTGAGGTAGAATGTTGTAAGAGAGCCAAATGATTATATGTTGGGACTAAACTTTTGAAGTGTGTGATGGTTTTTACACATATTTGAAGAAGTGTATTAAGATTTAATTTCTTTGTAGGATTTTGATAATGGTGTGATGATTATTTACGTATAAGAAGGTAGAAGGCTATGACTGTGAGGGTGAGGTATTTCAAATAGTTAATGATTAAGTTGATGATGATTGAATGTTTAACAATGAGTTGGGTATATATTATTTTTGAATCCTAAATTTACTCGAGGTCAAATCTGATTGGAATTTTCATAAGGATCTTAAAGGTTTAGTGGATAATTTTATTGTAAAGGTTGGTTAGTTGATTTAGGTATTAGAGAAGTGAAATAACTTTCATACATTATGGAATTAGTAGAGATTTGGATTTATGAAGGCATATACTAGGTGGTATGTTATTTTGGTGAAGGTATAGGAATTATTAGGGACGATCATCACTTGAGGTTAAATAAGAACTTTTGATATTGCAAGGATTATTCAAGGAATGTCAAATGTGTGAGTGACACGTATTTTTTTTTATGATGATCAATAGCAGAATTATTGGAAAATACAGAGTGTTCTTGATAAAATTAAATAATCATTGTCAAATTTTGGAAGAGTTAATTTGAGGATACCTTAGTTTTAAAAATTTCAGAGTTTATGAGGTTATATTAGGGTGTATTGTTACAATAATAATTGAAGAGGAATGTTGTTGATGGATTATGTTTGCCTTAAGGTATCTAGTTTCTAGACTACATATTGAGGAATTTAATAGGAGCAAAGTTGAATTAATGATGAAGATTTGGAGTAAAATATAGTAGCAGAGTATTTCAGAAGTTATAATATATGTTTTTTTATGAATGAATTTATAGTTTATGTTATCAGACTCGTAGAAGGAAATTTTTAGCTTTATAGGAACAAATGTGAGAATTAGTAAGTTATAAATGATATGTTCAATTTTCGTAAATAATATAATTAGTGGATGCCTTAGAAATAATATTCTAATTGTTCAATAATTATTTCAATGTTAATTAAGATGTTTAAAGAGGATTGTTGACCTTAGTGCAAGAGCATATTCTTAAAGTAATTACATAGATATAATTTTAATGTAGAATTCAAGTTTTGAGGTTCAAAATTTATTTTAGTTGTTAAGTTATAAATTTTAGAATTATGAATATAACAAATTGTTTTTGCTTATCGATAGAAGTTTCTAGGTACTTAGCATGTATTAGGAAGAGTTGCAAATAAGTGAATTGTAGACCAAATTGTCTTAAAAAAAAAAAACACCAATGTTTAAAAGTTTGTGTCATTAAAGATTAAATGATGTATGATATAAACTCTCATAAGGAATAGTTCAAAACATTAAGGTGTGTAAGTAATCATACAAAATTGTATTTTGTTTGAAACTTTTTTTGGAAGGTGAGATTGCAAGGAATATTTTTTTGAAGTGGAATATAGCTTAATTGGCTAGAGTAAGTGGTGATGTTGATTTTAGTAGATATGAAACGATTAATAGTAAACTTAGAAACTACATTATAAATTGTAAATTTAGTTATCTTATAGATTAAGAGTTATAGGATATGACCTCTTGTTCAAGAATGTATATGAAGGTTTTGAGATGATTTTAGAAGATCAAATTTATTTAGGTTCAAAATTATAGTTATGATGATGATGTTATGACTATCAATATAATAATAATGTTAGGATCAATGGAAGGATATGAAGTGCTATCTAGAGTTAGAAGAAATAAAACTTCTCATAATTTCGAGGACGAAATTATTTAAGGGGGAGAGAATTGTAACACCCCAAATATTATTTCACAATATAATAAAATTAAAAAGGGAATAAAGAATATAAATTATAAATTAAAGTTTTATGAAATGAATTAAAAGAGAAAATTTTGGACAAACTTTTAGAAATTAGGAAAATAATGTTAATATTTCATATTTTGTATTGTTAGACTATTTGTGTATTTTAGTCATAATTGTGGACTATACTATTAGGAAATAATTAGAGTAGAAAGATGATTGTTATTATTAGGGATTATTATTAGGTAAAAGGATACATTTATTATTTTTAGGAAACTTTTTGTAGTATAAATATGTTATCATATCAATGAAATAATGCTTTGACTATTCACCCATATTTGTTTCCACACAAACTAAATTTTTATTTTTATTAAATAAATAGGAAGAAGAGAGTTAAATGGAGAGAGAGGGGTATAGGTGTCATTTATAAGATGTTAGGGCCAATAATATAATTAAAAACAAACAAATGGATAATTGATTGGAATTTTCTCTAATTCATATATGTATACACATATGTCACAAACCCTAGCCGTCACTCCTTCTATCTTACGTACGTTCTTTCTCTGCTTCTCCTTCTCCCAACTCTCCAAATTGTTTTCTCACTTCTCCAACAACAAACTCGCTCCTCCTCCGATCCCTCAACCCCAACTGTTCGTCGCTTTTCTCCTTTCTCCCTCCGCAAACATCTACTTCAATCCTTTCATAGCCATTCGGATTCTCTTCTTTCGCCTTCAATCTCCTTAGAATGAACCCAAAACAAATCGCCCATGTTTTCATGAAGTGAAGGAAACGGGTCGTAGATTTGTCCTTTAAGAGTCTTGGGCGAAAATCACAGCATCAAAGTCACTCTATTTCTTATGTAAATCTTGGTGAGTATTCTTATCTTCCTATATTCCTTGTCTACAAAACGAGTGAGAAAATTTGAGAGGGGCGAATGGGTTATTGGAATTGTTTGTTTTTTTAGATGTGTAATCAATATATGGTATAGTTTTTGCATGTTGCTGGCTATGTAAGTGTAGTTTTTGTGGCTGCTCAATTTTCTTGCTTTGTATATGTATATGTTGCTATGGCCGAGCTGTTATGTAAGTTTAGTTTTTGTGGCTGCTCAATTTTCTTGCTTTGTATATGTATATGTTGCTATGGCCGAGCTGTTACCAAAGGTTTTGGTCAAATGGGGTATGATAAAAATATCATTAAAATGTCTCATACTTGTTGTTTTCTTTCTTATTCTTGGCTTGATGGAATTTAGAGTCAGGAATGGTAAATTTGTTAAAAATAAACTAGGATAGGAACTTAGTACAAGTAATATAATATGTTGAAGTAATAATGGCGATGGAATAAAAGTACAATTTTTGAAGAAAGAAATAAGAAAGGGCAAAGAATATTAAAACTTCTAAATGATTATGTTTAAGCTCTAATTGATTTTTTTATGGAAGTTGAATTGTATTATTTTTGGGATTAGTGTATCTTGTAGTGTTAATGTATTTTAGAAATTTAATTTAAGTAATTAAGTTCTTTGAATGGGTATATGTGTGAAATACTCAGGATTGGTGAATATTAGTCGTTGTTTGGTGTTTAGTGTAGAGTCTTGATTTGATTTTTAGTTTGATATTTGATATATTATTTTTATATGATTGATTGGTTCTCTTTGAATGATTTGTTAATTGTGCTTAGATATACTTTGATTGATGGTTGATAGAAAGTGAGTAAATCATTTGGGGATATCATGCTGTTTGTTAATTAATTGCCTACATGTTTTATGGGTTTGATAAATGTAATGAATTGTGAAGGATGACAAACAACTCTACATTGAATATTTTGTTGATATTGTAACTCTTTCCATGTTGTTTTGTTTGCTTAAAGGGGGTGGGTAGTATTATGGTTATTAGGATCGAGAGCAACGTTAGTTAACATACCCAATAATAGTTATTTATATTCTATATTATATGGTATGATCATAGGAGAATCTAGTAAGGAAAGTAATTGGAGGCAAAGTACAAGCAAGGATAAGGAGTAACACTAAGGTGTTAAGCACAACAGGTAGCGGTTTATTTCATGCACATTAGGATTACATATTTATTTTCTGTCATCACTAATATTACTGCTTCAGATATTGATAGGGTTTATTTTCAGCATTTTAAATTTATGTGGAGTACTCCAGGTATAAGGAGGGTCGCTCCCCCTATACCATATTGTATTGAATTTATTTTTCCTAGAAAATCCTGTCAGGTATGCCTACTACGAAAGGTGAATATATTACTATAAGTAGTGAGGTGGTGCAATAGGCACATGTATTTAATATTCTACCTGTAACAAATATATTGTTAAGGTAGGGGCCCTGTATGAGTGTTTTACTAACAGGTTGTAATCACCAACAGGTAGCGTCACTATCATTATCTGAAGTAGGATTAAATGAATCAGCTTCTAGGTGAAGTAAATGCATGAATTAGAGTGTATGAAATAAACTGCGGTAAATTTGGTTTAGTTTCAGGTACACAATAAATAGGAGATTTTGGAGTGATGAAGGAGAAGGAGGAATGTAAAAATGTTTGCTCCTATTTGTATTTTTAATTTAGGGCGAAGGGGCAAAAATAGCCACCGTAATTTTCAAAATGGACAACTTTGGCACCCGTAATTTCGATGGTGCAAAACCGGACATTATAAACCAAAATGGGACAAATCTAGAACTCTTAAACATAGGTGTTAAGTTTGACCGTTAGTTGACTGGGAATGATGATATGGCATAATGATGTGGCATCATGAGGCATTATGTGTCACCCCCATGCTGATATGTATATGACATGGCAAAAATGAAAAAATTAATCTGATATGTATAATCTGATATGTATATCCAATCATACTTATAATCTGACTAGATATTTAACTAATAAAAAAAACTAAACTAAATTCTCAAATCAGTTCAGAGACTGTCTTCTTCCCCGAGTCAGAGGCTTCGATGGTGATGGGCTTCTAGGTTGTCGGACTTCCAGGAGCCTTTAACTGCGACAGACTACATATCAGCATGGGGGTGACACATATTGCCTCATGGTGCCACGTCATTATGTCATATCATCATTCCCAGTCAACTAACGGTCAAACTTAACACCTATGTTTAAGAGTGCTAGATTTGTCCCATTTTGGTTTATAATGTCCGGTTTTACACCATCGAAATTACGGATGCCAAAGTTGTCCATTTTGAAAATTACGGTGGCTATTTTTGCCCCTTCGCCCTTTAATTTAATATATATTTTGAAATGAATTTGTATATTTTTTTTAGTGAATTGGTATAATTCTATTTTGGCATGTAATATATAAATTTTGTAGGAGACAAATTATGGAGACTTAATTTAATGTACTTAATTAATATTTTTTTAATAAATATTTTGAAGCCATGTATAGACTATTATGTACTTATAAAAAAAAACTACATATTTTAGAAGCAATATTTTCCTAGGTAATCAACTAAACTTCAAAGTAAATGATAAATATTTTAGTGTAGTAAATAATAGAAATATGTTTTTAAAACCTTTATAATTTTATAAGATTAATATATATCATTTTACGTATCTTAAGTAACTTCATTTTGTTTTAGAAAGTTTATTCTCAAACTTGTTTTAGAAAGAATTATATCAAAAAGACATTTTCATTAAAAAGTTTTAATTTGAACAGTTTTTCAGTCACCTATTAAATATTTTAAAGTTCTCAATGTTTATTTTATAGCAAAAATCATTATTTTCAATTAAATTATATTTAGTATTTTAAGAAATTGGTAAAAATAAACTAGGTGTGACAAATAACAAGAACAAAGGTCTAGAGATTAACATGCAAGCATCATACATAAATGACATTATTATTATTAATAATATTATTATTATTATTATCTTAAATAAGTTACAATCAACCACCCCCAAATCAGCAAACACTTGACTTCACTCACAAATCAATATCAAACTTAGCATCACACACAAAAACCAACACTACTATTTCTTTCCCAAAATCAATTCAGCAATAGTAATATCAACATCAAGAAAACTTATAATACACCAATACTAACATCATTTCAGTCATGACTTACCTATTTCAATTTGAATCTCTAAACACCCAAAGAAAGCATAGAACCAAACACAATTTATCCTCCATTAAACTTGCAAAAATCAAACACTCCAACATGGATATATCTTATAAATAACAATACACATATATTCAACAGATTGCTATCAATCAACAGCTTAAGGAATTGCAAGAGCATCTCTTTTCTTAGAGTATTTTTCGGCCATAACAAAGAAGAGGCTTAAGAAACATTCCATCAAAACAGAAAAACCACACATGAGGCATATCACAACTTAAACAAGCTTCTTCAACGACTAATTACAAATTTTGAACCTTAATTTCTTCAAAACTCGTTGGCCATTGAAACCCTAAGACTAGCCCCTTCTCAGTCTCGTCCAAAAATAAAGTAAAAAGAGTGTGAATAGGTAGAAGGTACTCACCGAAGTACATAACCATCACGTTTCGCCGGATTCTCGCCGGAAATCGTTGGGGTCGCCGGGAAGGAGGAACGAAGAAGAAGGCGAAGGGAAGAGGGAGTGACAGGTTTGATGATGATGATGGTGAAGGGGAAGAGAGAGACCGTGCCGGTGCTAACACCGACGGCGGCTTGCTCCGCCGGTTCCTGCAGCTCCGGCGCGAGCGACGAAGAGAGAGAGCAGGGAGGGTTTGGTGAGAGGGGCGGAGAGCTCGATTCACATGGATTTGAGGAGAGGAGAAGATGAAGAGATGGGATGGGAGAGGGAGGTCGGCGCCGCCGCGCTTTGGGCCGCCGGAGATGATGTTGGCCGACGGAGAGAAGAGAGAGATCGAAGGAGAGAGGGTCAGAGGCGGAGGGAGCATCGAGAGAGAGAGAGAAAAAGAAATGAAATGGAAGGGAGGAGGAATGAATTTATATATATATTTTAGGGAAAATTACACTTAACTACCCTAAGGTTTATTCGTAATTATATTTCTAGCCCAGAAGTTTGTATATATTACTATATCTCCTTCTTTCCATCATAATATTATCTACTGTCCCAAATACTTGTTCATGAAAGTTTCTAACTCCAAATAATTATTTTAACTATATTTTTCCTTAAATTCCAAAAATTAAGATTTAATAACAATAAATCTCCATAAATTTCTCCCTTAAACTCAAATTCTTAAATAACACCTCAATAATTTCCAATTAACTATAATCAAAATTTGGGGATGTTACAATTTACCCCACCTTTTAGGAATTTTGTCCCCAAAATTCACTACACATATCACCTAACATATAGAAATATTCATTTCACTCTTACATTCCTCGAATTTACTCTAACCATTCGATCACAACGGAATGCAATCAACACCTTCCTTCACCATGTATCCTCACCCAATTTATGGGTAATCCAACAGTCCTCATCTGATTTCCCTTAACTATCCCTCATTTACTAGCTATGCTAACCTCAAATCACTTGTATGAAAGTCCACTATCCTAAATGGCAACACATACATGATTATTTTCCCCAAATTTAACCAAACTATTGTTTTTCCTTGATGTATCTCTAACACTAATAACACCCTAATTATTCCCATCTTTGCTTTTTCCAAACAAGTACCCTTTAGAATACTATTCTATGTCAAATCGAATTTCCTAGTCCACCTCTTCGATTTCAATTGTTTAATCTGTCATTCCTAAAGTCCCATATCTTAACTATTACATAGAAAGTCCCTAGAATTTTATTTCTTACTTTACCTCATGACTCTAATTTAGTACATATTCAACTATGTTAACTTATCAAAATTATTCCCCAATTGCATTCAATTCCATTGAATCCATTTAAAAACAATCACTAAAGCTTCACCGTAAACCCTTCATCTGTACTATCAATTTAGTTCCGACATGATCACAACTTCAAAATTTGTCACTAACTTCAATCGTCTTTAACACTTTTCCATATCCACTGCAACATCAAATTTGTGATTAATTACCTCGAATCTCAATAAATAGTGGAAAACATTCACTACACTTCAAGTATGACATATCATATCCTACTAGTTCCTTTATCCATTTTGCTCAACCAATAGTACAATTTTGAAAATTTCATCACTAATTCTATTCATTCCAATTTCATCCATAAAAGTCTAATGATCACACATCACCAAGTCACAATAGCTCTCAATACTAAATTACATTACTCTAAATCATTAACCCGCACTATACAATTTAGTAATCACCCTAACTTCAACTCAAAGCATAAATTCCTTAAATTTCTCTCTTTAAGTCAATTTCTAGTCACTAATCGGTACATATCCAAAAATATGAGTCTAACTATCAATTACAATCTAACCCTAAGTAATCTCCTCAATCCGTTGTAATCAATAACTTAAGTCTTCCTTTTTCACCTTCGTGCAAAATTCTCCACTCAATCATTTAAACATTGGTATAAATTTTTCCTTCAAGCAATCCAATTAACAGCTATCACTTGCCATTCCACACCACTATTATAGCAGAAATTTACCCCTAAGCAGCAGAAAGTTGATTAAAAAGGAGAAACTACTTCAATTAATCCCTAGGCAAGGATTGATTCAGGTTCCTAAACAAGTTACACATGTATATGCAGCACCAAAAATAGCTTAGTTTTATTATTCTATCTCCCATTAATTAAAAATCAGCAATTCATATATTCACATCATTAGCTTCTTTAGATAATTGAGTTGGTTCGAACAAACAGAACCTGCATGAATAGTAAGTAACTCTCCAACCAATAATCCATTTTAAAAGGTCAATGAAGGTAAAAGCAAGGAAAATCTTAGCTTTCTCTCCAAAACTGTTATACATTCACAACATAGTCATTATGTTTATTTTATTATACCCTAATCACCATAAAAACAATCCTCAAGTCCATAACACTTTCGACTCGTGAGATAGAAGGAAAATAGAAAATTGTTAATCACATTAGTCAACCTAAAATATTAACCACATCTTAATAAGCCTTAGTTTAAGAAACATAAAAAGGAATGGGAGAAATCTACTCAAATATGCACTGAGGTACGTAATTTCATCCATAAATGATATTAAACCAAACAATAGAAAGAAACACTGCCATCAAATACAGAGAAAGGAGAAAAGGACAATAAAGATTAATTAAGAAGATATCCAAACTCAACATAAAATTCAACATTTCAAGTATATCAATCAATTTTATTTCCTCTACAACAACTTACTGGCCATACTACACAAACACAGCCTTCACAAACAATTTATGACCAGATTTTTATCATTTTCATAAAGTCAATTACAATAAATTCAAACAACCATCATATCATATACATACATAAACATATACATACATACATGCATACATGGATATTAATTCATTAAGTAAAGAATAACATCTTAATTTCATCCTCAATCCACCAATTAGGACAGCATCAATTCACCTTTAGAATTGCATATCTAATGTTGAAGCTTATAAAACAACAAATTTTCAAGAGAATTTTATTCCAAACAATATAAAAGCACAAGTCAAATCATCAATTAATCAGTCATTTAACAAACAAACTAAACAACAGCAAGGTTAACAATTCTTATCTCATGTTTATTATCCATCATCAATTGCTATTTTTCAATTTCCTAAATCCCTTTACCCAATAAGGTATCTCATGATGCCTCGACTATGGTTATGGCTAGCACATAACTATACTCGAGACCCCAGAGAATCATCCTCATTTCGTTATTCTTCCTAAATTCTTATCAGTGTCTTCATTTATTTTATTATTCTTTCTATATTCTTCTCAACCTCTCCACGTTACCTATTGAATTGTTCTTATCACTCTCTCCCCACCACGGGATGAGTGATATGCCTCTCAAAAGGCCAGATATTCATGCACATAAGGAAGGGAATACCAACAATGTATATTGCCAATCTATATGCAATGCAGCACAGTCCTAGGTTATCGTATACCAAATACTGATAACCAAGTTGTAACATTCTGTTACTAATTCCCTAATTAACCTGTGACATCTCTTTTTATTTTAATAATATCTTTACTAACTATGATAGAAAAAGGAATTGCAATAATATCAATATCTCTATCATAGTTAGAAAAAGAATATCCTAATGACTAAATACTATCCATGATAGAAAAGAATAAACTAATACAGCACAGCTGCTATCATGGATAATTTATTGCTAACCATGTTAGAAAGAATTTGCCTAACATGGTTAATAAACAGAACTAATTGATATTACGCAATAACATATATATACATGCGGAAGCAGATGCAGGCCTATACAAATTGGCAATATACAATTCTAAATAACCTATGTCACCTTTACTACCTAATTCCCTTTCTTGATGCTCGCGCCTGTGCATGAATACCTGCAAAAATGTCAGTAATCGTGGGATGAGACAATTTGTCCCAATAATCACCGCTTAACTCACTATAACAGTGAGATGCGGTAGCGAGGGCGTCTAAAGGGTACCACAGTTATAAAATCAATAATTCATATATCTATTTCACATTTTCTTTCATCCATCACTTCAATCCTTCTGTCACGTCTCAATCAACTCAAAATCATCATCTCTACTCCCCATGTATCACTCAACATCCCTCAGTCAATTCCACATTAACTAAATTTCATCTTCTCATACACCAATTAAATTATACTACCACAACAGCCCTCACACTCACCTAAAGATGCATTGTGCCACCACGGTGCATTCAAGCATCTATTCTTCACTATATGATTTGACACTGTGTCCCTCTCCATAATGAGGGGACAATTTCCTTCTCTGGCAATCTCCAGAGAGGGAACCCCAATTCTGTTTCCATTACAGAACGGGAACGGTTGGACTCTTCAATGCCAAACAACCGTAGGGGCGGTTGGGCTCTTCAATGCCAAACAACCGTAGGTCACTTCTCTCAATAAGTCGACCTATGATCCCCGATCCAATCAATTTGAAAAGGATCCTCAGTACAAATAACTGTCGATTGGCCAATCGACAGTTATCATCGCGCGATGGTACATAAATTTCAGTGTCATGCAATGCTCACCATAACTTTCAATGTCCCAACCACAACCTTTTATACTTTCCAATAAAACATCTAAGTGGTTCCAATAAACAGAACTTTCATATGATCCTCACACATATGCAGCAATCCCAAGAATTTAGAATTCCAAGCAAAATAAGACAAAATTGAAAAGCATCATAGCCAACACTTCTCATAATTAATACGCAGTCAGGGCTTTTATAATTAGAACATCATGGCACATTGAATAAAACAAATTTCCATTTCTCAATTACTTTTCTGTACTTTCAACATTGAACGGTCAAAACAAAGGAAGAATGAAAACATAAATTCCATGTCTTAGTATACAATTCCCTTTAAAAATTCACTAAGCATTGTTCAACGTCTTTTTTTTACTATCACTTATACATCACACCAACAAAACACCACGTAAGGATCCACCTAATTCAATATTAGTCCAAAACAACAAATGAAATCAATTTTGAGCCTTCCCACAACACTTTTAACCAAAGATTGTAGTACTCATGGCCTAGGCATCTAGTAAAGTTTCTTTTAACTATTTTCTCGCATTCTCAGAATCAAGATTAAGATGATATCTCAATTAATTTCATTAAATTTCAGAAATTCAGTATGCAAGTTTATGCCTCATTCTCAATTCAGCCGAGCACCAACACAACGGACATGCAATAAAACTCAATTACAATCACAAAGTTCTCAGAGATTTTAAAACATATATGCAATACACAGATTTAAGCCACATCCATGTTTAAACACAATTACTTGGTACTTGCTACTATTCCTTTGCTCATACGGATTAGCAACCAAAACAAGGAAACATTGCATTCCTTCTTGAATCAGTTGACCAATAAGAAAAATAATGTAACACCCCAAATATTATTTCACAATATAATAAAATTAAAAAAGGAATAAAGAATATAAATTAAAACTTAAAGTTTTATGAAATGAATTAAAAGAGAAAATTTTGGACAAACTTTTAGAAATTAGGAAAATAATGTTAATATTTCCTATTTTGTATTGTTAGACTATTTGTGTATTTTAGTCATAATTGTGGACTATACTATTAGGAAATAATTAGAGTAGAAAGATGATTGTTATTATTAGGGATTATTATTAGGTAAAGGATACATTTATTATTTTTAGAAAACTTTTTGTAGTATAAATATGTTATCATATCAATGAAATAATGCTTTGACTATTCACCCATATTTGTTTCCACACAAACTAAATTTTTATTTTTATTAAATAAATAGGAAGAAGAGAGTTAAATGGAGAGAGAGGGGTATAGGTGTCATTTATAAGATGTTAGGGCCAATAATATAATTAAAAACAAACAAATGGATAATTGATTGGAATTTTCTCTAATTCATATATGTATACACATATGTCACAAACCCTAGCCGTCACTCCTTTTATCTTACGTACGTTCTTTCTCTGCTTCTCCTTCTCCCAACTCTCCAAATTGTTTTCTCACTTATCCAACAACAAACTCGCTCCTCCTCCGATCCCTCAACCCCAACTGTTCGTCGCTTTTCTCCTTTCTCCCTCCGCAAACATCTACTTCAATCCTTTCATAGCCATTCGGATTCTCTTCTTTCGCCTTCAATCTCCTTAGAATGAACCCAAAACAAATCGCCCATGTTTTCATGAAGTGAAGGAAACGGGTCATAGATTTGTCCTTTAAGAGTCTTGGGCGAAAATCACAGCAACAAAGTCACTCTATTTCTTATGTAAATCTTGGTGAGTATTCTTATCTTCCTATATTCCTTATCTTCTTATCTTCCTATATTCCTTGTCTACAAAGCTACTCATACGCGACAAAACCTACTCATACGCGACAAAACCTGCTCATACGCGACAAAACTTGCTCATACGCCACAAAACTAGCTCATACGCGACAAAACCTACGCGACAACAGCATACATACGCGACATAAGTTCGAATTTTTAACCAAACCAAATTTAATTTTATAGTGGGCGGGAACTTCAAATTTTTAACCAAACCAAATTTTACTTTTATTTTGTTACATTTAAAATGTTTTTATTTTAAAATGTATAATTTTTTAGGGGTCCTTTTTTGCAATTTTGCACTTTAATGTGTGACTAAATGGTAAATGAGTGTTTTGTCCCAAATTTAGCTACCCAATTGTTTAAAGCAACCTACAAAATTAAAAAACAAAATTAGCATACTTCATATAACAATAGACTAATAACATTAAGTAGTAGAGAAAAGAAAGTTAAAGAAGAGTATATGAAATAAGTGTATAATTAATAAAGTGTGCAAATGCAAGTAGGCCATGACAAAATAATATAGGAATGTAAGTGAAGAATTAATGATAGTGGGTAAGAATAAAGATGGAGATGGTGAAAGAAATAATGTAAGTGAAGAATTAATGATAGAGGGTAGGAAGAAAGATGGAGATGGTGAAAGAAATAAATGAAGTGGGGTGAAATGTGGAGATTTTTGAAGTGAGTTTATATAGGAGGGGATTGGCGGGAAATTTATAATGTCACTCGTATATGTCGCGCATGGGTAAAGCGCGATATATATAGGAGGGACAACCTATGTCACGCATGGGCAATTCCCCACGCGTGAAATAACACTCCTCGTGGAACGAGGAGGGTATGTCACGTATGGGCAATTGCCCATGGGTGACATAGCCCTCCTCGTTCCACGAGGAGGGATAGATTTTGTCACGCATGGCCAATTGCCCATGCGTGACATAGGTGACTTGTTCCTTGAGGAGGACTATCCTACCTTTCCTGAAAAGCAGACTGGTAGTGCCCTATAAAAGCAGACTGGTTACCATATAATATTGACTTGAACAGGTTACCATATAATGGCTATTTAAATGAGCCTACATTTGAGGACTTGTCTGAGGAAGAAAAGCAAATAAGGTGGATGATCATGAAAGCTCGGTTTCCAATCTTTGATCAGGATTATTAGATGTTACTATTAGATATGTATAATTAAGTGTCTCATTTATGAATTATTGTACAACACATATATTAAAAAAAGTGTTTATATGCATGTGTCGCGCATAAATTTACTTTGCTACGTTTTTTCGTACGTGACAAACTATTAAAACAATGAAAGAAATGAATAAATAAATAAATATATTGGTTTGTCGCGCTCAAACATCTCCCATACGCGACAAACATAAACAAATATTTTTTTCCCACGGTATTTGTCACGTTGGGGGATACCATGCGTGACAAAATGTGTTGTTTTGTCACTCTTACTTCATGCGCGACACTCCTCACGTGACTAGCTACCAATTTTCTTGTAGTGAGGAATTTTCTAATCATTTTATACATTATCCATGATAGAAAAGACTTTCCTGATACAATATGAATACTATCATGGATAATTAAAAGTTAACCATGTTAGAAAGGATTTGCCTAACATGGTTAATAAACAAAACTAATTGATATTAAATAATAAATAAATATATATACATGCGGAAGCGATTGCAGACCTATAAATTGGCAATATACAACTCTAAATAATATAAACAACCTCTAAAACCTAATTCCCTTTCCTGCTGTTTGCGCCTGTGCATGAATACCTGCAAAAATGTGAGTAATCGTGGGATGAGACAATTTGTCCCAGTAATCACCACTTAACTCACTATAACAGTGAGATGTGCGGTAGCGAGGGCGTCTAAAGGGTACCTCATTTTAAAACCAGTAATATATATATATATATATATATATATATATATATATATATATATATCCATGTCAAATCTTCTTCCATTCATCACTCAAATCCCTCCATCAATTCCACATTAACTAAATATCATCTCTCAGTCTCCAATCTAATGATGCTACCATAACTCTCACACTCACCTATAGATGCATTGTGCCATCACGGGGCATTCAAGCATCTAATCTTCTCTATATGATTTGACACTGTGCCCCTCTCTATGATGAGGGGGCAAATTTCCCTCTCTGGCAATCCCCAGAGAGGAAACCCCAATTTTGTTTCCATTGCAGAATGGGAACGGTTGGGCTCTCCAGTGCAAAACAACCGTAGGTCACTTTCTCTCAATAAGTTGACCTATGATCCCGGTCTAATCAATCCGAAAAGGATCATCAGTACAAATAACTGTCGATTGGCCAATCGACAATTATCATCAGTACAAATAACTGTCGATTGGCCAATCGACAGTTATCATCACGCGATGGTACGTATATATTTCAGTGTCATGCAACTCTCACCATATCCATGTCCATCAATTTCAATCTCATTATCAATATCCTGCATTCTTACCATTCCTTTCAATATCTCAATTATTTAACTTCTTCCATCTAACTAACTATCAATATCCTTAACAAAATACTATATAAACCTGTCACATCAATCCCAGAATAATACCAATCCAGAATAATCATTCACACCATACAGGATAATATATATACTGTTTCAAATTTCTTTTATACGAAAATAATCGTGTTTAAAAGGCACCCGATAGCCTGTTTTGTATAAAAATAGTTTTTCAAAGATAATATTTATATGGAGGGTGAGAAAAGGATTTTAAAAATCCCAGCTAACGTCACCCTCAATGTTATAGTAAGGTTAAGAGTGATTAACTGTCGCCCTTAGCATCTCACTGCCTTGCCTTACCATTCCTGGTAGATTTTTCCTTCCAAGTATATTCTCCTATTTTCATAAGAAAGAAAATGAGCAACCATCCTTGTTTATGTTACTTATCGTCACTCTCGATCCCAATTACTACCCAATCTCTTATATATTTTATTGTAAGGTAACCATTTTCAAATCAATCGAAGTCAAAGACAATAACCAAATTCAACTTAATCAATCAAAAGCCAAAGAACAAGCATACATCCCACAATCAAAGCAAACAGCCCAAAACATTCACATTTTAGCTTTACATTAACAAACAAGTTGATTACCAGTTAATCAAGGAAAGAAACAACATCAATTTACTTAAAGAAGTCAAAACTTGGCTAAAATCTCCAACAACAATTCACCATTATAAGGAAGGCAATTCACCCTCACAAATAACATTTTATCACACACACACACACACACACACATATATATATGCAAGCATCCCTGTCCAGTTGACAATCAAAATGCACACAACTTTACTTACTTGTTTCCTCTATTCTAATGAGCCACGTGCATTTAACATCAACCAATAAAACCATACATTATAATCACCATTTCATATTTACATACTAGTCATTACCAACTACATTTATCATACACTAGCACTTTGCTAATCAAATTGTCATCTAAGGGTCTTAAAAACAATGTATTAGATAAGTATGTTTATTTAAGCAGCTAGATTCATAAGGTTGTAATTTACTGTTAATAATCAAGCTTTACAATCAAATTTCGAATCATACACACACCATAAGTATAGCAAGTCAACCATTTCCCCTTTTCTCTCATGCATTAACACATTCTTACCATCACTTAATTCATAACAACAACTAGGTTCCAAATCCACATTTAGGGATCCCATGCATGCATAGCAAGTTGGCTCTAAACTTTATACAAAGTACATTACCAACTCCATTTAATTACACATTCACAACTAACACACATGAACAATAATTCAAATATATATATATATATATATATATATATATATATATATATATATATATATATATATATGATTCAAAGTCAGCAGAGCATGAGCTAAATAACTAAGGTACATATTGTTTTTCTCCTTTCTTTTAGCACCAAATTCAACCAAAATAGGAGACAAGGAAGATTCGCAATAATCACACGCATATAGAGCCTAGCAAACCAAAATAAGCTTATATGTATATATTTTCTAATTTAACTTAGTGTTCCTGCCTAAAACAGAATTCATTATGCCAGCTTGGTAATAACAACATGGAAAGGAAGCAATATAGATTTCTCAATTTAAAAATCGATTAGCCATTAAGGAAGAAATGAGCAGCAACTTATGACCTCCTTTTGTCAAACCATAACAATGAACAAAATAAGAAATCAAGAGACAAAGAACCAAGATTTCAGGAAAATTGCAAATACTACACAACTTGACATATGTGACTATTACAAAGTAAATCATCCTTCAACTCTTATCAAATCATCAAATTCACATGCAGCAGAAATTTATGCCCTTTTTACCACATGGCAGCAATGGAACTCTAAAAGGTGACACTTTTCACATATAATTAGTACACACAATTAAAACAGACTTTTACTCTCCCTCCCAAAAATCTAAATCAAGCCCAAACAGTATTTCTTTGGTCAAAATTTGTTCGGTCAGCCAAGATTCAGAACACAAAGCTACAATTCAACTTACCACCACCAAAACATACATTAACATACTTCAAATATGCTTTATTTTTTTTTTACACTTATCCAAGCAAGCACATTAATCCCTTCCTAATTCCATTCAACTATAGCAGTAATACTGACAAAAATTTATATACAAAATGCATCACAAATAAACCACACACATATGTACACCAACGTACAAAGAAGAAAGAAGGAATCAAACCAGGCAAGAACCACAGAAAATCCACCCACTTCAAACATTTGATCAATTTCTTAAAGATCTTGTCCAAAATCAAAAACCCAATCGAAACCCTAACTCTCAAGTCTCACAAATAAATCATAGAAAATAAAAAGGGAAGTCACCTAAGTTTGATTCCGGTGTTGTATGGAGTGTAGGAGCCCGCCGCCGCCGTGAAGCTCGCCGGAAATCGACCTCCAAGGTATGAGCCGAAAGAAAATCAAACGGAAAAGGAAAGTATGAGGAAACAAACTTCAAAATGAAAGCATAGCCCGAGATATGATAGAAAAGTGGAAGCTTTACCTCTCTTCGCTGCCGACCGCCATGGGTTCACCGGAGAAGAGAGAAAAACATTGAAGGGAGATGAAGTTGGGAGGAAGAAATCGAAGGTGGAAGGGAAAGAGAGAGACCGCGCCGGTGCTAACACCGACGGTGGCTTGCTCCGCCGGTCCCTGCAGCTCCGGCGACGAGCGAAGCAGAGAGAGGAGGGAGGGTCTGGTGAGAGGGTCGGAGGGCGGAGGGAGCTCGAGAGAGAGAGAGAGAAATGAAAAATGAAGGAATGAAGGAGATGAATTTATATATATACTTTAGGGAAAATTACACTTAACTACCCTAATGTTTATTCTTAATTATATTTTTAGCCCAAAAGTTTATATATATTATTGTTTCCATTTCTTTCCTTCATAACATTTTTCTAGATTTCAAAATAATTTCTATAGTAGTTTCTAACTCTAAATGACTCGTTTAACTATATTTCCTTAAATTTTAAGGTAAATAAGATTTAATATTCATAATTCGTCAAAAATATCCTTAAATTCCTCCTTAAGCCTTTAAATTATCTAAATAACATTTCCCTAATTTCTTATTATCTTTAATTTGAAAATTGGGATGTTACAGAGAGCGACAATAGTTAACATACCCAAGAATAGTTATTTATATTCTTTATTATATGGTATGATCATAGGAGAATCTAGTAAGGAAGGTAATTGGAGGCAAAGTACAAGCAAGGATAAGGTGTGATACTAAGGTGTTAAGAACAACAGGTAGCGGTTTATTTCATGCACATTAGGTTTATTTTCTGTCATCACTAATATTACAACTTCAGATATTGATAGGGTTTATTTTCAGCATTTTAAATTTCTGCGGAGTACTCTAAGTATAAGGAGGGTCGCTCCCCCTATACCATATTGTATTGAATTTATTTTTCTTAGAAAATCCTGCCAGGTATGCCTACTACGAAAGGTGAATATATTACTATATGTAGTGAGGTGGTGCAATAGGCATATGTATTAAATATTTTACCTATAACAAATATATTGTTAAGGTAGGGGCCCTGTATGGGTGTTTTATTAACAGGTAGTAATCACCAACAGGAGCGTCACTATCATTATCTGAAGTAGCATTAAATGAATCAGCTTCTAGGTGAAGTAAATGCATGAATTAAAGTGTATGAAATAAACTGCGGTAAATTTGGTGTCAGGTACACAATAGATACGGAAGTTTTGCAGTGATGAAGGGAACAGAGGAATGTAGGATTCGTCTGCTTTTATTTTATATTTTATCTAACGTATATTTTAAAAGAAATTTGTATAATTCTATTTTGGCATGTATATTTATAATTGTTTTGGAGGTAAAACTTATGAACTTTATGTACTTAATTAATATATTTGGAAGTCATATCTACAATTATATGTAGTTATATGTAAAATTAGATATTTTAGAAATAATATTTTTCTTGGGTGAATGTTAGAACTTCAAAATAAAAGATAAAGGTTTTATTGTAGGAAATAATAGCTAGGAATATGTTTTTAAAACTTTTGTTTATAAAATTAAGATAGATCATTTTTTGTATCTTAAGTAACTTTATTTTGTTTTAAAAAGTTTATTCTCAAGTTGTTTTAAAAATAATTATTCCAAAAAGACAATTTAATGAAAAAGTTTTAATTTGTACAGCTTTTTGTAAACATGTATAGACTTTTAAAGTATTGAAAATATATTCTATTACTAAAATTACTAAATTTAATTTAAATATATTTGATATTTTAAATACTATCCATGATAGAAAAGAATAAACTAATACAGCACAGCTGCTATCATGGATAATTTATTGCTAACCATGTTAGAAAGAATTTGCCTAACATGGTTATTAAACAAAACTAGTTGATATTTAACAATAAATAGCTATATACATGCGGAAACGAATGCAGGCCTATACAAATTGGCAATATACAACTCTAAATAAATTATATAACCTCTACTACCTAATTCCCTTTCCTGATGCTTGCGCCTATGCATGAATACCTGCAAAAATGTCAGTAATCGTGGGATGAGACAATTTGTCCCAGTAATCACCGCTTAACTCACTATAACAGTGAGATGTGCGGTAGTAAGGGCGTCTAAAGGGTACCACAGTTTTAAAATCAATAATACATATATATATTTCTCATTTCCTTTCATCCATCACTTAAATCCTTCTGTCACGTCTCAATCAACTCAAATTCATCATCTCTACTTCCCATGAATCACTCAACATCCCTCAGTCAATTCCACACTAACTAAATTTCATCTTTCCATACTCCAATCAAATAATACTACCACAACAGCCCTCACACTCACCTAAAGATGCATTGTGCCACCACGGTGCATTCAAGCATCTATTCTTCACTATATGATTTGACACTGTGTCCCTCTCCATAATGAGGGGACAATTTCCTTCTCTGGCAATCTCCAGAGAGGGAACCCCAATTCTGTTTCCATTACAAAACGGGAACGGTTGGACTCTTCAATGCCAAACAACCGTAGGGGCGGTTGGGCTCTTCAATGCCAAAACAACCGTAGGTCACTTCTCTCAATAAGTAGACCTATGAACCCCGATCCAATCAATCTAAAAGGATCCTCAGTACAAATAACTGTCGATTGGCCTATCGACAGTTATCATCGCGCGATGGTACATAAATTCCAGTGTCATGCAATGCTCACCATAACCCTATCAATATATCATCCACAATAATCAATATCAACATCATATACTCTCACATCATCTTTCAATCTATTATCCACAATATCTTCCCTCAACATTACTCTCCAAAATCTCAACTCCCATCTAATTCCTTCTCTATACTCACAACCTCTCAAATAACGATTATAACAATACACCTGCAAATATATCACACCATTCCAAAATATCCAGCACCACCAGACAGAATACTACATATATGTGTCAAAATCTTTTATATAAAAATAATCGTGTTTGAAAGGCACCCGATAGCCTGTTTTGTATAAAAATACCCTTTAAAAATAATATATATATATATATATATATATATATATATATATATAGGGTGAGAAGGGATTTTACAAAATCCCTAACTAACGTCACTCTCAATGTTATAGTGTAACACCCCAAAAATTTAAATGGGGATTATAATTATAAAGCAGGAATTTTAGAAATTGGGTATATAAATTAATTAAGGGGAATGAGAAAGAAAAATAAATTGATCTTTGTTGAAAGAGGTTAGGAAAATAAATAGGACTTTATAAATGGATGAATGGGCATTCTATATGTTTATTTAAGGATAGAAAATGTTATGTGATTAAGAGAAAAAGAGAGTAGAAGACAAAAATGCCCCTCCCTTCGTTAATTTTGCATGCACACAAATACCCCTCTTTTAATAAAAAAAAATGTATACACACACACATAAACTCACGCACACACATACACACTTACACCTACTTCACTCTAATTCACTTTATGTCACTCTTTTCCATCTCTCCCTTGGTTCCTTAATCTCCCAACACTCCAGCTCAAACTTTGGACCAAAATTTCATCCGATTTTGCTCAAAGCTTACATGCAATTAGTGCTATAGATTCAGGTGAGAATTTCCTATCTTCCCATGTAATTTTTCTGCGTTTTGGTGAGGGGTTGGGGACTGAACATTGAAGAAAAGAGATTTGTTTTTCTGGGTTTGTGAATAGGTTAACAACTATTTTAAGTTTCCATTTATAGTGTGGATTTTGTTGATTTGTAAAGGTTGGCATTTTCCTCTCTTTCTCATTTTTTCTGCTTGGCCGATTGGGTTTTTGGTTTGGGGAGCTGAGGTGAACGAAAATTTAAGAATTAATAGGACTATTTGAGTTAGTTTTTGTGCATGCATGTTAGTAATCATTTGATATGTCAACTATGTATAGAGGATTTAGTTGATTTTGGGGTTGTTTGGGTAAATAAATATTGTGGCTTCTTTAATTTGATTTCTTGTTACTTTCTTTGATATGGAATGAAGTTAAATTGTCATGCATGTGTGTTTTTATCTTGGGTGCTGCTGAAATTATGTATGGGTTATAGTTTTGATGATGGGAAATTTAATAACTAAAGTGTATATATCATGTAGGCAAGGTGTTTGTCAAAATGCCTAGTAGAGTAAAGAAATTGATTTTAGCTCACAAATTTTGTTACAAAGATTATTCTTCTCTATTTTTTTTAATTAGCATGGAATAATAAAGTAATAATGAAGAGTGTGGTTAGTTAAATTATTGTACAACAAAGTTGAATTAGTAAAGATAAAATGGATGGTAAATGCATGAATGTTTAAATTAGGTGTGGCTGGAATTAAGTTTTTGCATGATAATTTGGAAGATGATTTTCCTTTGCTACATTGATTGAAAATTATTGGTTATATTTTGGGGACTTTAAGTCTCCCAACTTCAAGTTTGATAATGTATGCTTGGAAGTTGCATGTAGTTGGGAATTTTTGTTTTAAAAGATGGTTAAGAAAAAGGTTTGAAATGCTAAGGAACTTGTTGAATGAATGTTTAAGAACTTGCTACATATTACAATATTATGGCTGTTTGCTTAGGAAATAATTTGTGAATACATGCTACTCTTATGCTCTCATGCTTTTCTAAAAGTTAATTTGAACTACAAACTAAAGTTTTAATTCCTTTCCCTTTACATTAACTCAATGAAGAGTAATCAAAGATTTTAAGTTTTTAGGTGTGTATGGATAGTTGCTACTTGACTTGGTATTTTATTGTCATTTAATATATGGTTTGTGTGAATTTCTGAAATCTAATTCAATTGAGATATTCTTAGGTATAGGAGTCATCATGTTAACCTTGTTTAAATTGTTTAAGGAGTTGTGGATGAATGTATTTTGAGTGGCTACATGCATGATTGAGTTTATAGTTTATTTGAGCAAGAATTTTGTTTCAATGTGTATATGCATGGTCTATTACATAAACTGATTATTGATTAAATGAAATGATTGAAGTGGTAGTTTCATTTAGTCCTTATTGATTTGGATTGTGGTATGATTTAATAGAACTATGTGAACTTACTTTTGGTTTGATGATTAAGGAAGTAGATGATAGGGTAAAGATAAGTGGGAATTGGGTAGTAATATAGGTTCGAGAGAGACGTTGTTTCTTGTATAAGAAAGTTATTTACAGTAACTATTACTTTATGTAATACTAGGAGGAATTAGAAGTCAAGTAATTGGAGGCAGCAAGAAGAAAAGGAGGAGTATTGGTAAAATGAAGGACAGGTAACAGTTTAATTCAATAGTAATAAGCGCGCATGAATATTTTGTTTTTAAAGCATGATAATGTTTACCCAAGAGGAATGAGGTATATTTATCTCAGATAGATAAATAAGAAAGTAGAGTACTCTAGGCATCAGGTGGGTCGCTCCCCCTATGCCAAACATTTACAGAAACCCTGCAGGTACATAATACCTCCATTAATTAACGAATATATCGTTAAAAATGGTTGGTATAAAGAGGGAGGCAGGTTCCAATAAGAGATTGGAAAGAGGCAGGTTCCAACAAGAGGTTGGAAAGAGGAGAATATTATCATGATTTAAAGGTAAACTATTGAAATAAACTGTTATTGGGATTCTTTGAATCTCACTGTTTTTCAAAATGTTTTACAGATAAGCAAGGAGAAGTAAATTCTGAGGGAAGCTCTAGGAAGGTAGGAAGGATGATTGTTAGGCCCGTAGGTGCTTAAAAGTTACCGGAGTTCAGGTTTAGATATTTTTGGATCAAAATACTGTAACAGGCGATTTGCTTGTATTGTACACAGTTAGTGAAGCTATCACCTAAGATAGACAATTGTGTTTATATAATTGTATAAGATAGAACTATTCATGATAGTTTGATTTCTTGGTAGTTATATTAAGTTGTTCAGGTGTAGAGGATTACAAATTAAAAATTAGTTTCTGTTAGAGTTGTGTAATGAATTAATGAACCACTTGAGATTGTAATTGACAAATAATTTTTACAAGGTGTTTAGAAGCTCAATTTACGGAGAAATGTGTTTTATCTAATCTTCTAAAAGAAATTTAATTCATTCGTATTTTGGGCTTCTACCATTAGAAAAGTGGTTATTAATTGATTATATTGCTACAAATATGGTTGAAAAAGCTAGGATGTTAGATTTGGTATCAGAGCAAGGATTCTGGCATAGGATAGCTAGAATACCTTACTCGTATAGACATATTTATGATTGGCATTAGAACGCCTTTTGTAAACTTTAGGAAACACCATGATAGTAGTAGGTGAAGGGGAAGTAGAAGTGTGTTTTGTGGAGAACCAAATGACTATGAGTGTTAAGTCAAGTTGATAAGATGTAAGATTTTATATAGTTGGAATTTGATAGACTATACTAGTAGTTAGACTTTATAGGACTTTGAAGATAAATTGGTGATTGATGTTAAAGGAGGATTATTCTATTAGAGAAATTTACCAAAGAAAAAAAAATTGATTGAGAATTTGAAATAGTTGAGCTAGGTTAAAAGGTATAGGATGAATATTTAGGGAATTTCAAAAATCATTTAGTTGATAGAATAAATTTTGAATAGTTTCTTGTTCATTGATGATGGAATAGACGATAGAGTGATTTTAGAACAACTTAGTTAAACCTTTGAATGAAATTGAGAATAAGAGATGTATTATTAGAAAATGAGGTTGGAATCATGGATTACATGCTTATTTGAGGTAAAGAGATTTGAATTCACATATCGGAGATGTGGAAATCAATGTTTAAGGTTTATAATTATATAGTTGAGTGTGGTTTGATAGCAATGTACTATAGGATTATGAGGTTGCAAGGGCCTAGCAGTATTCTTTTAGAGTTATAGGAAAGTAGAATTTTAATTTGTGGATAATATTGTAGAATACTTTAAAGATTAGAAGAAGTAGATGTTGAGAGGTAGATAAAGAGTTTAAGGAGAAGATTGACGGAATAAGGATTTTTCTTTGGGGTCTTGAATATAATTATGATCCGGACATAATCATAGTCAAGGCATCATTGAAAAACCTCATGAGTCAAGGGGTTTAGAGAGATTCAAAAGTAATAATAAAAGATAGTTAATATAGATTGAAGTAGGAAATATTAAAGTTATGTGTAATGCTTTTGATCTATTGCTGTATGATTGTTTTGTATTTCTCAACTTAATGTTTGTTTGAACAATTAGTGAGAATAAAACAAGAAAACTTAGTGATCCAAGTGTTCGTATTTAAAATGGTAAGTTGAAACTTCTAAAAGTTAGTCGGATGGGAAATTGTTGATTAATAATTAATGAGCTAAGATAGGACTAAAAGATAAATTAAGTGACTTGGTGATTCATCTTTTGATAATTGAATCTATGTTTCTGGTTCTGTTTGGATGTTTGGTTTGTGTATATGTGAAGTGTTAGCATGAGGTATTAGATGGTGATTCTGAATTATGATTGGTATGTGTGAGAAAGTATTTGTTGTTTTGGGTTTGAGTTGTAGGTTAATTTCTTTCAATTTCGAGGACGAAATTTATTTAAGGGGGAGAGAATTGTAACACCCCAAAAATTTAAATGGGGATTATAATTATAAAGCAGGAATTTTAGAAATTGGGTATATAAATTAATTAAGGGGAATGAGAAAGAAAAATAAATTGATCTTTGTTGAAAGAGGTTAGGAAAATAAATAGGACTTTATAAATGGATGAATGGGCATTCTATATGTTTATTTAAGGATAGAAAATGTTATGTGATTAAGAGAAAAAGAGAGTAGAAGACAAAAATGCCCCTCCCTTCGTTAATTTTGCATGCACACAAATACCCCTCTTTTAATAAAAAAAAATGTATACACACACACATAAACTCACGCACACACATACACACTTACACCTACTTCACTCTAATTCACTTTATGTCACTCTTTTCCATCTCTCCCTTGGTTCCTTAATCTCCCAACACTCCAGCTCAAACTTTGGACCAAAATTTCATCCGATTTTGCTCAAAGCTTACATGCAATTAGTGCTATAGATTCAGGTGAGAATTTCCTATCTTCCCATGTAATTTTTCTGCGTTTTGGTGAGGGGTTGGGGACTGAACATTGAAGAAAAGAGATTTGTTTTTCTGGGTTTGTGAATAGGTTAACAACTATTTTAAGTTTCCATTTATAGTGTGGATTTTGTTGATTTGTAAAGGTTGGCATTTTCCTCTCTTTCTCATTTTTTCTGCTTGGCCGATTGGGTTTTTGGTTTGGGGAGCTGAGGTGAACGAAAATTTAAGAATTAATAGGACTATTTGAGTTAGTTTTTGTGCATGCATGTTAGTAATCATTTGATATGTCAACTATGTATAGAGGATTTAGTTGATTTTGGGGTTGTTTGGGTAAATAAATATTGTGGCTTCTTTAATTTGATTTCTTGTTACTTTCTTTGATATGGAATGAAGTTAAATTGTCATGCATGTGTGTTTTTATCTTGGGTGCTGCTGAAATTATGTATGGGTTATAGTTTTGATGATGGGAAATTTAATAACTAAAG
Source organism: Mimosa pudica (assembly GCA_029929735.1). Classification (NCBI taxonomy): domain Eukaryota; kingdom Viridiplantae; phylum Streptophyta; class Magnoliopsida; order Fabales; family Fabaceae; genus Mimosa; species Mimosa pudica. The sequence goes on along the minus strand of JAKELP010000017.1, from coordinate 1,825,960 downwards.
TGTATATATCATGTAGGCAAGGTGTTTGTCAAAATGCCTAGTAGAGTAAAGAAATTGATTTTAGCTCACAAATTTTGTTACAAAGATTATTCTTCTCTATTTTTTTTAATTAGCATGGAATAATAAAGTAATAATGAAGAGTGTGGTTAGTTAAATTATTGTACAACAAAGTTGAATTAGTAAAGATAAAATGGATGGTAAATGCATGAATGTTTAAATTAGGTGTGGCTGGAATTAAGTTTTTGCATGATAATTTGGAAGATGATTTTCCTTTGCTACATTGATTGAAAATTATTGGTTATATTTTGGGGACTTTAAGTCTCCCAACTTCAAGTTTGATAATGTATGCTTGGAAGTTGCATGTAGTTGGGAATTTTTGTTTTAAAAGATGGTTAAGAAAAAGGTTTGAAATGCTAAGGAACTTGTTGAATGAATGTTTAAGAACTTGCTACATATTACAATATTATGGTTGTTTGCTTAGGAAATAATTTGTGAATACATGCTACTCTTATGCTCTCATGCTTTTCTAAAAGTTAATTTGAACTACAAACTAAAGTTTTAATTCCTTTCCCTTTACATTAACTCAATGAAGAGTAATCAAAGATTTTAAGTTTTTAGGTGTGTATGGATAGTTGCTACTTGACTTGGTATTTTATTGTCATTTAATATATGGTTTGTGTGAATTTCTGAAATCTAATTCAATTGAGATATTCTTAGGTATAGGAGTCATCATGTTAACCTTGTTTAAATTGTTTAAGGAGTTGTGGATGAATGTATTTTGAGTGGCTACATGCATGATTGAGTTTATAGTTTATTTGAGCAAGAATTTTGTTTCAATGTGTATATGCATGGTCTATTACATAAACTGATTATTGATTAAATGAAATGATTGAAGTGGTAGTTTCATTTAGTCCTTATTGATTTGGATTGTGGTATGATTTAATAGAACTATGTGAACTTACTTTTGGTTTGATGATTAAGGAAGTAGATGATAGGGTAAAGATAAGTGGGAATTGGGTAGTAATATAGGTTCGAGAGAGACGTTGTTTCTTGTATAAGAAAGTTATTTACAGTAACTATTACTTTATGTAATACTAGGAGGAATTAGAAGTCAAGTAATTGGAGGCAGCAAGAAGAAAAGGAGGAGTATTGGTAAAATGAAGGACAGATAACAGTTTAATTCAATAGTAATAAGCGCGCATGAATATTTTGTTTTTAAAGCATGATAATGTTTACCCAAGAGGAATGAGGTATATTTATCTCAGATAGATAAATAAGAAAGTAGAGTACTCTAGGCATCAGGTGGGTCGCTCCCCCTATGCCAAACATTTACAGAAACCCTGCAGGTACATAATACCTCCATTAATTAACGAATATATCGTTAAAAATGGTTGGTATAAAGAGGGAGGCAGGTTCCAATAAGAGATTGGAAAGAGGCAGGTTCCAACAAGAGGTTGGAAAGAGGAGAATATTATCATGATTTAAAGGTAAACTATTGAAATAAACTGTTATTGGGATTCTTTGAATCTCACTGTTTTTCAAAATGTTTTACAGATAAGCAAGGAGAAGTAAATTCTGAGGGAAGCTCTAGGAAGGTAGGAAGGATGATTGTTAGGCCCGTAGGTGCTTAAAAGTTACCGGAGTTCAGGTTTAGATATTTTTGGATCAAAATACTGTAACAGGCGATTTGCTTGTATTGTACACAGTTAGTGAAGCTATCACCTAAGATAGACAATTGTGTTTATATAATTGTATAAGATAGAACTATTCATGATAGTTTGATTTCTTGGTAGTTATATTAAGTTGTTCAGGTGTAGAGGATTACAAATTAAAAATTAGTTTCTGTTAGAGTTGTGTAATGAATTAATGAACCACTTGAGATTGTAATTGACAAATAATTTTTACAAGGTGTTTAGAAGCTCAATTTACGGAGAAATGTGTTTTATCTAATCTTCTAAAAGAAATTTAATTCATTCGTATTTTGGGCTTCTACCATTAGAAAAGTGGTTATTAATTGATTATATTGCTACAAATATGGTTGAAAAAGCTAGGATGTTAGATATAGCAAGGTTAAGTGTGATTACCTGTCGCCCTTTAGCAATTCTACGCGATTTCTCAATCTTTCTTCCTCGATGCCATGAAAGCCTACTGCATCCACTCCTATAATAATATATAGCCAAATGATAAATTAATATCATTTCCCTTTTATCGTAATTCGACATCTCTCTCTCATTCTTATATGTTACTACCCAATTTTCCCCATTTATGTACTATTTTATTCTCTGAAATCATTTATCAAGCATGAATCAAGTAGCAAAAGAATTGCAAAATAAAACAAAACAGTCACCATAACATTTAAGGTGATGACACCCATAATGAAGTTCATATACTCAACAATAATGATCACATAGAACAAAAGTAACTCATACAAATCAAGATTGGCATTCTTTGATGCCTCTTTTATAACTACCAAATCAAACAAATCAAAGAGAGGGCAAGTAAACTTATTTCCATACACCAAACTCCACTATCATTGTATTAACCAATCATATTATTCCAACCAACAACTTACATAAGCAATTGAGCCAACCTAAGCCAAGGCAGAATTTTTTTTTTTTTAACAATATATATACATAACAACACATTTTAGCTTTACTTGATCGCTAATTATTAGACTTAACCCATCGGCCTTAAATACCCAAATAGAACGAGCAACTCTCACTATATGCACATGCCACATAAGCAACTTTGACCAAAATCACATGTATAATGAAGACAGATTTTTAACTTGCCTTTCCTCATCTCAATTTAGCCAAAACAGCCCATACCCAGGCGAAAAAAAGATCTAACTACAATTCACAAAATACTTTAAATTCCGAATAATAAGTTGCAAAAACACTTTAACGATCTTCCTGCTTTACTCAAGAAGACAAAACATCACACAATCACAATAAAAATCAATCATGCATGTCCTAAACCACAACTTAAACACCTTAAGCAAAATAAGAACTTCAAAGCAACAAAGCATAAGAAATCAGGTTCACATACAAGCCCAAAACATGATAAATGTCACTGCACAAAAACCAAAACAGCAACTATCAACTTCATGTTCAATGAAAGTTAACATGCAACCTGAAATGTCTTTTCTAAATTAACTTCCAGAATCAAACCAATTAGAGCACCAAGTTCAAGAACTTCTAACCTCTCATACATATCCTAATCAAACCACAATTGACTATAAACATTCATCTTCCATATTTTAATTACAGCGTTACGGCATTATATATTTCCTTATAAAACCATTCAATTACTGCAGCAAAGAGTCACAATACATCTCCAATTTAATAAGAAAACATTCCCTATTACTTTCAAATGACTAGCTGCACTTTCAAAATGCCAATTAAGCATATAAGCTTAAAGAACTATATATCACCTTGCACCCAAAACTAACACACAAATTATTTCACACCAGAAATCAATCTTACACAACTAGAACTAATTTCATCTTTCATGTCAACCATAGTATACGAATAGACAAATTTCTTTAGGAAACTAAAATATATTCCTAGGCTCTCATTTAACTCAGTTCGAACCTTTCCCTGCATTAGTCAACACCCAACAAAACACACACAGTTTACAGACCAAAAAGGCTCAATATACAAGCTATTATCTTCCACTAGCCTACTCACCATTAAACCAAAATAATAAACCCATCTAATATAACCTGAAACCCCTCTTGCTTCCTTTACCATCACCCATGATTAGCGCAGGAATTGATTAAGTAAAAATGAGATTTCACAAACACAAGGATGTGTTCAAAATTGAGCAAACACACCAACAATTTTGCACATCCAAAGGCAGGTGAAAATCAAACTGAACAAGAAAGGCCCAAACAGAATCTTCAACCATAAATTTCAACCAAAACAAGGCACACAACAACCAACAATTCAAACCCAATTCGGACATCCCTCTTAACTCGCAGAGAAATCAAAGAACAGAGTATAAATCCCATGAAAAAGCTCACCAAAGTTCGCTCTATGCTTCCGTCGATCTGATATGAACTTGCCGTAATCAAAACCGTGACCCACCCAATCCTAAAACATAAATCGGTATCTCACTCAAATAGCTCTCAAATCGGACATAAATGAAAGAACAAAGGGACTGAAGCTCACCTATGGGTCTCCGATCGTTTCTGCCGTTCACCGTCGCCGGACACCGCCGGGCTCGACGGAGATAAAGAAGCCGACAATGAGGAGTGAAGACAACGAGAACAGAGAGGAAACAATGAGAAAAACGAAGGTGGAGGGTGAAGTAACTTGAAGAATCAAAAGAAATAGAAAGGCCTACCTCATTCGCCGTCGTCCGCCGCGTCTTCCGCCGGAAAAAGAAAAATGAAGTTGACAGAGGGAGGTGATGATGAAACAGAGGAAGATGGAGGAGGCTCGGTCGGCCCGCCTCGTCGCCGTTGAAGTCAGCCGCCGCCGCCCGCCGTGGGAGAAGAGAAACGAAGAAGAAGGCGGAGGGAGGAGAAGGGCGAAGGGTTTGAGAGTGAGGGAGGGTGGAGGTCGGGTTTTGGTGTTATAAGGAAGGAGAAGGCTTTGTTTGGTTTGGTGTAATAAGGGTGGTATATGATAATTTGTAACCCAAACTTGCCATAGTGTACTCTTTTAATTCTAAAACCATTTAAACCGGCCTCCAATCTTTTTAAACTTCAAAATATTTTTAGCTTTACCACTCCCTCATATTTCAAACTCTTCATTTCTTAATTAATTATATGCACATTAATTACTCAAAATTTCCAAAAATATCCCAAAAATTCCTAAAAATTCCAAAATTCCTAATTTCTCCATTTATTATTTCCCAAAACACTCCTTGATCCTGTATTAAATTTTTAGGATGTTACATGGTTAGTTATTAATTATCCATGATAGTGTTCAGGTTATATCAGAAAATTCTTTTCTATCATGGATAGCATTTAATCATTAGGAAATTTCTTTTCTAACTATGATAGGACATTGATATTATGGAAATCCTTTGTCTATCATAGTTAGTAAAGAGGTTATTAGATCTAAAATGGATATTATTGGTTAATTAAGTACTCCCTCCGTTCCTAAATATAAGATCACTTTAGCTAATTTGGAGAGATTAAGGAAGACATTTAAGTTACATGATCTTCCTAAAATACCCCTACTTTAAAATTAGGAACAAAGTTGTAGACAACTTCACACAAACATTCGCTGATGCATCAAGCACAGAAAACATAGCCAGATTAATCTAAAATTGGATGAACAAATCCCTAAATCCCTAAATCACTCAACATCATCAGGAATATGCTTCAGTTTTTCAAGCGACAACAACAATGTTTTTGGAATCTCCGTGGAGTTTCAATAATTATAATTACTTCTCAAGATGAAACAAAGCCTAAAGCTTCCAATTGGGAACTTCCTACTTTATGGCCAGTAAGTCGATCGCCATCCCGAGGAAAACCAGACAAAGATGGAATGACAATTGGGAACACAAAGCTTGGTATGGATGATGGGAAGAACAAACAACAAAGAAAGTACCAATTGATTGACTTTCCTCTTAGTTGACGCCGAATCAATCTCTGATGGAGACGAAGAAAGGGAGAAATCATTATCCACTTTCCTCTTTATTTTGATGGAGAACAGTGAAAGAGTATTTCGCTTACGGTATAGGGGTAATTAAAAAAGAGACTAAGGGTAATTTGGGCAAAACTTGAGACAAAATAGGAAATGATCTTATATTTAGGAACTTATCCACTTTCTCAAAGTGATCTTATATTTAGGAACGGAGGGAGTAATTAGTAACAGAATGTCACAACATCGCTTGTTGTAGAGGTTGCTGGGCAAAACCCGATTGGCGTTGTCAATTGCATACGTGATTGTTATTTAAACTGCCAAACTAGAACTGGTGTAGATCCAAGTTGCTTAGACCCTTGCGTAAAGGCTTGTGGCCCTTCAACTAAACCACAATGATAATGGACCATTAGGATTCTATTATGTGGACCGTGTATGGGGAATCAAATTAATAAATGGAATTTTCCTTGCTCTTTAATTATTTATCCTCTTTTCTCTATAAATGTTAACTGCTCTATGTTTATGTTATACAATCCATATAATGGTAAATTTTTATATTCAAATAACATATTAATTTAAGAAATTTATTACATAAGTTGAATGGCAAACAATGTAAGACATTCATGAACAACCATCACAAATTTGCGATCTAGTAGAAGTTTAACTATTGTTCTTGCTGGTTTGAATTCCAAGATCAACATGAAAATGTTTTGTATAAGGACCCTTTGGCCCAATTCCGATGTGGGACCACTGAAGCATGTGTGTGTGCTTCTTGATGAAGAAGGATAATAAAAGGGTTAAGGTGCAAATTTACCAATAGACTATTACTAGAAGTGCACTCAGCACAATTGAGCACAATTCACCCCCCTCTTGTGCATCCTCACTTTCAATAAACACCTTATATCAAACAAAAATCGTATAGTTGATGAGTAAGGAGACAATGATTGGTGAGAGCTAATCATTAAAACGTAACCTATAATTTTATCTCCCATTCACTACTACTCACCCCCGACCCCACCTAGGTGGGATAAGGTTTTGTTGTTGTTGTTGTTGTTGTTGTTGTATTCACTACTACTCACCCAATTATCATACCCATTTTAATTACTCGTACTATCATATTAAGAATTAAAGTGTACTCCTTTGTGTGTCAATGCAAGAATACGATACAGCATGCCACATTTTATTATTACCCACATAAATCTATTCAGCATGCCACATGGTCATTATTGCACACTCAGCATCCTACATGTAGAAGACTAATGGTCAACACCGTCATATTTGACGGAAATCATAGTTTTGCACCTCGATCCCAAGTTTAGTGGTATTTTTGTTCCTTGCGAAACTTTAGTCATAGAAATGCAACTTAGGGTAAAGTTTAGTCATATTTTTGCACCTTTACCCTATAAACTTTCATATCTGCACTTATCCCATTTTTTTTTAAATTAAACTATCCATTCCCAACTTCCCTCATTTCCATTTCTTTTTCCATTGCCAAAGTTTCATTTGTTCCTAAAGTTGAAAATCTCCTATACATGACAATTATAGTGTGGTCTTCACTAGAACATCAAAACCCTCCTCCTCCTCTGAACTAATAAACATGTTCAAGCATTTACATTCTCATCTCCTTCTATGTCTAATCTACATTTCATGGTCATGCAACATTCTTGACTGCATTGTTTTAAGTGCAATCCACCGGACAAAATTTATTAGAGTGATTAATTTTGTATCTTTAATTTCTAAAAAAAAGGTTAAAGACTCCAGTGGCCAAAAGGGGAACAAAATAAACATTTTGCCATAGGACAACAAGTACAGAAAATTTCCCAGTTTACACACTTTTCTATGTAGAAACTATCTTCCCACCTCTGATTGTGCTCGCCTGCTTTGAAGCCACCACAAGTCAGATTCACCACCTTTGAGCTTAAATGTTTTCTTGTCAATTTTAGCTCTTTTTACAAAAAAAACCACAATAAGTTCATCATAAAGGAATTAATCACAACTAAATCTAGAACAGTCATCAAATTACATTGAAATTTCAAATGACTTGGGTTATATTAGACTTGTCTAATTTGATTATTTTATAAGACGTGCTGTGATTCATTCTCTTGCAAAGAACTTGGTTAATTATTATTTCCCTATTTTTCAAGGTGATTTGATATCTCTTTGACTCAGTAGATTAATTAGTGTCTTAGCTTAATGAAACTTTGATTATGTTAACTTTTCGTTGCATGTCTGTTGATTTGGCAATACATCATCCACAAATTTCTTCTCCTAAAATTAAGTTCCAAATTAAAAAGCAATTATCTAGGTCTTTAATACATAAGTATGGGAAAATTAAGATGAGGTCTCACCCAAAACACATAAGATATATAGGAAAAGTCCTACCAATTGGTCAAATTAAAATAGAGTCCCTAGGGACCTTTCTTCAATTGTATTTAAAGAGAAATGACACTTTTGCCCTACTCATAATTAAAAAAAAAAACAAACCATCTCATGTTCTCACACATGAACGATCAGAGGAATCAAAGGAACCTAGGGCTCAGAAATCATCTTGGTCTTCCAAATCCTTCTTGGAGAAAAACGATCAGAGGAGCCCATCTGCTTTTTGCTCCTCCAAATCGAAAACATCTTATTCTACCTCCCCCAAACGGGAAACGTTGACGTCAAATTGAATCTTCCTCTTCTCATCAAGTGTTTAGCGCCGATTGATGCTTCTTAGCGTCAAATCTAATTGAAAGTAGAGGGACCTCACAGGCCATCTTCTGTTCTTCCCATTGTATATTTAGTGCTTAGTCAAGCTCTAGTTTTTACGAAGATTATGAGGCATCTTTGTTTGCAATCTTCATTATAAGCCAATGTGTCTTATTTAGAGAGGGAACAATCACCAGGGACTACATTGGTTAATTTCATTTCAGTTAGCTAAGGAAAAAATAAGCGAAGTTTGTATTATCCAATATTACATGTTTCAGTGACATTATACTTTCAATGTGTGATTTTTCATGTTTGTTTAAAGAATTCAAATTTAATATTTCGTGAAGTTCACTAAAATGCTCACTTATGAAGGTTCATGACCTATATAGCAATCCTAGAGCAGTAAAGATATCTAAAATAAATTTATGCTTCAACGCTCTTGACGATTAAAGCCAATCCATCTATGATGAGGAGAAGAAAACCTTGCCATATATATAGGGTAGAATTCCATGAATATGATCTTCTATCCTATATTAGGAATTATATAATTCAACTTGAAAGAATTTGTTTTAGTACTATTCTAATGTTTACCACATTATTAGCATATATAGCAACTATTTAATATCAAATCCATCCCTTGCAAAGATAAAATAAGCCAATGCAGTAGGCAACATGAATTTTTTTAAAACAATACATGTGATGAAATCAAGATAGTGTGAATCTTAACATTATATTCAAGTAGAAAAGCTCAAGCCATACCTAAGCAAACTCAAAGGTGGTAGAAAACCCAAAACTCTTGCAACCCTTAGCAATGCACTGGGTGTCTCAAAATTGACGGATTGCAACACATCGATTCAAAATGAAGATAAATTACATTGAAAACTTAGAAATTTAGGGCTATTTTGGGTGAGAGTGAAGGTAAAGATTTATGGTTGGGTGGTTGCATTATAAAAGGGCTTGAATGATTCTTTCTAAATAAAATAGTAAAAATATTATTTGACTTTGGAACATAATGCAAATAATTAGTCCTTCGAGACTTTACTTTAATTTGACAAATTAATGGGACCTCATATTAATTTTCTCTATGCTATTGGTGGAGAACGAAGGATGACATGTAAATGTTAGAAAAAATGATCCAAGCATATTTTATTTTCCTTTAGCTTTGTATAAATTTCTCATAGTAAAAAACTTCAGACTTTTGACCACAAACCTCCCTAAAATCAAATTTTCAGTTAATTATTCAATTTGAGTATTATCTTTTTTAGAATCTCAACCTTGTCATCGGTATGCAAATGGTGATCTTTTAACCTAGAATTTTGTTATACCTATTTTCTATATATTACACTAGGGCGTCTAATCAATTAAGAACAACTTGGTAGTTAGTAGAAGCTTTATAGAGCAAATTAAAGGTGCACCCAATGACATGATAATTTCTAAAATGTATACCTAGTAGCATGATAATTTTGAGAGTGCAAATTTGACAATTGTAACTTAAAATGGGGAAAATTTGTTTTTTCTTCCATTGAAGTTAAGTCTTCCCATGCTACTAGATGCCTATTTTAGAAATTTCCATGTTGTTGGGTGTCATTTAATTACAAGTGTCAAATTTGCACCCTTAAAATTATCATGCTAATGGGTGCACCTTTTAGAAATTATCATACTACTGGGTGCACATTTGCCCAAGCTTTAAAATATAAATAATTTAAGACATTCTTATTGAAACTCATGTATTTTTTTTTTATATAGACTTGGATATTACAATGGTGCTTGATTATCATTGTAAGTCACTTGGTAGGATTGAAGAAGAAATTGGAAATGTCAAAGATAAATAAGTGAATCAATCAAGATGAATTTACAAAAAATAGCCTGGAATTTCTAGAAAATTACAAAAAAAAAAATTATAACCCCAATGACTTAGAATTTCCCACTCGCTTCTTCTCATTCTTCTGAATTTTTCATAGTAAAAAGCTTCAACCTTTTGACCATAAACCTCCTTAAAATCAAATTCCTCGCATTACCCACATTTTTCTTCACACAGAAACCCATTATTTTCTCTGATTTCGTTTTCTCAACACACTTAAAATAGTGAAAGCTAAGGAAGAGACTTCTCGTTACGTACACTGAGCAAGATAAACACACTCAGAATTTCTTAGGACGGTGGCTGGCTGGAAGTGATGGCTTAGATTTGTGAAGTTGCTTTAGATTTTACTGAAGCTATTTCATCATGGCTATTGATCTAATTAAATCAAATTGGGAGTTTCAGTATATATTATTTGTGAAGTTGAATTTAATCAAGTTTCAATTATTGCTCCAAGGCAAGCTATTGATTTGTTCAGTTTGATATTGCTCTTTGTTGGATATGAAAGGGCATAGGCATGGTGGATGGGGGTTTGTTCTTTAATTTGGATCAGCGTTTATGATATCAACGTAGAGATTGCAACAAAGGTGGCTGGTGAGATTGGTCAGATTGAAGGGACGCCTGGGATTTTGTTGTATGAGTTTAGGAGATCGAAGGTGATGATAGAGGAGTTGAGGGGAGAGTTGGAGAGATGGTGTTCAGTGGAGTTGGTCAGATCGAAGGTGATGATGATGTTGGAGAATTGGAGAAGGTGCGATTGCTCAGATTGAGGGGAGAGGTGATGCAGGGGATGCTGGTGAAGTGGTAAAAGGAGAGTACGATTAGGGATTTTGGGATATGGGATATTTGTCTTTAGGGTAAGGTGCAAAAATATATTAAACTTTACCTTCAAGAGCGTTACTAATACTTGGTGAGCTGCAAAAAGAATATCGGTTCATGTACACATATAGTATTTTCAGGAAATGAAATTTAAATATGAAAAGATTTTTATGCCCTCATACCTCATTAAATTTTAATAAAATTTAGATATGAAAAACTTTTATGCCTTCATTCCTCCCTCATTAAATTTTAATATACTAAATTTTAAGTCTTTTCATTTTTAAATTTTATTTCCTTTAAGTGAAAATATTATATATGCACTTGTACTCCAAGTTGGGTACTATTTTTGCACCTCGCGAAACTTTAGTATTACAAACACACTTTTAGGTAAAGTTTAGTATCATTTCTGTACATTCGCCCTTATTTTTATGTGGGAAGTTTTTCGTAAGCGTTATTTGTGAAGTTTCATATTTTATTTACATATATAAATAAAAAAATATATCCATTTCCATTTGCACTCACTCATATGAAAGACTCATTAAGGAAGCTGGTTGCCACTGGCTCCAAAACAGTGAATTGAATAAAAATATCACCGCATAATGATCTTATGTTTTCACTTCCGTCTCACTTCCATGGGTTTAACTAGAAAATTCATTCCATCATTTTTTATCAAATTGGAAGTGGAAGTGGAAGGGGAAACCACTTCATGCACATCAAAGACAAAAATGATGGGTTCCAATTCCAATTCCAATTCCACTTCCACTTCTACATCATACCCTCCCAATTTCATCCAACCAAACTGTAACATACTGTTACTAATTCCCTGATTAATTCAATAATACCTTCACTAACTATGATAGAAAAATGATTTCCATAATATCAATAAATCTATCATAGTTAGAAAAAGAATTTCCTAATAATAATCACTATCCATGATAGAAAAGAATTTTCTAATATAATCTGAACTCTATCATGGATAATTAATAACTAACCATATTAGAAAAGAATCACCTAACATGGTTAGAAAAAGAAGCGACCTATTACATTTCTCCAATTAACCATTAATATCAATACAAATAAAAATATGCGGAAGCGAATGCAGACCTATACATTTTGGCAATATACATGTCTAAATAAACAAAGCAACCTTTGAAACTTAATTCCCTTTCCTGTTGTCCGAGTTTGTGCATGATCACCTGCAAAAATGTAAGTAATCGTGGGGTGAGACAACTTGTCTCAGCAATCTACTACATAACTCACTATAACAGCGAGATGTGCGGTAGTGAGGGCGTCTAAAGGGTACCACAATTTTAAAATCAATATATATATATGAGAATCAAGCCTCCATCCATTTATCATTCCAAGCCCTCTGTCACGTCCAAAACAAATCAAGTCCATCCTTACTACTTTTCAAAAATCACTCTAAACCCCTCAATCAAATTCCACATCAATAAACTTCACCATCCAACCTCCAATCCATGCTTTCCTTACTATAAATCTCATTCATAACTTTCTCAAATCCAATTTTCTCGGCTTACGCTCATGTACAATCCTGGTGCTCTACTCATGCCATCTCGGAGGCACTACGGTTGAGCCCTATATATGTTCCAAATGAGTTGACACTGTGCCCCTCTCAAAAGTGAGGGGCATTTTCCCTCTCTGGTAACCCCATGAGAGGGAAACCCCAATCTGTCTCCAATCAGAAAGGGAGCAGTCCATGTCTCCAATCAGAAGACTGCTGGTCACAGTCTCCAATCTGTTGACCATTGGTCACAGTCTCCAATCTGTTGACTCGTACAAATAACCGTTGATTGGCCTATCAACCGGTTATCATCGCGCGATGGTACATATTTCTCAGTGTCATGCAATGCACCCAATTCCTTTCAAAATCTGAATCCCATTCAATATCTCAATCGCCATTCCCTTCAACATATCAATAATCACCTGTGATATTTTCCTGCAACACCTCTTTCAAATTTCTTCAACCACAACATACAATTTTTCTAACTCAAATCACTATTCCTCAACTTAAATTTCTAAAGCCTCAAACCCTTCATCTCTCACCTTCTCTTATCTATATTAACTCTCAAAGTCACTGTCAGAACACTATACCTACATACCTTTCAAACCTTTACAGCTCAATAACAACCACCAGCCAGAATTATATATATATATATATATATATATATATATATATATATATATATATATATATATAGTGTCACAAATTTCTTTATATGAAAATAGTCGTGTTTGAAAGGCACCCGATAGCCTATTTTATATAAAAAGTAAGTTTTAAAGATTTTATATTTATATAGAGGGTTAAAAAGGATTTTCAAATCCCACCTAACATCACCATCAATGTTATAGCGAGGTAAGAGTGATTACCTGTAGCACTTTAGCACTCCCCTGCGTTCCCCTTTACTTTACCATGCCTTGAGAAATATATGTATGCCACATCTTTTCCTATCATTACACCATGTAATGATAGTAAGTTAATAAACATTCTAAGTCATAGATTAACTAACATCTCTCTCGTATCCCATATTACTACCCATTTTCTCATTCTTAATTCCAATTCTCATAGTTAAATATTAGATAATCCATGTTCAGTTCAAGTATCACATAAAAGCAAACCATTTCACCAAATACAGAGCAAGTACATATAAGTAACCTAAATTTCTATTTTAGGTTTATCAAATAGAATTTCTAAATTGCACCATTCAGCCAATTACCAAAGAGGAAACAATAAATCCAAAACTCACAATGCAAATATCCAAGCTAATCCATTCTACTCTGTAAAGTACCAAAAGAAAAACATAACATTCCCTTTGTTTTTGTTGTTTTCTTTTCTTTTTCCTAGCTTAAAGCATATGGCATAATAGACTCACGAATTAGATTAAACACTACTTCCAACTGAAATCAAAGCTACCACTCCTTAATACTACAAAACTGAATTGAACTTAACTACGTCTAGATGAAGCATGTTACCTCTAGTTCCCATAACAGTTCAGCCTTTCAAATTCATTGAAATTCAACATGTAACTCCCTAATATCTTTACTTTCAACCTTAGAACCGGTAGCCATTCATGTAGAATCACTACCAATTTAGCAAACATAAGCAACAAACACATATACACAAATTTTCATTCTTCATTGTCTTTGTTAAAGCCATAATTGCAAATAACACAATACTCATGAACTCATTCAAAACTAGGTAAGAGTAAATCACCATCATCATCATTTCTAATCTTTTATCACTTTAATCCTCAATCATCCACATTTGCACATCCACAAACAATTTCACACTTCATTCCCATTACTAAAACACTAATCATCAACAAATCCAACCTTAGGCCCTATTTTCCAAGAATTTGACCAAAACTCCAAATTCACAACAGACTAAACAATCAAGTCTTATTAAAATTTTGCTCACCTTTCCAACATTACCTCCATGTTATAATAAACATTACCCATTAACCAAAAGTCCCATATACTTCAATAAACTATCATTGTTAAACTCATTAATGAAGTTGAAATTTGTCTAAATCCACACCTACACACACAAATATATCCTGAAGCTAGAAGCTTTCAGTATGTTCCCAAATAAATTCCATCTCTCCAACTATTTAGTTATCAAGAACTAAAGGGCTGAATAGTTTTAAACCCACTCACCTCACCACCATTTACTTCTCTTTACAAACAATAATACACTAATACATTAACACATTTCCAGCCAAAACACAGATCTTTTCACAACAATATAATCATAGAATTCAAATTAAAATCACACTTTATATAATCATGCTTATATAAAAAAAAAAACCATTCAGCCAACACAAATGAAAGGTAGGGAACTCACAAAACAAGTCCCCATTGAAATTTACTATTATAACACCACATCATAATATCATTAGTATCCTTTATGACACTATATCTATTCACATAGGAGACACAAAAACAAATCAAGAAATCAATAACTTTAACCAGGGCAAACAAAAAGACTACATTGTCACTTCACAAACTCCTAATTAACCATTCAAATTATCTAAAAATCACCAGAAATCGAGACTTAAGCTTCATTTAACTAATTATTATGACCCAGAATCCAAAACCCCTTTCGATTTTCCTCTCAAATTTCGGCCAAAGCAAAGCACAAAGGTAGAAATGAAGCAAAAGGAGCTACCTGAACTCACGTCACCGGATTCCGCCATGAACAGTCGCAAATTGTCGTCGGAAAAGCTGGGACTCGTCGGAAAAATGAAAAACAAAGGAGGGAGGTGAGGATTCAGATATTTGAAGTGAGAACAATGATGGAACTAGGAACAAAACTTACCTAAACTTAAAGATGACCCAACACTAAACGGACTCGCCCCTCGCCGTCGTTTACCGCCGCTTGTGGCCAGAGGAAATTAAAGAAACAAAGAAAGAAATTGAGTTTTGGAGAAGGGAGGTCGGGTTCGGTTGAGAGGAAGAGAGGCAAAAGTGAAAACCATGACAAGGGAGGGGGTGGCGGCGCCGCCGCGCCGAAGGCCGCCGGAGATCGCGAGGGCGGAGGAGAGGAAGAGAGGAGAGTAATCGAAGGTGGGGGGGGTCGGCTGCTAGGGCAGGAAAATGAAGAGGAATTAGGAAGGAGGTGAGTTTATATATATACTTTAGGGAAAATTACAATTATCTACCCTAAGGTTTATTCGTAATTATATTTCTAGCCAAAAAGTTTGTATATATTACTATATATCTCCTTCTTTCCATCATAATATTATCTACTATCCCAAATACTTGTTCATGAAAGTTTCTAACTCCAAATAATTATTTTAACTATATTTCCTTAAATTCCAAAAATTAAGATTTAATAACAATAAATCTCCATAAATTTCTCCCTAAAACTCAAATTTCCTAAATAACACCTCAATAATTTCCAATTAACCTTAATCAAAATTTGGGATGTTACACAAACAACCAAATAAATTCCGCTTTATGTGAACCAAACATTAGGCCTGAAGTCTGAGATTATACATCCACTAAGAGTTTAACGTGATAATTAATATTTAATATTTGGAACAGAATTAGAGATGAATCATTTAGATCTCTTTTTCATGGTATGCTTTGATTGGAATTGGGAGCGTATAAAAAAGCACATGCTTCTGGCTCAATTAAAGTCAACTCAAAATAAATTGATTAGTTAACTCAAAATAAATTGATTAACTAACTCAAATTAAATATCCAATAATCACAAACTGTATATTGCATAATACTATTATTTTTACGTAAGCAAAAATAAAGAATAAAAGGTTGTAAATTAATTACAGTGTGGCGGCTACTCTATCAAATATCTACTCAAATAAAATTTCTATTAGTTTAAGCTTAATTAAGTTGAAAGAAAACAAAAACTATTCATGTTATACCTGTTGACATATCATCCTAAAGTAACAGCTAGCTAGTCCAATCCTCAGTTTCAATAAAGCATATGCATGTCCAATAAATTAAAGTCAACGGATTATATATACAAACGGCCATAATGCAATTTTTTATCAGAAGAACGACCATAATTCATGTCTTACTAAACTATTGCACACGGTGACAAAACAGCTTGCAACCTAAAATAAGTGTCGATTTTTAATATATGCCTTTGAATTTTTTAGGTATAGTTATGTTTTATCTCTTTCGTCTCTTAAATTTATTGTTTTCTTATACTACACCGATAAATTATTTAAATGGTGACTTGAACTTAAATGCTGAAATATCAATCATCAATTTCGATATATTTAAAATAAAAAAAATATATATAACATAAAATCTAATGATAAGTTTTATAAGGATATTGAATAATTGCACAAAACGATTTTAAGTGGGTTAAGGTATTGTTGACCATAATTCATGAATGTTTTATTGTTTTTGTAGTTGCAAAGTCAATATCACTATTTAAATGAAACATTATTTTTAAGTTAATGAGACAAATAATTTTAGCATCAATATCCGAAGTTTATAAACTTTAAAAACTAAACTAATTATACTTGGCGTAAATTTAAAGAATTAATTAACATATGATATAACTAACAACTTTAAGCACACTATATGCCCTCCTTACACTATCAAGTCGTTGACCCTTCTCCTTCTCCTTCTCCTTCTCCCTCTTCTTCCCCTCCCCCTCCATCCTCCTCTTCTTCTGAACTAAACATGTTCCAACATTTACATTCTCATATCCTTCTCTTTCTATTCTACATTTTATGGTCATGCATCATTCTTGACTGCATAGTTTCAGACCCACAAATTCATCTTCTGAGTGCTCAGTGCAATCCACCAGACTTCTTCCTCGTTTCCAACTCCTTAATCCTAACCCAAAATCTCAACGCAACGTTTCAAGACATCAGAGGCCAAATAAGGGACCAAAATAAGCACTTTGCCACAGCACAACAAGGAAGTGGAGAAAATTTCCCAGTTTACACACTTTTTCAATGCAGAAACTACCTTTCCACCTCTGATTGTGCCGCATGCTTTGAAGTCGCCGCCAGTGAGATTCGAAAGTGTGCTGCTGCTGCCTCCCCGTCGCCGGGCGCCAATGCCATCTATGATGGCTGCTTCATCAGGTACCATTTGTTCACCACCTTTGAACATAAAAGTTTGCTTTGTCTATTTTGTGTTTCTTGAAAAGAAAAAGTCACAACACCATGTCTTTTATGAGGAAATAATGATCACAACTAGATTCTAAACTATCAAATCAAATTACATTGAAGTCTCAAAATACGTGAGTTAATAATTAGATAACTAGTCTAATTTGATTATTGTGTAGGAGGTGGTTATAATTAATTCTTTGGTGAGGAACTTGCTTTTGGTTCTCCCTTTTTTTGACTTATTAAAATAGTTACTGCAAGTTTGATTATATTCACTTTTCTTTGCATGTTTGTCGATTTGGCAACACGTCAAATTGACTCTTGGATGATTACATGTTGAATAATTCTGTCCCAAATAAAATATCAATTATTCAAGTCTTTCTTATATAAATATTGGTGGAGTACAAGGATGTCATTAAAATGTTAGAAAGATTTGTAAATGCATGTTCTTTTCCTCTGGTGAGGAACTTGCTTTGTACGAATTTTTGATCAATTATTTGATTTTTTATTCAAGTATTATATTTTTAAGGTTTCCAAACCTTATCATTGGTTAGCATCAAATGGTGATATTTTAGCCAATCATTATTTTTTATTTAAATTAATTTGCCATTATTTGAGAATGTTTTATAATTAGTGTGTAAAATTTTGATGGAAGCCTTTTTTTAATCAATGTGAACTAAAATGACATTGTCAATATTAAGAAGCTAAAAAAAAGAAATTAACTGAGTAAATTTAAAGTCAATAAGTATTATATATAGACACACACACAGAAGGATTACGAAAATAAGAGACAAAAGGGAAATGAGCAAATATTTGAATAATAACTAAAATCCTTACATCTATATCAAGTCTTTGTATTAACATTAAATTAAATTAAATTTCATGATAAAAACTCAAATTATTAACATTAAAAATCATCATACGATTCAAAATCACATTATTTGATGTATAAAAAAAATCACATTATTTGATAAATATAAGAATGCTATCATTTTTAAATATAATAAATTGCTAAAAAAAGTAAAGATAATTAATATGGGAAATGTGCCAATAAAACTCGGTAAGAATCATAACTATGTGGTTGTGAGTTTGAATCACGTCGATGTGAGAATCTTGGTGGATGATATATAAGTACCTTTGTAACTGTTTTTTAAGTGTAGAGGCCTGTCTTGGCCTTGGAGCTACTAGGGCCCAACTCACAAACTTTTTTGTATTAAAAAGGTGATCAGTTTCTGAAATTTGATATATAATGAAAAGAAAGAAATAAGGGGAACAAAATTTATAAGCAAAGGAAAAAAGAGACAAATGAAAATTGTAATAATCATCATTTATATTTATTCTAATTATTTTTACATAATTTACTTAGGAATAAATCATATGTAATTAATTTTGAAAAACTATGATATAACACCATAGATAGATTGGCTAAGTGACTGTCAGATGAAGAGTAATAGATGTAGAAGGCCATTAAATGAGATATCATCAGAGGTTCATGTTTAATTTGGTTTGATATCCTATGAAATTTATGGCAGCAAATATTCTAATTCAATTAAATATATAGGTATGGAAAAAATATAAAGTATGTAAGAGTAGTTAAGGATAAAATTTGAAGAAAAGAAGATAAATTTTAGCAGTATATTTGAAATGGATAGGGTTGCCAAAGTGGGATTACCTTGTATTTGTTATGATAATATATCCATGGTAAGAAACGAAGATGATAAGAACAAAGGGAAAAAGTAATACTTTACTTTCTTGATTGCTAAATGTTAAATGATGTACCCTCCTTTTATTTATCTCTCATATATCTTTGACTTCTATTGGGAAAATCAATTAGAGCTATAAAGGAATATAATTAATTTAATTCAGGTATAATGAATTCTTCAAATAAAAGTGAGGTGCGAAGAAGTATAATTTAAATTAGAAATCGGGGGTATAAGCAACTCTTTTTTGGGCTGAAGTGAGGTTGCGGTGGAGGAGATGGAATAATAAAAAGAAATGGGGGGATGACGAATCAAGCTAAGGGGAGAGAGATGATGTTCTCGTGGTTGTTTTCAGAGAGGAGACCCTTCCACTTTCATAGGAAGATGATGATGAAGAATGTTTCACAAATTTTCTAACCTTAATTATGTTCTCTCTATGGAATATCTAACTAATTTATTTATCAAAAAAAATATCTAAATATTTTTTCCTCGTTAGTTTTTCACCATTTAAACTTTCTCTGTGATTTAACTGATGGATCTAAATATTTTTTATATTTAAAGATATGATTGGAATTATATGAAATTTACAAGAATGATTATGTTGCTGTGAGAAGTTATCATCCATAAATCGTTAACACAATAAAATCACAATATAGTGAAGTTTCCAATTATGTAACACTTTATAAAATCACAATATAGTGTTTAAAGCCTAAGGTCTATTATTAGGCTTTCTAAGACACTGTCAACTTTTAATTTTACACACGCACACACACACACACACACACACTTATTTTTGGCCTTTTTTACCTTAGCTCAAAATGCAACTTGGTTTTCTGAAAACCATTTTGATTCTTTAATCTTGAAATAATTTTGGGTTTCAGCTTAACTCCGGTATAGTCCATTTGAGTCTTTCAAAGTTTTTTTTAGAAAAACTGAGGCAGTGGTAGGTGTTGTTGACGGCTCAACCAGTTGATGAACCGTTTGGCGAAATCTGGTTATAAATGAATGCTTTGTGCATAGTAGTTTCCATTTTGAACATGGAAAATGACACGGGATCTCTTTGGGGTGCGTTAAGGTACAAGTACAACGCTTTCTTTGATGAGGCAACGAGTACTTTCAGTGGTGTATCATGTGGGAATGAGACTAGTGGAGGGGCCTCCGCATTCACCGAAGCAACTCAACAAGTACTAACGAGTCTCCAAGTATCAACACCTACAATCCCTTCTTTCTTTGGGACCACGAAGATTCAACTTCCGAATAATGGTTCAACTATTTATGCCTTTGCTCAATGTGCTGCTAGTATCACAAGCAGTGGGTGCCAAGATTGCTTGAAGACTGGGTACAATAATTTGCAGATTTGTCTTCCTTTTTCAGACGGTAGAGCTTTCGATGCTGGCTGTTTCATGAGATATTCCACTACTTCCATTTTTCCTAATAATCAAACAATTGATATCACACCCTTTGTCCAAAAAGGTACGAACACTTCATTCAATGATTTAGATGTAGCTAATAAATTTCAGTCCATTCTGAAAAATAAATAAATTAATTAACAAGCATGGTTGGCGTAATGTCTACCTCACTTAGGCCCTTAACTAGGGTTATTGACTTCAAGAACTAGGAATGCATTGTGCCACTTTTATAGCATTTTACTCCTAGTGCGTATCTGAATTAATCTGGTCATGTTGAATTCCGGAATTCAACATGACTCATGATATCAGATTAAAAACAAAAAATAATATTTGAATGTAGCTTCCTTAGCTTGTTGAAAAAAATTCGATGAGTCTGAACTTCTTCCTTTACAAGATATAACAAGACTAAGTAATGGCCAGTAGGCCTTCCTCCTCCTTATATTTTAAGAAGCAACGACTTATTAATATATATGATACAATGAAAATTTTAGTAAAAGGTTTATTATTAGATGGATAATGACTCTGTTTTGCCCTACAAGTAACCACATTGGATCACTGGACACATTTAAGTAACTTAGGTATAATATTACCCTTGAAAAAACCAAAGTAGTTCAATTTTCTTCTAAATGGATAGATCCATCAATGAGTTTCGTCTACGTGTCAGCATTACATTCATCAAAGAGTAAAATTGGACCACTTTGGTTACTTCAAGGGTAAAATTGTATCCGATGTTAATTTAGGGTGCCCAGTGGTCCAGGGTGCTTACTTTAAGGGCAAAATCGGTCATTACCCTTATTAGAATCATAGAGAAATAGATGAGTGATGACTGACTGATTCAAAGATGAATAGTTTGCCCCTGCCTTGCAGGTTCTTCAAGTAACAAAGGGTCAATTGGTGGAGCTGTTGGAGGTGTAGCCCTTGTTTTGTTCCTCCTTGCATCATTCGCATGGATTAAACGACAAAAACACAATAAGATGATTCCTAGAGGAAAACAAATGAGAAGTATTCTAACATAATACAATATATCAGTTGATAATAATTTAATTTGATGTTCTGAGTTTCAGATTAATGTATGAGAGGAATTCTTGACTAATTGCAATCATTGACTTGCATTTTCACATGACAGGTGACTTGACGGGAGTAAGCAAGTTGAAAGGCCCACTCACTTACAGTTTTAATGAGTTGGTGTTTGCAACCAAAAATTTTTGTGATGAAAATAAACTAGGAGAAGGAGGATTTGGGTCTGTATTCAAGGTAACTTCAATTTCATTTTTAATATTAGTTTTAGTTACATCACTTTCTAAAGAAAGAAAGGATGTCATTTAATGTGTTTTATACATGTTTTGGAGATCATATATACTAGAAGAGAAAAAGATTGATAGTCGCGTCATAAAAGTGAATGTAGTTGCACTTTTAACTGAGACAAAGAGCATGTGTTGTGTATTTATGAAGTGCGACATATCTTAGTGAGTCAAGGAATAATGTATGTCATGCCATAGAATAATATAATAAGGAGTATGTTGCGCCTCAAAATAAAATAATATTGTGTATGTCGCACCCCAGAAGGTGCGGCAAAAATAAAAAATGATATATGTATGTCGCGACGGAAGGGGCGACAAGAATAAAAAAATAACATTGATGTCGCGCCCTAGGGCGCGATTAGAATAAAAAATAATACTTATGGGACCGGAAAAATTTATTTTCTTTTAAAAAATATCTTGGCGACCTTATGTCACACCAACTTGTGCGACATAAGCAACAAAAAATTTTCAAACTTTATTATTATTTGTTTTTAGACAAAAAATATTATTGGTAATTCATTAAGAAAGAGTAAGGATATAAAGTAGTGAAATAATATAACTAGAAATATAGTATTTAAACAAAGATGTATTATAAATTGTATACCAGAGAGGCAAATTAAATAGTAGGGGTAGAAATTATAATGTTTAAGTAATTAACCTGGAAGCAAATTAAAGACAATTAGTTAAATGATAAATATGAAAAATAAAAGTGGAGAGGTAGGAAGAAGAAAATAGAGAGGGAGGAAGAAATAAAGTGGGGAGGGAGAAAAAATAAAGTGGGAAGGAGAAAAATTTATAAGAATGAGTTGTATTTTTATAGACAATTATCATGCCGTGTCATTATGTTATGCTGCTTTAATTAATAAAATCAAAAGAATCGAGGTAGCATGTCGTACCCCAGCGAGGTGCAACATATATTAGTTATATCAAAAAAATATAGTAAGGCACGACATATATTGTTTGACATATAGCGTGACATATAATATTAGTTATTTTTTTTGTTACATTTATATTATTATTAATATGTTGATAAACATATTATATTGATAAATATAATATATGTCGCGCCTTTTGGTTCGTCATGGTGCTTTTTGTCGTGGTTAATTAGGTCAAAAACCTCGACAATAGACTTCATTTTGTCGTTTTTCACTACGGCGCGACATATGAGGCATGACAATCGACTTTTTTCTTGTAATGATATTTGCAAAAGAATAAAATTTAAATTTGTCATAATATAATGAATTTCTTTTATCATCATGAAAACAGGGCAATTTGAAGAATGGGAAAGTTGTTGCAGTCAAGAAATTGACTTCATACCAAACTAAGAGGTTGGAGGAAGACTTTGAAAGTGAAGTAAAACTTATAAGTAATGTTCATCATCGGAATCTTGTTCGACTTCTCGGATGTTGCAGTAAAGGCCACAATAAAATCCTTGTATATGAATACATGAAAAACAGCAGTCTTGATAGATTTTTATTTGGTATCTTCTATCAACCATTAAAGCTATTAAAAGGATTCTACAAGAATTAGCTATATTACAGTTCTCAATAATGTTATCACATGTGCACATGTTTCCAACATAATAATATATCACTCATCTCTTCTCAAAGAAAAGCTAATTCATATGTCATAACCTTATTAAAGAACTCAAGAAGCACATATATCGATTTATTATTTCTCTAATTTAACATTTTAGAAATAACTATTATGTTTTAGCCTCATTTTCCCTCTTACATTTCAAAGGTTGTCTATATGTAAACTTTGGAAACAGGTAAAAAGAAAGGTTCTCTCAGTTGGAAGCAAAGATATGACATAATTTTAGGAACAGCAAGAGGTTTGACTTATTTACATGAGGAATTCCATATCCGTATCATACACAGAGATATCAAGACTAACAACATCCTCTTAGATGATAATCTACAACCTAAAATTGCTGATTTTGGGCTAGCAAGGTTTTTTCCTCAGGACAAAACCCATTTAAGCACAAGAATCGCAGGAACATTGTAAGTAAAAAAACTTTTGGGTTTGATTTTCTTTACATCTATTATGGTAACAGATTATCCATGCTATTAATAATATATGTAAGTCAATATAACACTCTATGTTTTACCTTTTAGCTTGAATGCTTTAGTTCATCATTTATATCAATATCAAATGCATCACAATGATTCACATTGTATGTGTCTGTTTCATATTTTTTTAGTTTGAGTTCTTGTCCTAATTAATATACATTCACATTATATAGAGGATACACGGCACCGGAGTATGCAATTTATGGTCAATTATCAGAGAAAGCTGATGTGTATAGCTATGGTGTGGTAGTTTTGGAAATCATCAGTGCTAAAAAATGTAGAGAATTAACTGTCGGAGAAGATGAAGGGGCATTCCTTCTTCAAAAAGTGAGATGTTTACCTTGTAAGCTTAAAGGAAAACTTTTTTTATGATTTATATGTGGAAACCATTCTAACAACATCCCTCCTCCCAAAAAAAAAATAATGACAGTTTTTCATTGACAAACAATGTATAACTTAGCATTAAAAATAAAATATATCATGGCTGTTACCTTCTATTTTCTTATTATTTCACTTTTCTTTTGTTGAACTTGATAGGCTTGGAACCTATATGAGAAAGGAAGACATATAGAGTTAGTGGACAAGACCTTAGACCCTAAAAGTTATGATGCGGAAGAAGTTAAGAAAATGATAGAGATTGGTTTGCTTTGCACCCAAGGTTCTGCTGATACAAGGCCACCAATGTCTGAAGTCGTTGCTTTGCTTCAAAACAAAAATTTATCAGAGAGCATAAAGCCCAGCATGCCCATCTTGATAGAAACTGATTAATTAAAAATTTGTGGGTGACTTCGTTATACAAGCAGTCCTTCATCTCTACACCATCTGAGATATATATCACTTGTTTTACAATAGTTGAAGGTGGATTTTAGATCGCAAAAATGAAAAGTGAAAAAGCAATAAAAGATGAAGGATCGATGAACGAGAAAATGGAAAATGTTATCCTTCATTCCATTGTTGAATATGAACCATTTTCCTTTAATTTTTCTTTTATCATAAACTAGTTTCCTTCTTGAATATTTGTTCGTAAGTATACTCAATCTTGGTAATTATTTCAATTCCTAATTAATAATTACAGTGTACAACTCTCTTAAATGGTTGAATTACATATAATATCATTTCTATTCATATTAAAAATTGCATTAAGAATCTATTATACTTCAATCCATTGGTGTTACCTATTATACATAGTGCGCTTTATTCATAGTATTAATCTATGAAATATATGATTTTATAATTCTGAATATCCATGGTTGAACTCTATCGTTCAAATAGAGGAAGAGAGAACAAGAAAAAATCCCACAAACTTGAAAATCAACAAAACTCCAACCAAACCTCAAATTAACACCTAAATCCTTTCACAAACATCATTAATTGAAGTTCGAATTTATTTGTGTTTATTATCTCAACCTCTTTTCAGATTCTCTCTCAGTCGCACTCAAAAACAAATAAAAAAGAGGTAGAAATGGGTGGTGTACACTCACTGGAGTGTAAAATCTGGTCTTGCATGCTTCTTATCGTGCTCTAATCTCCAGAAAGCGGCCTTCATCATTGTAGCTCGTTGAAAAACAGGGGCAGAGAGAACATAAAGAAAAAAATTGAATCATAGACAAGATAGAGGATGGAAGCTGTAGAGAGAGAGATGTGATATGATTATTGTTTGAAATATGAATAGTACGGCCGGTGGGAAGTGACGGAAAATGACCACGTGATGGACCCAACAAGTTGCGATGAATGAGGTGTGAGGATGAAGTGGCGATGGATCCAATAAGTTGGGATGAATGAGGTGGAAGGATGAAGTGGAAAATAAGAATATCTGGCTGCCATGTGAGTAATGATGTTCAAAATTAACAATCAAACTAACTTGAGGTTAGAAAAAACTGATATTGCTCTAGATTTAAATTTTATGGGTTTATTGCTCCTAAAAACTTTTCAGGTCTGAGGCACTCTTCTGGGAAAACTTCCAGGAGACATTTCATGTTTAACTCATGCAAGAATAAAATTTTAGTCTCTCACTTTGAGGTGCCTACAAATCAGCGAGGGATTAGTCTCTCACTTGTCGAGTGAGGGGATACCTTAATCATAGATAAAAAAAAAAAATTTTAGTGCCCCCCATATACTGGAATTGAGGTGCCATATTTGGAAATAGAATTTACATCTTCGGAAATAGAATTTGACCCCTAATCCTAGAATTTATGAAAATCCTTTTCATGGTGAAAGTTATATTGGTGAGACATGAAATTGGGTAAAATAATAGACCCTCAATAACCCTAAACTCTCTTACATTTTTGTTTGGACAGGAATAAAAGTTAGGTGAAAGAAAACAAAAGGAGATGAAAAATGAACATATAGCCTAAGCAAGAAAAAAATGAACATATATATGAGCGCACATGAGATTTTTGGTTAATCACCGCCCGGTTTAATCCGGACTCTAGGGGTAGGAGTGTTGCCCACATAGGCAAGGTTGTTCTCTCTCCTAATAAGAGCGCTTCCCGGGAATGGAACACGCGTTCTCATCCTTACGGGGGTTGTGACACTTACCAGCTCAACCAACTACCCATTGGTTAGGGCCTCTTTATTGGTAGGGAGCTAATGAGATGGAATGGTAAGTGACCCCACCTTTATTTCATTTGAAAAATTGGAGTAAAGGGAGATAAATATGTCATTCCTTTCCCTGTTATGCCCACTAGCACCTGAGAATACCACAGGCCCAACAAGCCCCACAGATGGTCGACCCAGCCCATTGAGCGATTGAGTCCATGACTTTAATTTCTCAAAATCTCATAACGGAAGCTCAACGACTAGAAACTGAAGAATTGTAGAAGATCATAACCGCAATAGCTTTCAATGCAAATGATACCATCATTAACGGGAAGAATCTCCGGAGCCTTATTTAAAGGATCTTAGTCATGTACACTGGGGGCATAAAATTGCAATTGTATTTTTTGTGCTCTCTACTTTCTGTAATTGACTTGCCGACTAACACTAGACGACTAAGTTATTTGTATCACTATTGCTTGTGACCCACTTTTGTATTAAAGAGAATATACTTTCCATATTTTCTACTTGCTTATAAACTGTGTATCAACATTCCCCTCAAACCACCCTCCCCTGATTTGATTTGGAAAATTGGAGGAGAGGACCTAAAATATCTCATTGTTTCCCATTCAAACCTCATATTTTGATCCCCTCCAAATTATGAGATTTTAGAAGGAGAGTAATAGTTAGGTCTAATTTATTCCAAAATGCCCACATAAAAACAAACTCTTTTATTATCATTATAAAAATAACTTTCTTCTTCCACGCCCATCTCTTCTTCCACACTCTTTTATCATCAATTTTTGTTAAATAAAATAATGGTCCCGATCATGTCTCATCAATTTGTTTATGTCGCACAATGATGTCACACAATTAATGGTCCCAAAGTATTTTGGGGTTTATGTCGCACATTAAGGCGCAACATCAATTTCTTTAATAAGTCTCATGTCTCAAGTAAATTACCTTCCATTTTTCATGGATACAGTAAATAGGAACGAAGATAAAGACCACTTATTCTTCCAAAGGATTATCTTCATCACATTCAACTATCTCCACGTATTTGTGAAGTCTCGATCTCAATAATATCCTCTGTTCTTAAAGTTTGTCTCTATGTATTTTCATTCCATGGTCCAAAAATGTTTTTTGATTGTATCATTAATTATGGTCCTCTCTTCACGTGCTTCATTGGGTAAAAATGGAGAGTCCATCAATTACATTTCCTTTGGGTCTGCCACTAAAGCAATTTTCTCGCTTAAACGGGAGAATCCTTCATTTCGTTGGCTTATTAAAAGATTAGCTGAATTCCTTCAAGGTGAGAAGCATTTATGCCCCTCGACTTTGGTCTTCGCTAAAAATCTTACACACGAAACCTTATGTTCTCTAATCCTAAATTAAATCTATCTTTCTACCTACTAAGTCCAGCATAGCTTGTGGAAAGCTGGATCCATAAAATATAATATCATGGGTCCAAACCACACTATGTGCACAGAAAAAACTGCTAGGAGAGGCAAAACCAATATCGGTGATTTCTATATCTCTAGCAACGGGTTGGGGCATAGCATTTGTATTACCCAAAAAAATTATCCCTACAAACAATTTTTTAACATGTTAATTTTGTTATCACCATTTAATTTTATAGATTTAAAGTGTAAAAATGTTCATGTAATTATCACGAAGGTGCAATAATACACATGTAAAAATTTTTAGAGCTAAATTGTCCATCAAATTTCAAAATTGGGGCAAAAATGTCCATCACAGTTAATTTTTTTTCTCTTTGACGCATCATCTTCCGCCGATTCATCTCTCAATTGTGATGAATATTTTTGCCACAGTTTTAAAATTTGATGGGTGGTCTTGCTCTTAAAAATTTTACATAGGTATTTTTGCACCTTCGTGACAATTACATTAGCATTTTTACACTTTTAATAGTTTATGACAATTACTACTTGAATAAGAGTGATTTACGAGCAAAAGGTTCACTAGTGGAATAAGATTGGTTTAAGAGAAAAGGCACTCTATAAATTATCCATAGCTATATTCCTCACATGATAAACAAGAGATGAAGGGAGAAAAAATGAAAATAAATGTAAGTAGTCAGAGCGTTTTTGGTGATTTCATCTAACTTAATTAACATACTCAACATAATTTAATTATGTAAATAAATCTTATATATAACAATGGGAAATTTAATTAGAGGTCCCTCACAAGGGAGTTAATACTGGAAAAATCCCAAAAGTTGAAAATATTAACGTAGGGTCCCAAGGGACCTCACATTAATATATTTGAAAAGTGAAAAGACACTTTTGCCCCTAGCCTTAAAAAAAATTTACCCCTCCCTCCTCCTCCCTCACCCACCCCACTCCCCCCTCCAGCAGCCACCCCCAGCCTCCTCCCCCGCCCCCTCCCCCCACCCCCAACCTTCCCACCCCAGCCTCCTCACCCGCCCCCCCTCCCACCCCCCCTCCCTCCATCGCCCCCTACCCCCCACCCCCTCCCTCCAGCGTGCCCCCTCCCCAGCCCCCTCCCTCCATCGGCCCCCCTCCCCACCCCCTCCCTCCATCGCCCCCTACCCCCTCCCTCCATCGGCCTCCCCTCCCCACCCCCCTCCCTCCATCGCCCCCCCACCCCCTAGCAATTATTATAATAAGGTGGGGGTGGGGGGCGATGGAGGGAGGGGGTGGGGAGGGGGCACGCTGGAGGGAGGGGGGTGGGGGGTAGGGGGCGATGGAGGGAGAGGGGGTGGGAGGGGGGGCGGGTGAGGAGGCTGGGGTGGGAAGGTTGGGGGTGGGGGGAGGGGGCGGGGGAGGAGGCTGGGGGTGGCTGCTGGAGGGGGGAGGGGGGTGGGTGAGGGAGGAGGAGGGAGGAGGTAAATTTTTTTTAAGGCTAGGGGCAAAAGTGTCTTTTCACTTTTCAAATATATTAATGTGAGGTCCCTTGGGACCCTACATTAATATTTTCAACTTTTGGGACTTTTCCAGTATTAACTCCCTTGTGGGGGACCTCTAATTAATTACCCCTATAACAATAGAGGAAATAAACTCAGAGCACATATTAAAAATCAACACATTTAACAAAAAAAAATGACAGGTTCTATATAGTCAAATAGTCAATCCAAAAGTCTCTTGGCCTTGATTGAAAAACAAATGCAAAAGAAGAAACCAGACTTGGGCTTGGGCTTGGGCTTGGGCTTGAGGCCCATAACATTACTTAGAACAAAAAGAACTCCAAGACTGGAGGAAGGCTTCGTCGGAGACGATGGAGTGTGCGGCGAAGGGGAAGCGGTCGCCGTGCGCCGGCGCCGCCACGAGGCGATGTGGTCGCTGTGAAGCAGTTTCTTATTGCTCTCTTTCTCATCAGGTCTCTCTCTCTCTCTCTCTCTCTCTCTCTCTCATAATTCTCTTTACCTTCAATTCATGATTCTTCTATCATCTTTTTCTTTGTCTTTTATTTCTGTTTATCTCACATACTTTTCCAACTCTCTTTGCTGCTTGATTTTATACTTATGTCTTTAATATCTTTCATGTCCTAGTAATATTAATAATTATTCTTTTAGTAATTTAATTCCTTATTGTCATATGAGATTGAATGGATAATATTGTGGGAAGAGGTATGCTGTAATGCAACTTTGACTGTGAAAATATCTGAGTAGACTTGTTGTGGGGGCGTGTTTCTGATATTCATAATTTTTTTTTTTATACTTGATCCTAGTGGCAGGTATTATCTAGTTAAATATTGTGAGGAGAGGTACACATGATTTCTGTTTTGGTGTGTAGATTGCACACTGGAGTCATCATAAACAAGAGTGTGAGAGGATGGAAAAACAAATGAAGAATGTGGCTTTATTGAATGCATTTCCTTTCACATTCTCTCCAGAAGCTACTTATCAGGTTATTCCTCATATGCTTGTGCTTCATACTTGATAATGATATGTGTCGTTTTAATAC
This sequence comes from Mimosa pudica, assembly GCA_029929735.1. Classification (NCBI taxonomy): domain Eukaryota; kingdom Viridiplantae; phylum Streptophyta; class Magnoliopsida; order Fabales; family Fabaceae; genus Mimosa; species Mimosa pudica. Next base: position 1,795,426 of record JAKELP010000017.1, on the reverse strand, counting down.
ATGCTTGTTTATGTTCTTGCTAACTTATTGCTCTTGAAACTTATCAGATTTGTGAAAAGCATGAGACTAGGTGTTCATTTTTGGCCAAGAGGCATCTCCATCGAGTGGGAATGTGGATGCACGAATGCCATTGTGGAGCATCGTTTGCTGCATTTGATCGGTTACGATTTCCTCTCATGTCATTTATAGTTCATCTTCTGCCATTCAATTATGTTCTTTGTATAATTTATACATGCTGATTTTAGCTCAGTTTAAGTTAAAGAGTAACAGAGAAAAAAAGCTTCAGCTTTTGTGATCTTCAAGATAATATTTTTCCTTTAATCTATTAGTTTTAGACAAATGTTCATTGCAAGAAAAATCAATTGATGCAGATTGAACAATGGCTGGGATCTCTCAAGTCAATTCTGTCCATGCTCTGGTAATTTTATGCTTGAAACTTTTTAATCTTCTCCTTCTCATGCTCCTCTAGATGTGAAGTGAATTTAATGTCTGAGTGACCAGGGCCTGAATATCCCATATTAGAGGAGCTGCACAGTTGGGAAGATTACTATATGTGGAGGTGCATTCCACTAGACTCACCTGTTGCTTTACTTCTTCACTGGGTATGGGCAATCGCTTTTTATCCACGTGTTCCTTGCTACTACATTTACTCATCAAAGTCTCTAAAATTTCCCAGCAATTTGTTTGTCTACAAGGTTTCGTTTCTTTTTAACTTAAGTGTGCATGGGTAGTCTAGTAAGGGGATTTGAATTAGACAAAACTTTTTATGTTTGAAAGTTGGAACAAGGGAGGCAAAAATTCATTTACATGTATGATATATCTAAAGGAAACATCCATTGAAGGTTTTTCATATGGTAATTCTTCTGATAATTATTTATCAATTTATTTTCTGGTGTTTTCGTTTCAGCCACTGACAGTGTATCATGCTTTGCAACTCGTTGGAATCAGGATTGCAGAAATCAGTGATAAGTTGTACATACATTACCTTGGTAAGCTATTGCTTTCAAGTTCTCTCTTAAATAATAAAATTTGTTTTGGATTCCTACCCCCCCTTCTTGCCCATAGAGTTCCTTCTTATGATCTCTGTGAATTTACAAAATGTTCTGTTTCCTCATTTTTATCTGTTATGTCATTTTAGTGGTAGTGAAACTTTTACTTTTGTGGATCATTGTTTGGAAAAGGTCTTGCATCTTAATCTCTTAGACATTGGTAATTTGCATGAACTCTCAGCTTTTGACTTATATCACATGACTTTACTCTAAAAGGACCTGAGAAAGAGCTTCTACAACTTGTGGTGTTTGGGGAATTACAGGCACTTTTCCCTGGTGTACATATTCATGTAGAACTTGTTGGGCCTGCAATTCCTCCACATAGGTCAGTTGAAGTTCTTGTGATTCAAGCTCTGTCCTAACACCGTTCATAGCTTGGCCTAAATTTCTTATCTTTCTTTTTTCCCAGTGAACAGGGATGGAGAGAAGATCTGTATTTCTCAGTATGTTCACTGCAACAATGATGAGTGTTCATGCAAATTATCAGGTGAAGATGTGATCTTAGCTACACAATCTGACACCACTTCAGCAGTGACATTACAGCTTTGGCGAGGATTTTATCATGAATGTTTCAATGATATCATCAAGGTGTCTAATTTTTTTGACTGTCAACACTGAAATTATCATTTTTTTTCAGTTAACTTTAAATGTCTGATTCTTCATTCCTCAATTCAGTAATTTTATCTTAATTTTTGTTCTTCTAACAGGATAAGGATTCCTTCCCACATTTAGTCATAGCCCCAAATGCTGGCATTGCAGCTTATACTACTTGGTTACCCAGTATTGTATGCTGATCACCTTCTCTCGTGTATATTTTGCTGTCGGTTTGAATTTTTGAATTATCTTTTTATTTTATTGAATAGTATTGACAAATCGATGACAAGGCAATTTCTTTTTTCTTGCGTTTTCATTATTTTTTATCTGTTTTGCTTGATGAAAATTTCAGGAGCTAATGGAAAAGATGAACATCCCGGTTGTTTTCACTGACTATTGTGAGGAAGCTTGTCATCTTGCGGCTCGTTGTGTTGAGTCAGTAACTGGCCGCTCTCTTGTATTGCGTGTGAGCTTCATATCTTTTACTCTGTATTTGTTTTGATATATTCTTCTTCAGTAAACAGTGGCGAGTTGGTTCAAAATTAACTAGATTTGCTCATTTCTTAACCATTTTTCTGGTAAAAATAATAACATTGGACTGTTATGTCTTGCAGGTTCAGTTGAATCCTTTCAGACAGCCATTAGCGGTGGAAGACAGTGTGTTGTTGCTGCCTTGTTACTCAAATTGCTTTCTTTTTGGGATGTAAAATTCATTTACAAAAAGTTCAGAAATCATTCTTCTAATAAATGAGCTCGCAAATGTTCACTTTCCATCAAAACGTATTACTTGTCATCTGTCTTTTTAGCATGAAATGTAGAAAATTAGTTGATAATTTCACACATAGATCCAAAATCAGTTAACTTAATTATGTACCATTCATTTGTCTGAATCTCGTTATAGCTTTTTTTAGATATATTAAATGTGCCTGGCATTAATTTAATCTTGTAGAGGATGAAATTAAAACCAAGAACCGATCTTTGTTACTACGATTTTCATCAAAATTATCATCATCTGTTTCTAACTGCTAACTTGAACTTGTGCTCCTTCAAAGTGAGCTTCAATTTTTTTTTGGGTGGGTGGATTACCGTAATTCAATCACAGTTCTAATATCTGCGAGACGATAAGACTTGCTACATATTTGGTACAAGTCTACATATGAACTTCAATACAGAATCATGTTTTGTTACGGTTCTCTTATAGGTAATAGAGGAAGTAATAAAGAAAATATAAGAAAGTGGTACAGATTTTCTCTATTAATAAAATGACATCAGAAAGGTTGAGCATAGAAGCCTCCATCATATTTAATGTTATAAAAATTTTAATGACTATTTATATATGTCATATTAATATTATTATAAAAATTTTAATTTTGAATTCGACATTTATTCATGTTTTAGACCTAGGGCAAAGGTGCAAAAATAGCCACTGTAAATTTAAAAATGAGCAACTATAACTCTGGTAAATTGAAGGGAGCAAAACTGTACATTGTAAACTAAAATGGGGCAAAACCATACATTGTAAACCAAAATGAGGCAAAAGTAACCTCTCTGTTAGGCTGAGTTAAACAGGCATTTTCTAGACGTAGGCTCCACCATCAGTAAATAACATGTCTATTCCAAAATCTAACGTGAAAGCTAAAATGCATCCAGTTGAACCCTAAATCACTAAAAACGAACTTTAAACCCCGATATCATTTCGATAAGAAACCAAATAGAACCTCAAATCATGTGAAATTCACCTTACTTCTACATAATCATCTGAAAAAATAAAGTCTTATAAAAAAGGGTAAAGGAGCAAATCTGGCCCCCAAGTAACCACCAAGGAGCGCTGAGGACCCTAAACTAACCACAGGCCCGGATCTGTACCCAAAGTAACTAAGATGTTAAAAAAATACCCCGGTTGGATGGTCATTTACGTTTGACTGTTACCTTGCTTATTTGGATGCCACGCGAGCTCCTGCTGTGTCACCTCTGCATGCCACGTGGCATGTTAGTTTAGGGTACTCAGCGCTCCTTGGTGGTTACTTAGGGGCCAGATTTGCTCCTTTACCCAAATTTTAAATTTGTATCCATCAAATTCTTTTGATAAGATTCAATTAAATACTTAAATATTTAGGAAAGGTAATTATAATTAGTTAACTTATGATTAAGTTTGGCATTAGATAAAAGATGTTAATTAACACTATAAATGTTATATTATGTTACAACATTCAAATTTCATTTGTACATGCTTTCAGTAGGGAAAAAAATTTGAGCGAGAAATGACAAAAGAAAACTTGTTAAATTATTCTTAAAAATAGTTTTATTGGTATAAAACAAGAATTCTCACTTAGTATATCCAATCTATAGCCACTTAATATCAAACCTCATTCGAGTAATTTGAGTAATTACCTACGTTTCTCAACTAGTTGTTTGAGATATATGAGTAGTTAATGGGGTTTTGAAATGTCTCAAAGTAATGGAAAATTCTAACAATTAAAAGCGATACTCGAGTAGTTACCTATGTTACTAAACTAGTTATATGCGATACATGAGTAGTAAATGGATTTTTTTCATTTTTCCTAAATTTCATTTTAGACAAATTGACGACTATATCTTATTTGTGAAATGAAAAAAAAAGAACTAAAAGTGTACTTTCCAAACATAAAAGACTAAATTAAAACTTAATACAAACATAAGGGATTAAAAATGTACTTTTCAAACATAAAAAGATAAATTGAAACTTGATGTAAGCATAACCGATCAAAATATACACTAAAAAAAATTCGCTACTTACCGGCATCCGCGTTGCCGTGTTTTTTAAAAAAACCGCCAGAACGTGTTTCGCGTTGCAGAGGTTGTTCCCGAACGCAGGAAAGCTTGGAAGCAAAAGCCGCCACACGGGAGAAAATCAATATTTTTTATTTTCTACACACTTACCGGCGTTTATAAGCGCTGGCATGTGGCATTGTTTTTCAATCCCACTTACCTACGTTTTCAAGCGCGCCAATGTTTCAATATTTTTTTAAAATCAATCACATGCCCGCTGTTTCAAACGCTGCAAAGCTGGCAATTAATGGGGCAGTTGTGACCCGCCAAGTTCCTGCGGTTTTGAGCGCGCCAAAGTTTTTATTTTTTTAAAATTAATATCTTCCCCGCGTTTACAACCGCCGCAATGTTGTATCTATTATATATAACATACCGGCGTTTATAGGCGCCGGCATGTTATATATATTTTATATAACATACCGGCGTTTATAAGCGCCAATATGTTTAAATGTTAAAATATAATATAACACACCTGCGTTTATAACCGCCGCTATGGTAAAATAATAATATAACTTCGCTGCGTGTACAAACGCTGCTAAGGAGCGAACTTCACCTATGAATACTGGTCTTCCCTCACTCTATACTCGCCCCTTTCCTCTTCTCTCTTCCATCTTCTCTCTTCTTCTTTCTCTCTACTCTTTTTCCTCTCTTTTGTTTACAGTTTTCAAAATGTCAACTAGGTCATATATTTTTTTTTTGTTAGTTTTAGTTTTTTACTTGATAATAGAACTGTTTTTTAATTATATCTTTTTAATAATAAACTGTTGGTAACTATATTTATCTATAGAAATAGACTTTTTATTTTGGAATAGTTTTTTTGTTTTGTTAATATATAAAATTCGGATTTATTATAATAAAAAAACGATTGATTTTATAGACAATATTTTTATTTGTTTATTATTTCTCATTTCTATTTTTCGCATTAATTTTAACCATTATTTATAATGGTTAAAATTAATTCGTTTTTTTAATAATAATATACGCTTTTCCCCGCGTTTTTAAACGTGGGTACGTTTCTTTTTTGAAAAAAAATTAATGCGTTCCTGCGGTTGCAAACGCGGGTAAGATAAAAATTCAAAAAGCCCGCCAATTCTTTCCGGCGATTATAAGCGCCGGCAAGTTCCGCCGGCAAGCTTTCCAGCGTTTGCAAAATCTCTCCCGCGGTTTTATAAACGCAGGAACGTAACTTTCCGACGCTTAATTCGCCTGCGTTTGCGATAAACGCTGTAGAGTCATTCCGGCGCGTTTATAAACGTCGTAAAGTAGCGAAATCCGGCCGCTGACATGTCCCATGTCTTTTGTAGTGATACTTTAAGCTACTGATATAATCCATAGAATTTATGTAAGTATCCGTGAACGGAATCATTCGAGAGAGCTGTCCAACAGGATTATGGTGTCATTGTGGCATAATGTTTATACCATCTTTTATTTATCAGTCGCATCAATTGTCTTTTTGTATAAACATACCATATGCATGTAATTTGAAGTGGTTAATAACGGTTAGTAGGATGATTATTCATTATTTACAACCGCCATTCTCTACTTTAATTTGCCGCATCACAATTCTTAATGGAAGCTAGATTATTTTGAGCTTACGGTATACAATACTCCAATAAATTAAATTACTCATCAATTAATCCATGCTTATGTTTTAATTAATTCTACACTCGAAAGTTAAAAAAATAGTGGATTATTTAGTCTTTCCAGGATTCTGCATCACTCACACACACACACAGGAAACTGAGAAAAAGGTGGCAAGAAAAAGGTGACGAGATATGCAATCATGTAGTGAACGGATTGAGCAATGCAATGAACATTTCATTTTATTTGTGTGAGTGTGGCTGAGGGCCCCACTATAACAGAACTGCATTTTCTCCCGCTCCCTCCATTTCTTCCTTCCTCTTTCTTCTCTCAAATTTCCATTCATTCATTTCTCAACACAACACACTCACACTCACACACACACACACACACACACACACCTCTTTCTCTCTCTCACCAGCCATGTTTTACTCTCACCAGCTTCTCGCTCGCAAGGCTGCTCTCGGCCAAATTTGGTAGTATCATTATCATGTCTTCTCATCATTTCTGTTTCATCATCTTTATCATCTCTTACTCCTATCTCTTCTATTCTTTCGCATTTCATAATTCTGTTTTCATCAAACAATCAACAATGTGCAATGCATTACACCTTTTTATTATTGCTGCTTTTGCTACTACTGTATGTATGTATGTATGTATGTATGTATGTATGTATGTATGTATGTATGTATGTATGTGCGATTGTGAGGTCTCTGTTGTATTGTTTAACCTTCCAGCGAGCTTTTCATTTTCCGATTGTTTCCGAATGTCCATTTTAGTTTCGCTCATTTATTTCATCAAATTTCTTTCACATGCTTTTCTCTCATACTAACTAACGTCCTTCCTCTGTTTTTCATTTCAAGTACATTTCAACTTCCACATCGAGTATACAAGTGTATGTATATATATAGGATCATTGTAACTTCTCTCTCTGTTTGTGTTTGTGTTCGTTTCGATTCAGGAGGGCCGCCACCATCCACGCAAGAATAAATCGAAAAAAGCTAAGCAAGCTTAATATTATTAAAATCTGGTAATTAGCTATCTATCTCGCCTTTACTTTCCTCTTATATTTTTTTTACCGCATTCATGATTCTCACTATTTTTGTGGTATATCTATATGGATATATTTCCTCTCATTTTGATTCAGTGAAGAGATTTTGAATCCCTCCATTCCTATGTCTCTTCGACTCTCTGGAATTCTCATGGGTAACTCAACACATACACTATATTATCTTCTCTATGCTCTGTCTATTAATATATATTTCTGTTTATATAAATAATTTTATTCATCTATGTAATCTCTTCTTATCAGAGGGGATTGTGATTGTACATGAAAGGAAAGTGAAGCTTCTCTACGGTAATTACTAAATAAAGCATCATCATATTTGATCTCTTTTTTTAACTTCTGATTCATAATTTTAATCTTGTCTTAACATTTATATTTTTGCAGATGATGTTACGCGTCTTCTGGTACGAAATTCAACTTGTATATATAGTCACTACTACTTTGGAATTCAATCATTTTGTTGTGTAAATCGTTTTCCATTTCGATTGTGTTAGGTTGAAATAAACACAGCATGGAAGGTGAAGTCAGTTCTCCCCAAAGGAAAATCCAAGGCCAAGTCAGCCATTCTTTCTCCAAATTAATTTTGACTTTGAATTTGAATTTTCTTTCTGAAATTGGAAATTAGTATGCACACGCTCAAGTTGATTAAGTTTGCTGATAACAACGTATGTGCATGATTATGAGATAATTACAGGTTTTATGGAAGAGTCATTCCCATATTTTTTTTCTGTCTGTCTTGTTTCCTATGCAGGAGAGAGTCTATTACTTTGCCTGAGAATGGAAACACAAATGTTGCTGATGACATTGAGCATTCTCTTGGATTTTCTAACACAGCCAACACCATGGAATTTCAACGTTCAGCCTTTATTACCATGGTATGACTTTATCATTTACTTGGGAGTTTTCTGTTAGATGGTTCTATACAATCATGTTTTAGAAGATGAAAATTGTTTTTACACTAATCTGCAGAAGTAAAGTGATTTTAAATAGGGCGAAGGGGCAAAAATAGTCACCGTAATTTTCAAAATGGACAACTTTGGCACCCGTAATTTCGATAGTGCAAAACCGGACATTATAAATCAAAATTGGACAAATCTAGCACTCTTAAACATAGATGTTAAGTTTGACCGTTAGTTGACTGAGAATGATGATATGACATAATGACGTGGTACCATGAGGCATTATGTGTCACCCCCATGCTGATATGTATATGACATGGCAAAAATGAAAAAAAAAATGACATTGCCCCTTCGCCCTACTTATAATCTGATTGTATATTAAATTAAAATGAAAAATAAGAAAAATCTAAACCCCTCTTCGTCTTTCTTGCTTCAGCGCACCCCCTTGCAACTTCCCAGTTCCCATAATCATCCTTCCTCTCTCATGTTCCATCCCATAATCTCTGTACTTCTAAAACTTTTATTCATCACTGTCATCAAAGCCTCCATTGCAGCAACTAAATGGAAGAAGATGAAATTTGAGCAGAAAAAAGAAGATGGACTGGTGATGAAGACTGAGGGAAGCAAAACGTGAGTTTCAATACTGAAAATCGGAGAAGAAGCTCTCCAGCTCAGCTTACAAATTTGGTTATAACCGAATATGTTTTTCCCCTTTTCATTTTCAGATTCGTTTCCTTTTTTTCAGTTTCTATCTCTCTCGCTTTCCTTCTTCAATTTCTTTTTTACCCGCTCTCGTAGTCTGCCGCTGTCAAAGGCTCCTAGAAATTTGACGACCTAGAAGCCCATCACCATCGAAGCCTCTGACTCAGAGAAGAAGACAGTCTCTGAATTGATTTGAGAATTTAATTTAGTTTTTTTATTAGTTAAATATCCAGTCAGATTATAAGTATGACTGGATATACATATCAGATTATACATATCAGATTAATTTTTTTTTCATTTTTGCCATGTCATATACATATCAGCATGGGGGTGACACATAATGCCTCATTGTGCCACGTCATTATGTCATATCATCATTTCCAGTCAACTAACGGTCAAACTTAAAACTTATGTTTAAGAGTGCTAGATTTGTCCCATTTTAGTTTATAATGTCTGGTTTTGCACCATCGAAATTACGGGTGTCAAAGTTGTCCATTTTGACAATTACGGTGACTATTTTTGCCCATTCGCCCTTTTAAATAATAATCAAAATATAGTGATTGGTGAATGGTTTTTTCTATAGCTCTGATTTAAATCCTCCAAACAACTGGGAGCTGATATATTAAAATGTTTTTTTGTTTTCACAGCGACTTGATAATGTGGATGATTGCTTCGTTTCGAATGAAGAGGAGCAAAATGCATCCCATCACCATCATCATCAAGGTTTTCGTATTTCAATCTTTTTAGAGTTTACATGTTATGCAATTCGTTCATGCGCATGTATCCTGACTCTCATCATTCTCAGCTGACATAGAGAATATTACGTTGACTGAATGTTTTGGATCATTCCAAGCTGATGATGCATACTATCGCTTTGAAAGGTTATTAAGCTCTGTTATTCTTATTCTGTTTACATGTACTATTCTTTCTAGCAGCTTTTCCATGTTCTCGTTTTAAGGGGAAAGATTTTGTTCGTTTGAATTGAGATTTATGTATGTATCATCTCATTAGATGAACCCAGCATCATGATAATTTGTAATGTTATCATCGCCTCATGCATTAATCTATGTGAATGATGTTTCAGGTTTGATATTGAAGGAGATGAGGAAACACAAGCAAAGAACACTGATATACCACCTATGCCCTCCCCTCCACATCAAGTTGATCCATCAGGAGGTAATTGACGCAACTCCTCATAAACAATAAAATCATTTATAAGGCAATTTTCCTGCATTGTTGAAATCATTGATATGATAGGAACATAATGTTATCTTCACCTGCAATTCCTTTTCGTAGTTTCTATTTTATATACCCAGGTAATGTCAATCAAACTAGTATAAAATGCTGGCCTCTAAACCAGAAAGGGAACCGTAGCAACAAGATTAACAAGAACAATTTGTTGTCACATCACTACAAAATTGCTTCTGCTTATTCACTTCCAAACAAATGTTGCTTACATTATATAACCACAGTCAACTTAAGAGAAAAAATTCTTTGTCTATCCTACTTTTTGGCAGCAGACATAATTCAAGATCAACATCACGGATCCCAAGCCAATCAGCAATTTAATGAATGCATGGAAAACAGAAAGGTAGCGTGACCATTTATCCACTGCTGAGTGCTGACCACCCTCCCCGAGGAAGGATACAAATGACAAACTAATTCATTGAGTAACAATGAAACAGGAACAGGGAGTACAAGGGCTTATGAAAAGGAAAAGAAGGCAACCAGCAAGAATTGCAATGGATTTTGAACAAACCATGATTCCTGTTCATTTATATCAGTCATGGCTGCAAAATGCTTCGGATATTGTCTCAAGAGGAAGGAAAAGAAAGGTTCATTATTTAATATTAACATGTCATCTGTCCATTTTTATCTCAAAGTTTTATTTATAAAATCTCTCATGATGAGTGCATAATCTAACATCGTAAAAATTGGAGATGAAATGAAGGGTGGTGGAATTAGTTACTTCTTTATGCTCTATTATCCTATTTCTTTAATCTTTTGCAGGTCTCTGATATCACATCTAAAAAGAGGATAGCTAACCTCATGGAGCTGCCACCGGTTGTGCTTATTGATAATTTATTTGCAAGTGGGAGTAGAGATGTATATTATCCGCCTCCTATTCTAGAGTTATGGTATAAGAGCACTCATCCTTCCACGGAGTCACCATCAGGTCAGTGTAATTTTTATTTTTTATTTCATTGAAGTGTCCATTTGTGTACTTGAGGGCAGGCAAGGGAGCATTTTGAATCATGTGCCACCAGCAGCTTATTCAACCTCACCATCATAATTCAACGTAGGTGGGACTTCAGTACCCCCGCCACCAGAGCCCTCATTTTCGTCGCCTCCAGGATTAAATCATAACGATTTTATTGGAAATGTAAGCCACTTCCATCAACTTTCTGTTTATTCATATATGAAATGTTGTACTCTCATTTACATCTCTATGTTTCAATGTGAGAAGCCCTTTGAAGACCTTCAAAGTGGCTCAGACGGTATATTAGCAAGAGAGAAGCATCGGGAAAATGTTAGTGATCCTGGGAGTGTCATGAATAAGCTTAAGGCTAACCTTGTCAATAGTTCAAGTGCGATTAGCGCAGCTACGCCCAAAGCTGCATCAAGAAAGTCTGGTATATCTATTACGTCTTGGTTTACTTGTCCGTTCTTTATTTTTCCTAAATTAGATCTTGAGAGTTGACGCGTTTATGATTAGACGGCATGCCGTATAATCTTACCTGTATTATACTATCATTTTAGGAGATAATGGAGAGAACTTTCCAAGGTCAATATCTGAACATGGGCTCTCCTCAGATTCAGAGTTATTTGAAGGAAGGTATTGCAGTTACTTTTTTTTCATGCCAACAGGTAATGCAGTTATATAACAATCAAGTAAACTGACATTGATATACAGTATAAACCATACATCATTGTTCTGTTTTTTCCCTCAAATAAACCATTGATTGTTATTCCTAGGATTGGTTATTCTTCGACCTGTAAAAGGATTAGTCATTCTAAATTTTGATATCAAATGGCAATTTAAGAGTTGTCAAATTGATTGATTAAAAACTTGTGGTTAATTAATAAGTGATTACTTTTAACAGTTTAAAGAGGAAAAGGCATTCGCCATCTAAATACATCAATGAAGTCCTCGAGCCAATAGCTGAAAATGCGAATTTCAAGTTTGCTAGATTGTCTGATTTTGGTCTTGCGCCTGATCCAGGTTTTTTTTTTAACACTACATAATGATTTAATGATGTTATATAGCTAGTGTCCACTTTGGCGCATTTGCCTGTCTAATGTGTTTACTTGCAGAACTATTTGTAGAAACGGGATATACGCAAACGCAAACTCAAACTCAAGTGAACATGAAGAATTCTATGGATAGTATGACTAATTCTATTAGATCGTAAGATTCTTTTTGAGAAATTTGTTTATCCATGATAAAAGTGATTTTCAGTTGTTTAAATGATAGATAAATATTTCTTTTAACAATTAATTATAAACAGGCATATCAAAGCTCATTTTGACACGCCAGGAGCTCGTCAAGTAGAATCACTCAATGACCTTGCAGCTGGAATGACTCGGAAATCTGCAGCACAACTTTTCTATCAGACTTGTGGTATACACATAAACACACGCCTAATATTCACACATGTTGCTTCATATTCATTTTTTATCATTTTGGTACTTTTTTATCATCCATGTTCTGATATACTTCCGGTCCTAAATATAAGACCTAATTGACTTTTTTAAAAAATCATAAAAAAAGCAAAATAAGTTAATTATAAATTGATTTACCTAATTTTTTCCCTTAAACTAGTTTATTTTACTTATAAACTAATAAATAATATAAAAATATATCAAATATGTCATGATTTAATAGACTATTTTGCAACCTTAAGCTCTCCAAAAAAAAGTTATCTAGTCCTATATTTAGGACCGGAGGTAGTATTATCTATTTTCACCTTTATGTTCTTGATATATAGTTCTTGCCTCACGTGATGCGCTGAGAGTCAAGCAACAAAAGCCCTATCAGGAGATTCTCATTTCTAGAGGATCAAAATTGTAATGAAAGGTCTGACTACTTCCACACTTATTATGCCTCTCCTAATTTGTTTCTCTATTCTCCGCACCAGTCTTTAAAATATACAGATCAAGTGATACTAAAAAAAGAGAAAATTACAAGAACAATAACAGGTAGCTTGATGAAGGATAATTAAATGCTGATGAACAAAGTTTCGAAGAAGTTATATGTGATAGGATTATGAAACCATATATTACATTATATTCCATGTGATAGCATATTCAACACTAAAAAGTCATTCCTTAGTAGCTCTTGTATTAAAAGACTCGGTAGTACATAATTTCTTTATAGCTATGCAAAATCAGCATTTTTTTCCTGATCTACCTTTTTTAATAGTTCTCTTAATATTTGAGCAAGGAGTTAACTGCTTGCTGTCCAATGCCGTCTCCAATTTTCGGCATTGTTTGACAAATGCAAATCTTTGAAAAACACTTTTTTGTGTTTGGCTTTTACCTGTACACTCACGTTTTATCACCATAATTCTTTAATTTACGTCGAAGTCCAAAACCCTGTTGATTCATTCAAAATTGCTTTTGTCGCCTTCTTAACCAACATAGCCATCTCATCCTAAATGATGTAGTGATTCCCAATCACATTCCCGTTTTTTTTTAATAAGTAGCTATTTCATTACTACGTGAACATGTTCTGAGTTCGTTAATTACGCTTCTTCATCATGTAATCTCTATCTTGGAAATAATTTGTCAAGGAAATAATCCCAATTCTTTCGGAGCTTTTACCTGCATCCATATGAAAATGAAATATCTTTGTTTTGTTATGATTGCAAGATTACTGACCCTTACGAAAACTCATTCAGTTACATATACTTTTGTAAGGCCTTCAGAATTTCCAGTACTCTCTTTTCTCTTAAACTTTTATGCACGTGTATCTAATCTAGCGTATTGCTGAATTCTGATTATTAAGTTTTTTCTCACTGCAGATAGCCAAGTACAGGAGGTACGAGATTATTAGTTCTAGAGTGACTGCAGCATTAGTTTTGGTTCGTGTTACAAAGGATCTGTGGCTTCTATTCCTTTTCTTTTCCATGTTTGCCCTGCTACAAGGAATCTGACAGTTTATTAGTTAAGAAATTATAGTCTCTCTAATCTAATTTAGATTGTGTTCATTCATTTTGTTGGCCAATGAACAAATTAGAATGAATGTTTTTATTTGTTCATTCAAAAGATGCAAGATTTATAGTTTGGCTGGTGGTTAAAATTTGTTGTCCACTGTGATATCCTTCTAAAGTTGCGGCACCACCACCTGTTCCATTGATTTTATAAGGTGAACCAATCCGCGCTTAGTTGAATTTTCTGGTTTGTTTTGCCTTTTTTTTATCAGATTCTTTTTGCCTTCTGGGGGGGGGGGGGTTCTATTGGCAATGCAAATTTAAAGATAATTCTTGTTCCATTAATCCTATCCCTTTAGGAGTTAAGCCACAAATTACTGTGATTTAGGTATATATCGTGTACATTTAATTTAATTTATATACGGCTTGAGACTTGTTTTCTAACCTCTTTAAATAATTTTTTATGAAAATATATCAATAAATTTAAATTGAAAAAACGACATCACAGGTATATGCCGTTGATGGATTATGAATTAGGAGTTTTGTCAACAATTTGTTATAAAACATCAATAAATTTAAATTGCAAAAAATTAATGTGAACATTTCACAATTTTAATAAAAAATATAAGAAAAATATCATTCTTGTTATAAAAATAAGATGAAAGAAGAAATATGAAAAGAAGAAGAGAAGAAAAGATGGTAGTAAGACAAGATCCTAAGGACTAGTTAAATTTTCCATGAATTAAATTTTAAAAGGCATCATTGTTATACTGTTATAGTATAGTTATTTGATTCTAACAAGTTTTAACATCTGCCTAAGAAATGAGTATTCTTTAGACTCAATTGATGTTGATATAGATAACTGTGTTTTTCTATTAACGAGTTTTCCCAAAATGTATTTGGAAATTAAGTGAGGAGAACTTTATTATAAAAATTAATTTTGTAAAACTTCTTCCAAGAAAGAGGATTTTGTCTTAGAGAGTATATACATCATAGTAAGTTTGTCCAAACCAAGGTTGTGAAACCCGAATCGAGCCGGACGGTCCGACCGGTTGGACCGTCGACCGGAGCTTCAAGCGGCTCGATTCAAGGATAGGAGCCGTTTTGGAGGGTGAGCCGCGTTGGGCCGGTAAGAACCGGATTTTGAACCGGGAACCGCTATTAAACCGGGAGCCGGAATAGGTTCTAGAAAACCGGCCGGCTGGTGACTTTGCAAGAGAAGGAGGAAGAAGGTATGGGAGGAAGGAAGAACTAAAAAAAAATTAATACTTACTTTTTTTTCCTTAATAACCCTCCATATACTTGAAAAAGTGGTGATGAAATAGAACAAAACCTGAACCACTTCACCTTAGAACATAGTGCAGACGACGCCGGAGATACAAAGAAGAGAGAAGGAGAAAAACCGAGGAAATGAGATACAGAGAAGAGAGAAGGAGAAAGACGCAACAGGCATAATAAAAGTACAAAAGTGAGAAGTCTCTTGCCTTGTCATATCATTAATTGCCACTTTCCATTATCACTAGGCTTCCTCTTCACGTGTCCAAAGTCACACACATACACATTCACAAAGACATCTTTTAATCTCACAAAAAAATGACATCTTTTTAAATTTTAAACTCTAGTGTAATTATATAGTAATAGGACCGGCCCGGTCAGAAATTGAAGACTGCAAAAAAAAAAATATATCAACAGAAAAAAAATGAACTTGATTAAAAAAATGAACTTGATTAAAAAAATATCTTCATCCTAATTATATTAAGTTATTAAGTATTAACAATATTTATATATTTAATTTTCATTAAATTATTACGTCACCGGTTCGACCGAACGGTCCAACCGTTTCAACCGTTTCAACCATGACCAGCTCAGTTTTCCGGCTCGACGTCCGGCTCGGGTTTTAAAACCTTGGTCCAAACATTATTCAGAGTTAAATTAAAATATTGAAAACACGTGACTCTCCCCATTAAATCAAATAATCTATCTCACTTCATACCTCATCACCATGAGTTATTTTAATTTCATCCAAAAAAATAAAAGAAAGAGAGAATTTCTGTGAAATTTTTATCAAATTTCAAAAGATCTTCCATTTACATATAGTTAACTGTTTTCTTTATAATCCTTAACCAATAAAAATAAACGAAACTCATCCACCCTTCAATATGTTTTCGGAAAAATCACTTTCTTTCCAATAGATTTGACTCTGTAGTTGTAAATTAATTCTCATACTATTTTGGAAAAGTACTTTAACTCAATGTGACTCAAGGCTCAGTTTATAATTTTGCCCATGAACTTCGACCCATTGCAACTCAATTTTTATAGTTTTGAATATTTTGTAGTTTAGTCTTTGACATTTATTATAATACACATGTACAAACATATAAAATAATTAAAACTATACGGACTAACTTGCAAGTTGCAACAAAATAAAGTTTAGGGATTGAGTTTCAACCAAATTAAAATTACAACGGTAGAAACCGAGTTCCATCGAATTAAAGTAGTTGGGCTGAGTTATAACTTACTCAAAACTGTAGGGACAGACTTAAAAGATTACTTTTCCAAAAAACGTAAGGTATTAACACTTGTAAAATATGTCTAATTGCGATGTTGTCCTCTTTCTGGTGGTAATCATATACTTTTTAGGCTAATTTTATGGTTTAAAAAGCATGAAACTCTTAAAAATTACAAAACATTTCCCCTAAAATTACTTTATTATAATATAGCCTTATTGGATTTAAATATTGTGTTGACATACATATGCCAACATCACCTAATACAGATTTTGGGAAGACTATTCTGCGAATCCGAGTCAATACAAATGCATAGGACCTGTGAAAGTTCACAATCACTATCCTTGATAATAGAAAACATTTTTTATTGATACGGACATAAAGAAAGTTGAAGTAATTAATAGATGGTGAATCGTATGATGTCCAATTTTATTTTCTTTTAATTAAAAGGGTTTATTCAATATCAATTTAATAGATGACGTGCATCAATGTTTACGGAGGGAGTATGTGATATTGATCCATCATGCATGAGAGCTATGACAACTTGCGAATTGAAAGCGACCTAACTCCACGTAAACATCTAACTTGTTACATATATTTTCTAATACTAATAATAGATCGAGTTAGATGCCCCTGGAAAACATGGATAATGTTTTACTCTTATTTTTTTTTTAATTATATATCTAATTTTCATATCACATACTTTATATCAATAATTTTTTTTTCAACCTGAAATATTATATTTCATTTTTTGTTATTATTAGGTTTTACAAAAAAAATAAAAATTACATATATGTTCTAAATAAGAAATTTAATTATTATTTTCTTCAGATGTCCAATTTACTTGTTAATCTCTAGAATTTGAGAGGCGGCATATTTTTTCAACCGAGATCCATGCTTTTCTATAGAGAATCCAACTCTCAGCAGTGTTGATCAACGTGACAAGAATGAGGATGTTCTCAGAAATGGTATTTTACCAGGAATGAGGATTTTTGGATGCACATATTAGGTTTTGGAGGGTTCTCCCATGAATAAAAAATAATTCTTCTACGAAATTTAACATTCAGGAGCAGATACTGTAGTTGTGGTGATACACTGTAGTGAGAGTTTATAACTGCTCTAAGAAACAGAATTATCAGAGATCACTGTACTTTTTGGGCAAGAATAGACATTAAGCCTTGATACAATCAAAGAACGTGAAAGAGTACATAAAACTAATCTTTTTTTTGGCCAAGAGTACATAAAACTAATCACACCCTTACACACATATATAGTTGATTTTATAAATAGCTGACATTTTCTGATAAAAAAAATACATAGCTGACATTTTGCATGCCATTTTTCTTATTTTTATCCTCAAGTCCCTCTCATCAAATTGTTTTCACTCATTTTCTCTCATCTATTTACCTACTCACACAGATCCCTCTCATTATCATCTTCATCTTCATAAATAATGATATCTTAGGCAAAAAAAACCACATCTCTAATATAATTATTAGAATAAAT
Source organism: Mimosa pudica (assembly GCA_029929735.1). Taxonomy (NCBI): domain Eukaryota; kingdom Viridiplantae; phylum Streptophyta; class Magnoliopsida; order Fabales; family Fabaceae; genus Mimosa; species Mimosa pudica. The sequence goes on along the minus strand of JAKELP010000017.1, from coordinate 1,777,561 downwards.
ATGCAAATCAAATACTAAACCTTGCTTCTAAGTTTCTAATACCTAAATTTCATGAGATGCACCAGTGATACTCATCTATTGAACATATATAGAGAAAATGTAATACTGCTGCTAAATTTGGGTAATTTCCATTCAAGTTTTATTATCATGAAATCCCTAAAAATCATCTAATTATTACCAATTTACCATGTTCCAAAATACTAGAGGGCAATAAAATTTAATTAAAAAAAGACTGCAAGAACCTTGATTTATAATCTGCTGTATGTAGTAATTATTTGTTTCAATCAAATACATTGCAGTCTTTTCTCAATTAAATTTTTATTGCCCTCAAGTCTCTTGAGACATAGTAATAATTAGATGATTTCTAGAGACCTCATGGTAAAAAAAAAATTAACAGAAATCATTCAAATTCAACGACAGTATTACAGTTGCTCTATGTCTGATCGATGGGTATCACTAATGCACCTCGCGAAATTTTGATATTAGAAAGTTCATATGGGAAAAGTTTAATATCAGATTTGCACCTTTGTCCTAGTTATTAATGTTGATCAATTTTATATAACACTTCTATCCATGTGATTTGGTCAATAGTTATGTGTATGTATATCTTTCCTCTTGTTCATATTATAAGATATTAATTACTCACTCAGCTTCTAAATATAAGATATATTTAACTTTTTTGGATTGATTAAAAACAAAATAGGTTGGTTAATTTCAATATATTTGATATTTCTTATATTACACATTAGTTTATAGGTCAAATAAACTAATTTAAGGGAAAAAATAAGGTAAATCAATTTATAAATGACTTATTTTGTTTTCATAAAATTTTCAAAAAAAAGTGAATTAGGTCTCATATATAGAATAAGAGAAATACTTTTATAAAAAAAAAAGAATAAGAGAAATACTAATTAACAATACTTACATATTAATAAAAATGGTTAAAATCATTAAATTTGTCATTAAAAGTGATTTCTAATACAATAATACTAACATAATTAAACTCTAATACCATATTTATTGTCACTCACTACGCCCTTATTAAATATGATGAACATGAATGGCTAAAAAAAATACGATGAGCTTGAATGGGCAAAAAAGTATGATGAGCAAGCATGGGGATCAGAAAAAATTTAATGCTTTATAAGAATTTAATAAGTGTAATATGTAAAGGATTGAGAAAATATATTAGTTACTGCTTTATAATAAAAACTAAACTATAAGATCGAAATAAAAAGTAAAAAAGAAAATTTATAAAGAATATGATTTGTTCCATTGTAGTAAAATTCAAGAGATAGAACAAATAGAATCTTATTCAAAAAGATCTGTTTAATTTCATCAAAAATCTAAAATTCTCCGATTTACATCAAGTAGTTAATTTTTTAATTTAAAATCCTTAATAAAAATTAATGAAACTCTTCCACCCTTTAATATATTTTTGGAAAATCACCTTTTTCATTCCTATAAATTTGACTCGATTGTAAATTTGTTCTCATAATTTGACTCAGTATGACTCGATTGTTTCATTTATATGGCTCAATTATAACTTTAGCCCATGAACTTAATATTCTATAGTTAAGTCTTTGATGTTTATTTCAAAACATGCATAAGAACAAAATTATAAAATAATCAAAACTAGGTTACAGTAAGTTAAAGTTCAGGGATTGAGTTTCAACCAAATCAAAATAATTCCAAGAACTGAGTTATGTCGAATTCAACTACAAGTGTTAACTTGTAAAATATGTCTACTTGCCCATGTTGTCCTCTTTTTGGAAGTAATCACGTACTTTTTTAATACTAATTTTACTGTGTAAAAAAATGTAACCCTTAAGCATTATTATAAAAAAAAAATAGAATGAAACCTTTAAAAATTCAAAAAACCGTTTCCCTAAAAATAATTTATTATATAAGATATATAATCTAGCCTTATTGAATTTAAATATCGCGTTGACATATGCTAAAATCACCCAACGCAGATTCTGCGAAGATTTTTTGTGAGCATATGCACAAGTTCAGTTCATAATCACTATCCTTGCTATTTTTTTTTTGAACTGAACTATCCTTGCTATTTTTTTTTTTTTTGATAAGAACTATCCTTGCTATTAGAAAACCTTTTTTGGACACTAAAAAAAAAACCTTTTTTATTGATATGGAATTACGGACACTAAAAAATTGAAGTTATTATTAATAGATATTTGGCATCATCCCCAGTCTATTTGCTTTCTTTGAAAGGTTATATCAATAGCTCAATTTAATATTGATGCGTCATACGCATGAGAGCTATAAAACCTTGCAAATTGAAAGCGACCAAACTCCACGGACTCATGTAACTAGTTACATATTTTTTTAAATACTAATACTAATAATAATTCGAGTTACATGGAAATACATGTATAAATCGAGTTCTAATAAGGGCACCTGGAACATTCGCCTTTCAGTCCTAAATTTAAGACAAATTTACCTCACTTGATTATATAAAATGTGTTAGTATCAGATGGAGTATATTACATTTTTGTAATTATTTGGTTTTTCCACAAAAATCATAAAATTTACAAATATGTGTTCTAAATACACTACAAAAAAATGGCTCAATTTGTACGCTTGCATTTCAGCGGTTAGCCACAAACCACTGATATGGGTGCCCATCGCGTTTTTTGTTGACCGCTGAAATGGTAATTTCAGTCAACGAAAATTTTTTTTTTACAACAAAACACAGCATATTAGCGGTCATAACTGCTGTAATGTACGTTAAATGAATTGTTTTTAAACAAAATAAAAACATAAATGCTTTTTCAACAAAAAATATCGGCATTTACAGCGGTCAGAACCGCTGTAATGAGTATGAAAAAATAAATGATTTTTTTAATACATGTCAGAGCAGAAATTTGCAGGTGACCGTGTCAATTTTTTATATTAACATAACACATCGGCGGTTGAAACCGCTATGTGCATATGACCGTGCTTTCTTTTTCAGCGTGACTTTCCAGCGTGCTTTCTTTCATCTGGCCCACCTTCTGCGAGTTTTTCTAGCGTGTTTCTTCCACTATATATATATATATATATATATATATATATATATATATATATATATATATATAGCATGTCGGGTGACACAAGTAGTAGTGAGGAGAGCGAGTTTGATTTGGACGTGCCTGTTATTCCAAGATTATTTACACCGCCAATCGACCGCCATAATGATGATGTACCGATGGATAATGTGTTTGATGATGCTGACAGGAATGAAGTACTAGGTCATCACCACAATTCAGGAGACAGGAATTGGAATATGGTGGGGCATAATGAGGAAGAATATGAAGAGGGACATGCGAGCAGGAATGATGATGATGATAGGGAGAACATTGATCATGATGATGAGGAGGGGAACAATGAGGATGAGGAGGGTGATGATGACGAGGAGAGAAGTAGGGTGCCCCCTGCTCAAACCACATTTACTCGGGGGAGAACGTCTAGAGGTGCACCTGGCTCCGAAGTTCGAGTGAAAAGTGAGTAATTTTAATATTATTAATATATATTTTTTATTTTTTGTTATATTTATTTTTTATATCACATGCAATTTAATTAATTTATTTTAATCTTTACTTTTCACATGATGCAGATTTTCGAGGTGACACGATCTCAAGAAGGTGGTTGACTGTCCCACAGACTCATCACCTTCCTTTGCATGAGAGGGTGTTGCTTGAAGAATATTTCGACGTCACAGGGCAGCCCAGCGGACAAGCGGGCACTCTATTCAACCTCTTATGTCGTAGTGTTGGTGCTGATTTTAGCATGTTTCCTATTGATTTGCTTGATTGGAAGAAGGTGTTGCAGCGCAAGCGTGACCAGACGTGGTTCGATATTGTCAAAGTAAGAATCGATTACTCAATTTTAGTTGTTTAATTATTATTATTTAATTTCTATACTGACATTATGTTTAATTTCTTTTGTTAGAGAAAATTTGAGATTACAGATAAATATGGTCACGTGAAAAACTACGCTCTGAAGAAGATAGGGGATGGGTGGAAGACAAAAAGAAATACTTTATTCAACAATAGGAATAAGTGGGGAGATCGAACTGAAGCGGAGGTTGCTGGACAAGTACCGCCTGGGGTTGATCCTGATCAGTGGAAGAATTTTGTGAAATTTCGTTTCAGCCCGGAAGGCGTCCAGAGGTCTGAGATTGGTAAACAGTCGCGCAGTCAGCAAGATGTTTGTCACACCACTGGCTCCCGTCCCTTTTCGGTGGTAATGGGCGAGATGGTACGAGATGAGTTATAAATATGAAAATTTCAATTGTATTTTTAATTTGTTGTTTAATAGAATAATTATATAATTGCAATTCTTAATTCCAGCTGCATAAGGGCCAGGAGCAAGGAAGAACCTGTGAGGAAATCGTCAGAGATTTCTTGTTGGAAATACGCAGACACGCTGATGGGTCATTTGTTCCATATGCCGAGGATGAGATGGTAATAATATTCGATATCTAAGTTATAGAAATGAATTGTCTAGTTTTAATGAATAAATAGTTGTTCTACTGTTGTGGCTGTTTTATTTGCAGGAGGCGATTGATCGAGCCTGTAAGGAATTTACAGACTCAGTTGGGATGGGAAACGACGAGTTTGATAGACATGCTAGGTATAACAACCCATTTGAGATCATAGCCAGACTACAGTAGGCCATCGGTGCTCGTGAACATTCCGGGCAAGTGCCCACTGCGGGATTTGGTGCGACACCTTCCCAAGTGTATGGTACTCGCTATCGGAATATGGAGGTTGGCGAGACCAGTCGAACCAGTGGCACCTATGGTGGCAGTCAATCTTATGAAGACCGGCAGCGGGAGGAGAGACTGCAAAAGGAGTTAGAGGAGAGAGATCAAAGGCTCATGGGAGTGATTAATCAGGAGAGGGATCAGAACAGGCAGGAGAGGGAGCAGCTTATGCGTGAAAGGGAGGATTTGGAGCGCCAGATGAATGAATTTGAGCAATTCAAACAACAGTTTGAGTTAAGACGCCGCAGGCGCCAGGAAAGACATGAGAGGAGGCGGCAGGGTGCAGGAGGAAGTTGAAGAAAGGATGATGTGGCGCGGGTTGGACGTGAGAGGCTGGTTGGGTTGTTATGTAGCTAGCTACTTATTTTACTTATGTTTTTTTAGTTACGTTTAATTATGTTGTAAAATCTATCCTCCTTTTTTAAAAAGGAATGAATATTATATGTGTGTGTTCAATTATTATAACTCTATCCTATATATATATATGTGTGTGTATATATATATATATATATATATATATATATATATATATATATATATATATCTCGATTAACAACAAACTAAAATAACAACAAATTAAAATAGTACAATTTAATTAACAACATAGTTGATAATTAACAACAAATTAAAATAGTAGAAATTTAGAAATCCCAATTACAAAGTAATATTGCGTAATAAATCATTCGTTGTCTTCTTCCTCCCTAACAGCAGGTATGTGCACATCATCTGCAGTAATGAGATTCTCCAGATTCTGTGGGGATTCGAGTTGAGTTGTTTCGGTTGTTGCATCATATCCCTCGCCCATGTCGTACAGGTCTCGGGGCTTCACATGAATAACCATGTGTCAGTCCTTGTGTTTAGGATTAGCAACATAGAAAACCTGTTGTGCTTCGTCAGCAAGAATATACGGCCCATCGTCTGGTGATGCCCCTGTGTGGATGAGTCTTGAAAAGTTGACCGATGTGATGCCAAGATCGTCCACTTTTTTCCCTCTTTGTCCCTTAGTGTCTGCCCAATCACACTTGAAAAGAGGCACGGAGCGATGACCATTATATGCAAGCACAAAGATGTCAACGAGCTTTCCGTAATATGCAATATCTCCCTCATGCATCTCAGTGTCCTGTGTACTAGCATAACTTCTTGTTCCAAATGTACCAAAGACTCCAGAGTTTTGGGTCGTCACCGAACCGCCATCTCGAGCAACGGTTTTGAAGTGGAAACCTTTGACGTTATAAGCCGTATATCTTAAAGCATGATCGAGAGGACCAAGAGCTAAATTTATCAGTTCTGGAGTTGCATTAGGATTGTTCAACGTCGTTTTTCAAAACCAATCTGCAAATTCACAGTGGACCATCTTATCCACAACAGCTGCTGATGCCCCTTGACGTCTACCTCTAAGTGATCGTCTGATGAGTCTTCGGTACTCACTATATCAAATTATCAAATAATAATTATTCAAGGTCAAAATTTCAAAAAAATTCAAAATAATGACACATCAGATAAATAATTGAAAATATAGAATACTTACTCGCGATATGTATCTAAACAAGAATAACTTGTCAGTACATGCCTATGCGCTTGCATCTTTTGGATCGGGTCTAGATAAAAAATCTGACCTGCTCCGACTAGTTTACCATCAACTTCAGGGAACGATGTGTGGGATGGTGATGACACATTATTGGTCCTATTATCATCATTGTTGGACATCTCTATATCATTAAAATAACGTGTAACATATTCCATGAACTCGTCGCCGATGTAACACTCTGCTATACATCCCTCCGATGAGGCAGTGTTCCTCACATAAGAATTAAATTTCCCCAAGCACCTATAACCACAAATAATATATAGTATACTTAATTATTAAAATATTGGGGAACACATTAATAATCATCAAAAAATAATGGGGAACATATAAATCACCTCTCAATTGGATACATCCATCGATAGTGCACTGGTCCTCCCATTTGCGCTTCATGGATAAGGTGGACAATGAGGTGAACCTGTGAAGTGAAAAAAGAAGGAGGAAATATCATCTCCATGTGATAGAGCATGATCACAACTTTCTCTTGTAAAGTATCCAGTTCGGCCCTATCCAACACTTTCCGACACAACTGTCTAAATATATAGCTAAGATCAGCCAAAACTGTAGTTACCTCGATCGGGAGCGTGTGTTTAGCTGCCAACGGAAGGAATTGTTGGAGGAAGACGTGATAATCATGTTTTTTGAAACCATAAATCTTCATATTAGGCATGTCCACACATCTAGAGATATTACTCGCATAACCATCTGGAACTTTAATATCCTTAAGTGTGGAGAGAAACATTTGCTTTTTCGATCTCGTTAGCGTAAATATGGCTGGAGCAATTCTATCGAATTCGTCCGGCCATGCGTCCGACCGTATATTCATTTCTCGAAGATCTTTTCTCGCTGCAAGATGATCTTTTGACTTTCTAGGTTCATTCAAAATTGTATACAACACATTCTCTCCCACATTCTTCTCAATGTGCATGACATCCAAATAGTGTCGCAACTCATTATGTTTCCAGTAAGGTAAATCGAAGAATATGCTTCTCTTCTTCCACTGCTGCGCTGATCCAGTAGTTTTGCGTGGCTTTTTGCGACCACCATTATTGCGATCTCCATCTCCTTCATCTGAAGACGGTTCCTTTCCAAATTCAACCTCCAAATTACACACTTGTTCATAGATATCAACACCAGTCAACAAAAGGGGCGGGTTTCTGCGCTCCTGCTTTCCGTTGAATTTATTTCGTTCACGCCTGAACCTATGACCTGGAGGGAGAAACCGTCGATGACCCATGAAACACGACTTCTTGCTATGTATCAAACGAAGAGGTTTTTGATCAAAATTACAGTATGGGCACGCCATTCTTGTGTGCGTATTCCAACCCGATAACATATTAAGCCCGGGGAAATCACTGATTGTCCACATCAATGCTGCGCGCAGCGTGAATAGCGAATTGGTCTGAGCATCAAACGTCTCTACACCGTGAGTCCAAAGTTCTCTCAGCTCCTCTATCAAAGGTTGAAGATAAACGTCTATGTCATTTCCAGGAGACTTTGGACCGGGAATAATTGTTGAAAGAATGAATGAACTTTGTTTCATACACATCCACGGAGGCAAGTTGTAAGGTATTAAAACAACAGGTCATATGCTGTGCTTTTGGTTGCACGCGCCAAATGGATTGAAACCATTAGAAGCGAGACCTAATCTCACATTTCTAGGTTCGCCCGCAAAATCGGGAAATTCATTATTGAATGCTTTCCACGCATCACCATCCCTAGGATGTCTCATCTTCCCATCATTATTGGGTTCTCTATGATGCCAACACATGTGCTCAGCTGTTTGACGCGACAAAAATAACCGTTGCAATCGCTCTCGGAGTGGGAAATATCACATACTTTTCCTTGACAATTTCTTGCTCCGACTGCTACCCTCTTTTTGCTTCTTGTACCGACGCGTGTTGCATCTTTTACATCTGTCCAGCTCCGTATCTTGCCCCCAATACAACATACAATCATATTTGCACACATAAATTTTAATGTAATTCGACCCCAACTTTGTAATAGTTTTCTTTGCCTCATAAAATGTAGGCGGGATTTGAACTTGCATTTTTGAAAATGCATCTGACAACAGTTCAAAAACATCTAACATCCCAACATCACTGAAACCACGTTTACACTTGATTCTATATAATTTGGTAAGAAATGATAATTTAGTGTAATTAGTGCAACCTGTTTTCAAGATGAAAAACATGTTTCAAATTAAAGAAAATAAAAAAACAAACATTATATATATATATATATATATATATATATATATATATATATATATATATATATATATATATATATATATATGTTATAATAATAACATACAAAAATGCATATATATATGAGCACCAAAACCTAGAAAAATTTTAAATTAACCTGGATATAATGGCATATCATCCTTCATTAGATCGAAAAAGTCTTTGGCAATATCATTTTGCAGAATACACGACTCTGGCCCGATCACATCTTCTTCTTGAACATTCTCATTTGCCTCAATAGCCAACACCTCGTCATCTTGAACATTCTCATTTGCCTGGTATTCTTCAACATTGTTGTTAGTGCCACCAATCTCTCTTCCCACGTGAGAACTTGAACCAATTTCAAGATTCGCAACATAATCATATTGACCGTGCTGCGCCCAAAAAAGGTATTTGCGTGGGAATTGCCTTATTATACAGTGTTCATACACAACACTTCTAACTTGCCACTTTTTAAATTTACATTTTTGACATGGACAAGCTATTTCTCCATTCACACTCGACCTCGCAAATGCAAAATCTAAAAACTGATGGAGACCGATCTTGTATTCGGTGGTCGAACGTGGCAATGATATCCATGATTTATCCATATATATATATGATATATTTGAGTGAGAATGGAGATAGAGATGAATTTATATTATGCTATGCCTGGTTGAAGGTATCTATGCATATATATAGGCCAAGGGGAGCGTGGGAACCGTTTGACTGTTTTAATATTTTTTAAATCACACGCCAGCGGTTCCAACCGCTGAAATGAGGGTTTTTTTTAAAAACAATATTATAATATTGCGCATGGAGAGATGAAAATATCAAATAATCATACAGCGGTACGGCGGTTAGAACCGCGGAAGTGCAGATAGGCGGTTACCAGCGCTGTTTTGTATATGTCACAAGCACCACAGCGGTCTCAACCGCCGGTGTGGTATGGTCTGCCTATAAATAGAGCACCACCCCCCATTCATTTTCGATCTTTCTCATTTTCCTTCCCTGAAGAAGCTGCTATCCCCTTTTCTCTGATCTTAGTCCATGCTTTTCTTTTCAAGTTTCCAGTCAAGCCCATAGATCTGCTTCAAGAATTATGTAAACTTATCTAATAGTTGTTCTTATTATTGTTTCATTCTTACTCATTACTTACTCGTTTTTATATTCATTTGTTTTATTTATTTTTTTATATTACTTGTTCTCACTTCATTTATTCATTCTTCGTCTATATACATTTAATTTGTTCACATATATATGCTCTCAAACCCAGTTCTCTTCATAGGCAACTGGGTTTGAATGCATATTTTTTTTATTTTATTTTTATCGCACATCAGCGGTTGCCACCGCTGATGTGATAATGATTTAAGAAAAAAAAATTGCACCTCCGCGGTCGATCTGACCGCTGAAGTGTGAATTTTTCAAAAAATCTGAATAACGCGCTCACGTTTGGATTTGTTAAAAAGTTTGAATTTCGAATTTTCGCGCGAGGAAATTTTAAAAAATTCAATGTTCCACTTCAACGGTCGGGCTAACCGCTCAGATGCCCCGTGCTTTTACAAAACGGCGGTTTGACCAACGCTACAACGGTCCCATATACCCGCTAATATGTTATTTGTCACGCACTGAATTACAGCGCTTGCTGGAAGCGCTGTAGCGCCACATCAGCGGTTGCAACCGCGCAACCGCTTGTTGTTTAACACGCTGAAAAGGTCCCATTTTTTGTAGTGATAATGAATTTATTTTCTTTATATGTCTCATTTACTTGTTAGTCTCTAGTATTTGAGAGGCTGCATATTTTCTTTATATGTCTCATTTACTTTTGATGAACGTAACAAGAATAAGATATTGTTAGAAATGGTATTTTAGAGAGAATGTGTATTTTTGGATGCGCATGTTAGGTTTTGGAGGGTCCTACCATAAATAAAAGGTCTCTATGAAATTCAATAAAATTCAGGAGCGAATGCTGTAGGTGGGACGATAACTATAGTGGCCCCTATACCCAAACCAAAATTGGTCTGGATTCTAACCTGATATCGTGATTAAGTGGCATTTTGGTGACATTTTGTACTGGCGAAAGCTATTTTAGTGTATGATTATATGTTTTTGGGACTCTTGACTCAAGATTGGGTTTAAACCTTTTTCTTTCAAACCCATTTTGGGTGGATGCATGTTATTCACCCTTTCAGGCTTTCACAATGAGGTTGGTGACATAAGTTTTTTCATCCATTCTGTGTTGATGACTTCCTATTTAGATGATGTTATCTAAAATATTAACATGTATTTCATACTCGTGTCTTGCTTATGGTTTTTTTTTTTTAACTTTTAGTAGGGGTTTATTTTCAAGGTGAAAATAATAAATATTTTTGAAAATTTACAAGAAACTTTATTGAATAACTAGCTTAATTAATTTATTTGACTTGAGAGTTACTCTCTTTTCTCCTTAATATAGAATATATTTGGAAATTTGATCCTAATCCTAAATAAAAAGTTTCCTCAACAGTAATTAAGTAAAGTGGGGAAGTGTATGAACTTTTTTTTGTCGAAAGGGAAGTGTATGAATTAATGAATCTAGTTACGGTGTTTTCAGAAAATTAATCATGTCATCGTAACTAACATGATTAACATAATTTATTTAAGGGTTAAAATTTAAATTTGTCTAGGACATCTCCACTTATGAGCTATTTTGTCCTGCAAGCTTTAAAAGAATTTTTCCCGTTATCATTGATATATTAAGTGTAAATGTTAATTTTCTTAACTGCCAATATTGATATTTTGACGGGTAAAACTACTGCATTTTAAAACTTTTGGAAAGTTTTGAAAATAAAAAGAAACTTCCACCACAAACATGGCAAAATATTTTGGGACAAACTTTCACTCATAAACCCTTAATTTAATCAAATATAAATAACCCACTTCCTCATCATCTGTTGTAGGGGAAAGTCCAGAAAAAATAATGTCTAATATGATTTTTTTTATCAAAAATGTCTAATATGATAAAAACATGCTATTGACGTAATTCTATTTTGTCAATTTAAAAGAAATAATGAAAAAAAAAATTCCCCTTGATAAAATAAATTAGTTTTGAGAAAAAAATTAATTGTAAACATTTTAAAGTGATTGAATGTTGCATTCTTAGTTTCTCTAAAAAAAAGTTAAAGGTGTCTTACAATCAGCACTAGGAGGACTACAATTATGGTAACAAACAAAAAGAAGTTGGTTAAGTTATTTTGTTAGTGAATGGATAGAGACATATTGGTAACTTAATACCTAAAGTCGGCAACCATTTATATGAATTTGTCGAGAGACATATGTTATTTTTTTTAATTTGCAAAGGATCTATTGAAGAACAAAATTGAAAAGGAAAATTAGGTGGTTGGTTGCATAATTACCCTTTACATATTACCACCATCTATTTGAAATTGGGTTAAATGCCATATTTACCCTCAAAAGCATCCGAGTTAGTTCATATATATTTACCATTAATATATTAACGGTCAATGACAACTATTTAACCATCAACTCCAACTATTAAACCGTCAACATGAGTTTTATGATACACCTTGCACATTTCAGGGACTAAATTGAACAAAAAAAAGCTTGTATGTACCCCTGTTACTTTTTGTTTCTTATTATAAGACACTAACTAACAAGTTTTCCGGATCCTTTTTATAGGACATGTTAATTACCAATTTGTATATTAACTATTTTTTCTAAACTTACACATATTTAATAGGGGAAGTGGGAGAAATTAATAGTTAAAGTTCTTAAAATTTAGTGTAACTAGTGAGGTATTATTGAAAATTACTTAAATTTTAGAATGAATTTAATGCATTATATATTAGTATATGAAAAATGTAAAGGTAAAAAAAAAAGGTATATGAAAAATGTCAGTTTATGCCTGGAAGCAGCATTATAACACAAGTTGTACACCCACGCGACGAATATGACTTTTAACTTTGTCTCAAGTTATTCAATTGGTCATGATAAATCCTGGAGCAAAATGTCCCACGTCGTCGTCATGGCGGCCACTGAACGAGAATTACATTTGACACTTCAAACACACTGCACAGAGAATCCTGAATTTTCTTTCTCTTCAATTATACATATCATCTTGTCACCAAAAAAACCAACTATGCATATCATCTTTCACAATCCAATTCCGCCGGTAAATTCCTCACAATTCTCCCACAATTCTCCGTACGTACGTAAAGACATGTCACCGTACGGTACCGTCGTATCATCATCGTATCCTGCAGACTTCAGGCTTCCATGGGACATCTTCTTGAGCTTCAGAGGAACCGACACTCGCGAAAGCCTAACCAAGCCTCTCTATAACGCGCTTAAACTTCACGGGGTTAGAGTTTTTCTAGACGATGTGGGGTTAGATCGAGGGGATGAGATAACACCGAGTCTACTGGAAGCGATTGATGACTCAGCAGCCTCGGTTGTCATCATCTCTTGTGATTATGCGTCTTCTCATTGGTGTCTTGAGGAGCTGGCTAGGATATGTGATGTTGGGAGGTTGATTTTGCCTGTGTTTTATGGTGTAAGCCCTAATGATGTTTGTGAACAGTCTGGTCCTTTTGAAGATTCTTTCAAGGCTCATGAACATAGGAGGAGTGTAGATGAGATAATTAGGTGGAGGAATGCTATGAAGAAAGTAGGTGGGATTCCTGGTTGGGTTTTCCACCATCCCAGGTCCTCCTCTCTTTATCTATATATGAGTTAATTCATAAATGAATTTTGTTCTATTTTTTTTTTGATAAATAATTTTGTTTTAATTTTCATGTGACAAGTTTAATTTTCTTATAAGTTCATGTTAATTTCTTTTTTAGAAATAAGGAGACTTGGATATTTATATTTATCATATTTCCTCAAAAACTAATATACCGTACTTATAGCTATAATATAATACAATTACATATAAGAAATAAGAGCTATATCTGCCTTCATGAATATTAAAAAAAAAAAGTTCAAGTGATTTTATATCTATAAACATATAATACAAGTTGTCTTTATTTTTTGCAAGGGACAATTGCATATAGGTCTCAAATAAGAGATTTAATTTTAGATAGAGTTCAATGAGTTGTTAATTACTACTATAAATGACTATAGTAGCCTTCATTACAAAGTGTTAACTACTCCTTAATACTTCTTTGAAATTAAGTATCTTATTTAGAATACAGGTGCAATTGTCTCTTTTCTTGTAAAGACTAGAGAAGCAAAATAGACAACTTGTATAATACAATTATACCATATGCTACATGCAAATAGATCATGAGCCTTTTTGAAAAAAAGGATCAGGGTATACAAACAAGTTTAAGTTAGACAAAACACACATGATAAATTATTTGTAAACATATGCATTTACATAAAATATATTTAATGAAGTGAGTAATATATAACACCAAATAAAACATTATCTCTCTACCTTACAAATAAAAATAGAGTAATTTATAAGTAAAATCAATTAGCTAGTTTTAACATAAGAAAAAGATATATATATATATATATATATATATATATATATATATATAAACAATGTAATTTTATTTTTGTTGCAACCTTAATATTTTTTATAAAAGAAAGAATGTCAATTTGATCTAATAATCATTAGAACAATTATGACATGAGGAATCCATTAGCTTTATGCACATGTTGTAATGATGGACAATGATTCAACTAAAAGAGAAATCCATTATGATCATGAGTTATATACTTATATCTATTTACAACTTTATACTAACTGTCTACGATGTATTCTACTTTTTTGCAGTTGTGATTTGACTGAATTAGTTACTGTGTTTCCTATTGTAGCCAAGAAGAACAACTAATTCAACTTATAGTGCGAAGGGTTCTGAAAGAACTAAGAAAGACTTCGTTGGGTTTGGCTGAATTTAATGTTGGACTCAATGTTCGTGTTGAAGAAGTGATGAAACTATTAGAGATGAAATCCAATAATGGCGTACGAGTATTGGGATTGTCTGGGATTGGTGGGGTTGGAAAGACAACCCTTGCAAGGGCTCTCTTTAATAGACTCTTTGAATGTTTTGAGCATCACAGCTTCATTTCAAGTGTTAGAGAAGAATCATCTAAAGATGGAGGTTTAATTGCTCTAAGAAACAGAATTATCTGTGACATTTCCTCTCAAGTAGTTGTTGGTGATGATATCTCTGCTTTTAGAAGAACAGTGGATGAATATAGAGTTCTTATAATTCTGGATGACGTGGATAATGTGAAGCAGCTCGATGCTCTAATAGGTAAAAGAGAATGGTTCCATGAGGGAAGCTGTATTGTGGTCACCTCAAGGGATACACTAGCTTTGCCTGAGACTCATGTTAATGTTCCCTACGAGGTTAAGGTATTGGATGACTCTGATTCATTAGAGTTATTCTGTTATCATGCAATGAGAAAGAAGGAACCTGCAGACAAAAATCTTTTGAAAATGTCCAAGGAAATAGTCTCTATTCTAGGAAGATTGCCTTTGGCCTTGGAAGTGTTTGGTTCAATGTTATTTGGCAAGACAAGGCACGAGGAATGGGTTGATGCTATGGAGAAACTGAATGTGATTGAAAATGGGAATCTTCAAGAGGTATTGAAGATTAGTTTTCAGCGATTAGATGAACAAGAGAAGTGTATCTTTCTTGACATTTCTTGTCTGTTGATTCAAATGAGGATGAAGCGAGAAGATGTTATTGATGTTATGAGAGGGTGTAGATATGGGGGAGAGGCAGCAATCACAGCTCTCACAGAGAAATGTTTGATCAAAATCAGAGAGGACGAAAAAATTTGGATGCACGATCAAGTTAGAGATATGGGAAGGCAAATTGTTGTGGAAAAACACCTTGTTGATCCAGGTATGCGTAGCAGATTGTGGGATCGATCTGAAATTGTAGCTGTTTTGAAGAATTTGAAGGTTAGGTTCCTAAAACCGTCTATAAACTAGTTTGAAGATAGTTTCTTTCTGAAGCATTTGAAGTGCTTTGCCACCTATTATAAGTTAATTCTAGCCCAATTATGACATGATTTGAATTGCTTAGCATTGGCAAATTAGCATAAGTTAATTCTAACAGATTTTAAAAGCAGTATATATAGTTAAGTTTTGATCCTAATTGATTTTAATGTGGATAACTACGTTATTCATGTCATAATTTTCTGCTGAAGAATATAAAACTTAATGGTTTTAACTATAGTATAAAAAGTTACTTTTATTTAACATATGTAATCCAAAAGTTTGTATTGTAGTTGTTTATAGAGTTCATTTTGGTTATTATATAAAATAATGTGTGTCGTCTGGCTACTTATCTTATGTGGGCAGTGAGATTGACTTTGGCAAAAAAAAGCATGTCCTCTGCGTGCTATGCATATATCAGATTGTCTTTTGTGACTGAATTTTATATGGCATACATGACAGATTATTTAATGTTTGTTTCATTATAATACTATACTATGCGGTCACATGTTCTCTCTTTGCGTGCGATGCATACATCAGACAAACAGAAATACTAATATATTTTATCTTTGTTTGACGCAAACACCACTATTTCTTTTCGGTGTCAGGGCTTTATAGCATATTCACCATTCTATGATACAACAAACAACAAAACTTATTTGTTTTTGGTGTCCGGTTTAATCTGGACTCGAGGGGTAGGAGTGTTGCCCACATAGGTAAGTTTGTCCCCTTTCCCAATGAGAGGGCTTCCCGGGATTCGAATACATGTTTTCATCTTTACGGTGGTTATAATCCACTTACCAGTTCAACCAATTACCCATTGTTACAAACAGAAAAACTTTTAGCAGGGAAATAAACAACTATCTCATTTGGGGTATATAATTTTGATGACCTCACTCTATTAATAACTAAATCTCTGGATAAATTGGCCAAGTGGTCCAACTAATAAATATCTTTTATCTCTTCCTCTACCCTTTTCAGAGAACTATAATGCTTAATCCAACTGACATACCCATTTAGTGACTTTTATGTGTCCAAACCACCTTAGCCAAAGGGTTAATATTCATTATGACCAATAAAAAAGTAACAAAGTATTAATTTGGTCAATGAACAATAGCTGATATCATTTTGTCCTATGAAAAATGGTCTCATTTTGGCCAATGTCGTCTATCACCAATTAACGCAGCTAGTTTTGTTGCCATGTGAGCATGTTGACAACTTTAGTATATGATGGACATCTGTTTGTTGACCAAAGTGATACTGTTTATTATTTGTTTTACAAAATGATACTACTATAATTGTTTATTAGTCAAAATGATCATTAATCTTTAGTTAAATTTCTACTATTTTCGCTTCAATTGATGTCACTCCAAGTCTAAACTATTGCGATCATACATATGTTTCAACATCTTCATGTGGGCTATTCCCACTTCATGTTGTCTTTTAAAGCCCAATATTAACAATCTTATAACTTTATTGGTCTTATAATACCAAGATGAAATTTCTGTTTTATTTTATTAGATATTCTATTCATTGATGTCCCTTGATAACAATCTCAATTCCTTATGTATTTTTGATATCAAATTGCTTGGAAACTTCAGGGATCTCGGAGTATTCAAGGAATGGTCCTAGATTTTGAGAAGAGATGTACTGAAGATGAAGAAGAAAAAATACTAGGTATAACCTCAAATGTGGTTCCAGTTGCATTGCCTTGACATTCCTTAAACAGATACACACGAAATATTTTCAACGAGTTGAGAAAGACAAAGAGGTTGCAGTGCTGCAAACCATATTCTTTAAATCAATGGTGAACTTGGAACTGCTTCAAATCAATAATTTGAAATTAGAAGGGAAGTTTAAAGCCTTCCCTGCAGAATTGAAGTGGCTACAATGGCATGGATGCTCTAAAAAATGCATGCCTTCTGATTTTTGGCCTCGAGGATTGGCTGTTCTTGATCTCTCACGCAGCTATATTAAGAATTTGTGGGATCGCAAAGGCTTCAAGGTATTCTTCATGCTTCAATAATCAATTCTAATGCTCATCATCTGAATATTTTTTTCTTGGCTTCACATTATCTAGTTATAACACATAATGTTATTGTGCATAGACATTATTCATGAACGAGAAAAGATATCAAAAATTTAATACAAAATGTGCCTTAGCTTAGACAATAATTTTAATAAGTTTGAGATGTCTACTTGTAATTTTTAATTTTAAATAAAATTATGATAGATATTTTTGCCTCTCAATTTTTTGGCCGGAATTTTACCACTCAATTGACACACGACGACTTCTAAAAAATTAAATGAATAAAAGGTTTGCCCACAAATTATGTTTTATTAGAAAACTTGGCATGTTTGATTGACAAGGGAAAGTAAGTAGGAAATGGAAAGTGAGGAAAGTTAGGGGCTTTTTCGTCATTTACGTATATGCCGGGGCCCACAAACTTTCTCTCTCCATCTCACACTTTTTTTGGGCCCCCCAAACTTTACTTTTATCATTTTCTGTATTCTTCATCTTCACCCTTTCACTTTTCATTTCAACACTTTTTTTCTACTACCAAATTGACAACACTTTATTTTCCCCTTTAATTTCTCATTTTTTTTTTATTTTATTTGTGGCTCAGACTATCAGTTGTATTTAAGCCTTATATATTAACTCTCTCTCTCATTTTCTATCAATTTATTTCAATGATGCCAATATAAATTCTATATAATATAATAACACTTTCATGTTGGCTCACAGGTGCCCAAGAACCTCATGGTCCTGAACCTGTCTTACTGCTATCACCTGGAGGCTCTTCCTGATCTATCTGACTGTCAACGTCTAGAGAAGATTGTTCTTATAAACTGCATTAAACTAAGTCGAATTCATGAATCAGTTGGCAATCTGATCAAACTTCGTCATTTGAACCTGACTCTTTGTACAGAACTTACTGAATTACCCAGTGACATGTCTGGGCTGAACAATCTAGAGATCCTCTGCCTCTCTAATTGCTGCAAGTTAAATTCTTTACCAAGGAACATGGCTGGCTTGAAATCTCTAAGGAAACTTCTTGCTGACGGCACGGCTATATCAGAACTGCCTGAGACTATTTTTCGCCTTGAGAAACTTGAACTTCTTGTTTTGAATGGCTGCCAAAACTTGAAAAGATTGCCTAACAATATTGGACTTCTGTGTTCTTTGAAAGAACTTTCTTTGAACCAATCTGGATTAGAAGAACTACCTAATTCTGTTGGGCATTTGAATAACCTTGAGAAGCTTGGTTTGATGCATTGCTATTCTCTCACTGAGATTCCTGATTCTATTGGAAATCTTAAGTCACTTACGGAGCTTATGCTTTCAGGAAGTTTGATTAGAGAACTTCCTTCTTCGATTGGATCGTTGTCTTATCTCAATGAACTCAATGTAGGATACTGCAAGTCTCTTAAAAAATTGCCTCAGTCTATTAAGCTTTTGGCTTCAGTTGTTGAGCTTCAGCTAGATGGAACTATGATCACAGATTTACCAGATGAGTTTGGAGATATGAAGTTGCTGAAAAGACTTGAAATGAAACATTGTCAGATAAGATCTCTACCTGAATCGATTGGACACCTCATAGCACTAACAACCTTGAATATTTCTGATGGAAAAATCAAAGAATTGCCAGAATCTATCAAAGAGATGAAGAATCTTGTTCACTTAAGGTTGGACAGATGCAAAATGCTAAGAAAGCTTCCTAACTCTATAGGATCTTTGAGGTCATTATATCATCTTGGGATGGAGGAAACAGGTTTAACAGAATTACCTGAAAGTTTTGGTATGCTTACTAGTTTAAGAACATTGAAAATGGCCAATAAGTCTGAAACTAACTTGCTTCAGGATTCTTCTGTTATCTCATCCTTTTTCTGTAATATGATATTTTTGAATGATCTGGACGCATGTTGTTGGAGAATATCTGGGCAAATTCCTGATGCTTTTGAGAAACTGTCTTCTTTGGAGACTTTGAATCTAAGCCATAACAAATTTCACAGCCTTCCTCCCTCTTTGGCTGGACTTTCAATTCTCAAGAAACTCTCACTTCATAATTGCATTGAGCTGGTTTCTCTCCCTGCTCTTCCCTCAAGCTTGATAGAGCTGAATGCTGCAAACTGTTTTAACTTACAAAACATTCCGGACATTTCAAATTTAACAAGTTTGAAGGGTCTAAACCTCACAAATTGTGTTAACGTGGTGGACATTCCAGGTCTCGAGCTGTTGGAGTCTTTGAGGGATTTGTACTTGGGTGGATGCATCGCTTGCTCCTCTACAATATTCAAGAAATTTTCTAAGGTTTATTCTTTCCCTCTCTTTTCCCCTCCTCTCATCAATCATCAATTAATAGTTAAATGAAGATAATATAACTTAAATGCAATGCCCGATTATTTAATGATCAAGGTTATTTGATATAATTGACAATACAATAATAAAATTTTATCCCATTATGTGGGGTCGGTCACTTGGGTCACACAATGTCATTGTACTCTTTTAATAGCTATGTTCGTGACAAATTATTGACTAAAAATACCCTTGGATAACTTCATTAATAGATATCTTTGGTATCTCTCTCTCTCTCTTTTGGAGGATTTCACACTATTTGATCAACTCTCCTTAGTGATGCTTATGCATATAATTATCTTCTTTGAATGTGTTCAACGATCTCAAACAACATTCTACCATTTTCTCAAATTTGATCATTGCAGACCGTATCTTTTATCATATGACCCCACATTCATCTCAACATTCTCAAAATAATATTTGGGGCCACATATGAGGGTAAATGTGCAATTGTGGTAACAAGCTATTACGTTAGGAGCATTAGGCGGTATAAAGATTTTTTGGTCGCATTTTCAGGCATGAAATATAAAATGCGGTGCAATTTTGGTAATCTCGTTAAGTTTGACCAATATTAACCATTTGAAGGTTACATGAAAGAAGAGAACAATGATAGGATCCTTTGACCACATCAATTTTGTTTGCCAATTCATTGTTCTCTTCAGCCACATCACTTCTAATAGTCAATGTCAGTCAAACTCAACGAGGTTATCAAATTGCATCACATTTTATTCCATTCCTAAAATTGTGACATAAATTACTTTATACTGCTCAATGCTCCCAACATAATAGTTCATTATCAAAACTGCACCTTTACCCTTATATGTGACCGTAAAGTCCTAAAGATTAAAGGGAATTTTTATTGAAAATATTATATGGTGATGAATGTTGGGTGCTAAAGAGAGAACACAAACATAAGATGCTAGTAGTAGAGAATGTTGAGATGAATGTGTGGTCATACGAGAAAAATAAGATCCGCATTGAATAAATTCATAAAAGAGCTGAGGTAGCATCAATTGTGGAAAAATGGTAGAAAAACGTTTGAAGTGGTTTGGACATGCTCAGAGAATACAATAATTATATGCATCAATAAGGGTAGTTGATCAAATGATGTGGAATCTTGCCGAGAGAGAGAGAGAGAGAGAGGGGGGGGGGGAGGGAGGGAGGAGAATCCTTATTATCAAAGTTATTCAAAGATATCCTTTGATCAATAATATGTCTTCAAACATAACTATATTGAGATTCATGTATCTGACCCCACCTAGTTGAGATATATAGGCTTTGTTATTGTTGTTGTATCTCCATTTGTTTGTCTCGGTGCATGTATTTTTCTTGCCTCTGGCCCGTCAAAATCTTTTAACTCTAAGGACCTTCTTCATTACCTTATTTGCAATTAGTTTTTTCTCTTGAGTCATCTAAAAGGAGTTTATTATTTGTGAAAACCATGCACTTAAGAATTTCTTCATAAATATTTGCAATAAGGACGTCTAAAACTAGATTGAACAAATGGGCTCAAAGTTGAATCTCGATGGAATTTTTTTTTTTTGCTCAGAATCTCGATGGAATTTGGAAAAGTCATTTTTTTCTCCTAGTGTTCTAACACTAAGTCATTGCCCACTTATATTTTGAATGACTTTAAAAGATCCAATAATCTACACCCCTTTCCTTCCTTTTAGCACTATTCAGCATTCAAATATATTTTTATTTTTTAGAACATCAAGAGTGTTGGGTAAGTTCATTGCTTCTCAGAAAGCACTTGCACCAAACCGAAAATGTTTGGGATGTCAAAGCCTTTGAGAAGATATATACTGTATTAAGGAAAACATTGCATCAAAAATTAATTTAGAGTCCTGGTCACTACAAAAAAACAAATTAACAAACACCAAAAATTAATTTAGAGTCCTGGTCACTACAAAAAAACAAATTAACAAAAGGTACGTTATAAATTCTAGATTAAATCATTAAATGTATGGATACATGCATGCATCTTTACTTTGGGGATAAACTCATTGTGTAATTTCCCTTTCCTTCTTGGTAAAATCCTCTTACCCCTTGAACGACAGGTTACAATGAGGAATTTAAGGACCTTGATCATGCCAGGAACGATATTACCCAAATGGTTTCAAGGAAAATCTGTAAGCTTATCGAAGCTCAAGAAGGGTAAAATAACAGGTCTAATCATTGGCATCATTCTCTCTATAAATAATAATGCACCTAGTGAATTGCAAGTTGGACTTTCCGGAGAAGTCGATAATGATATAAAAGCAAATGTCCTCAAACAGGGTAAAAATATATATAGTTCAATGTTGGAGTTGCGTGGGCTGCCAAGAACAAATGAAGAGCAGCACATATATCTTTGTAGATTCCCAGATTACCATAAACTCATCCCTTGCTTGAAACATGGGGACACATTTTGTGTGACAAAGGAAAATGGTCTTGTGGTTAAGAGATTAGAGTTGAAAAAATGTGGGGTTCATTTGATATTTGAAGGGGATGATGAGGATAATGATGGGGATGAAGAATTACCTATGGATAGAAGAAGGCCACATTGTGTGTCAGAAAAATTGGCTACGTTTTTCAACACTTTCGAAGATAGCCCCATAGATGATGATGGTAGATGGTAATGAGAGTGGAGATGAAGGGAGAATATTATGGTGCTTGAAGTGTCTCTAGTATACATGGTCTTGTCTTCATTTTGTTGTAATTGTAGCCTCTTCCTTTGAAGTGATGTCTAGTATATTATTCTTTTTGTATAGAGCACATGTTCACTGTTATTTGGGCATCATTTTTTCAGGTATTTGTGTATTCCCTAAATTCTTCCCCTTGCTTTGCTTCACTTCACTTCCCGATGTATGACCCATTTTTGGGTGATTAAATATAAAATAGTACTCCAACTTCGTTGCTAAATAGATGACTAAGTTTATTTTTTCTGAAAAATTGTAAGAAACACTTTTAAATGTTTTGAAAATATTTGGAACACACACTTTTAATCTTAACTTATGAAGAGGTATCCCTAAGAAGTAAATTGTGTTCTAAAATTCTGCATCCAACATATTGTGATATGCATTATTCTCCTCATCTATTGTTCTTTCTATCAAAGCTGAAATATTCACCTACATCTTATGACATCTTTATCATTATGCATTCATTTATTTGATCGACAATTTCCATTGTTGTTGGGGCCAATATAGCTCTATCAGTTAGATAACTTGACTCCATCGATATGTTATTGATCTTCGCATATACTGCATCCATAATTGATTCCATTGGATTACATAACTTGACTCTATTTGTTTCTTCGTCCATGTTTCCAATTTTACCCTCTCCAATTGCAAGTATCCATTGAGCAAATTCTTCAAACTTTTTTGTTTTCTTTTGGTAACATGTCACCAATCACTCTCGCGAATGGGCTCATGGTATGTGCCCATTTAATGTTATCTTGTATATTTTTCCCATTCTATCTCTTAACCAACATACTCATATTTTTTTTTATTCATGATTAAGGTATCTCTCACTCAACAGTGAGAGATTAATCCCTCGCTGATTTGTAGGCACCTCAAAGGGTGGGACAGCTGGCCTGAGAGATTAATGCTTCTTTATACCCAACGCCAAGGATCAAACCCTAAACAATTGGTTAAGGGTGAATGAGTCTTTGCCACTCAACCACACACACCAGGTTAAAATATGAGTCCAACATACTCATATTTAGAAACATTACAAATGTTGAATTAGTTAAAATATTGTATATATTTTAACTCATAAGTCAAATTAACAAATTTCAAGAAAACATTTTATACAAATTATTTTAATTTAGATTCCACAATCTTGTAAAAAAAATGGTGCATCACGTCCAATATTAAATAATGGAGTATTAAGTTACCACTTCTTAGCTTATAAATTTCACAACAAGCCCAACCTGTTTGGATTAATAACAACAACAACTTTTTCCATGTGATTTATGGAGTGCAAAATAATTGAATTTAAGAGGAATTTGTCTCATTGTGTGAAAGTATTTTGAAGCACCAATCTATTAATATAATCCGGCGTTAAGTACATTAAACATAGAGAGTACTATTGTATTATTGTAAAGAAAGTATTATTAATAACTGGATAAGTCTATATTTCTAATAGATTTTTCTGCTAAAATGAAATAGGTCTAAATAGTTGAAATTTTTTATGCTAAAAAGTTTTCAAAAATAACAAAAAAATTAAAACTGTTTCATTTATTTTATAATTTTTTATTTTTAATGATACAAGTAGCAAATTATAAACTCCTAAATAAATCTTAATAGCCCAATATAAGAAACCATGCGAGTGAGTGTTGGAGAGGAAAATGACGTTGGAGAGGAAAATGAGGGATTGTGTGGGGAGGGATCCGGAAGAATTCGTGTTATTGGGGATTAGATGATAATATTCTCTCTCCTCTTTCTCTAGTCTCTAGTCTCTAATTCCTTTTGGAACTCATTATCACCTTTACTCTCAATTCCATCTTCTTTGGAGCTATCTACGTCACAAGTGTTGAAAAACTTGGCCAATTTTTCTGACACAGATTGTTGACTTGGGTCAACATATTCTTCTTCTCCACCATATTCATCATCCTCCCCAAAGACCAAATGAAGCCCACATTTTTTCATCTCTAATCCCTTATCCACAGGCGGGTCTCTTAGTGTCACACAAATTGTATCACCATGTTCCAGCATAGAGATGAGTTTTGAGTAAGCAGGGTATCTGCAAAGATGTATGTGTTCTTCATTTGTTCTTGGCAACCCACGCAAGTCCAATACTGAATCATATATGCTTTTTCCAAGTCTAAGAACATTAACTTTGATATCAACCACTCCAGGAAGTTTATCTCGTAGTTCACTAGGTATATCATGGTTGATTGAAAGAACTATACCTATGATTACACCTTTTAGTTCATGCGTCTTGGGCTTCAAAATGGTTACAGAATTTTCTGTAAACCATTTGGGTAATCTTGTTCCTGGCATGCTCAAGTTCGTTAAACTCCTTAGTGTAACCTGTCACACAAGGTGGTCAGTTGACTATCAAAGACAATGATTAATTAAACATGAATATGATTAACCTCAAAATATGTACTAAGTTATTAATATTTTCATTCATGATGGGATGGGTAGAGATAGGAAGAGAATGCACCTTGGAAAATCTCTTGCAGATTTTGGAGGAGCATGTAATACATCCACCAAAGAACAATTTCTTCAAAGACCCTAACTGTTCAAGGCCAGGAATGTCTACCAATTTCACACAATTGGTGAAGTTTATATCCTGCAAATTTGTTAAATTTGAAAGGTCATGAATGTTTTGTAAATTACAACAGTCTGCGGCATTCAACTTCGTCAAGCTCGGTGGAAGAGCAGGGAGATAAACCAGCTCATTACAGTTTTGAAGATGAAGTTCCTTGAGAACAGAAAGGCCCACCATACTGTAAGGAAGGCTGTGAAATTTGTTTTGGCTTAGCTTCAAAGTCTCTAAAGAGGACAATTTCTCAAAATCATCAGGAATTTTCCCAGATATTCTCCAACCCCGAGCATCCAGATCATTCAGAAATATCATATGGCAGAAAAATGATGAGATTACTGAAGAATCCTGAAGGATATTATATTCTGACTTATTGGCCATCTTCAATGTCCTTAAGTTGGTAAGCATGCCAAAGCTTTGAGGTAATTCTGTCAAACCTGTTCCCTCCATCCAAAGATGGTACAAGGACTTCAATAATCCTATAGAATCAGGAAGCTTTTTGAGCAACATGCATTTGTCCAACTTCAAAAACACTAAATTCTCAAGCCTTCCTATGGACTCTGGTAGTGCTACAATTTTACCATTGAAAATGTTCAAGCTTGTAAGAGCTTTGAGGTTACCAATCGAATCAGGTAGATATTCCATTTGACAATTCCTCATTTCAAGCTTTTTAAGTAACCTCATATCCCCGATTTCACATGGCAAATCTGTGATCGCTGTCCAATCTAGCTGAAGCTCAACAATAGAGGCCAAATGCTTAATAGACTTGGGCAAGTTTCTTAGAGACTTACAATATCCTAGAGAAAGTTCATTTAGATAAGACAATGATCCGATCGAAGAAGGCAGCTCTCTTATGGCACTACCATTAAGATGAAGCTTTAGAACTAAAGCAAGTTCTCCGATGGAATCAGGAATCTCAGTGAGAGACATGCAATGCATCAAACCAAGCTTCTCAAGGTTTTTCAATTGCCCCACCGAGTTGGGTAATTCTTCTAATCCAGAATTGTCAAGAGACAGCTCTTGCAGAGAACACAAATGAGCTATGTTGTCAGGTAGTCTTTTTAAGTTTTTGCAGCCATTCAAAACAAGAACTTCAAGTTTTTCAAGACCAAAAAGAGTATCAGGCAACTCTGATATAGATGTACCATCAGCAAGTAGTTTTCTAAGTGATTTCAAGTTGGCCATATTTCTTGGTAATGATTTCAACTTCCAACACTCAGAGAGGCAGAGGCTTTCTAGATTTTCTAACCCAGATATATCATTGGAAAACTCAGTAAGTTCTCTACAAAGAGTCAGATTCAAATGACGAATTGTGGTTATATTGCCAATTGATTTGTGAATCTTACTTAGCTTAATGCAATTCACTAAAACAATCTTCTCTAAACGTCGGCAATCAGAGAGATCAGGAAGGGCCTCCAAGTGGTAGCAGTGTGAGAGGTTCAAGACCATGATGTTCTCAGGAACCTGCATGCAAATGTAACGAGTTACCAGGATATTGTAGAAAATAGAATAACAGAATTTAGGTTATACACAAAATTTTCCTAAAGTTTGAATCATGAAAAACTAACACTCTTAATATTCTTTGTCCCTTTTTTATATGTATGTTTGAATCTTATAAATACCACCTTACACTTTTCAATTTGAGCAAATAACTCAACTATTAATTATAGGGCGAAGACCAAAAAATGATACATAACTATTGACGAAGAAACAAAAATAGTACATAACTATTCCAAGGTACAAAAATGATACCCAACTTTTACTATGTGATCAAAAATTATATTTTCACTAATATGAAATTAATATTAGACATGAAAAGTCCAAAATGCCCTTATAAATTAATCGTCGTCCGGTAAAAGTTTATTTAATTATAAGGACATTTTGGACATTTCATGTCTAATATTATTGTCATATTAGTGAAAATATCATTTTTGATCACATGGTCAAAATTGGGTATCATTTTTGTACTTATAATAGTTATGTACTATTTTTGTTCCTTGGTCAATAGTTATATATCATTTTTGAGTCTTCGCCCTTAATTATATACCAAGAAACTTTATTTCTAAGTACATATAACCTCAAACTTGGAGGTATATGCATATATCCCTTCAAACTCGTATAAGGTTTTTATACTTCTTGTTAGATGACCAATTTCAATATCATTAGTATTGTAGGTAACGTAATAATTATCGAAAAATAATTTCAATATAGGGTAAAGGTGCACCCAACAATATAATAATTTCAATAGGAAAATACATTTGAAAGCTTGGCAAAATATGATAAAGAGTGGGATGGGGTTTAAGGAATTTCAAGGGTTTAATAAAGCTTTATTGGGTAAACAGTGTTGGAGGATACTAAGTGATACTGGTCTAAATAAATCAGAGCTGGTTCCCTCTAGCCAAAAGTGGTCTTTACCACCTAAGAATAAGCTTAATGTAGGTGGCGCCTTTATTGAAACTAGGGTTAAAGGTCAAATCTAGCAGTCTCCTATTGTCAAAAGTTCACCCAACATAAACAAGAATTTGATGGCTCAAATGTAGCACACATCTATTCGAAAATGGCTCAAATCTAGCATTTCCGTCAATCTTAACAGGTTTGACCGGTAAGTTTGACCCGATTATGCCACGTCACCTGCCATGTGACCCAGTTAGGCCACGTCACCCGCCACGTCACCCAATCATGGATAGTAAGTGGGTCCATTGGGTGACGTGGCCTAACTGGGTGACATGGCAGGTGACGTGGCATGCTTGGGGTCAAACTTAACGGTCAAACCCGTTAAAATTGACGGAAATGCTAGATTTGAGTCATTTTTGAATAGATGAGTGCTACATTTGAGCCATCAAATTCTTGTTTATGTTGGGTGAACTTTTGGCAATAGTAGAGTGCTAAATTTGATCTTTAACCCTTGAAACTAACCAATCTAGTGGCTTTGGCCATGTGCTTCGAAATGATGCAGGCAAGGTGGTCAACTTATGTGCAAAGAACAATGTTCCAGTTTTGCCTTTTTTCACCAAAGCAGTGGCTGTAAATGAGGCTGTGGAAAGCTGTATAGAGAAAGGTTTAGGAAGCAAACTGGTGGAGACTTATTATAAAGGCTTGGTGGATGCGTACAGAGCAAGGCATACTGCCTAATTTTTTAGAATTTTACATGCTGATAGTCCAGGAGTTTTTGAGTACAAGGACCAGTCTGGTATAGTCCAGGAGTTTTTCATGAGATTATTACTGTTTATGGCAAAAACAAGGTGCAGCAGCATGGTGGCAATCATCCATCCGTTGAAGTTAAGTTTGACCGTCTTTTTAAATTACTATACTGCTGACTGTACCTTTACCCTTTCAATATAATAATTTTGTCGCACCTCTTCTTGGCCCGAGTTTTAATTATTCAAACGTTTGGAACTAAAAATCAAAAGATGTGAGGCTATGAAAATTAACAACAACAACAATCCAATCACAAGCAATAATAGTTGAACATGAAGATTGAATAATACCTTACAGCCTTTTCGATGCCACAAATTTTCAATATGGCTGTGTGTGAGATCAAGGATAGCCAATTCACGCGGCCAAAAATCAGAAGGCATGCATTTTAAAGAGCATCCATGCCATTGTAACCACTTCAATTTTGCAGGGAAAGATTTGAACTTCCCTTCCAATCTCCAATTATTGATCTGAAGCAACATCAAGTTCACCATAGATTTAAATGACTTGGTTTGAATAACTTCTCCAGCCTTTATGTCTATCACAACTTGTTGAAAATATTTCCTGTGCATCTGCTTCAAGAATGTAACAGCATTTCTGAAACTAAAACCACAATGAAGTGCTTTTCCAGGAATTGCTTCATTAGCTTTATCTTTAGAAGCTCCCTTATCAAACTCTAGGATCATCCCATGAATTCTGCTTGTTCCCTATGGTTTCAAAAGCAACAAAATTTTGACAACATTCTGGTTCTAGTCTAAAATACAGGACTTGTTAACTACTTGACAAAAAACCAATAAAAGCTATTTATCATACTCTCAAAGATTTATTTGTATAATGAATTAGTTTCCTTCACATCATGTGTAGATAAAAGCTAAACATATCTAAACTATATATTCTTCATGTAGACAATCTTTTTTTAAGATTATGATATCCTCAAAATATTTTTAATAAAATCAAACATCGTTATTTGTATTATGAATTAGTTTCCTTCACATCATGTGTTGCTAAAGCTAAACATATCTAAACTATATATACTTCATGTAGACAATCTTTTTTTAAGATTATGATATCATCAAAATATTTTTAATAAAATCAAACATTGTTTTATAAAGATTGTGATCCCCATTTAATTTTGAATTCTCATTGGAAAAACTCAAAAACAGAGCAATGTCATCATCTTTATTAACTAGACAAATCAGTTAAGTCCAAAACAAAATTATATAAAATGCTGTTAAAATTTTCTATGAGTCAAATTATATTATATTTTAAATACTAAGTAATGGATCAAAAATTAATTAAATTTCTTACCAAAATAAATACAGTGGAGTGGAAAAAGCACTTCAAATCATACAAAAAATTAGCTTCAAACTATAAGAAGAACACATTCAAAATATTTACCTTAAAATTCCTCAAAACAGCAAGAATTTGAGATCGATCCCACAACCTACTACGCATACCGTGATCAGTAAGATTTTCATCCACAACAATTTGCCTTCCCATATCTCTAATTTGATCATGCATCCAAATGGTTTCGTCATCCGTGAATTTTATGAGACATTTCTTAGAGAGAACATTGATTGCTTCTACTCCTTCCAATTCACAACCTCTCAATATATCAATCACATCTTCTCTATTCAACCTCATCTGAACAAAAAAACAAGCCATGTCAAGGAAGATGCATTTCTCTTGTTCATTTAACCTCTCATAACTTATCCTCAATATTTTATATACATTCCCAGGTTGAATGACCTTCAGCTTCTCTACAACATCAGCCCACTCCTCTTTGTTCCTCTTACCAAACAACATTGAACCAAACACTTCAAGAGCCAAAGGCAAGCCTCCCGTTCGAGACACAATTTCCTTTGACATCTTCAAAAGATCGTTATCTGCAGGTTCATTGCTTCTCATTGCATGGTAACAGAATAGTTCTAATGAATCAGAGTCATCCAATACCTTAACTTCGTAGGAGACATTAACATGAGTTTTAGGCAAAGCTCGCATATCCCTTGAGGTGACTACAATACGGCTTCCCTCATGGAACCATTCAATTCTTCCTATTAGAGCATCGAACTGCTTCACATCATCCACATCATCCAGGACTATAAGAACTTTATATTCATCAACTGTTTTTCTAAAAGCAGAAATATCATCACCAACAACTACTTGAGAGGAAATGTCACTGATCATTCTGTTTCTTAGAGCAATTAAGCCTCCATCGTTGGATGTTCCTTCTCTAACATTTGAAATGAAGCTGTGATGCTCAAAATGCGCAACGAGTCTGTTAAAAAGAACCTTTGCAAGGGTTGTTTTACCAACCCCGCCCATCCCAAATAATCCAAGTACTCTCACGCCATTATTGGATTTCATCTCTAACAATTCCAACAGTTTTTCAATACGAGCATCGAGTCCAATGGTAAATTCAGCCACACTCACTGGAGTATTATTCAGTTCTCTCAGAATCCTTTTCACTAAAACTTGAATTTGGCCTTCCTCCTTTTCTCTTTAGTAGAAACACAGAAAATCACTCAGTAAAGGCAGAACAGGTAAAACAAATTAAAAAGTGTTGAGATTACTAGGTAGCTAGCTATAAATTGATATAACGACTTCTTACAACTAGCTACTCACTCTGGTCCAACTATAGGAGATATATTGAACTAATTTTTGATTAAATTAATGACATTAGTTATATTAGTTAATGTTTTTTTTCCCATAATCCCTCCCATGTCTTACTTGAACACCACTGAATGAACACAAATAAGGATTACTCCCTCCAGCCCCTAATATAAGAGCCAAAATTTGAATGGTTTTGATCCTAATATAAGAGCTCATCTCACATTCTCTCCTCATTTAATGTTTTTTTTCCTACTTTGCCCCCAACTTTCTTTCATATTTATTAATGCTTATTTATTTTTCTCTTTTAAAAGTATCATAACAAATTTGGTCAATATTGAAAAAGAAGCATTATCTCCAAACACTCACCTAACATTCACATGTTTTCCTTAAGAAAATTTTTTTTTGCGGCTAACTCTTATATTAGGGATCAGAGGGAGTATTTCAGAACAAGTTGATAAAAATTAGAATTACTATAAGACTTAATTGACTTTTTGGAGAATCATAAAAAGATAAATAAATTACTTGAATTTTCTTCATAAAATCGTTTATTTCACCTATTGGCTAACATTTAATCTAATTCCATACAAAATATGTGGTGATTAAGGGTCGCAGACTCATTCAACTTCCTTAATTTCTTAAAAATATCAAATTAATCATATATTCAGGATAGAATAACGTTCTATGTTTGTCAACAAGATCATCTCTAAGAAATAATCCAATATTTTGTACATGTATATCTTACACATGAATATTGACTAGTGAGTACAAGAGAAGACCTGGTATTCGGAAAAACACAACCAGCAATCCCACCAACTACCCTCATAGCTTCCCTCCACCTTAACACATCTCCTTCACTCCTCTTAGCTTCATGATCCTCAAAAAAACTTCCAAACGGACCACCTTGTTTCCGTACATCACGTGGGTCCACATTGAAGAACACCGGCACAGTCAATCTCCGGCGATCACAAATCCTCGCGAGCTTCTCCAGAGACCAATAAGAAGAAGCGTACTTCGGAGAGATGACGATGATGGAAGCAGCCGAGTCATCGATCGCATCGAGCGAGCTCTGTACAGAGTTCCGGTCACCGGAATCGAATAATCCGACGTCGTCGTCGAGGAAAATCCTGACGTCGTGAGACTTTAAGGCATCAGAGATTGGTTTAATGAAGGAGTCACAGTTATCAGCACTTGTGAAGCTCAATATTATGTCCCAATGTCGCCTTGAGGCTACCGGTGACATTTCCGGTGAAACTCAGGCGAGTTTCTCAGGGAATTGGTTGCTGAATATATATGGAGTAGGTTTGAAATGAATTGACAATTTTGGATTGTGTGGTGGTTGATTGGATTTTTTAGGCACTGGAACTTCAAATTCAGATGACAATGGTATATATGTGGACTTTGTCAATGGTTCTTCGGTCTTCATTGCGTGGGTCTCACGTTTGAATATTATTGTGCCGTGTCGTGTGTGGATAGAAATTTAGAGGTTTGACCTTACACCTTACACGTTTGGGATCTTTTTTAATTTTAATTAACTTTATTAATATATTTATTCTCTTAATTTAATCAGTATTATTTAGAATAAAAAGACTTCAAAACTTCCTCAAATTAGTTGCATTTAGCCCTAATATTAATAACTTGATTTGTTTTAATAAGTATGAAACCCGTTCCCATTCTATGAGATGAAGATGTGGGACTACATTATTTGAATGCCAAGCAATTCCATTGGTATGCCATATGCATAACATGCAATGCTATTACGTTGCATGGGATTAATAATGGGCAAAATGCAACATACTCTCTTCGGTCCTATTTATAAGTGATTAATCGCCTAAATTGTATACATATGACCAAGGAATGAGGGATAATGAAAGTTGTATCATTAAATTGGTCTTTTTTTTGTCTTTTTCATTTTTTGCCCCTACCACCTTTATCACATGACCCATTACCTTTTCTCTCTCATCATTAATCTTCTATCTTTATGAGTATACATATGTCTTTTCATCTTCTCTCTCTCTTCTCTTATTCCAATATTCATTTTCCAATGGTAAGGGTATATTGAAAAAATTTTAATTAAATGAGTTAGTTAATGGTAGTTGATGACTTATATTAAGGACCAAAATTTAAAGGTGGTTAGTGACTTATAATAAGGACCGAAAAGAGTATATATTAACAAATTAAAAGTGTTTTGGTTAATAGTTATCATAAATAATCGCAATAAAGACGGT
This sequence comes from Mimosa pudica, assembly GCA_029929735.1. Lineage (NCBI taxonomy): Eukaryota > Viridiplantae > Streptophyta > Magnoliopsida > Fabales > Fabaceae > Mimosa > Mimosa pudica. The sequence goes on along the minus strand of JAKELP010000017.1, from coordinate 1,744,379 downwards.
ATAATTTTTTGTCTATAATGATATGATATAATAAAAGATAATACTACCTCCGGTCCTAAATATAGGACCTAGATAACTTTTTTTTTGAGATGTTAAGGTTGCAAAATAGTATATGAAGTCATAACATATTTGATATATTTTTAGATTATCCATTAGTTTATAAGTAAAATAAATTAGTTTAAGGGAAAAAATTATTTGGTAAATCAATTTATAATTACTTATTTTGCTTTTTTTAAGGATTTTTCAAAAAAATCAATTAGGTCCTATATTTAGGACCAGAGGCAGTAATATAGTACTGCGGTCAAGATAAAAAAGAAAAGTGCGTTCTTTTTGTGACCAACAAATGCAGTATGGCCGATTAAAAAGCTACAGAAAGTGATTGCATTAGGCCAAGACACGTTTCGTAAAGCCCATGTGGTGTCATCTTGTATGGTCTCCCACCGCAATAAATGTTTTTGGCAATGCAAAATGTTTGATGAACAGTAGTTAACGCAGAAAGATTAACGATTCTATGTGAAGATTATGTCGGAGGCCTTTACATTAATAACCTAGCTATCAGTAAAAAACCTTACAACCATTTATATTTCTTCCAGTGCAGAGTTAGTATGACCCTTTTGTTGTAAGTGTCCTAAGAAAGAAAGCAGATTATCTAAGTGTGTGAACAACAATGGAAGAAAATTTTCATTCTTACCCACCAATTACATATTTGATGAATGTGCACTATATGAACTTTGTTACATAGAGGATCAAGTTTAATTGCAGCTCAGAGAGAGGGGCTATTTGCTGCATGATTATGTCAAGTTTTTGAGACCAATGATAGATGCAGTCACTTGGGACAAACATTTTCATTGTAATATTGAGTGCATCTTGACTATATGTAAGACTATGATCAATGTGACTTAAGAAAATATCATTTTTGATTAAAACTAAACTATTTTTGGCATAACATCTACTTTTTTCTATCAAAAGCATAACATCTAATTTGCAAAACAAGAAAACGAACCTGTATAACGCGCGGGGTAGGCCCCCAAAAAAAAAAAATAAACCAACTATTTGAAAGTTTACATGGACTAAATTTTTTTTGTAGTTGATCTTTTCAAATAACGAGCAAGAAATCCCGTGCGTTGCACGGAAGAATTGACTATGTAGAGGACACTAAAAAAAGAATAATGCAAAATTGTAGATACATAATAATAAGAGTTTTAGCGGGTATAGATTTGAAGCGAAAACAATGGATAAAAGTTATGATAAATATAATTAATTCAGTTTAAAAAGTGATAAATATAATAAACTACTATAATTGTTATAAAAAACTACTATAATTTACAAAAGAAAAACTAAGAAAAAATAATTTTAAAAACTCCAAATCTTTGTATAGCGTAGTTAATAATCAGATGTTATAAATGTAACAATTGAATTGGAGTTAACATAATTTATAGTTTATTATACTCAAAAAACTAATTTATTTTAAATTAACAGATGAAATCACCAAACCAAAATAAAAGATTATCAAAGTTTGAGACCAATACACCTCATATTTATAAGCGTAAAACATAGCGAGAATAACTCAATCATTCAACTCATAAGTTTAACAATTTGTATATGTAATAGCCATTTATGTTGATGAGATTTGGTAAAATGAATTGGAATTTAGCCAATAAAATTGTAATACACTGTGTCAATTCATTGGTTATTAATCATTTATGTGCAATTTATAAGGTATATATTAAATTTGGTATTCACTTTTACCAAAAAGAAAAATATTTGGTATTCACTTTTAACATTTCTGTATGTATACATATATTTCAAATTCGGCATTTTCTTTTTCTCCCTCCCTCTTTCTTTTAAGGGTTAAAGGTCATTCTGTCCACTAAACTATTATGGAAGTGTCAATTTGGCCTGCAAACAATTAACGGTCTCATTCTGGCCACTGAACAATAAAAATGGTTCAATTTGGCCACTGACCTACTGGAAAATACTAAAATATCTCTGGAGACTTAATAAATATAGGGAGAATTTCATCTAAGGACCAAATCTGAGAATTAATTAAAAAGCAGGACCAAATAAAATTAAAACATCAGTTGAGGACCTTGGGGGCAAACTGAAATTAAATCAGTAAGGCTAAAGACCAAAGTACCCTTATGTCTGCCCAAAATTCATTTGCTTGACCCACCTATTCCTCAGCCTCACTTCCTTCTCAAATCGAAGCCCTGTATGCTTGGTGAAAAGAAGAGAAAATCCATAGCCCTAAATTGATCCTTTTTTTCCTCATGTAGAACCTAAATCCATCTTCTTGAACAAGAGAAATGAAGGGAAACTGGAAGGAATTTTCAGGTAGTCATCTCCTTCAATCCGACGACGAAATGCGAACGAGAAAAATGCACGGTCTCCTTGCCAAAAATTGTGTCGCTATGCTCAAGTTCGTTCTCTTTCTCTGAAATTGATTCGTTTTTTCTTGATTTATGCTTTGATTGAGCTGAATTTTGACCTACTTCTCCTTAATTTTGTTTAATCTGGCTATTTTCAGAGCTGAAGAATCAAGCCAGCTGTAGCTCGTCGGACGAGAAGACGAGGATGATGAAGACCTCTTCAAAGTCGTTGAGCAGTGATTTTGAAGCTTTGTTCTGGTGAATTTAAGTTGAAGGTATGGCCGTCTGTTGTTTTTGACATGTTGTGTGGTAGACATGCTCCTTATAAAGGAAGTGTAATGCTCTAAGACTGTGTTGGAAGTGCACAATTTTTTTCTGAAATTTTGGGTTGGAAAAAAATGTTCTTGGCACTATACCTTTCTGAAACTGTGTGTATTGGTAAATAGGAGGATATCAATAACTTAGCAGCAACAACATGCATTTGATGCTTTTGGGTGTATTTTTTGGCTAGAAAAGTTGAAAAATTTGTCTGTTTTACCTCACAATGTCCAGGTGAAAATTTTCACTTCTGTTGAAATTTGATTAGAAGATTTTTAGTCAGACAGGAAAAGGAAATGGATTGAACAGTCTTAGATCTGTGGCATCTGCTTTGTGGCCTATACATATAAGGAAATTATGCGATTCTATACCACTAATGCAAATTATATGCTATTTACATTAATGAGGTAATATTCTAACAGCACGCATAGTCACTCATTTCAAAACCATAAATAGTAATGATTGGTTGTAGTCTTCATAAGTAGAAGATTAATCATTAATGGAACTGATTGGACATTTGAGAATGTAAAGAATAAACCATGAAGGTGAAATCTTTATAAGTAGGCTGATTGGACATTTGAGAATGTAGCCTGATATAGCATATCACCAATATATAATGCTTTACTTGATACTAATATGCAGAAAATTATTGTGTTAAATCACCACTGTTGGCAGTGATTAGAGCAACGAGGTTTTATGAAAGTTAGATCTTTACAAAAGCTTTTGGAAGTAAGGATAAATAAACGTGTGTGTAAGTGTATCAAGAAGAGAATTTGAATGTTTCTTGATTGTTAATCTAAATTTTTATGATTTTTTCTTTTTTCAAATGTTTCTTGATTGTTAATCTAAATTTCTGTCTTTGTTGATTGGGCCACCTTTAGTTGTCTCAAATATGCACATTCCTATTGGGGAGGTTCTTAGAAATCATCAAATTCCTTTCAATGATCGATGTGCTCCTTGTGGAGAAGCTTTTGAATCCATTGACCACTTATTCCTCTTATGTCCATGGTCTCAGGTATGCTGGTTTTCTCTAAAGTGGAATATTCGGTCGGATGAAATCATGGATCAAGGAGGATTTTCGGATTTCTTCCTTACTGCAACACTAATGTCAGCAGCAAATAATCAAATGCTGGAGTTTCTGCAAGATATTTTTTTAACCACTTTCTACATATGGGAAAACAGGAATATGGTTAGGCATGGAAAAGGATTACTGTCTTTGAGCAAGTTCTGCAATTATGTAGAGTCCAGAAACAAAATGGGTGTTTGAGTCATGTGGAACCAGGGGTTTAAATCAACATAAGCACCAAAAATGGTGGCTTGTGAACCAACTATTATAAGTATGCAGCAAAGAAAGCACAATTATGACTGAAGAGTTTAAAGGATTGAAGAGTGGTAGAAAGCTTTAGGTCAAAATGTATTGAATGGATTTCTTGGTTTTTGTTGAACAATTGACATCATTGGTATCTAAGTGAGTCAATGACAACTATGTATAGACTAATTTTTATTTAAATATATTAGCCATTAGAGGAATTTTAAATTGGGCAACACTTTGTGTTTCAAATACCATGTAATTTGGTTATCAATGAATTCAAAAGACAAAAAAAATAAGAGTCAATCAATGTGAAACATAAATATGTCAGACCTTGAACAAGGGCAAAGACCATTTGAATAAGGAAAATACATGTTTGAACAAGTTTGAACAGGTAAAATGAGTTTTGAACAATTAAAATTAAAACAAGTGAAATGACATTTTGAATAAGGGAAACCCACATATGAACAATTTCATTTTACTTGTTCAAAAGTAGGTTCAATGTATAATCAATTAAATACTTGCTTGTTCAAAATGTGTTTCCCTTGTTGAAAACGTCATTTCACTTGTTCAAGGTCTGATGCAAAAATGTATAGCCAATTAAATACTTGTTTGTTCAAAATGTCATTTTACTTGTTTAAAAGTGAGTTTCCTTTGTTGAAAACATCATTTTACTTGTTCAATACAAGAATGTATAACCAATTAAATATTTGCTTGATCAAAATGTTATTTTACTTGTTCAAATGTGGGTTTCCCTTGTTGAAAACATCATTTTACTTGTTCAAGGTCTGATGCAAGAATGTATAACCAATTAAATACTTGCTTGATCAAAATGTCATTTTACTTGTTCAAATGTGGGTTTCTCTTGTTGAAAACGTCATTTTACTTGTTCAAGGTCTGATGCAATACTTATTTGTTCAAAATGTTATTGTACTTGTTTAAAGTGGTTTTCCTTTGTTGAAAACGTCATTTTACTTGTTCAATGTCATATACAAGAATGTATAACCAATTAAATACTTGTTTGTTCAAAATGTCATTTTACTTGTTCAAATGTGGGTTTCCCTTGTTGAAAACGTCATTTAACTTGTTCAAGGTCTGATGCAAGAATGTATAACCAATTAAATACTTACTTGTTCAAAATGTTATTTTACTTGTTTAAAAGTGGGTTTCCTTTGTTGAAAACGTCATTTTACTTGTTCAAGTTCATATACAAAAATGTATAACCAATTAAATACTTGCTTGTTCAAAATGTCATTTTACTTGTTCAAATGTGGGTTTCCCTTGTTGAAAACGTCATTTTATTTGTTCAAGATCTGATGCAAGAACGTATAACTAATTAAATACTTGCATGTTCAAAATGTTACTACCTCCGTTCCTAAATATAAGATCACTATAACAAATTTGGAGAGATTAAGGAAGACATTCCAATAAATTAGGATTACATGAAATTTTCAAAATACCCCTCACTTAAGTTTTAAAAGTATCACCTTCTTCAAACCACTATTTTTTAGGGTGAAGGGAGTATAGGGGTAATTTGGGGAAAACATGAGACAAATTAGAAAGTGATCTTATATTTAGGAACAAGCTCTCCTCCTTAAAGTGATCTTATATTTAGGAAAGGAGGGATTATTTTACTTGTTCATAAGTGGGTTTCCCTTATTCAAAATGTCATTTCACTTGTTTATCGTCTAATGCAACAATGTATAACCAATTAAATATTTGCATGTTAAAATGACATTGTTACTTTTTATGGTCGGACACATCCTTGTGTTTAGGGATTTTCGCACAAGCTAGAGGATCTGTTATAAATGAGAACGAAAATCAAAGCTATCAGAGAGGGCTGGGAGTTGGGTTTCAGAAAAATAATTCTAAAAAGTGATGTCAAGCAAGTAATTGAAGGGCTAGTTAACAAGAGACAAATTTATGGCAACTAGTGTGGAGATCTCATGGCAACAATTGGTTGGAGACAATGTGAATTGAAACAAATCTGGAATACTCCACCTAAAGGTGCAAAATTCATTTTAAAAGAAGACATGCAGGGAGAAGACATGAGGGACGAGGATCAGAGTGCCTCTTTGATGTAACCAAATAATACAAGGACTTTTTAGTCTTTCTACACAGCAATTTTGGTCCTGCAGAGAAGTTTCAGAAAAGTTTGGTCCTGCAGAGAAGTTTCAGAAAGTTTTGGTCCTTCACTGAAATTAATTGCCTACAATGGTCCTTCATTGAAATTCTCCCATAAATATAATTTTTGAGAATGTGAGACTCACTTTTAAAAATAAAAAAAAATCCTTCTACTCTCTCTCCTCCCTCCTTCCCTCACCCAAACCCACCGTCCCCCTCCCTCTTCTTCCTCTTCCTCCTCCCATTTTCCTCAACTCAAATTTCAAAATTGCAAAATTCCAAAACTAAGAATCCCCACATCAAAATTGCAAAACAAATAAATTCGTATAACATTGATTGGAGAGTTGAAAACCCAAAATAAGTTCAATCTATAGCCTAACACAGACGGAAAAAAAATCAAACTTTAATACTGTAGACATAAGATCAGTGACAGACAAGCCTCTATTTTTCCTAAAGCGATGTAAATACGATTCTTCAACTCTTTTCCTCTTCTGGGTAGTCATCATATCACCAAAATCCTCAATATCAGAGTGAGAACATTTGGATACGTTCCTATTAGATAGGACCATGAATGATTGAAGAGGAGATTTGGCATTTTTGTGAAGTAGAAATGGAACAGTGGTTGATGATGATGGTGTTGCAGGGAGAGAAGAAAAAGTGAAACCACATAAAAAATCCTCAATTTTTGATCTAGGAATTCTCTCTTTTGGAATTTTGAGTGGAGGAAAATGGGAGGAGGAAGAGGAAGAAGAGGGAGGGGGACATTGGGTTTGGGTGAGGGAAGAAGGGAGGAGAGAGAGGGAGTAGGAGGAGTGATTTTTTTTTTTTATTTTTAAAAGTGAGACTCACATCCTCAAAAATTATAGGGAAATTTGCACTGTAATCCCTGATAAGCTATTTTACTACCACAAGGTCCCAAAACATTGCAAAATTATCATCAAGTCCCAAGGGACATTGCTGCAAAACTTTCAATTTGTCCAAAGACCTTTTTGCCCCTTCTAAAAGAAAGACCCTCCCTCCATTTCGGGCCTGTTTGGTTTGAGGGAAGGGAAGGGAAGGGGAGGGAAAATGAGCCCCTCCCCTTGCATGGTTTGAAAAATTGGAGGGGAGGGATAGTAAAATATTCCCTCCCCTTCCCTTCCTTTCCCTTATTTTGGCTCCCTCCAAATTGGGGGGTTTTGAAGGGAGGCCAAAATTTAAGACCAATCTATCCTCATTATATTTTTGTATTTCCATCAAATGCCCTCACTTCAAACAAATTAAAGTGCCCGACCAAAATAATCACTCACTCCTTCTCTCCCCCCTGTTTGCTCATTCATACTGTAAACTTGCTTTTTACAATACATAAGCCTTCCCCGTCCGCGTAGTCACTGGATGTCAACCCTTCCCCCTCGCATATATCACCTCCTACCACAATTTCCCTCATCAGACTTCAATCATACAGGGTATATATACATATAAATATATACACGCACAAAAGCATGTGTAATTTCTATTAGTTCATTCATTTAAATGAGCTTCAAATAGTGATTGTGTTTTTAAAAGAGAATTGGACTTTTAAAAGTGTTACATTTTGTGGGTGGGTATGCAAGATCACTGGCCTTCAATCCAAGCAAGATGGAAGAGTTGAATGACGTTTTGTGATTCAATTATATTAAAAAAATATATTATATGATTACACATACTAGTATTAATTTCTAAACACATTTTAACCCATTAAATGTTCCAGTAAAAAACCAAATGAAATGAGTTTAATAAAGTAATGTGATTAAGTGATTAATTACACAATTCAACTAAGATGTAAATTTATTAAATTAAATTAAGAGCATCAAAAGATTTAAAAGATGTAACTTAACATATGAAGATAAAATGACAAATTAGTTACATTAGAGATTGAAGGATTACTTGAATACAAAAAAAATAACATAATAAATAAGCTACTTTACAATAGAACGTGTTATATAAAACTTTTAAATAAGCAATCTTAATTTTATAAGATTGAAGGACCAATACACATCAGTATTGACATTTCGTCCAATAGGTTAATCATTGTTATTGTGTTTTCAAAAATATTAATGTGAAGTATTTTTAGAATAATATTATATCAATTTTTATGTGACTTTTAATAAGCATCTTAATTTAAATAAAAAAGTAAGCTAATTTATATGACAGACAATTATGAATTAATATATAACTATAAGGATAAAATGGTAAATTAATCATTATTACCCTCCCCTCCCCTCCTTAACCAAACAAATTATCATTAAACCCTCCCCCTCCCTTCCATTCCCTTTCCTCCTTTTTATCAGACCAAACAAAGTACTATTAAACCCTCCCTCTCCCTTCCATTCCCTTCCTTCCCTCCCCTTCCCTTCCCTTCCCTCCCCTCAAACCAAACAGGCCCTTCATCGTTCTGTTCATCACTCTTTTTCTTTCTTCCCTTCCCCTGATTCCCCTTCATTTCTCACTTCGCTGTCAGCTTTCTCTCTTCGTCGAAGATGACGGTCCACGGTGGGGCAAGGCTTTAACGATGCATCAAAGTCAGATTCAAGCTCAGGTGACTTCCCTCTTATCATTTCTACCATGCTTTTCTCTGATTCCAGTTAAGTGAGGTCTAATTTGGGTATGGGGGATTCCGAAAATGATTGAAATTTTTCGAATTTCCTGAGGTGGGTGACTATTTGGTTTGGTCATATTTTACTGTATGATTTTTATAGTGTTTATGAGTTTATGCTTGGTTTTAGGCTTATGAAATTGTTGTTCCGCTATGCTGAAGTTTGTTGATGAGGAAGAAATAATAGTATTTTTATAATGATTAGTATATAGAATCTTCACAGTCTCATACAAGTATTGTATATGTATTCTGACATGTGTACATTGCATTGTGTTAAGGTTTTTTATGTGTATTTTCATGATTCAGCAGCAATTCGTCCAACACAATTTATATTTCACGTTAGATTTATAAGAAAGGCATTCCTCATAAGGCACCGACTCAGTCCAAGTCCTCTGATTAGGTAAATATTTTAGCATATTCAATTTGATTACCTTGGTTAGGTATACAAATATTATATTCTTGAATCAGGAATGTATAGGTATGGATAAATAACTTTTCATTTTTTTTATTGTTGCTTTTATCCCTATGGACCTGGAAGTTGATTAATAAGACAAATAATGAAATTTCATAGAATCAATAATCTGATTATTATCTGCTACTCAGTGTAGTCCCCTTGTCTGTGCCCTATTTATTTACCCTTAATGCAACTCTATTTGCTGCATAATTGCAGCCACTTTGCTGCTATTTTGTGCAGCAAAATTTTTATGGCTTATTGTTGTGTGTATGTCATCACAATTGATATTGATTTCCTTTAACACTATAATTTGTAATGGTGTTGTGACTAGAAAGCAATTCCGAATATACTTTAATCCATATTTGTGCTTAAATCCTCTCGAAAATGTGATTTCTATGTCGGATCAGATTTTTTGGTGTCATATTGATGCGAATCAGAGCTTTACTGCTATAATGAATATGTTTGAATATATGTCCTTTTCATGTAGGATCATATTTTTTGGTGCCATAATTGTTTATATTGAGAGCGAAACTTGATTTGAAAACCGCATCTCTATTGAAATAGATTGATTACATCAGTAAAATAGCAGCAAAATAGTGTTTCAAACCAATATAGGGCCAACAAATATGAGTTTATACTGTAATGTTTGCCTAGAACAATTTTTGTCGGGAAGGTAATATTGTCAAGCTTGGGACTGTTGTTCCTGATCTTTATGGTAAGTTGATAAATTCTTATATACAATGTTCTTTACTCTCTTGTTATGCCAACTACTTATTTGTTTCTAGTGCTATTATGGTTGTTTTGGTTAAACTTGGCCATAACATATATAATTCATTTGGATTCTTGTTGCAGAAATTGGTTGCCATATCCACCAAAGAGATTGGGCATTATTGAAGCATTTGGGGATCAACACTCACCTACTAGGAACTAAAGAGAGGAAGAGAGCATTGTGGACATTAGCTTAGGGTCATAAAAAATTTGAAATGTAATACTCTATGTATTATACACAATGATTTAGAATGTATATGAAAGTGACATATTTGGTATCTTGGTGTAGTAGTATACACAATGATTTTGATTGAGATATTTTCCCCATATATTATGCACATTGCATCTCTTCTATTTCATCATATGCATATTATTTCTTGAAAAGCATCCACATATCATATAAGTTTTTCTACATGTGCTAGACATAATTTAATTATTTTCATATCAAGAGAAGGTCATTATAAGATAATTATGTATATGTGCAAGTGACAAGTGAAAATACTAGTATTAACAACTCTCAAAGTCTGCATTAACAAGTTCCTGAGTTGGTACTAGCAACTAAACAATTCTCATATTTGAAATGAGTTTTTTTGCAAGTGACAAGTAGGCATATCAGTAATAACAACTCTTAAAGCCTTCATTAACAAGTTCTCGAGTTGTTAATAGGAATTAGATAAGTCTCACATTTGAAATGAGTGTTTTTTTGCAAGTGACAAGTGGGAATATCAGTAATAACAACTCGTAAAGCCTATATTAACAAGTTATCGAATTGTTAAAAACAACTAGATAAGTTGTTAAACTAATAATAACTTGTTAATGAACTCCATCATTTGGAAGACTTGTTAATGCAACTGTTTTGTAGTTGTTATTTGTTTCATGACCACTTGTCACTAGCAAAAAAATGAACTCTATCATTTGTGAAGGGCAATTTCCAGTAACAAGTGGGACACTTGTTACGGTAGGCTTGGAAACTTGTTACTGCAGACATGTCCACTTGTCACTGGCGAGAAATTAAGTGAGTAATATATCATGTCAGTTTATACTAATGTAGGCATTCAGAGATGTAATTTCTGGTCATCCCATTTGTTACTCATAAAAACACTCATTTCCTATGTTGGGCATACCCAATTTCTACTAACAACTTGACAACTTGTTAATACGGGCTTTCAGAGTTGCTATTACTGTCCTTCCTACTTGTCACTCGCAAAAAACTCATTTTAGATATGAGGCATACCCAAGTGCTATTAACTACTTAAAAACTTGTTAATGCAAACTTTTAGAGATATGATTGATGGGATTCCTACTTGTCGCTCGTGAAAAAATCATTTCAAATGTGAGGTATACTCAGCTGCTATTAACAACTTGGGAACTTATTAATGCAACTGTTAGGGGTTGTTATTACTGTTCTTCCAACTTGTCACTTGCGTAAAACTTACTTGACGCATTTAACTTAAGATATATATTTTGGGATTTCATCCTTGTTAGTTATGACTAATCAACACTTTGTGACATATTTGATTAGAGACGTTATATCCTCTTTTCATTAACTAATTAACAATGTAAACACAAGTTTAAAAAACAACCAAAATATTATCAAAGTACATCGATGTCTAGGTTGTTCACAACTACGCCAAAATCAAAATACATCATATAATTTTCATAGCTTCCCACTTCAACAGCTTAAGGACTATGTTGCCCATGCTTTCTTCCTCTTATGATGGTTCCTTTGCAACAATGATAGGACCTGATCACCATGTGCATTATTGGGATGATTAACATGCCACCACAAACACTCAATTCTTCAATTCTTGAAGTTCCTTCCAAGTGTACTTGAGCATTGTGCAACCCTCATCATCGACCTTTACATCTAACATTTGCAGCAAAGATAATATATGCACTCCACAAGAGTCCTGCGAAAAAGGTTTAATTATGTACACGAATTTATTGAGAAAAAATTCAAACATGACTAGGGCGAAGGGGCAAAAATAGCCACTGTAATTTTCAAAATGGACAACTTTGGCACCCGTAATTTCGATGGTGCAAAACCGGACATTATAAACCAAAATGGGACAAATCTAGCACTCTTAAACATAGGTGTTGATTTTCAAATCTCAACCCCTCTTCGTCTTTCTTGCTTTAGCGCACCCCCCCTCAACTTCCCAGTTCCCATAATCATCCTTCCTCTCTCTTATTACATCCCATAATCTCTGTACTTTTAAAAATTTAATTCATCACTCTCATCAAAGCCTCCATTCCAGCAACTAAATGGAAGAAGATGAAATTTGGGCAGAAAAAGAAGATGGATTGGTGATGAAGACTGAGGGAAGCAAAATGTGAGTTTCAATACTGAAAATCGGAGAAGAAGATCTCCAGCTCAGCTTACAAATTTGGTTATAACCGAATATGTTTCTCCCCTTTTCATTTTCAGATTCGTTTCCATTTTTTCAGTTTCTATCTCATCGCTTTTCTTCTTCAGTTTCTTTTTTACCCGCTCCTGTAGTCTGCCGCCGTCAAAGGGTCCTGGAAGTCCGACGACCTAGAAGCCCATCACCATCGAAGCCTCTAACTCGGAGACGAAGACACTCTCTAAATTGATTTGAGAATTTAGTTTAGTTTTTTTATTAGTTAAATATACAGTCAGATATTAAGTATGACTGGATATACATATCAGATTATACATATTAGATTAATTTTTTTCATTTTTGTCATGTCATATACATATCAGCATGGGGGTGACGTATAATGCCTCATTGTGCCACGTCATTATGTCATATCATCATTCCCAGTCAACTAACGGTCAAACTTAACACTTATGTTTAAAAGTGCTAGATTTGTCCCATTTTGGTTTATAATGTCCGGTTTTGCACCATCGAAATTACGGGTGCCAAAGTTGTCCATTTTGAAAATTACGGTGGCTATTTTTGCCCCTTCGCCCAACATGACTAATAGCATAACAACTTCACAAGGATGTGTTCAACTTCTGTTTCCCTTTTCCTACATTCTAAAATGATGTGAAGAATACAATAATCATATGAATGGATTTTAAGAAACAATAAAGTGCCAAATAAAAGTTTTGAAAGCATTATATGCATCTGGAAAGATAAGATACATATAAGATATACTTGACACATAAGATACATATAGATCAACTTGATGGACAATTTCAGATCACAATCACCATTGAAATATCTCAACTACAACACATATATAGCAGCAAATGCTCTGAGAACCAACACATATATAACACATTTTAAAGCACTTACTATTGTTCTGTAACTACCCAAAATATGCACAATATAACAATCCACAATTTACCCCTTCAAAGCTGATTCTTGTCACTTAAATCACATAGCTCAGGTTCAGCAAAATACCAAAAATATATCTATTATTTCAACCAGCAAACCAGTTTGTTCGGACCATAATGACATAACAATGCAGAGCCATAATCAGAGTCAAGTACTAAGGCACTGTCAATGACAATAATAAGAAAGTAGCCTTTAAATCTTGAGAAATATTCCATCAAAAGCTCCTAATCTCACATATTCCACAAACTAAATCCTATACTCACTTAATCAATGTGAATGACGAAGAACCATCCCAAGTGGGCTGAAAAACCTACTAGTGCAATGAAAGATGTTAATTCAATATTTGGCTTGTAGAATGTGATATCAAAGTTCTATTTATTGACTTTCAAATTAGCACACACCTTGTACAAATAGCCCATAATTGACTATACCCCAAAATAATCCGTATGCTTAATGCTACTATAACAGCACCATGCACCTCTCATAGTGCTGAGAAATCTCTGTATAAGTACATAAATGCATTAGTATAAATCCAGGAATGACACTCCCACATTCATTTTTTGGCAAGCATTAGCAAACACTATAAATTTAGTAGCACTAAAATTTAGTAGCCCAAAGTTAAGATCAAACACTATAAATTTAGTAGCCTAAAGTACATAAATCCAGGATTGTTGTTCTTCAAGTTAAGATCAAACACTATAAATTTAGTAGCAATAAAATAATTCCGCAAGGTTAAAATCATTAGCAAATGTACAGTTTATAAGCATATAAGCATATTCAGCTTGAAGGGATGTATGTAGAAATTACCAAATGCGACTCCTCAATTTTTTGGAGTTTCAAATCATGAATTATTGAAACGATTGGAACCATGAATGCATAAGACCCTCCAACCACAGTAGGCAACTGGGTTCCAAACAAAGTTTGCAGAAGTCACCGTCAGATCCGACAACAGTGACGAGTGGAGCAATGGTGACCGGTGTTGGAAGTGATTCGGTGGGGAATGACGGAGATGTGGTAAGGATAAATGGTGGGGGTTTTAATTTGAGTGAGGGAAGAAAAGAAGAACGAAACGAAACAGCAATGATGCTTAGGATGAAGAAGAATGAATAGGAGAGACTTGGGTTTAGAGAAGATCAGCATTTTTCTATAATGAAGTGAAGCTTGGGGCAAAAGGGTCAATTACCAAATGGAGAATTTCGCAATGAAGTCCCTTGGGACTTCATGATTATTTTGGAATCTTTTGGGACCTTTCAATAGTAATTTGTCTTACCTGGGACCTCACTGTAAATTTCCCTTATTACAATGTTCTTCTATTGGAATAATGGCCTGACAGATATACTCTTTATGCATACAACTATTATTCGTAGTCAAGTAATTAATTTTTTATATTGGCTTTTAGTTGCCTAAGAATTTATCTTGCTATAATAAATGTGTTCAAGTTCAATATGTAAAAATTGAAGAGAATAATGTTGAAAATTCTTACTATTGCTACAATGTTTTCAAGAGTACTCGAATGTCCATTTCCATTTGGGCAAATAGTTCTAAATTGATAAAGTTTTGTGGTCTGAAAGATATACATTTTATCAATAAGAATAAGGGTAATGGACCTAATCTACCCTCCAAGTAACCACCTAGGAGCACTGGGCACCCTGAACTAACAACAGACCCATATCTACTTTCGAAGTAACCAAAGTGGTTAAAAAATACCCCAAGTGGACGGTCAATCACGTTTGACCGTTAGTCTGCCCATGTGGCCGCCACGTGGGTTAAATTTTTGCCACGTAGGATAAGGGTAATGGACCTAATCTACCCTCCAAGTAACCACCCAGGAGCACTGGGCACCCTGAACTAACAACAGGCTCATAATTACACTCCAAGTAACCAAAGTGTTTAAAAAATACCCTGAGTGGACGGTCAATCACGTTTGAACGTTAATCTGTCCATGTGGCCGCCACGTGGGGTAAATTTTTTTGCATGTAAGATAAGTCATGTGAGACCCACATAAAATAAAAATACAATTCCCTCTCCTCTCTCTTCATCACTTCCAAAAATTTAACCCACGTGGCGGCCAGCCGACCACATGAGGAGATTAATGGTCAAACGTGATTGAGAGTCCACTGAGAGTATTTTTTAAATATTTTAGTTACTTTGAGTGTAAATATGAGTCTGTTGTTAGTTTAGGGCCCAGTGCTCCTGGGTGGTTACTTGGAGGGTAGATTAGGTCCATTACCCTTATCCTACGTGGCAAAAATTTAACCAACGTGGCGGCCAGCCAGCCACATGAAGAGATTAATGGTCAAACGTGATTGACCGTCCACTGAAAGTATTTTTTAAATGTTTTAGTTACTTTGAGTGTAAATATGAGCCTGTTGTTAGTTCAGGGTGCCCAGTGCTTCTGGGTGGTTACTTGGAGGGGAGATTAGATCCATTACCCTAAGAATAAATACACTAATAATTTAAACTGAACAGTATACCTTTTGTTTTCCAAATTCCACTATTACTTATGAGCTTTGTATTACTTGATTAGAAGATTCTACTAAAATCTTATAAATGGCTAGCTAATTAGAAATTGATTGGTTAACCAATTACTCTAGAAACACTAATAGTTCACACTGAAAAATTATGCTATTTTTCCAAATTCGACTATTACTCATGAGGTAGGTATAATAGATGATTATAATATTTTGGTGTACAAATTGCCATGTAATTCAGTAATTGTCATGAAAGTGTAAAAATGACTATTTAAAATCTTTTTGTGCGAAATTGCCTATCGAATTTTAAAATTGGGGCAAAAAATTTCCATCACAATTAATTTTTGACTTTTTCCCTTATTATCCTCTGTCGCATCATCATCACACAGACAAATAAATACATAAGTCTGTGAGAGATGAATCGGCAGAAGATAATGCGCAAAAAGTTGAAAAATTAACTGTGCTGGGCATTTTTGCCCCAGTTTTGAAATTCAATGGGCAATTTTGCTCCAAAATATTTAACATGGTCATTTTTGCACCTTTGTGACAATTACATGGTCAATTTTGCAATTCAGTCCTTTAATTAATAATTTATCATGACATCTGGTGATTCATGTAGTCAACTCCACTCAGTGAGATTAGACTCTGTTGTTGTATCTCTATACAATGTAATTATGGACATCATTTATTTGTTCTTTGAAAAATGTGATATTTAAACAATAAAATAAATGAGATGATTTTATTTATTAAAATATAAGTACATTGTACAATGTCATGATTAAAAATAGTGTTTTTTTGACAACTCATTTATTATCTATGCAATGTAACGATGAAAACCATTTATTTCTACTTATGGCATTGGACTTCGCCGACTTAGAGATATCGACTGAAGTGGTCAAGAGAGGGGTATGATACACGCTATACTCGTTTTCCCTTGTCTATGATTTTTCCCATTGTGTTTTCCTAACAAGGTTTTTTATGAGGCAGCACCAATTAGTGTATCACTCAGCATTGCACTCTTTTCTCTTCCATTAAGTTTTTGTCCAATTGGGTTTTTCTTAGTTGAAGTTTTTTTAATGAGACATATGTTTAGTCTTAGACATCCAAGGAGGAGTATTATTGAAACCTCCAATTGTGGATAACCAAGTCCAATTCCTTATATTCCTCATATCATTTAGGCTATATTTATTCATTCATATTAATGATATGACGCTAATTCTTCTTTATTGATTCATATTAATGATATGACGCTAATTCTTCTTTATATTCTTCTTTATGACGCTAACCAAGTGAATGCAATTTTTTACTCTCTTCTTATTTCTCTCATCTTCTCTTCTCATCCTTTATATCCATAACAATATTCTATTAATTTGGCATTATTGAACTCATTGATTAATGTGTTTGATATTATATTGATTAACTTAACACTGCTTTTGGATTTCCAAATACCTTAAAGTGAGGACGGCTTCTCCCTCCAGTCCTAATTATAGGACCCATTTGACATTTCTCTAGAAACTGAGGATGCAAAATTAATCACTTTGAATTGTCTTTGGTTATAATTTTCCTTACAACTTATTTTTATTCTTATATACTTAACTAAATTCTAATTATATGTTACACATTTTATAATTTAATGATTTAACTTACTTCCTTAACTTAAAAAAAACAAAGGGGTCATATATTTAAGACGAGAGGTAGTATTAAATATCAATTTCCAAGATTATCTTCAATGTTTCATAAAAATCATTTCCATTCCACTCGTTAATAAAATACCCAAAATATCTATTTCTATTGCACTAATGATTTCTATCATTGTAAATCACCATTTTTATCTTGCATTTAGAAATTTAATTCATTAGGTAGTTTAATTAAATATTAACTCCATCAGAATTACTTGGATTGAACCACTATTGCTACATCCTTTTTATTTATAAATATATTTTCAGTTAACCCATGGACAACACAACCACAATCAAATCAATATACCATTCATGTTAGGTCTAGAATTAGATTAATTCATTATAGAAATGAAACAAAATATAAACGGATGACATCAAAATACATTTATCACATTACATCCGTACAAATTATGTTTTCCTTATAGGATACTTGAGAGAAAAGATTAATGGGAAAAATCGGTTATGTCGACAGCCACTGGAGTTAAAATATTTTCATATGAGTAGAAGCAAAACAAAATATATGGATTGTATTTTGATAAGAGACGAACAAATGGAGATGATAATATAAAGAGATCCACAATGATAATATTCAAGGAAGAGTTGGGCTAGCATCAATTTTGAAAAAAATAGCACAAAGTCACTTGAGAGGTGAGTTAGGCACATTCATATAAAACGATTCGGTGCACTAGTAAGAAGAGTTGATCAATAGTATCGAGTTCTCAAGAGAGAGAGAGAGAGAGAGAGATGTGGAGGGAAATTGAAGAGAACTCTTAACATAGTCATCCAATGATATATTTTAATTAATAATTTATCAGGAAGCATGACTATTGATAGAGTACAATGACATATGATGATTCATATAGTCGACCCCACTTAGTGGGATAAGACTATGTTGTTGTATACTTGTATCTATGTACAATGTAATGATGGACATCATTTATTTATTCTTTGAAAAATGTGATATTTGAACAATAAAATAAATTATATGATTTTATTTCTTAAAATATAAGTACATTGTACAATGTCATGATTAATAATAGTTTTCTTTGACAGCTCATTTATAACTATGGAATGTAATGATGAAAACCATTTATTTCTACTTAAAAATTATGAAATTTGCCCAACATATATTACATTCTTCAATGCATTAATGGAAAATAGTTGTCATCAAATTAATATGCATATTTTAGCTGTTGAATGTAATGATTGAAATCATTGATTTCTAATTTAAAAAATGTGACTTTTGTATAGCATACACATTGCACATTTTCCTTTTTGCAAATATAAATAGCCTCAATCCTCATTAACATTTCACGAATGTATGTGACACCCCATCTCACTCATTGTAAATCTTTTTTTTATAACCTCCTATACTAAGCCAAAACTTTTCTTTTCCCATCTTTATTACATCGTCTTGGGAGGTGAAAATCAGAAAAAGAACCTTCTACATTTTCACATTGACTCAATGATTTATCAAATATTTAAATATATTTCAAAAATGTAAGTATTTTTGTTAATAATTTTTTAAGTTTATACTTACTTTCTTATGATTTGTTCTTATCTATCTCACTTATTCGTTAGTGAACATGATTGATTTGTATTGAACATGCTTTCTCAGGGCAAGATGGATAACATCTAAAATGATTTTGTTTCTTTATTTTATCTATTAGCAACTAAGCTTGAATTGAACATGCTTTTTCAGGGAAGGATGCATATGTAAAGGAAGCTACCTAGAGAATCAACTACTCAAGGATATGCCTTCTTAAAGACACCGTATGCATTTCTGTATGTATGTGTACGTATAAACACACACACACAGACACACACACATGTTTCTTCACTCATCAAACTCTCTCTTCCTCCAGTAAATTAAAGCATAATTATTCTAAAAAAATTGCACGTAAAGACCATTACATTTTGAGATCATTTGTTAATACTACATTTTAGTTTGTTGGGTTCATTTAAGAATCTTGTTGTTTTTAATCTTCACTTTCTTTTTATTCTAAACACTAAGACATGAATATAAAGTTGTACTTATAATATATATTTGCTTTACCTACACAACTAATGCCAAAAGAACATTTATTTTTCTTTTTTGTGTTCCAAAAAACGGACATACTAATTTTGGGATATGAGTTGGTAGTTGATATCTCTGATGCCTTAACAGAACAATGAATAATCCAGATCTAAGATGGTAAGTTCATCCATCACCTTTTCTGTTGATCAATAGCAATACTGGCATATATGGCTGATTGGCTGGTGTTGGCTTACGTTATTTACTTATTTTCATTTCTGCTTTGTTAGAATTAATATTTATATTTTTATAGTAGTACAAGTTGTGCAATTCATAATTTTGTTTAAATATGACCTCTATGTAGTTACAATCATTTTATTTTTTTGTAGTTTGAAAGGAGTATGGATGTACTTCAGATTGGATGAAAGAGGATCATCATGGTTTGATTAGTCTACAACAAAGAGTGCACCCTGTTTCTTATAACTGCTTCGCTTCCCCACCTCTATTACGATTGAAACAACTTGAGCTATTCATATGATTTAATTTTCCAAAAAAAATATAAGTATTTTATAATGATTAGTTATTATTTCTTGAAGGAGCTATGTATCAAAAGTTGAAATTGATTGACAATGACATCTTTATTTGTGTTATGCTATGAACACTAATTTACAACTTCTTCTATTTCATTAAAATAACAAAAGCTCAAGTCTTTCATCATGAACAAGTTTAGTTTGCAGATAAATTTCTCACTCTGAGCTACTAAATTGAACCAGCTTTGTCAAAATTGTTGAACCAACTTAAGTAGTGTTAAGATAAGGAAATTGAGACATTTTGATGGTTATTATGTGTAATAAGCAAGTTCCATCATTCAAGGGATTTAACAAATTAAAAATACACTTTAATATAAGGATTCAATGATTAAAAACAAACTTAAGGGATTAAAATTAAAACTTGATGCAAACATAACTAATAAGCATTATTTTCAGCCCTTCACTTATATTGCGTAAATTTTTATGAGCATTGTATTATTATGATTATAACTTAATGAGGAAAAGATCTGTAGTTGAGTTTACATGTGAATTAAAGGTGAAACTATGGTAGTCTTAACTAGTGGAAATCTTTGAATTTAAGTTAGTGTAATGGTGGCTTTCATTTATTTCTACCTGTGACATTCTAAATTTGTTTTTATCCCATAATGTATGAAATACAAGTAAATGCCATATATGTCAACTATTTCATATACGGAAATCATAACTTTTTGCTAGCCCATCAATTCTTAAATAATTTATGATTCAGTCCCTCAACTATCACTCGGTGCGATTCAATTACTGATCATTAGACTTGGTTATGGCTTAGCCCTAGCCCTCAACTCGTAGTATTTTTACATCCTTCTTAATTAGAAATCATATGGGTTATTCATAGTTCATGGTAAACCAATTCAGGTCCACATAGCCATGAATCATCATCTTTTTCTCCCCATGTCAACTAAGATTGAACTAGAGGAGAGGAGAGTTATAAGAATAAATAGAAAATAAAAGCAATAATCACCCTTTTCTACTTTTGTTATGGCTGGACACAAGAAACAAGAGGAGCATAGCTTATGATCATCATCCTTGAGATAGAGCAGCTCCACGCCAACTTTAAATTGAAGAAGAGAATTGTATTAGGTCTAAAAAAAGATTAATTAATGTCGGATATATAGGTCTATTGATCAATTATTCAATTGTTAACCTATGTCATTTCAGTTGTTAATAGGGTTCATTGGCATATCCTTAAAACATCTATGAAATGAAGTTTTTTGCTTGGGGACAATGTGCAATTGTCCTATTCAAGAAGTTGCCGCTGACCCTAGTAACCATTAGTGTAGTGTAACCAAACTGAAATGTTGTCACAATCATTAGAATAGGATAGAGTTTCTCGACCTGAAAATAAACAAGAACAATATATCTTTTTTTTAATTGAGATAAGAACAATATCATTGAGAGCAAGAAAAATAGTTCAGTGTGGAACACGTACCGTTTTATGTGCATGCTTATAAATAGAATTTGAACTACTAGAGTCTAAGTTTGTAGCTTCAAAATGCCCTCCGAGATTATAAAAAAATTAGGAGGTTACCATCATTCATGATCCATGCGAGCATATGCTAAAATGAAATAAAAATAAAGCAAAAATTGAGAGATTTTTCATATCATAGAAGAATATCTGAATATTACTTATACCAAAGAGGAAACCCAGACATAATAACACACAAAGTCTAAATCAGAAAAAACAAACTCATTTGTTGTAGATATAGAAGTAGGTGTTAAAACATAACAAATTCCATAGGTGGCCCCAAGTTGTATAGGCTGAATCAAAGTATTTGAATCGTTGAGCTCATCACTATTAGCTTCAAGAATCTAAGCAAGAGTGACCTTTATAGGTTACTATTTTCTACATGGTATGAGAAACGAAGATTATTTATGAGCCCCAAGACACAGATAGGAAGGTAGGAAAGCGACTTTCCAAAATGAAAATTTGGAGAAAGAAGATTATGATAATTCTTGTGCCCAGTTGCCATAAAGGATAATGATTCATTTATGAGCTCCAAGACACAAATAAGAAGATTATGATAATTCTTGAGTCACGATTATCAAGGAGAGGAGGAGGAGATGATGATAATGAAATTTCTACCTAGGTGTAGATAAGCAATTGGTTTTGTCAGGACTTAATAATGTCTAATTATATAATGTTCTATTAATTTGGCATTATTGAACGCAATGGTTAATGGGGTTTGATGTATGTTATATTAAGGGCGAAGACTTAAAAATGACACATAACTATTATTGGCGAAGGCCCAAAGTTGGGTATCATTAGTGTACCTTAGAATAGTTATGTATTATTTTTGTTTTTTGGTCAATAGTTATATATCAGTTTTGGGCCTTCGCCCTTATATTAATTTACTTAACACTACTTTTGACTTCCTAAATATCTTAATTGATATAGGACATCTTCTCCCTCCAATCTTAATTATAAGATCTATATGACTTTTCTCGAGAAATTAATTAAGGATGTAAAATTAATCACTTTTAATTGTCTTTGGTTATATTTTTCCTTGCAACTTATTTTTTATTCTTATATACTTCAATTATATTCTATTACATGTTACAAAATTTATAATTTAATGGACCAACTTACTTCCTTAACTTTCACAAAAATAAATTCAAATGGGTCATATATTTAAGAAGGGAGGTAGTATTCGATTTGAAGGAGTATTTGCATTGTTTCATAAAATTTATTTCCATTCCACTCGTTAATAAAAATACCCAAAATATATATTTCTATTGCACTAATCAGTTCTATCATTGTAAATCCCCATTTTTATCTTGCATTTAGACATGGGCAAAGGTGCACCCAGTAACATGGTAATTTCTAAAAGATGCATCCAGTCGTATGGTAATTTTAAGGGTGCAAATTTAACCCTTGTAATTTAAATGAGACACCCAGCAGCATAGTAATTTCTAAAATGGCATCCAATAGCATGAGAAAACTTAACTTCAATTGAAGTAAAAAACAAATATTCCCCATTATAAGTTACAAGTGCCAAATTTTGCACCCTCAAAATTACTATGTTACTAGCTGCACCTTTTAAAAATTATCATGTTACTGGGTGCACTTTTGCCCTTTGGAAATTTAATTCAATAGGTAGTTTAGTTAAGTATTAGCTTCATCAAAACAAATTGGATTGAATCACAATTGCTACATCCTTTTGATTTATAAATATACTTTCAGTTAACCCATCACTACCACAGATTACCCCATTTACATGCGCTTATTTTGGCCTCTACATATGCTTATAAAGCGCATGTAGAGGGGGGCGCTGGTAAAGGCTCCACATGCGCATTTTAAAAGCGTATGTAGAGGGGGGCTATACATGCGCTTAAAGCGCATGTATAGGTAGGTACCTCTACATGCGCTTTAAGCGCATGTACATCTACATGCGCTTAAAGCGCATGTAGATGTGCCTCTACATGCGCTTAAAGCGCATGTAGAGGTACATACCTCTACATGCGCTTTAAGCGCATGTAGATGTTTACATCTCTACATGCGCTTAAAGCGCATGTAGATGTAGGTACCTCTACATGCGCTTTAAGCGCATGTACAGCTATATTTTTTTAATATATATTAATTTACATTTGCCACCTATACTTTCAGAAGTCACCAGAAACATTTACTCAAAATAATGTACCAGAATTACGTGAATTATATATGTATATTGTATCAAAATATTTAACTTGTTTCCAGTTATATATAAACATCACCAAAATATACATGCACGCCAACAGAGAAAAACTTCTCTTCATTAGCCTTGGACATCGCATACTAAATGTCTTTAGGCTACAACATTAATCCCCCTAAGCCACTCAAAGGACTTACTATCCTAATCCTACAAATTTTACAAACATTAAATGGAGGCACTTACAGCAAAAACATTCTGAGCCAAATAATCCTTTCTGAAAAGTCTTGTAGTTTCTAATATGATCTTGTCTCCTTTAGCTAAACCATCCTTGGCTGCAAGCTATTCTGCATAAGGCCAATATTAGATGAAATTAAACCAATTCAGACAAGTAAAATGAGGCAACAACAGATAAATTTGATAACAAAATTCTAGTCATTGTATGTATTCATATGTGGCATGCCAAATTACAACTGAACACTATAATGAAATAAATACACAAGTTTCTGTGGTATGAACCTGCACTTGCAAAGGCAATAAAAAACATACTTACTCACCTCCTGTAGCAATATACTTTCAAGTTCAACCAGTCTATAAAATGATAACCTCACAAAGAGAGAAGGAAAGTCACACTAGACAATCCATCTACTCATCACCAAACAAAAAGATGTTAAAGTGCATTAATTTATCATAAACCATCAAACAAAGCAATTAGAAGATGAGAAGGGTATGAAAAACACTAAAATCAATCCAATAAAAAGAGAAGGGAATGAAAAACACTGTTACAAAACAATATTAGTCAGCATAAACAACAAAGTAGTTTGACAATTGGTATGACTTTTTACCTTTACATTTGATAATAATTATACTAACATAACCATAAAAGGTTACTGGAAGCAAGACATTAATAATGAGTTCCATGCTAATTACCCATCTGGGACCTACAAGGAAACACCAACAAAAGAGAGAATTGATGATAGCTTTGACTGCACAGCCTAATATTGAGGAATTCTCTGATTTCTTACAGTAAGACAATAAAAAAATATTATAAAAGAACTAACAAAAAAATCCCTCAACAGTACACTATTCAAATCCACATAAGCTTGTTAGAAGACATGATTGTTACAGGTTCAATGATGCTTTGGTGGTGTGCTATCTTTGAGTACAACGTTCAAAGAATACAAAATAATTAGGAACCATAGAATATGGTAAGAAAAAGTTTTCTTCAAGGGAGAGCTTGACCCTGAAAGCCTGCACATTAAAGAGGAGTTGAGAGCATGCAAAAACAGAACTGATCACAAATAATCAGAAAAATTATCAAGCACTGCCAAATTGACACCAATTGCAAGGAGAAAAGTTATTTCCTTATAACCACAATGAGAAATCAGCATGGCATCATACAAACCATGTAGCCAACCCCACCAAGTGGGATAAGGCTTCATTGTGTTGTTGTTGTTGATCTATAGATCTCAAGTTAAGTAACATATCAAGTGTAACACAAAAGGTGGACAGACCTTCTAGACTGCAGAACAAACTTCCACTGCTTCTTCAACCAAATCTACTTCCATACGATCCCCCTGCACTCAAAACATATGAAATCGGAGATAATAAGATTAAAAGTAGGATGAGCACATGCAACTTCAGAAGTTCAATAACACATGCACCTTCACAAGTAACATATGGTTTGAAAAGCTATACAAAAGAAACCATTACAAAGTTTAATAACACATGCACCTTCAGAAGTAACAAACCTATGATAGATAAAAGTGTGGTGTTCATGAATGTACACGCAAAAACACATCTAGCAATAGCACAAGAGTGAAAGATATTCCCAGAAACAATGAATGCGATGATGAAAGTGAGACCTTAATAATGAGATCCATGTTAATTATCCATGTGAGACGTACAAGAAAAGTAAAAAAAAAGAGTGAGAATAGATAATTATCTTGACTGCACATATTTAAATTAAGAAATTGTCTTATACAAATCAATATCCTAAAAGGATTAACAATAAAGTTCCTCAATAGTGAACTATCCGAAATCACATCAGCTTGTTCAGGACATGTTCTCAAATTCTAAACAATAGTGTATGATTGCACAACATTATTTTTAAAATATCTCTTTTCCAAAACTTTATTGCTTTGTTCAGCACAGTAAATTTAAAGTTGCATTTTTCTCTGAAGTACTCAAACTTGAAGTCATTCATGAGTGAACAATTCTAAAAAACGAACATAATAAATATTACTAACTGAGAAACATGAAGGAACATGTCTATACTAAAAGTCAAAAAGGCATATTTGTAATGGTATTATTTCTAACTATGCCACCCCACCCCCTGAAAACCGCAAAATTTCAGTTCCCTTTTGCAAGGGATATGGCAGAAGAAGGAAGTCAAAACATCAAATGAAGGGAGATTATACTTACAGTAGAGATGGAAGTGAAACTTGACCTGCTATCAAACCTGTAAAACAAATCATCATTAAACTGTCAAGTGTCATTGCTTAGCCTAAATAAAGAAATGAAACCTCAAAATAAACATGCAAAATCAAGATTTACCTTAATACTTTTCATGGAGCATCGTAGATGCAAAAATGGAATCAAGAACTTGAAAACCCTAGACCGTACAAGCTGAAACAACGAAGAACCGTAAGACGGCGACCTTCTAGCGCATCGGCGAAGGTGATGGCCAGAAAGCAGCCTATAGGGTGCTGAACGACCTCGCTACGGTATGGGTGATGGATGTTTCATTTTTGAAGAATAAGAAAAGAAGAGAAACAGTGAGGCTTTTATGAAGAGAGACCTGATAAGTTTGAGAGAGGGAGGGAGGGTCGAAGAGAGGAAATGGTGATGGCGAAGACAATTGTGAGAGTGAGGTCGGAGGCGGTGAGAGTATGAGAGGGGGCGAGAGTGTGAAGCTTGGTGAAGCTTGGGAGAGAAAAGAGCAGATGAGTTTGATAGAAAGTTTCTAATTATTCCCAAATTAAAATCAAATACTCAATTTTTTTTATAACATAATGGAAATAAAGTTTTGGCAAACTTTCTAAAAGTAAATTAAAATTTCTAAATTAATTGTAATGTTTTAGGTTTTTATTAATTTGTTTCATAAATTTATAAAAAAACAAAATTCAGCATGTTACATTAGGCCTATACATGAGTTATATTATGTTTTAAAACTTACGTATGTATATGAATCAAATAATGAGTTATATTAAGTTTTTCATCATTAAATAAATTGAATGAATCAACTTTTACTTTAATATTAGTCCTATACATGCGCTTAAAGCGCATGTAGAGGTATAAACACCCTTTACATGCGCTTAAAGCGCATGTAAAAGGTGTTTATACCTCTACATGCGCTTAAAGCGCATGTAAAGGGTGTTTAACCAATTTCATAGCACCCAAAAGTGGTAATGGAGCCTTGAAACACTAAGTCCACAAGCAGGAACACCTTATGAAGTCTGAGGAGGACCTCTTATGCATGACTCCATATTTTGCACTTCAGTAGTGCTTTTACATGCGCTTAAAGCGCATGTAAAGGGTGTTTGAACATTTTCATAGCACTCAAAAGTGATAATGGAGCTTTTAAACACTAATTCCACAAGCAGGAACACCTTATGAGGTCTGAGGAGGACCTCTTATGCATGACTCCATGTTTTGCACTTCAGTAGTGCCTTTACATGCGCTTAAAGTGCATGTAAAGGGTGTTTGAACATTTTCATAGCATCCAAAAGTGGTAATGGAGCTTTTAAACACTAATTCAACAAGCAAGAACACCTTATGAGGTCTGAGGAGAACCTCTTATGCATGACCCCATGTTTTGTACTTTAGTAGTGCCTTTACATGCGCTTAAAGCGCATGTAAAGGGCGTTTGAACATTTTCATAACACCCAAAAGTGATAATGGTGCTTTTAAACACTAATTCCACAAGTAAGAACACCTTATGAGGTCTGAGGATGACCTCTTATGCATGACTCCATGTTTTGCACTTTAGTAGTGCCTTTACATGCGCTTAAAGCGCATGTAAAGGGTGTTTGTACCTTTACATGCGCTTTAAGCGCATGTAAAGGGTATTTGTGCCTTTATAAGCGCATGTAAAGGGTGTTTCCATATGATTTTGAGCTCTTCACCTAAGTTCATTTTATATTTTATCTCTAAATACTTAAATCCTTTTCTAGTCATTGTTTTAGTGAATTTTAATTGAAGCACATTTCTATATAAGGCCTCTACATGCGCTTTAAGCGCATGTATAGATTTTTACCTGTACATGCGCTTAAAGCGCATGTAAAGGACCCTCTATACATGCGTTTCTTCTAAGCGCATGTAAAGGTGCCTTGGTAGAGGGACAATTTGTAGTAGTGTGGACAACACGACCACAATCAAATCAATAAGTCAGTCATTTTAGGTTTAGAATTAGATTAATTCATTATTGAAATGAAACAAAATATAAATAGATGGCATCAAAATACATTTATCGCATTACATTTGTACAATGTAATTATGTAAATCATATTTATTTTTTAAGGCTAAATTATGTTTTTTGGTCCCTTAACTTTGAAGAACATTGTTAACTTTGAAGAACATCATGTTTTAATCCCTCAATATTAAAAAGTGTGTCTTTGTCCCTTAACTTTGAATAAAGTCAACTTTCAGTCCTTTAACTTTTAAAAATAGGTTTTTAGTCCTTTCAAATTGGGTTAAAATATGTTTTCGGTCCCTTAACTTTGCACAAAGTCATGTTTTAATACTATGACTTCGAAGGGACAAAAAACATACTTTAGCATTTTCTGAAAGGACTAAAAACATCACTTTATCCTAAGTTAAGAGGCTTAAACACAATTTTCGAAATTAATAGTTGTCATCAAAATAATGTTAATATTATATTCTTGGAATCTTACGACGGAAATTCAGCCAAAAAAATCTAATGAGGGAAATCATTAATTTCTACTTTGAAATATGTGAAATTTTCATGGTAGATACAGTGCAAGTTCTCCTTTTTGCAAATATCAATGCCCAAAATCCTCCTTGACATTTCATGAACGTATGACCCTTATTATTTCACTCGTAGAAAATGTTTTTAAGCTTATGGTGCACCTTCCTATATACTCCCTCCGTTCCTAAATATAAGATCACTTTAGGGAGAAGAGCTTGTTCCTAAATATAAGATCACTTTTTAATTTTACTCAAGTTTTCCTCAAATTACTCCTATACTCCTTTCACCCAAAAAATAGTGGTTTGAAGAAGGTGAGAGGATGTTTTGGAAATTTCATGTGATCCTAATTCATTGGAATGTCTTCCTTAATCTCTCCAAATTTGTTAAAGTGATCTTATATTTAGGAACGGAGGGAGTACTATACCAAAATTTCTTATTTCTTGTCCATTATTGCATCATCTTGGGAGGACAAAACTGAGGAAATCCTACTCAAATATTTATCAAATATTCAAGTTTATTGCATATCATAAGTATTTTTGTTGAAATATTTTTGTAAAACTATACATATTTTCTTATAATTTGCTCTAACCTATCTATTTTTTACTTTTTGTTTGTTCTTCTTCCCTGTCTATTAGCACCTATGGTTGTATTGACATGCTTCATCAAAGCAAGGTGGATCGCCTCAAGCAATCAACTAAGAAACTCACTACTCAAGGGTAAACTCTCGGAGAGACATTAGGCAAGCATCAGGGTATATATGTGTTATTTGTGTGTGCGTGTGTTTATTCTCTCATCAGACACACTTTGCTTGATATTCATTATTCTGAAATCTGCAAGTCTGCTCCTTTACATTTTGAAATCATTTAATTTGTTTATACTACAGTTTTATTTGTCGGGTTTATCCAAGAATCTTGTTTTTATCTCCACTTTTGTTCGAATCTAAAAAACTAAAGACTAAACAACAGTGTTGTAGATATATCTGACATACCCACAAAGCTAAAGCCAAAAGATTTTCTTTATCTTTCTTTTTGTAGAAACAGACACTGTAATGACAAATGAGTTGATTGCTGAAATCTGCAATGTCCTAGCATAACGATGAATCCAAAACCAAGATGGTGAGCTCCTATCCTTCTATGTTGATCAAATATAGCAACACATGACACATGACACATGTGACTGGTTTTAGCTTCTGATAATTTATTTCTTCTTTTAATTTTCCAAATAATAAATGTATTTTAGAATAACATGTTATTATTACTTGAAGGAGTTATGTATCAAAGGATGAAATTGATTAATAATGGTCTCTTAGTGTTGTAGCATTAACACTCACTTATAGGAGACTTGTAACCTAAAGTTCTTTTATTTTGTTAAAAATAAAAGTTGAAGCCTATAATTATCAATCCCCCATTCCTATATATAAGAGCAAAATAATTGAATGGTTTAATATACTTTTATAAGAGTTTGATTAAATATATCAAACCATTTAATGAGGCTTTGTCCACTTTACCCATCATTATTCTTTATATTAAATTTTTTCAAACTTGTAGATAATAATATTGTCACATTTCTCTCTTACATACTCAATTATTAAGTTTGACTTTGACGTTAACTTTTTCATGCAAATGAGTAAATATACAATTTTGGGAATAACTAATTACACCAGGAGCATAAAGCGAAATAAAATGTTTTATCGCAATTGCATGAAAAATAAAATTGGGTACAATATCGGTAATGCCATTAAGTTTGACTGTTAGTTTGACTAAAATGTTGACTATAATTCCGTTAGTTTGACTAAAATGCTGATGTGGACCTGAGTAAAATTTTGGTACACGCCAGCATTTTAGTCAAACTAACAGTCTAATTTGACGGCTTTAGTAAAATTGCACCAAATTTTATTTTTTAGTTCAAAATTTAAACCAAATACACTATATTTCTCTCAATACTCCTGGCGTTATAGTTTGTTTCCAAAATTTATACCTTTACCCTCATGCAAATCCAAATTATCATTATATATTTTCCTTTGGTAGGCAATTCAAACCATGTCCTGATAGGGCAATTATCACATCTGCATTTATTCGAAACTTTAAATAAGTTATTGAATTTCTCTCACATGTGTCATCATTTTTTTTACATAATTTTAATGTTTGATCAATCCAATGGTAGAAAATAAGTGAAAATAATGCATATTGTTTGCAACTTGTATTATTGATATGGCGTTTTTATAAATTTTGTTATAAATAGATATAAATAATTTAATATAAATTTGTTCTTTTTTTTATCGAAAATATAAATTTGTTCTTAACATCATCAACAAATTAAATAACATTTCGGTTTATGTTACAATTTACTTTAATTTACCACAGGTTCTTGTCTTTTCAATAATTCACATATCTTCCCAGTATAAACACATGTATTCCAACTTCCAAGTTCATCAATCTCCCCTCGAAGTATACCAAAAGGTGTAGATCTCCCTAACTTATTTTTAGAAGTAATTTTACCCTGTAAGTGAAAATCTTGTGCAATTTAACCCTTCCGTAATACATATGCAGATAAGTTGTCACTTTGGCGCTTACATTAATGTCAAGTAATAAAAAGAAATATTTACAGATAAAAATGAAATAAGATAGAAAGATAATAGATATAAAAAGGAAAAGGAAAACAAATTAAAAAAATAATAGTCCTCACCCCCATCCCCACCCCCAAACAGATCCCACCCACACCGCCACCCTGCCGCCACCACCGCCACAACACCCAGTTTCCCTCCAGCTTCTGTTCTGTTAATGACAAGAATACACAAGAAGGGGGTGAATTGTGTTTCCGAAAAATTAAAACTAAGAAAACGAGAACACACAAATTTATACTGGTTCGGCCAACACTTGCCTACGTCCAGTTCCTAACACCTCGTTGGGTTCCACTAATTCAAGGTTTTACCGAAATCAACTTGGAACCTTTACAACCGCAAGTTTTACGGGCTCACTTGCAACCTTACAGAGTCTCTCTCCCAAAACTCCCCCTTACAACATGTAAGTTAACAACCTAGCTCTTAAGTTTAAAACTCAAGGGCTACCTTTAACAATAAAGGATTTAATAATAAGTTCACTTAATGAACATATTGTGATAAACACTTAAGTACAAGTAAAATTCTCACTCAGTCACTAATAGCAATTAAATACGAAGCTTAGTATAGAGAGTAGGCACTACCACAGATTACCCCATTTACATGCGCTTATTTTGGCCTCTACATACACTTATAAAGCGCATGTAGAGGGGGGCGCTGGTAAAGGCTCTACAAGCGCTTTTAAAAAGCGCATGTAGAGGGGGGCTATACATGCGCTTTAAGCGCATGTACATCTACTACCTCTACATGCGCTTAAAGCGCATGTAGAGGTACATACCTCTACATGCGCTTTAAGCCCATGTAGAGGTACATACCTTTACATGCGCTTTAAGCGCATGTATAGAATGTTTTTTTTAAAAAAAAAATTATTATAAATTTACATTATTTTCCCAATATAACCACCAATACTAGCTCTAGTTCATAGAACCAACTAGCATTATATCAAAAAAATTTACCAGAAAAAGTCAATTACTTAACATCTTCAAAAATGAATTATATATCAATATCAAAACAATAACAATGTATGATTCATTTTTTATATATACATCAGCAAAAAGAACTATGTGCATCATAGTTGTTCACAAGTTAATCTAGACTAAAATATTGACAAAACAAGAAACGATTCAGAACAAAGTAATACATCCTATGTAAAAGATCACTCTACGGAAAGATTAGAGAGCGTGGATAACAGAAAAAATCAAATAAATCTTGCATTTATAGTGAAATACCTCAAGTTGTACCCAACTCATCAATTTTTGAGCTCCTATGCTGCAATAAAAATAATAATTTGCAGAAGGTCCATTAAATATCAAATAATGAAGAAGATATGCAAAAGAAGAGAGCAAAATTATAAAAGATAAAGAGACAAATATAAGGAGTAAAATTATGATAACCATGCAACACTAATCTCTCGTTACCTTGCATTTTTTGTGGTCACTTGCATCGTTTGGATCTTGATCTCCATCACGATACTTCCTTTTCTGTAATGATAAGGAGTAAAATGATTTATGTATGGAACCAAATTTATTGTCATTGACATTACATTCAATTCTCCAAAAACAAAAAGCCATTAAGAACCATTCCCATTCATATGATTACCATTCCCATTCATATATAAGCATACATTGTAGTAATGAAGTAAAATCACTATCTTAAGAAACAGGAAATTATCACTACGAATCACAAGTTAAAAGGCAGGAATAAAGAATAGCACATGGACATTACTTTCATCCATCAAAATCTCCTTTGCCTTCTCATATAAAAATCTACCCTGAAGGCAAGACAAAACAATATCAGCAGTTGTAATTTATAGAAAGACAAAATCAACAATCCATAATATAAATACATTGAGTAGGACTTATCAAAATAAACAAGGAAATCATTTCTTTGAAATGATGATTGGATCAGTTAAGCATAACTTATGGTGTACGAAACAAGAATGTGATTGTATTAAGAACCTTCAACAGTTGATGAAGCAAACATAGAACTGTCTATATAACAATCAAACAACATATTAGCTGTACCTGTAGTGAGGTAACAGGAAGTGAAAGAACCAACAATGTTTATGGTCCCTATAGCTATCATCTCTTTGTTGCCACCAATATGGTAGCTCTTGAACATTGCAAAGCTTCTTCCAACGGCTATACCTTCTTGCATGCACAATTTTTTATATTATTAGATTTCGTACGTCTGGTTTATAATATAATTCTCATTAGTAACTGATCGACCTTAATAAACATATAATACTTACAGCGAGGATTATGATGCCGGTGACAAGTCCAGCTTTGACAGCTGTGCCCATATAAGGCGACACAAACACCAAATCATTCAACGATGGGGGATTTAATCCTTTCTTCAACTCTCCTATCTGAAAAATAAACACACACACACACACTCAATCACAGTCGAAAAGAACTCAGGGGTCAAGTGGCATTCCAGGTCTTAATATTATTTCTCAGTATCATCCACAAACCAATATTTTTTATGTATATCCAGTCTGTGATGTTATTTTCTTAATGAATAAAGCACCTTATAAACAAGGAAAGAGGCTTGCACTGCATTAGCTGCGAGATCTGCTCATCAAGATCGTAGAAAGATTCTATTTGGCCATTCAAACCATATTAGCATGTTGTTTTACAATCATACATTATTTATACTCATTAATTAAGAAACCATTAAAGCCATTCAAATTCCTTCACTATGCTATTTGGCCACAGCAACTCTTCTTCCTACAAGACCCTTATCTAAAATCACAGACAATATCAAACTTCCAGACTTGTTTCCTCTTACATTCAAAGACACATTTCAAATACTAAAACCACAAAACTACACTTCAAATACACTGAGTCATATGTTTTCTACTCACAAAATCTAGCTCATGAAATTTTTAGTAATGAAATTCTTCTTCATGACCAGACTTATTGCCAAAAACAGAGCAGCATGATTAATCCATACCCAACTTTTGGATTTAATTCCACCTACATGATCCCGAAATCAACATGTACATAAATCACACAATCACAACAACTAGCCCAAAACTTCATCATGCAAGCTAAAGAAACATCTATCACTCTTCTTTTAAAGCTGTAAGTCACAATTTAATACATCTCTAGCCTATAACAGTTCGGACAGAAAAGAAAAAGGGAGAGATTGAAAATTAAAACCAACCCTAAACTCACAATCAACCCATCAAACAAGCAAACACTAGATTTCAAGCTTAATAGGCTCTTACAACAACTAATCCAATGTTTGGAACACTAATCCCTTTTAAACTCGTCGGATTTTCATAAACCCCAACAGATCAGAATGAGTTCCTCTCAAATACTCGCCCACAACGCAAAGAAACAAACAGTAGAAACGAAGAAATGTAGCTACCTGAGGTTGCAACCAAGTTTTCTAGCCATAACAGCCTTCCTTCCCCGAAACCCATGTCGTCGCCGCCGACGAAGAAGGGAAAACCGGAGAGGACGCGAAGGGAAGACGAAAACAAAAGTGAAGAGGAACCCATGTTTGAGAAGGAGGAAGAAAAGGACAAAGTTGGGGAGGGTGACGCCACTGCACCGCCGGAGGAGGCTGCCGAAACGTAGAGAAAACGGAGAGACCGATGATGATGAGAAGATGGAGTTGTGTCATGTGTATGTAGCGGCTGCACCAAGGGGAAAGGAGGGGAGTGTATAGAATTAGGGTTTTAAGGGGGTTAATTACAAAATTGTCCCTCTATCCTTATTTATTTATTTTGTCATATTTAAATTCCTATCTTAAAGCAAATTATAAAAATAATGTATACACCAACTCATCATGTATATATTTTTTCCCACTAATAAATAATTTAATTCTCTAACTATTGCTCATTTAATTCTTAAAGAAAATGGTCATGTTAATTTCTTAAAAATGTATTTATCCTCGAAAATTGCTTCAGTTTGCATAAATTTCAATGTGGAACTCCTTAAACTCGTAATTAACCCCAAAATTAAATCTTAATGTATCACTAATCTTGAATTAAATTTCCTTTGTTATAATAATATTTTATGGCTTATACATGCGTTTTAAGCGCATGTAAAGACCAATGTCCATTTAATTATATGGATTTTCATATGATTTGGTGCTTTTCAACTAAATTGTTTCAATACTTCATCTCAAAATGCTCAAATCTTGTGCTTCACAATGTTATAGTGAATTCCATTGAAGAACAAGCCTTTACATGCGCTTTAAGCGCATGTAGAGGTAGAAACACCCTTTACATGCGCTTTAAGCGCATGTAAAGGGTGTTTCAGGGTGTTTCTACCTCTACATGCGCTTAAAGCGCATGTAAAGGGTATTTCACCAATTCCATAGCACCCAAAAGTGGTAATGGAGCCTTGAAACACTAAGTCCACAAGCAGAGACACCTTATGAGGTCTGAGGAGGACCTCTTATGCATGACTCCATGTTTTGCACTTCAGTAGTGTTTTTACATGCGCTTTAAAGGGTGTTTCCATATAATTTTGAGCTCTTCACCTAAGTTCATTTTATATTTTATCTCTAAATACTTAAATCCTTTTCTAGTCATTGTTTTAGTGAATTTTAATTGATGCACATTTCTATACATGCGCTTAAAGCGCATGTAGAGATAAGGCCTCTACATGCGCTTTAAGCGCATGTATAGATTCTTACCTGTACATGCACTTAAAGCGCATGTATAGGGCCCTCTATACATGCGTTTCTTCTAAGCGCATGTAAAGGTGAGCTGGTAGAGGGACAATTTGTAGTAGTGAGGCGAGATAATAAATGCAATAGTAAATTCTTTCACAGTGTTTAGCTTGTGCACTTGTTCGGGTTGTTTTTCCAGTCTTCAAGTCTTCAATTTAAATCTCAGATTAGGTGAAGAAAGACAATGGAGCCTCAACCACTTCATTTAATGCCAATAGATTGTGGTTGGGGGGCTCATTAATGTTGCTTCCACATAGGATAGCTAGTTTCTGCTAAAGGCATATTGAACTTACTTAAATAAGTAATTCGAACATTCATTGTGTCTAACAGTTAGAAACATTCCTGTCAGATCAGTGTACGAAAGTTTGACATTTGAATTTACTGCGTGTGCAGCGCTATGTTTCTGTATGTACTGATATATATCTGTAGGCTTAATTAGACATTAGTGAAGATATAGCGAACAAATAAAAGATATAGAGATATAATTTTAGTCTGCAATAATATAATATATCACTATATAAATTTCAAAATCATTTGATATATTTACTTAGTCTCATAATTCGTCATTTAAGCACATGACTAAGTATAGCGCTACGTTTTACTTCTATTCGATATATTTTCCAATTGTATTTTAACAAACGAATATTTCTATCACTATCTTATCTGTTTTACCTATATATATCAGTTCATTCCTAAAATCATTCCAGGTTAGAATCCTGAATGATATATTATAACATATCTTTCTGAATCTAGCGCTATGTTATATGACTAACCAAAATGCACACATTTATTCTTAAGTCTTTCTATGAATTTCTAGCGCTATCTTTTCTAATATGGGGATATAGTTTTCTATCTTACCAGACGATCAAAGTTCTGTCCAATTGCTTACTTAATCAATTCCTATTAATTCTGTTACATAGTCATCATCTCTAATCATCATCAAAATTCATATTCTAACATCTTCCTTCATTTCTCTCCACCCACATCTCACCATCACTAACACTCTCTCTTCCTACCTCTCTCCTCCTCTTCACCATCCCCTTCCACCATGCATGTGGGTGGGGTGTGGTTGGGTGGGGTGGGGTTTTTTTAAAATTGTTTTTTTTTCTATCTATTATCTTTCTATCTTATTTCATTTTTACCTGCAAATATTTATTTTTATTACTTGGCATCCATGTAAGCGCTAGAGTGGCAGCTTATCTGTCACGTGCATTAAGATAGACGGAGTTAATTAATGCATTTTGTAGATTGTTTAATATAGATTTCTTTAACATCATCAACAAA
Source organism: Mimosa pudica (assembly GCA_029929735.1). Classification (NCBI taxonomy): domain Eukaryota; kingdom Viridiplantae; phylum Streptophyta; class Magnoliopsida; order Fabales; family Fabaceae; genus Mimosa; species Mimosa pudica. The sequence goes on along the minus strand of JAKELP010000017.1, from coordinate 1,707,221 downwards.
TAACATTTTGTACATTGTTTTCCCTGTTACTACTTTTTTAATTAATGCATGTTTATGGTTTTATCAAAAAAAAAATTCGTATGTTACAAGTTATTACTTTAATTTTTGTCTTTTCAATTAATTAATTCCCATATCTTCCCAGTATATTCACACATGTATTCCAACTTCCAAGTTTATCAATCTCATAAGTCTAAGAAAATTGAAGACAAATATGTAAACACAATCATTAACTTGAATTGTGATTATATTCGTTACGTTGAAGGACTTTGTTTTATACCTTATAGCAGAAACTTGAGACTAGATGTTTTAATTCACAATCACAATATATGATAATTACTAATTTTACTAATTGAAATAATATAAAGCACTTGAAAAAAATTATGATAGTCTCAATAGTTTTAGGGATTAAAGATCATATTTGCCTCTATAGTATGCACGAAAGATCATATCTGCCCCTAAAGTATTTTTTTAGCCCAAATATGCACTAAAAATTTAATAAAGGAACATGTTTCCTCTTGAAGTATATATATATAAAGGGTCATATATACCAATGGTTGCCCTGTAACCCTGCAGTCCGGGTTAGGGTTGGTCAAATTTCAGCCCATTTGAAACGGGCCGTTCTGACCCTCCCATCTGACCCTTGGGTTTGGACAGGCCAACCCATAACCCGCAGGCTAACCCATATTACCGGCTCTAAATACCATATAAGTATGCATTAAGGGTCATATTTGCCCGTAAAGTATGTACGAAAATCATGTTTGACCGTTGCATTTTAACTGTAAAGGGAAAATACGATACTTCTGCACACTTTAGGGGCAAATATGACCAAAAAAACTTTGGAGACCGATATGATCCTTCATGTATACTTCAGGATCATGTATATTCTTGACCCATAGTTTGAGGAATTTTTGTTTTTAGAAAATAGAAATTTTTCGCTAAGTGAATTATTCCATTGTATTCAAAATAAATAAACTAATGTAAAAATGGACTACTACACATTTGAATTCAAATTTCAAATATGCCTTATAAAATGAGTAAATTACTTATAATAACACAATTGTAATAATTTAATTCAGACTCCAAACTATTAAAGTTAATGCACCAAGGGTCATTTTTTTACATTCGTAAGTGCTTAATATTTCTATCAATAAAATGATATCAAAAGTATATATTATCAAAATAAGAAAAATATAAAACAAGATACATAATTTGGTTCAAATATAAATGTAACAATTGAATTGGAGTTAACAAAATCTATAGTTTATTATACTCAACAAACTAATTTATTTTAAATTAACAGATGAAATCACCAAACCAAAATAAAACATTATCAAAGTTTGAGACCAATTTAACTCATATTTGATATTTATAAGCTAGTAAAACATAGCGAGAATAACTCAATCATTCAACTCATAAGTTTAACAATTTTTTATATGCAATATACATTTATGTTGATGAGATTTGGTAAAATGAATTGGAATATAGTCAACAAAATTGGAATATACTGTATCAATTCATTGATTATTAATCATTAATGTGCAATTTAATGTATCTATTAAATAATATAGTTTATTAATCAAGCTAAGTATTTAAAATTTGGTATTCATTTTTAACATTTATGTATACATATATAATATATTTCAAATTCGGTATTTTCTTTTGCTCCCTCCCTCTTTCTTTTTAAAGCTCTAAAAAAACAATAACAAAGTCTAAAAGTTATGATTCCAAGAAGACAATGCTTACGTTTAATTTATTGATTAATTTCGGGAACAAAAGTATCACAATTACCCCAAAACTTCATATCTATCTGGTGATATATTTATGTAGTTGAGAATAGTTGATGAAGGTTTTTTAAAAAAATAAATATGAAGGAAAACTAGTATTATTAGGGGTTTCTCAATAAAAAGGCTAAGAAAAACATAAACCCAAGGTTTTCACACCCGGACCGAGCCGGACGGTCCGACCGGTCGGACCGTCGGCCGGTGACTAAAACGGCCCAATCACCTCGATTGGGCCGTTTTACTGTTCAAACCGGTTTGACCCGGAGTTGACCCGGGTCGACCGCTGTTGACCCGGGGTTGACCCGGGTTGAACCGCTTTTGACCCGCTTTTGACCCGGCCAGAATTTGACAACTGCAGAAAAAAATATATCAACAGAAAAAAAATGAACTTGATTAAAAAAATATCTTCATCCTAATTATATTAAGTTATTAAGTATTAACAATATTTATATATTTAATTTTCATTAAATTATTACGTCACCGGTTCGACCGAACGGTCCAACCGTTTCAACCGTTTCAACCATGACCCGCTCAGTTTTCCGGCTCGACGTCCGGCTCGGGTTTTAAAACCTTGCATAAACCATCTATTAAAAACTAGAGTTTAGCCCTAACCGATGCACGGTGTTCAAAACATACTGGATTTCAAAAAGCTATCTTGTTAATAGGAAATATGTATTACTTATAAATGGATTCATTATAAGAATTATATTTATTAGAAGAAACATTTCTATTAAAGATGTAGAAGATGTGTTCTAATATCACAAGTCAATAATTTTATTTTCTAGCAAAAGCTAAGTATTATTTTCCTATCTCACTTTCACCAACTATATGTGTGTTTGGGAGAAGTGGTGGAGAAGCGGCTTTTTTTCAGCTTAGCTTTTTCATATGTAAGTTTGAAAAAAAGTCAGTTTGTGTGAACTAGTTAATGTTTGGATCTCTAGTTGTAGAAGTGACTTATTTTTAAGCTAACTTTTACAAATATGTTTGGATGATTATTTTGAGAAGCCATTTTAGATAGAAACCTTATTTTTACTGTATAATATACAATTACAATATTAATATACTTTCAATAATTTAAAATTACAAAAATTTAATAGATTAAATTGCTTAAAATTTTCAATAATCGAAAATAATAAAAATTCAATAGATTAAAGTGTATATAAATTAGCAGTCGTGTCACATTACATTTGGATGATTGAATTACATAATTTGTTTGGTTTGAGGGTAAAGGAGAAAGAGAATGAATTATACCAAGTCTCGTAACTATTAGAAGCATCCATGACCCCAAGGATGTATCCCAAAAACCATAAGGGAACCGGGTTGAATTACATAATTTGTTGTATTAAAGGGTGAGAGTTATTTGACTTCAAATTCTTTTATATATGGTGTTGTGTGAAGTAGATGAGAAAGGTGAGATGCAATGAAAAAGGAAATTTACTAATGTGTAATATGAGAGATGTGATGAGTATAATCATCATAAATGCTATAATTATCATAAATGCACAAAAGCTCAATTGGAAAAGTTAGTCATGAACGCCCATAAGCTCCAAATTGTAGCTTCTCAAAATAAGCTGATTTAGCCCAAAAGTCCGGTAAAAAATAAGTGAGACCCAAACATACACTAAAAGCTAAAAACAACTTATCCAATACAAACCAGCTTTTTTGGGTCCAAAAGCTGCTCCCAAACACACACTATATATTCAACCAAATGTTATGAGTTTCGTTTTTACAAACTTAATAGGAAGCTTCAATTTTTTTTTAAAAAAAATTGGAATACAAAAATGTGAGTTCCATGATTATTACCAGGGATCTTCCAATAAGAAGGCTAACTGAGGATCACAAGATTGATGTGGTAATTTTTTTTATACATCGGAAATAATTGATGAGGGAATTTTTAATCAATGATGTGGTTAATGAGTATACGTGTCTTTTGTTAAATGAAAAATGGATGTAATGGGGGTGTGTATGAAAAGGTATGTTTGGAGTAAGGGAATTAAATATTAAATATTTAGGAAGTATCCATGAAAGAGCATTGAGTTAAATATACCATAAAAGATACCTAAATAGTGAAATGTTCCATTTTATTAAAGATCGTAACAATTAATTGCTTGTTGATTTGTGTTGCCTAAAATGTATCCCACGTATGCATGCATGACACCTAATTTTATTTCCAATAAAATTTTAGGTAGGAGAAAATTTGGTGTTGAGAGTCTCCAACAAATAGAAAGAAAAATCTTTTTTTTATCAAAATGGAAAGAAAAATCTTTCTTTTTTATCAAAATTGAAAGAAAAATCTTCAAGAACATATTTTAAACAAATTCCAATTAAGAGAGAGGCTTAAGAGAGGGAGAAGGACATGAGAAGTGACACAAAAAAGATGATAAAGGTGGATGATGATGAATTAGTTGGTTTAGTGCATGCCACATCATTTTTTGACATATGTATTTTAGAGTTAGAAATTCTTACTCAATGTTCCATCCATTTAGGTTGGAATTCTTCATTTCAAAATCTTAAAAGGTATAACTTACTGTCCCTTCAACAACTTTTATACTAGATACTCAATGTCATTTAAGGCACACATTACTTGTTTCTTATAATGCGAGCAATTAATTGGTTGCCATCATTACTTGTTTGAAATTGGTAACTTTTATTTGCAATAAATTTAATTTTTTGAAATCATAACTTAAAAGGAAATATAATTGTAGCACAGATATTATAAATCAATACTACAGCGCACAGCCGCACATAGATTAACAGAATTCTGCCCATGAATTTCAAAAACTAATGGGTTAAATATCATTCTGGCCAATAAACAATTTTGAAATGTCAAATTGGCCAAAGAACAATAAAAAGGCTCATTCTGGTCAAAGCACAATAAAAATGGTTCATTTTGGCCAATGAGATACTTGAAAATACCAACTTTGGTCGTGATAGGTGTTACAGGAGACACCTATAAAGGTGTTAAATGAGACACCTATCACGACCAAAGTTACCAAACTTTGGTCGTGATAGGTGTTAAATTAGGGTTGAGGGAGCGGCGGTGAGGAGCGACAGAGGGAAGTGAAATTAGAGCTGCGATGGTGAGAAAACTTCAGCGACGGAGGGAGCGGCTGAGCGATTGAGAAAACTTTAGAGACGGCCGCCGAGTGAAGGCGAAGGCGAAGGAGGACTTCCAGAGACGGCGAAGGAGTGATAGTGGGTGAGGGGAGTGGGAGTGAACGAAGGAGTGAGAGAGAACAAAGTGAGAGGCAATTTTAGGTTAGGGAGGGAAATAAAATGGGATAAGTGGTGCGAATGTGAAATACTTTCCACGAGCAAATGTGAAAGTTTGGTCGTGTAAGGTCTCCGTCTGGACATTTATTTACATGTCATGTCACCGCGTTTTTTATCAACGACTAAAGTTGGCTTTTTGTCGTAAATCATGGTCGTGAAAAGCCTTTTTTCTAGTAGTGTGTTGGGGACCTTGCAATAGTAATTTACCTTACTTGGGACTACACTGCAAATTTCCCAAATAATATTGTCTACTCAATATGTGATATATATCTAAAGTATAATGTGATATTTAAACAATAAAATAAATGAGATGATTTTATTTCTTAAAATTTAAGTACACTGTACAATGTCAAGATTAAAAATAGTTTTTTTTACAACTCATTTATTATCTATGGAATGTAATGGTGAAAACCATTTATTTCTACTTATGGCATTGGACTTCGCCGACATAGAGATATCAACTGAAGTGGTCAAGAGAGGGATATGATACATGCTATACTCTTTTTCCCTTGTCTATGATTTTTTCCCATTGAGTTTTCTTAGCAAGGTTTTTTATGAGGCAACACCAATTAGTGTATCACTGAGTATTGCACTCTTTTTTCTTCCGTTAAGTTTTTGTCTCATTGGGCTTTGCTTAGTTGAAGTTTTTTTTTAATGAGACATATGTTTAGTCTTAAACATCCATGAAGGAGTATTATGAAAACCTCCAATTGTAACATCCTGAAAAATTTAATACAGGATTAAAGAGTGTTTTGGGAAATAATAAATGGAGAAATTAGGAATTTTGGAATTTTTAGGAATTTTTGGAGATTTTTGGAAATTTTGAGTAATTAATGTGCACAAAATTAATTAAGAAATGAAGAGTTCGAAATATGAGGGAATGGTAAAGCTAAAAATATTTTGAAGTTTAAGAAGATTGGAGGCTGGTTTAAGTGGTTTTAAATCAAAATGAGTACACTATAGCAAGTTTAGGCTTTAAATATCCAAAACCACCCTTATTTCTCCTTAAACAAACACGGCCTCCCTTCCTTCCTTATCAACAAAATCGAACTCCCTCCTCCCCTCTTGCAAATCGCGGCGGCTCCTCCTCCTCCCTTCACCTTCTTCTTTTTCCCACACCCTCACATACACTCATTCAACTTCCTTGATTCATTAAGCTTTCTGACTTTGTTCTTCATTTTCTCTTCTCCTCGGGTCTGTTAAGCCGAGTTCGAACAGTGACTGGCGATGGTTTCCGGCGGCGGCCTTGGCGTTCCGGCGACGTGAACGGCGGGTGAGGGGAAAGGTTTGATTTTTCTTGGTTTCCTTGAGTTGTTCTTCCATTTCCAACATTTTCTTGTCATTTTCTCAACTCCCCTTTCCTTTTTCCAGTTCGGCCTGCGATTTGGAGTGTTTTCCGGCGACGGTGGTTCTATTTTCCGGCGAAAGGAGTTGTTGTTGAAGGTGGGTGGTAGTTTCTCTAGCTCTTTTTGTGATTTCTTCATGTTACAACTTTATTTCTCATCTTCCTTTCTCTACTCTTGTTCAAGTTCGGCCAGTCACCTAAGGGCCGATTCCGGCGAGTTCTGGATGGCGGCCGGCAGCAGTGAAGCTCCTCCCTGCGTTCTGGAACTCCGTAAGCTTGATCTTTGCCTCTTGTGAAGTAATTTTGTGAAATTTGGTCTCTTTGATGTTAGGGTGTTATGAAAAATTGGGACTTTAGGATTGACAAGTTATTATTATGATTATTCACTGTTAAATTGAAGATGTTTGGGAAGTATGGAGGTTTATTGAAGTTGGAAAAGATTTTGGGGATTTTTGGAAATTTCATATGGCTCTTTGAATTGGGGTTTTGTTAGTGAAAGATGATTTGAATGAATTAGTTGTTGATAAATACTTGTTAAGGTTATAATAAGATGTGAGAAAGTTGATTTTGATTGAATTGGTGTTTAGGAAGGAATTTGGATGTTAATAGGGCATTCTTGGACTCTTTAAGCTAGGGCTATGTTAGTGGATGATGTTCTGGAACAAATTGGTATTTATGTAGTGTTAGTTGAAGTTGTTTGGTGACGTTGGAAGGTTGGTTTTAGAGGGATTGGTGTTTGTAAGGAAGTTTGTTAGTTAAAGTGTTGATTTGAAGTGGTTTTGGTAGATTAAAGGTTGTTTATTGATGTTGGAATGCTAATGTTGACTAGATTGAGGTTTGAAAGGAAGTTGGAAAGTTAAAGTATTGATTGAAAGTGATTTAGATGTTTTAAAGGATGGTTTGGTTATGGTGGGTAATGTTATAAATTTTTCAAGAGATGATTAAGGTTGAAAGTATTGATATTGTAAAGATTTGGTAAAGAGAAGTTGGAGAAGGAAAGGATATGGATGTGGTTTTGGTATTGAAGTATTTTATACTTTTAGTGTTAATGAAAGTTATTTAAAAGGTTGAGTTAAGTCACTTACAAAGTGTCTTGACCCATTTTTAAATTGTGGCATTATTGTAGACGGTGATCTTTCAAGCGGACTTTGAAGATAACTGTTATCTGCGTATATCTGCTGCAGTGAAGTTTAGCAGGTAATCACGCTTAACTGACTGTGATACTGAGGGTGGTGGTAGCTGAGGATTTTCTAACATCCTCTTCTACTTATTTATATATATAAATAAAATGAATTTAGATTATGTTATACTTAAACGTGGGTTATAGGGTACCTTTCAACTGAACTGTACTTTATATAAATTCATATTTATATATAATCTTTTGTATGTTGCATGACACTGGTTATTGGTACCGTCGGCCGATGTAACCTATCGATTTGCGCAAATCGATAGGTTAATTGTACGGGTTCCTCAGATTGTAAAGGAACCAGGGATTTTCACATTGATTAGAGTGGTCCCTTTTTATGCTTTTCGGATTGTAGACCGGGCACAGTGTCACACACGTTTATTTTTGTCTATTGAGAGATGGATGCATTTGTTCTGTATATATATGTGTATATTTGTAAATGTTATATGCTGTATGCAGGTTTTTGAACTGTGGTACCCTGTAGACACTCCACTACCCCACTTCTGAGTGTCACAGTGAGTTAAGTAGTGATTACTGAGACATTATTTTGTCTCACCTCATTCCCTTTATTTTACAGGTGATCATGCCCAGGGGGAGGCGCAGAGGAAGGGGAAGGGGCCGTCTGGCCCATACTGATATAGTAAGTAGGCCAGAGGTGACCTTTTTAGGGACATATATCGCCATTTCACTAGGCTGCACCAGCTTCTGCATATATGAATGTTGTTTTGAGTGAATTTTATTGTATATGTGAACTGTATGATTTGTAATGTAACTTAATGTAATGTTTTGGTTGTTATGTAACATTGTTCCTGCTACTGTGATAGTTCAGGAACTACCTTGACTCATATGTCAAGCTTGGTTGATGTATATTCTGTTTCCAGGTGATGAGAACTGGAATGGATGTATATAGGAAACTCGATTTTCCTAATATGTTGATGTGGTAGAGGGAGGATGTATTGAGTGTTTTTATGTTTTCCTGTGTGTGTAATCATATTAGATGGGCCCGCTCTAATATGGTTTATTTTTGTGTAGTTTGGTTAGTTCCTTTTCTAACCATGTTAGGTGAATCTTTTCTAACATGGTTAGATTTAGGTTACGATATTGATTGTGTGATTCATTAGGTGATGGTGATTCTTTTGCTAACTATGTTAGAGGATTCTCTTTTCTAACATAGTTAGATATGTAATCTCTTATTTATAGAGAAATTCTTTTGCTAACCATGTTAGGTAAATCTTTTGCTAACATGGTTAGACTCCATTGTTTGGATTGATTTAATTAGCAGTTGAGTTAGGTTAAGGTTAATTTCATATTAGTAGGAGGTACTTTACAGTTGATAACCAAGTCCAATTCCTTATATTCCTCATATCATTTAGGCTATATTTATTGATTCATATAAATGATGTAACCCTAATTCTTCTCTATAGATAGAGGACTCAGTATTGTATACGGAATACAAGTGAATGCAACTTTTTGCTCTCTTCTTATTTCTGTCATCTTCTCTTCTCATCCTCTAAATTCATAACAATATTCTATTAATTTGGCATTATTGAACTTATTGATTAATGGGTTTGATATTATATTTATTAACTTAACATTGCTTTTGGACTTTCAAAACCTTAAAGTTAGGACGGTTTCTCCCTCCAGTCCTAATTATAGGACCCATTTGACATTTCTCTAGAATTTGAGGATGCAAAATTAATCACTTTTTTTTAAACATCGGAAAGAAATGGAAAATTAATCACTTTGAATTGTCTTTGGTTATAATTTTCCTTACAACTTATTTTTTAATCTTATATACTTACTTAAAATCTAATTATATGTTACAAATTTTATAATTTAACGATCTAACTTACTTCCTTAATAACTTAAAAAAACAAAGGGGTCATATATTTTAGACGAGAGGTAGTAATAAAGATCAATTTCCAAGAGTATCTTCATTGTTTCATAAAAATCATTTCCATTCCACTCTTTAATAAAATACCCAAAATATCTATATGTATTGCACTAATAACTTCTATCATTGTAAATCACCACTTATATCTTGCATTTAGAAATTTAGTTCATTACGTAGATTGATTAAATATTAACTCCATCAGAATTACTTGGATTGAACCACTATTGCTACATCCTTTTTATTTATAAATATATTTTCAGTTAACCCATGGACAACACAACCACAATCAAATCAATATGCCATTCATGTTAGGTCTAGAATCAGATTAATTCATTATAGAAATGAAACAAAATATAAATGGATGACGTCAAAATACATTTATCACATTACATCCTTAATTCCTTACATTGTAAAGATGTAAACCATACTTATTTCTTTTCTAAAGGTTAAATTATGTTTTTGACCCCTTAACTTTGGAGAAAATCAGGATTTTAGTCCCTTACCATTGAAACGTGTGTTTTTAGTCTATTAACTTTGTACTAAGTATCTTTTAGTCCTTTAACTTTGAAAAATGAGTTTTAGTTCTTTCAATTTGAGTTAAAATATGTTTTTGGTCCCTTAACTTTTGCACACGGTCATGTTTTTTAGTGCCTTAACTTTGAAGGGACCAAAAACATACTTTATCCTTTTTTGAAATGACTAAAAACAACACTTTGTGCAAATTTATCATCAAGATATAAATTAATTCACAATAAAAATGGATAGCAATGAAACAAAATATAAATGGATAGCATCAAAATAAACTTATCATTATTTATTTATACAAATTAATCCACAATAAAAAGTGGATAGTATTTGGATTTAGCTTTGAACCCATATTTGTTGAGCCTAGCTTTGCACATCCTAACTTCAACTTTTCAAGAGGAACTTTCTAACTGCATACTTTTCACAAATGATATAATCCTTTTAAGACACTTGAGAGGAAAGATTAATGGGAAAAATCGGTTATGTCGACAGCCACTGGAGTTAAAATATTTTCATATGATTAGAAGCAAAACAAAATATGAGCATTGTAGTTTTGATAAGAGACGAACAAATGGAGATGATAATATAAAGAGATCCACAATGATAATATTCAAGAAAGAGTTGGGCTAGCATCAATTTTGAAACAAATAGCACAAAGTCACTTGAGAGGTGAGTTAGGTACATTCATATAAAACGATTAGGTGCATGCACTAGTAAAAAGAGTTGATCAACATTATGAAGTTCTCAAAAGAGAGAGAGAGAGATGTGAAGGGCGAAATTTTAGAGAACTCTTAGGTACAGTCATCCAATGATATATTTTAATTAATAATTTATCGTGAAACATGACTATTGATAGAGTACAATGACATATGATGATTCATATAGTCGACCCCACTTAGTGGGATAAGACTCTGTTGTTGTATACTTGTATCTATGTACAATGTAATGATGGACATCATTTATTTCTTCTTTGAAAAATGTGATATCTGAACAATAAAATAAATTAGATGATTTTATTTCTTAAAATATAAGTACATTGTACAATGTCATGATTAATAATAGTTTTCTTTGACAGTTCATTTATAACTATGGAATGTAATGATGAAAACCATTTATTTCTACTTAAAAATTATTACATTTGCCCAACATATATTACATTCTTCAATGCATTAATGGAAAATAGTTGTCATCAAATTAATACGCATATTATAGCTGTTGAATGTAATGATTAAAATCATTGATTTCTAATTTAAAAAATGTGACTTTTGTATAGCATACACATTGCACATTTTCCTTTTTACAAATATAAATAGCCTCAATCCTCATTAACATTTCACGAATGTATGTGACCCCATCTCACTCATTGTAAATCATTTTTTTTTTCTAATCCCCTCCTATACTATGCCAAAACTTTTCTTTTCCCATCTTTATTACATCATCATTGGAGGTGAAAATCAGAAAAAGAACCTTCTACATTTTCACATTGACTCAATGATTTATCAAATATTTGAATATATTTCAAAAACGTAAGTATTTTTGTTCATAATTTTTTAAGTTTATATTTACTTTCTTATGATTTGTTCTCATCTATCTCACTTATTCGTTAGTGAACATGATTGGTTTGTATTGAACATGCTTTCTCAGGGCAAGATGGATAACATCTAAAATGATCTTGTTTCTTTTTTTTATCTATTAGCTACTAAGCTTGAATTGAATATACCTTTTCAGGGAAGGATGCATATGTAAAGGAAGCTACCAAGAGAATCAACTACTCAAGGATATGCCTTCTTAAAGACACCGTATGCATTTCTGTATGTATGTGTATGTACACACACACATGTTTCTTCACTCATCAAACTCTCTCTTCCTCGAGTAAATTAAAGCATAATTATTCTAAAAAAATTGCAAGTAAACACCATTACATTTTGAGATCATTCGTTAATACTACATTTTAGTTTTGTTGGGTTCATTTAAGAATCTTGTTGTTTTTAATCTTCACTTTCTTTTTATTCTAAACACTAAGACATGAATATAAAGTTGTACTTATAATATATATCTGTTTTACCTACACAACTAATGCCAAAAGAACATTTTTTTTCTTTTTTTTTTCCAAAAAACCGCATACTAATTTTGGGATATGAGTTGGTTGTTGATATCTCTGATGCCTTAACAGAACAAAGAATAATCCAGATCTAAGATGGTAAGTTTATCACATTTTCTGTTGATCAATAGCAACACTGACATGTTTGGCTGATTGGCTGGTGTTGGCTTACGTTATTTACTTATTTTCATTTCTGCTTTGTTAGAATTAATATTTAAATTTTTATAGTAGTACAAGTTGTGCAATTCATAATTTTGTTTAAATATGAGCTCTATGTAGTTACAATCATTTTATTTTTTTGTAGTTTGAAAGGAGTGTGGATGTACTTCAGATTGGATGAAAGAGGATCATCAAGGTTTGATTAGTCTACAACAAAGAGTGCACCCTGTTTCATATAACTACTTCGCTTCCCCACCTCTGTTACGATTGAAACAACTTGAGCTATTCATATGATTCAATTTTCCAAAAACAACATATGTATTTTATAATGATTAGTTATTATTACTTGAAGGAGCTATGTATCAAAAGCTGAAATTGATTGACAATGACATCTTTGTGTTGTGCTATGAACACTAATTTACAACTTCTTCTATTTCGTTAAATTAACAAAAGCTCAAGTCTATCATCATGAACAAGTTTAGTTTGGAGATAAATTTCTCACTCTGAGCTACTAAATTGAACTAGCTTTGTCGAACCAACTTAAGTAGTGTCAAGATAAGGAAAATGAGACATTTTGATGGTCATTATGTGTAATAAGCAAGTTCCATCATTCAAGGGATTTAACAAATTAACAATACACTTTAATATAAGGATTTAATGATTAAAAACAAACTTAAGGGATTAGATTAAAACTTGATGCAAACATAACTAATAAGCATTATTTTCAGTCCTTCACGTATATTGCGTTAATTTTCATGAGCATTCTATATTATTATGATTATAACTTAATAAATAAAAGATCTGTAGTTAGAGTTTACATGTGAATTAAAAATGAAACTATGGTAGTCTTAACTAGTGGAAATCTTTGAATTTTAGTTAGTGTGATGGTGGCTTTCATTTATTTCCAGCTGTGACATTCTAAATTTGTTTTTATCCCATAATGTATGAAATACAAGTAAATGCCATATATGTCAACTATTTCATATACGGAAATCATAACTTTTTGCTAGCCCATCAATTCTTAACTAATTTATGATTCAGTCCCTCAACTATCACTCGGTGCGATTCAATTACTGATCATTAGACTTGGTTATGGCTTAGCCCTAGCCCTCAACTCGTAGTATTTTTACATCCTTCTTAATTAGAAATCATATGGGTTATTCATAGTTCATGGTAAACCAATTCAGGTCCACATAGCCATGAATCATCATCTTTTTCTCCCCATGTCAACTAAGATTGAACTAGAGGAGAGGAGAGTTATAAGAATAAATAGAAAGGATTTGTCTAACATGGTTAATAAACAAAACTATTAAACAATAAATAGATATATATACATGCGGAAACGAATGCAGGTCTATACAAATTGGCAATATACAATTCCAAATAAACTATATAACTTCTACTACCTAATTCCCTTTTTGATGCTCGCGCCTGTGCATGAATACCTGCAAAAATGTGAGTAATCGTGGAATGAGACAATTTGTCCCAGTAATCACCGCTTAACTCACTATAACAGTGAGATGTGCGGTAGCGAGGGCATCTAAAGGGTACCACATTTTAAATCAGTAATATATATATATATATATATATATATGTGTGTGTGTGTGTGTGTGTGTGTGTGTGTGAATATTCCAAGTCTCCTTCCATTCAACATCTCTACTCCTCATGTCTCAGTCAAAATCCCTCAGTCAATCCCACATTAACTAAATTTCATCTCCCTGTACTCCAATCAAATAATATTGTCACATCAACTTCCACAGTCACCTATAGATGCATTGTGCTATCACGGTGCATTAAGCATCCAATCTTCTCTATATGATTTGACACTGTGCCCCTCTCTATAATGAGGGGACAATTTCCCTCTCTGGCAATCTCCAGAGAGGGAACCCCAATTCTGTTTCCTTGATCCTGTATTAAATTTTCAGGATGTTACAATTAGCAAGCCAGAGAAAAGCATCTAATATCCATATCATATTTCATATATCTACATGTACCTCAAACATTTACAGTGACAATTCATTGCACAAGAACCAATATAAAGATTGAAGTTTAAACTCTTTTTGTAGCATAATTCTTTTTCTTTCATCTAAAGTCCTTAATCATAATTTCAAGCATTCAACAACCCCATGAACCAATTGGGCCCAAAGGGAAAAGGAAGCATGACACTTTGAAATTCATATACATTTACTCAAAAAGGCAGAAAATCCAACAACATAATAAGTCATGCTTGTCTCAAAACCCATCAAAACTGCTAACACAAGAGCAAAGAAATAAAGCAGAAAAGTTCAGCCAAACAAGATTGAAAAACTAACACCTTTCACATATATACTAGCATACATACTTAGAACAGATTTTTCACCTCTCCTTAACTAAAATTTAAGTCCAGTCTTAACAAATTTTCTTTGTTCAAATCTGTTCAGCCAGTGAACACAAAAAGGGAGACATCCATAATTTCATCAACCCAACAAAACACACACATACATGCATATACAGCTCCGCGCGCATACACACACACAAAGCCGGGCAAACAGAATGCCAAGAATCAAATAAATTCTCAAACTTTCTAATCATCAATGGAACGTCAAAATCTTTTCCAAAATACTAGAGATTGAAGCTTAATCTACATCTCAAGCAATTTCTTAAGTTAGAATCCCAAACCCTAACATCGGTCCCCTTCTCAATCTCACCCAAATTCGCAAAATAGATATAGAAAGAAAGAGTCTCACCTTATCTCGAGTCCGCCGTTGTCTGCCGTGGGTTCGCCGGAAAAAGAAGAAACAGAGAAGAAAGGACGCGGGGAGAGAAAAGGAGATGGGTTTTAGTGAGGTCAAGGAGAAAAGTGAGGTGGACGGCTTTACCACCGCCGTCGCCGTCGGCCCCTGGGTGGCCGGCGAACACGTAGGGACGGAGAGGAGGAGGGAGATCGGTGAAGAGAAGTGAGGAAGAGGAGAAAATGAAAATGAAGGGGGGGGGGTCCGATGTTTTAAGGAAGAAAAGGGAGGAGGGCGCGTTTGGTTTAGTGAAATAAGGGGTTCTCTGATGATTTGTAGCCCAAACTTGCCATAGTGTACTCTTTTAATTTTAAAACCACTTAAACCAGCCTCCAATCTCCTTAACCTTCAAAATATTTTGGGTTTTACCATTCCCTCATATTTCAAACTCTTCATTTTCTTAATTAATTATATGCACATTTATTACTCAAAATTTTCAAAATGTCCTCAAAAATCACCAAAAATTCCTAAGAATTCCAAAATTCCTAATTTCTCCATTTATTATTTTCCAAAACACTCCTTGATCCTGTATTAAATTTTCAGGATGTTACAAGAGTTATAAGAATAAATAGAAGATAAAAGCAATAATCACTCTTTTCTACTTCCGTTATGACAGGACACAAGAAACAAGAGGAGCATAGCTTATGATCATCATCCTTGAGATAGAGGAGCTCCACGCCAACTTTAATTGAAGAAGAGAATTGTATGTAGGTCTTAAACAAAAGATTAATATCAGATATATAGGTCTATTGATAAATTATTCAATTGTTAACCTATCTCATTTCAGTTTTAATAGGGTTCATTGGCATATCCTTAAAACATCTATGAAATTAAGTTTCTTGCTTGGGGTCAATGTGCAATTGTCCTATTCAAGATGTTGCTACTGACTCTAGTAACCATTAGTGTAGTGTAACCAAACTGAAATGGTGTCACAATCATTAGAATAGGATAGAGTTTCTCGACCTGAAAATAAATAAGAATTACAATATCATTTTTTTTAACTGAGATAAGAACAATATCATTGAGAGCAAGAAAAACAGGGAAATGAGGAAACACGTACGGTTTTATGTGCATGCATATATAGAATTTGAACTACTTGAGTCTAAGTTTGTAGCTTCAAAATGCCCTCCAAGATTATAAAAACAATTAGGAGAAAGTATGAAAATAAGTAATATTTACTATTGTGTATTATGAAAATCATTTGTATATCTTAGTCATTATTGTGAATTATATTATTAGGAAATATTTAGAGTATAAGAATATTATGTTTTTATTAGGGAATAAACTTGTAGGAGAAGTTATTATCTTTTAGGAATAAACTTGTAGGAGAAGTTATTATCTTTTAGGAAACTTTTGTATTATAAATATGTAATCATATCAATGAAATAATCATCAGACTTTTCTCATTCCTCACATTGTTTGCGATGGGACGGTCATTCCCCACGCATATGTTTTGAGTGAGACGGTCATTCCTCACATTGTTTACGATGGGATGCTAATTCCCACGTAATAAAAAAAAATCAAAAAAAAAAATCTGGTTGAAGATTTGCGATGGGACGGTCATTCCTCACGCAGAGATTCTGTTGTTTATGTTCATCCAGTGGTTGTGTTCGTTGTTCCTTGAAGTCTCACCAATGGAGGGCTAGTTGAAAAATATTGAAGAATGAAGATTATGAAGATTTGTTGGCAAGTTGGTCTTATAGTCCAACTTGAGGGGGAGTGTTAGAAAGTATGAAAATAAGTAATATTTACTATTGTGTATTATGAAAATCATTTGTATATCTTAGTCATTATTGTGAATTATATTATTAGGAAATATTTAGAGTATAAGAATATTATGTTTTATTAGGGAATAAACTTGTAGGAGAAGTTATTATCTTTTAGGAATAAACTTGTAGGAGAAGTTATTATCTTTTAGGAAACTTTTGTATTATAAATATGTAATCATATCAATGAAATAATCATCAGACTTTTCTCATCCTTCGTTCCCACAGGAGGTTATCATCATTCATGATCCATGCGAGCATATGCTAAAATGAAATAAAAATAAAGCAAAAATTGAGAGATTTTTCATATCATAGAAGAATATCTGAATATTACTTATACCAAAGAGGAAACCCAGACATAATAACACACAAAGTCTAAATCAGAAAAACAAAGTAAAAGAGGAAAATGAAGTACCCATTTGTTGTAGATATAGAAGTAGGTGTTAAAACATAACAAATTCCAGTGGTGGCCCCAAGTTTTATAGTCTGAATCAAAGTATTTCAATTGTTGAGTTCATCACTATTAGAGAATCTAAGCAAAGAGCGACCTTTATAGCTTACTATTTTCTACATGGGATGAGAAACGATTTTTTATGAGCTCCAAGACACAAATAGGAAGGTAGGAAAGAAACTTTCCAAAATGAAAATTGAGAGAAAGAAGATTATGATAATTCTTGTGCCCAGTTGCCATAAAGGATATTGATTCATTTATGAGCTCCAAGACACAAATAAGAAGATTATGATAATTCTTGAGTCATGATTATCAAGGGGGAGGAAGAGGAGGAGAAGATGATGATAATGAAATTTCTGCCTAGGTCAGATAGCAATTGGTTTTGCCAGGACCTAATAATGTCTTATTATATAATGTTCTATTAATTTGGCATTATTGAACTCATTGATTAATGGGGATTGATGTATGTTATATTAATTAACTTAACACTACTTTTGGTTTCCTAAATATCTTAATTGATTTAGGACAACTTCTCTCTCCAATCTTAATTATAAGATCTGTTTGACTTTTCTCGAGCAATTAAGGATGCAAAATTAATCACTTTAAATTGTCTTTGGTTATACTTTTCCTTACAACTTTTTTTTATTCTTATATACTTAATTATATTCTATTACATACTACAAAATTTACAATTTAATGGACCAACTTACTTCCTTAACTTTCACAAAAATAAATGCAAATGGGTCGTATATTTAAGTCAAGATTTAGCCAACAAAATCAGAATTCACTGTATCAGTTCATTAATAACTAATCGTTTATGATGATTGATAGTATAGTTTATCAAACTATAATATGTTTTATTTTGGTTTGGTGACTTCATCTGTTATTAAAATAAATTTGTTAATTACTAAAGAAATAAGTTAATGCTTTTATACAACACACAATGGTTTTGAAGGGGAAAAATTATATTCATTTTCACTTGCAGCAATAGAAGTCGGCAAGATATCAATATTTCCTCTCAATGGCATGGTTTGGTTAAGAAATGGAAATTACACCGTCAATCATATTGTCGGATAATGATCTGTCTGAATGGATCGCTAGCCTAGGCGGTCTTCACATGGCAACGTTCCTTTATTCCTGGGCATTTGTTCCCTTTGGGATGTTTCCATTTAGCTTTAAACTGGATTCATCATTCTGATTTCCCAAAGCAGAGTCTCACCATATGGAATGTTTGAAGGCGAACTATTGATTTTTCTAGCTGGGCTCCATCAGTGAAGCACACGGTCGCTACGGATATTGCATTGTTGTTGAGACCGTTCTCATTTATATCCATTCACTTACTTCCTCCTAATATATGTAATATTTTTAACTTTACTTTTAGAGACATTATTAGAATTATGTAATCTTTCTGCTAATTAATATCATTTTGTATTTCTATAAAAAAAAATTGGAAGGTAGAGAAAACAAAGAAACTGCACACATGGCCCAAGTCCCTTGACATAAGCTACTTCTCTACCATGAAAGACTACCTTTTTGCTTCCTCTAGAAGCTTAGCAAGAGCAAGATTTCTCAACCATGAGAGTTATGTAGAAAATAACTTATCTGACGCAGCTAAGCATTTTGGGCCTAAAAGTTGTTCCCAAACACAGTGATAATGTGTGAAATCAACTCATTAAATAGCCACCAAGAATGTCTTTTATTTTGTTCCTTTATTCTTCCTCAAGCATCATATTCCTATTTCAGAGTTGGTTGCAATTTATTGGGAAAATTAATTTGAGGTCCCCCACAAGGGACTTAATACTAGAAAAATCCCAAAAGTTGGGAAAATTAATGTAGGGTCCCAAGGGACCTCACTTTAATATACTTGAAAAGTGAAAAGACAGTTTTGTCCCTAACCTATTAACACTTGTCACATGTGCCCAGTAACTTGTCAAAGTGTAACAACTTACTGAGCACGCTTGACAACTCTTTGGGCAAACCTTGACAAGTTACTGGACACATGTGACAACTAGTTGGGCATGTGTAACAATTTAATGCCCAATACTCTTAAAGTTAATGGGCAGGGCAAAATGACAAGTTACTGGGCACGCTTGACAACTCTTCGGGCAAACCTTGATAAGTTACTGGGCACATGTGACAACTAGTTGGACATGTGTAACAAGTTAATGGCCAATACTCTTTAAGTTAATGAGCAGGGCAAAATGACAAGTTACTGGGCATGTTTGACAACTCTTTGGGCAAACTTTAATAAGTTACTGGGCACATGTGACAACTAGTTGGGCATGTGTAACAAGTTAATGGTCAATACTCTTTAAGTTAATGGGCAGGGCAAAATGACAAGTTACTGGGCACGCTTGACAACTCTTTGGGCAAACCTTGACAAGTTACTGGGCACATGTGACAAGTGTTAATAGGCTATGGGCAAAACTGTCTTTTCACTTTACAAGTATATTAAAGTGAGGCCCCTTGGGATCCTACATTAATTTTCCCAACTTTTGGGACTTTTCTAGTATTAAGTCCCTTGTGGGGGACCTCAAATTAATTTTCCCCAATTTATTTATGGATGGGTTGTTTTGATGGCAAAAATGGGAACTTGGAAAATATAAAGAAAATACCAATTTTATTCTAAAATTGATAGGGTAATTAGTAATAGTAATTACAAAAAGTTGTCTTCGTCTGATAGAAATGGAAAATAAGATTTTTCGAAAAAAGTCTATTCTGAATATGAGAGTATGAACTATTTAGAACAGGTGTGCATGGTCAAGGTTGTAGAGGGTACGACCCCTACCCAATGCTTTGTTCAAAATATGAGCGGAGCCCTACCCATTAGAAGCCCATTTTTTCTTAGGCGGGGCATGCTCAAGGCAGGTAGAGTGGGTAACATCATGCCCATGTGGTATACCTTCCCAAAAATTATACCTTATAAATATTAAAACCAAATTTCAAATTATATAATTTTATATTGTAAAATGTTTTAAAATATGTCTAACATTAAAATTTTAAAACTATCACATTTATTAACAAATATTTACTTATTCAAAAATAAACAACATCCATAATCCTTGTACAATAAGCAACATTCTAATACAAAAAATATAATAAGCAATACACAAATATATATATGTGTATCAAAATAATATAAGACAACCTGCTTTCAATACTTAAGAAGATCATCTAGGGACGACCAGAAATGATCCGGGTTATAGAAGATCAATCCTTGTCCTTTTTCATACAAGGGATAACAAGACTTCTCATAGAGGAAGTCATCAACAGATCTTCTCCCTTCAGATCACCCCAGCACAGTCTTCCTTCGTTTCCTACTGGAGACGTAACTGGATGGTTCTCTTAAGTATTCAAAATAGTATGTTTTATGAAATCATAATCCCAGGTTAAATAATACTACTACCCTTAATCCTTGCTTAGAGTTTAGTTTCTCATACCTTAATTTTTTCCGCTAACCAGCAGAGTCTTTAATGAGGTAGGAAAATAGCTTAATTTTTCAGCTAACCAGCAGAGTCTTTAATGAGGTAGGAAAATAGCTGATCCACAAAAAGACTTTTATTTATTTGAGAGTTGTATAAGATTACAAGAGATGGTGGGGATCCGATAGCATTCAGTAAGATTGCCTTCGATGATCCCTTCTATTCTAATTACATGACTTATATAGAGAGACATTTCTCTCAAATTACATCATTTCCTTCGTCAGCTTCCATGATTGATCATGTCCTTATCTTATCCTTCTTTTTATCTTGTCTGCCATTTACTTTTTCTTTTTATCTTGTCTGCCACTTCTTTTGTCTCCTTCTTCTTTCATCAGATTACACTCATGTCCATTATTGGATCATCAAAATCTCTTCTTTCTGGACTTCTCTCATCACAATAATTACACTTGTGGGTGGCATATTCAGATAACAACTGGCATATCCTCTTCTTAGTATCTGTACTATTTTCAAACTTATTATTTTTTATTTTATCATAAAATTGATTAAATTGGTTGAGATTCCTTGTATTCCTTCCTGAGGAGTAGATCAGGGTTGTTGGACCTAAGAAGTAAACCCAAGCGGCTTCATCCTCGGTTGCCAAGATTCTGTTCACTCTTGAAAAATTATATGATAATCTTGGGATCTTATTCTGGATACTGTTTCCATAAATTCTTCATCATTATTAATATCCTCCTTTGGCTCAACTGTGTGCTCAAAAGGTTTTCTTGTTGTTCCAAGTCTAATAAGGTTAATGGGATGATAAAATTTGTCTGGAGTTACTTCTGCTATTGTGGAATAACATCTTATAAATACCATAAGTTGAGTTACAATACCAAAATAAGTTTTTACAGCTTTCTTTAGAGGTTCTGGTAATTATGCTATTTCCTCTAAACTTGCTGATGGGTAAATGGACTGAATTAAACCATGTTGGTATAAGGCTTTTACAACATTGGAGGGTGTTCCTTGGTGAATAATAGCTTTATTAAAGGCATAATGGGAGATATATTTGATTTTTGGTGATTTAAAGGTAAAATGGTTAAGATTATAAATAAGTTTCTTAAAATATGCAAAATATTCTGATAATTTAAAAACTGGGTTATTGGCTGGTAATTCGGCTGTGGTTTTCTTAGAAGTTTCTGGCTGATTAGAAGTTGATGGCTTATCAACTATCAGGCTTAATGATTGGTTCTTGGGGGCTTCTTTTTCTTTTTCTTGGGCCTGATTCTTCATGATCTGAAGTAAAGGAGTTATTTTCTGTGTTAACTCTTTTCCAACCCTATTTGGGTCTTCCTTTTCCTCCATTCCTGTATTTACATGTCTATTTACTCTTTCTTCCAGTTTTCCCACTCTATCAACGAGTGTATCCAACTGGTTAAAGATCTTGGTAAAATTTGCATTTATTGGACTGAGCATTAAATTCATATTCAATTCCACCACTTGGAATCGCATATTAATTTGCTCTATTAAACTTTTCACTTCCTCAGAATCTTCATTACTTGTTGGAGTTACAGATCTTCCTGGTTCCATCTGCTTAAAAATTCAGCAATTAAATTATTTTGTCCTTTAATATATTCAATTTCATAGTCATAATATGTCATATCACTTTGCCATTTGATTAACATCTTATTACTTAGTTTATTAGTTTTAATTCCTTTATCTAGCCAATGTTTTACTTGGGTATTATCAGCTTTTATAACGAATCTAGTATTTACTATAAATAATTCAAATTTTTCTATTGCTTTAACAATTGCTAAGAATTCTTTCCAATTTGAATGATATCTAGATTGGGAATCATTAAATTTTCCACTTGAGTATTTAGTAATCAATTCTTTTCCTTCATTATTTTCATGATATAAAGCTGCTCCCCAATAATTTTCTGATGCATCTGTATAAATTATCCATTTTACATTATTATCTATAGGAATAGTTAATTTTGGCAAGTTTTGACATAATTTCTTAATTTGTTCTATAATTCTTTTTGTCTGATCATTCCATATCCATGTACTTTTTTCTCCTGCTAACCTAGATATTTTAGCAGTTAATTTTGATAAATTAGGTATATAATTTCTATCTTGATTTACTAATCCTAAAAATGATTGTAATTCCTTCTTATTCCTTATTTCTGAAAATTCTAATACTTTTTTACTTATATGTTCTTGTAATTCGATTCCTTCAGGTGAAATATATTGTCCTAAAAATCTTATTCTACTTTTCCTTAATTCTGCCTTGTGTGGAGATATATTTAATCCTTTATTTTCTATTAATTCAATAAATTTTTCTAAATGCTCTTCATGTTTTTCTTCATCTTCTGAAAAGATTAAAATATCATCAATATAAATAACAGCAAAATTTCTTATTGGCAATAATAATTTAGTTACATATTCTTGGAATATACGTGGACTATTATGGAATCCCATAGGTAATACATTCCATTCATATAATCCTTCCGATGTACTAAAAGCAGTATATTTTTTACTTTCTTCTTCTAACCTTATTTGGAAAAATCCTGATTTACAATCAAATTTGCTAAAGATTATTTTTCCCCTTATTAAATTAAATAATAATTCTATTTTAGGTATAGGATATCTATTTCTTATGGCTAAATCATTTAATTTTTATAATTTATTACCATTCTCGATTTTCCTCCTTTTACTTCACTATGTTTTATTACAATCATATAGCAGGTGAAGAATATTCAGATTTACTTTCTCTAATTAAGTCGTATTTTTTCATTTCATTTATATGCATTTGAAACTCTTTTTTATCCTGTTCTGTCCATGGGTAAGGTTTGTAATTAATTTCTTTACTATAATCTTTTAGTTTATTTTAGCTAATGGTTTTGATTTTTCCCAATGAATTAAAGGATTTTCACTATAATTTTCTATTAATCTTTGTTCTATTTTCTTTTTAATTTTTCTCTCTATTATATTAAGTCTTATAATTTCTTCAGACTCTACTTCTCTTATTATTAATGTTGATAACATATGATTTATTTCTATAGGCTTATTATTTTCTAAAAACTTTACTTCATTTTCATTATATTTCTTTTGAAATTTTTCATCCTTTCTTCTATATGGATTGGTTATTCTTATTCCTCATGCTTCATGTTTACATGGTGTAGTTAATATAATAGCTTTTTCTATTAAATGTAGAGGATAATATTGACTTAAAAAGTCTAATCCTAGTATTACATCACAAGAAGGTTCATTATATTGATTTAACTCTTGTATAACTAATTCATATTCTCCTATTTGTATACTAACATTTCTAGATTCTAGTTCTATCATATGTATTTCTTTTCCTGCACTTTCCATTCTTAACATTTTTTGTTTTCTTTTCCATAGTTCTGGTGGTAAAACATTATATTTTGCTACTGTTAAATTTGCTCCTGTATCTATAAGTGCATGGTATTTTCTTGATCTATACTTTTGATAATTGAATTTTACTAATATAAAAAAAAATATTCTATTATTCATTTATGCTCCACTTAAAATTCTCAATCTTTTTTCTGTTTTTACTAAAACTCTTTGTTTTGCTTTGTAATTCCATATTACTGGAATTCTCATGTAACTTGTCTTTCCTGCTAAATAATTTAATATTGTTGTTGGTTTTCTTATTTGTTTTCTTAACCATCTTAAATTACTTTTAGACATTGAGTTTATATTATAATGTTTGTTATTTATTCCTACTAACATTTTGGTATAATTAAAGTTTGATGATTTATATTGATCATTATCCTGTCTTGCTGTATTCTATATGGTCTTACTGCCTTTAAAAATTCTGATCCTAACGTAATCTTGTATTCTTTCTCAGTGTTTTCTTCTACCCAAATCTTCATACTCATTATATCTCTTTTATTAAATCTTATATTTATATTTGTCTTAGTTCCTTCTTCATCTATTTCTAAATTATTTTCTGTACATTGTTCTTCAATAAAACTTTTACTTATTTCTTGATCAACTAATGCTTTTACTTCTTCCCATATGGCTTCTTTCTTTATTTCTAATTTTATATAGTACTTTTGTTCTGTTAAATTTATTTGTCTACTTCTAGGTCTAATTTGTGCTAAACTAGTTGTTATTGGTATTTCTGCTAACATATTTGCCTTTATATCTGCTTCATTTCCAAATATATTACTTTCTGTTCTTACTATATTTCCTCTTCTGGATTCAGGTCTAACTATTGGAATATCTATACTTCTTCTTGGCATTTCTAATCTCCTTGGGATTTCTAGACTTCTTCTTGCTGCAGTATTTATATTTATGTTTAAATCTGGTGTATTTATTTTTAGCATTCTTTGTCCTAATGTATTATTGGTTTGTATTCTTCTAAGATTTTCTATTTGGTTTATATTAGCAGTTCTATATAATTCTATTTGTAATTGTTCTGGAATTGTTATATTTGTCGGATCTAATGGTATTTCTTGTAATATTGGCATAAAGTTTTTATCTATAGTTATTTTTCCTTGTGATCTATTATATATCTTGAAATGTGTGGCTGTCACCCAAGAGGGGGGGGGGGTGAATTGGGTGAAGGAATAAAAACTTTAGCTCTTTTTCAAAGACTGCTTGTGCTTGGTGATGATGTTAATAAATAATGGTATGCACAAGTCAGTATGTTTTGTGATGCAAAATAAAATGTTTAAATGTAAATTTATGCACATATAAATTTATCCTGGTTCGGTCACCCAGACCTACATCCAGTCCCCAGGCTACACCTGAGATTTCCAATCCACTATTCTTGTTTAAATCGGGCACAAGAGAAGTCTTTACACTTTAGGTTTTACGAACACGGGTTCACCTAACAACCCACAGGTTTTACAACGGGTTCACCTGCAAACCTTTACAACCACAAGTTTTGCGGGCTAACTTGCAACCTATGGAGATTTAGAAAACCTCTAAATACTCCCCCTTACAATTGTAAGATAACAATTCTGTTCTTCAAGCACAAGCTTTAGAACAGCCTCTATCAATTAGAGGATTTAATGATATGTTCACTCTATGAACTGATTTTGATAAACACTTAAGTACAAATGACTCTCTCTAAGAGTAGATGATGTTACTCACTTAACTACAATTGATCGCTCTCCACTCATTTTCTCTAAGAGTATTACAACTTCATAATCAGAGAGTAGAAGATGAGAAGGATATTTCAGATAGTAGGCTTGAGCTTCTTCATTCTATTTCTCTTGCTTATCAAACTCATGAAGCTCTCTTCAGAAATGAAGAATATCTCCTTTTATACCAGCCTCTGAATATCCAACCGTTGGAGAGGTAATAAGGCCGTTTGAATATAGCCGTTGGGGCCTTGTTTACGTTGTCCTCATTAATGCACAGCAGGGTTGACTTTGCTTTATCTGAAAAGGTGCTTTGACCAGCTGTTCTGTCAACACTGTTCTGACAACACTGTTCTGGCAAAAGTCGTTCTGACATCTATACACTGTACGGTCTGACTCTTGCTTGTTGTCAGATGAGGACTTCATTCCTCAAGCATAAGTCCAGGATGCTAAGAGACTTACTATCGGAAGCTCTCTTGCTATCTGAAGTGAAGCTCGTGGACTCTAACATTCTGCTTGCTATCACATAGAGGAACTTTGTCTTCCAAGCACTTGTCCATGAATGATAAGAGCGCTTTGCTATTGGATGCTCTCTTGCTATCAGAAGCTCTCTTATGGACTCTGACTCTTGTGGGTAGTGAATCTTCAGATAATGTTCTCCTTATCTCTCATACTCCTCATGCTTGGTAGGTAACAATGTTGTTCGAATATCTGTTAACCTCTTGTTACCGTTGGAAGCTCATCTTCTTAAACGCTCCATTAAAGCTTAGCAGGGTTGACTTGCTTTATCTCTGAAAGTTAGTCCTGACACCTCTGCTCTGACAAAAGCATTCTGACTTCTGAGTATGTGACGTTTACTCTTGTACTCTTGCTGACGGATGATCATCGTTCATCCGGAAGTGGCAATCTTGCTCTGCAAGTGTTAATCTCTGAATCCCAATGCCAAGAGTCTTTGCATCCGGAAGCTCATCTGCATCCGGAAGTGTGACTAAGTTCTGCACATACTGGTTAGTCCAACATAGCAATATATATAATCAAATATAGTAAGAACTATACATGCAGTGGGAAGCTTGTTTGCTATGGGGAGTAGTCTTACTTAGACTATGTTCTGACTCAGTGTATTGTATACTTTGAACGTTAGTCCTCTTAGTCTATGATGTATTCGGAAGCACTTCTACATCTGGAAGTGAAACCACTGGATGAAGGATTTTGTTCACTACTACTCACTCTCGCTCAGTGTCCCTCAATCCAATAGTCAGCGCTAGTCACTAAGCTATCAGAAGCACTTTCACTTGACGTTGCTTTTTCACTGACGCTTAGGGTTATATCTCTTCTATCAGCCTGCGTCAGTCTAAATCTAACAGGAAGCAATTTCACTTGACGAGGCTGATTCACTGACGCTTGGGGTTATATCTATTCTATCAGTCTGCGTCAGTCTAAATCTAACAGGAAGCAATTTCACTTGACGAGGCTAATTCACTGACGCTTGGGGTTATTCTATTTGATCAGTCTGCGCCAGTCAAAGTCTATCAGGAAGCAACTTCACTTGACGTTGCATTTTCACTGACGCTTGGGATTATATCTAATTTATCAACCTGCGCCAGTCTAAATCTAACAGGAGGCAATTTCACTTCCGGTTGAAACATAGCTTAGTCTTAAGGTTTTGTATACCTAATGCTCATGGACTAAGTTATGACTAAGTGAAGTGCTTGCTGTCGCTGGGGGATGAGACATTCATCCGCGAGCGCTAGTGCTAATACTTCCGGAAGTGATCTTGCATTCTCAAGTGATCTAACTCAGGATTCTAACCATGTCATCTAATCCTTCCTAAGTGTTGATTATGTTCTCTTAAGTACTAGACCATATCATACCTTAGTCACCATCAAAACTTAAGATTCTAACATTCTCCCCCTTTTTGATGATGACAAACCCATAGATGACTAGAGAACATAATTAACCTTAGATCACTCCCAGAGCTATATTTCTTTCCCCAGTTCACTCCCAGAGCTATAATTAACCTTAGATGACTAGATATCTTATCTTATCTCTCAGCTCTAGACATCTCATGTCTCATTTCTAGCTAGACATCTTATATCTCATCCCATGTCTCATTTCTAGCTAGACATCTTATATCTCATCTCATGTCTCATCTCTAGACATCTCATGTCTCATCTCTCTCTAGCTAGACATCTTATATCTCATCTCATGTCTCATCTCTCTCCCCCTTTTGGCTTCATCAAAATTCAACAAGTGCAAGCTAGCCTTAGGGATGGGGATACTTCTATCGTTCTCCTAGGAATGGGCTTTCTACCTAATATTTTTCCCTATGTATCGTTAATAAAGATTTGTTCTAGACTACCCAATACAACGTACGAGAATTAACAAGGGACAACAATAATGATTCATGATCCTAAATGTTTGTATTCTCCCTAAACATTATGTGGGATAGCTAAACAGTGTGTGACAAAAAATATTGATTCAGTATTCTAAGTGAGTTTACTCTCCCTAACCATTATGCAAGATAACAGAACATGTTTTGCAAGGATTAAGGCTAGATCAAAGCATAAAAAAAAAGTTCTCTTTTTGAAGGTGAAAATTCTTTTCAAATATAAAAGACATCAAAAGTAATTTTGACCCTCTCGAAATGATTAGCATGATATCAAAATAATTTTGGTGCGTTTAAAATGATGATTATGATATCAAATGTAAATTTGTGATTTTAAATTCGTGATACCAAATGAAATCAAATGAAATGAAATTTGTGAGATTAGAATGCCAAAAGTAATTTCCAAACAAATTGCATCACAGCATCTCAAGAGTTTATTATCGATGACAGCATGTAACTCTCTATTTTCAAGGGATCATTATCAAGTAATGTCCATCTGCTTCTCTTCTATATTAAGATTAATCATCACAAAATCAAGAAAAGAGGCATATAAGAGAGGTATGTTATCAATTACTTTCCAGCGTGTCATATAAAGAATACAGATGTGTGAGCTAGGATGATTTTCTAAGACAGTGAATGATTTTGAAGTCAATGCAGATTGAGAAAAAAAAACATTCTAAATTGACACCCTTACCAATGCCATGTAAGCATCATATATAAGAGATGGTAAGGTGTAGATGTTACCACAGATGAGGAATCCTCATACTCTATTAGACTCATGAATCTGAATCACACGCAGATAAGCATGCTTCCTGACATCTTCAAGAGGTGTGCTGTCTCAAGTGGAAACCTCTAGCGCAAGTGCTTTGATGATTCGCTTCGGCAAGCTGAGCTACAACCACAAGCAGACATGACTGAGCAGTCACTCTACTCTTCCCATGGTTCAATAGTTGGCCTGCTATCGAAGACGCTGATTGTTGCGAAAGCAACCTTGCTCAAACTTGATGATTGATCCTGCATGTGCTTGAGGAAACAAGTGCTTCCTGATTGTCAGTGGAAGAACTTAAGATTTAACATTCAAGTCATGAGCAATGATTTTAAGAAATCTGGATCTGATTTAAGAAATCATGCTTGCTAATTGGGTTAAGAAAATATGAGCAATGATTATGTGAAAATTAATTTTGAAATTGTCTATACGTTCACATAGTTTCACTATCAAGACATGAACTCTATTTACTCTCATAGATAAATATCAATGTGATAGTACAGAGAGTATCAAACAGGTGGCATATTTTCAGAGTTTCATAAGCAAGTATAGTTCAATAAATATGCCTCAAGGATGTTCATGTTAGATCATGAAGACATGTGAATTATTAACACAATGAAATTTTGAAAAATCTTCATCCTCACAAAAATGGAATACTGGAAATCTTCATGCTCACAGAATAGTTTGTTTTTAAGACTAAATCCGGTTTACAAAAACAACCGAATTTCAGCATATGATTACGAGAATAATTTCCAATTTTTAGCTCAAGTTCTTCTAGATATGCTCAGTGTGATCTCATTGTTCTTAGGATATCAACAAGCTTGAAATTAATACAGATTATAGCATGCTTGTGATACTATGCCATGTTTTACAGATCCAGCAGAGTTTAATTCAAGGCATTTCCTAAGATTTCTAATGCATGTCAAACAAGAGAGAGACTATCCATTAAATTTCACAACAGAATGTGTAAGGGATAGAAATGCTCATGTGTATTGGCGAGAGTTTCTCCGGTTTAGTATAGCCATTCCACACATCTTGATAAGGGACATTTTCGTTGTCATTCTCTCTTGGTTATTCTCATTGTTCAAGCTTCAATAATCTGTGTCAACATTCTTAAACCACAAACTTGAACCGAGATCATTAGTAGATTGAGAACTTAAAGATCTAATTAAGAGGGATGTATTGTTCTCGAAGCCATAGCTGCTTATGCATTGAAAAACTTGATGCAAGAGATACCACATGAAATGGAAAATCAGAAATAACTTTTGAATGCTATCATGAGGTATGGTTGTTATGCAAGTTTAAAAAAGGATCGGAATCTGTTTTGAAAGTTTGCATTTCAAAAATGATCTTTCAAAAATCAAGGTGAATGCATAAACTATTTTCTTTCATGAAAGGCTCCCTTAAAAAGATTCGCTAAGCATATATGAGTAAAACTGTTAAGCCTACCATGCATTTACTACCCAAGTGATTATTCAAGTAAAGAGGAAGGTAGGAATGATATCACCATAGCTCCATTCGCATCAAGTAGTAGCTCGCTTGATTTTGGTTGGCAATGCAAGGATTCTATTTTCAGAGTAGCACCAAAATCTATGCATGGCGAATGCTTATCAAGACTTGACTGATTGTTCAGATGAGGTACAGTCCTGAGTCTTGCTGAACCTCGGAATTGCCTTTCCCAAGGAGATCTTCTATACTTATCCTTGGTTCGAAGCACTTTCTTCTGAGAGGTAGGATTCAAGTGCCTTTCCAATGTTGATCGAGGAATCCACTCTCTCTTGTTCTTCTCAGGATAGTTGAATGGAACTTTGTGATAGCTCATCCTTGAGACAGAACCATTGTTCCTGGTGGTTGCGCATTGCTTCTTATGATTGTACCAGGGGTTTTCAGCAGTTGCATCGCCACGAGTTCTCTCCTTTGAGGTAAGAGGAACTCTTGATCTTTCCTGCACAAGTAAGGCACTAGGAGGATGTTTTGGTACCCATTTGTACTTGGGTCCTACTTGGTTAGCACTGGACCTTACTTGTCCTTTAGGAATCCATTCAAACTTGTTTCTCACATTTGAATTTCTTCTAAGACTGCATGTGTGAGAAATATGTCCTAATCTACCACAATAATGACAGATAATGGAATGATAATCAAAATGGGGTTTTCGATCATTATCATGATTAGTTTTCTTTAGAAAAGCTTTTTCTTCCTTTGAAATCTCAGTTTCTTTTGAAAGCTTTTCTTTTTCCTTCAACAAGTGTTTACAATCAAAACATTTTTCAAGACATGTTAAAGTTTTCCCTGCCGATCGTGGGCTAACTATCGGAACCACTAGTTCTTTAAAAGAAACCTCGGAAACTTTGGACGTAGAAGAGGAAATTAGTTTTTCAAGTTTCCTATCCTTTTCTTTTAAGCCTAGAAGTTCTTTTGCAAGTTTACAATATTCGGTATATAACTCATTGTATGCATCTTGCAATTCAGAGAGTTCAAGTTCAGATCCAGATTCCTTACTTTCTGAATCTTCTAGGCAGAAATGGATACTCTCTTCACTGAAGCCTGCTTCCTCAATATCAGCTTCCAAAAGCTCATCAGTAGATGATCCACAAAGAGCACGAGTTGAGCTTTGGACAGCTGTGCTTTCAAGAGATGGGTTAGAAGCATATATCACATCAAGAGTATTCCAAATATCTCTAGCACTAGAGCAATGTTTGATTTTCTGGAAATCATTTTCAGTTAAGCCTTTGTATAAAATTTGCATTGCTCTAATGTTTAAGGAAAACAAATTTTTCTCCGTTTCAGTCCAGTTTCCTCTGGGTTTGAAATCAAAATCATTTTCAAAAATATCCCACATTTTCAAACTAGTGGATTGTATAAAACTTTCCATTCTTGTTTTCCACAAACAAAAATCAATGTTTTCTAACATAGGTGGAATGGTATGATCAAAGCTTTTGGAAAACATCTTAACCCAAATAAGCCAAGGTCTTTACACTTGAGATCGTTGGATCCTTTAAACAAGTGACCTGCTCTGATACCAAATGAAATGTGTGGCTGTCACCCAAGAGGGGGGGGTGAATTGGGTGAAGGAATAAAAACTTTAGCTCTTTTTCAAAGACTGCTTGTGCTTGGTGATGATGTTAATAAATAATGGTATGCACAAGTCAGTATGTTTTGTGATGCAAAATAAAATGTTTAAATGTAAATTTATGCACACATAAATTTATCCTGGTTCGGTCACCCAGACCTACATCCAGTCCCCAGGCTACACCTGAGATTTCCAATCCACTATTCTTGTTTAAATCGGGCACAAGAGAAGCCTTTACACTTTAGGTTTTACGAACACGGGTTCACCTAACAACCCACAGGTTTTACAACGGGTTCACCTGCAAACCTTTACAACCACAAGTTTTGCGGGCTAACTTGCAACCTATGGAGATTTAGAAAACCTCTAAATACTCCCCCTTACAATTGTAAGATAACAATTCTGTTCTTCAAGCACAAGCTTTAGAACAGCCTCTATCAATTAGAGGATTTAATGATATGTTCACTCTATGAACTGATTTTGATAAACACTTAAGTACAAATGACTCTCTCTAAGAGTAGATGATGTTACTCACTTAACTACAATTGATCGCTCTCCACTCATTTTCTCTAAGAGTATTACAACTTCATAATCAGAGAGTAGAAGATGAGAAGGATATTTCAGATAGTAGGCTTGAGCTTCTTCATTCTATTTCTCTTGCTTATCAAACTCATGAAGCTCTCTTCAGAAATGAAGAATATCTCCTTTTATACCAGCCTCTGAATATCCAACCGTTGGAGAGGTAATAAGGCCGTTTGAATATAGCCGTTGGGGCCTTGTTTACGTTGTCCTCATTAATGCACAGCAGGGTTGACTTTGCTTTATCTGAAAAGGTGCTTTGACCAGCTGTTCTGTCAACACTGTTCTGACAACACTGTTCTGGCAAAAGTCGTTCTGACATCTATACACTGTACGGTCTGACTCTTGCTTGTTGTCAGATGAGGACTTCATTCCTCAAGCATAAGTCCAGGATGCTAAGAGACTTACTATCGGAAGCTCTCTTGCTATCTGAAGTGAAGCTCGTGGACTCTAACATTCTGCTTGCTATCATATAGAGGAACTTTGTCTTCCAAGCACTTGTCCATGAATGATAAGAGCGCTTTGCTATTGGATGCTCTCTTGCTATCAGAAGCTCTCTTATGGACTCTGACTCTTGTGGGTAGTGAATCTTCAGATAATGTTCTCCTTATCTCTCATACTCCTCATGCTTGGTAGGTAACAATGTTGTTCGAATATCTGTTAACCTCTTGTTACCGTTGGAAGCTCATCTTCTTAAACGCTCCATTAAAGCTTAGCAGGGTTGACTTGCTTTATCTCTGAAAGTTAGTCCTGACACCTCTGCTCTGACAAAAGCATTCTGACTTCTGAGTATGTGACGTTTACTCTTGTACTCTTGCTGACGGATGATCATCGTTCATCCGGAAGTGGCAATCTTGCTCTGCAAGTGTTAATCTCTGAATCCCAATGCCAAGAGTCTTTGCATCCGGAAGCTCATCTGCATCCGGAAGTGTGACTAAGTTCTGCACATACTGGTTAGTCCAACATAGCAATATATATAATCAAATATAGTAAGAACTATACATGCAGTGGGAAGCTTGTTTGCTATGGGGAGTAGTCTTACTTAGACTATGTTCTGACTCAGTGTATTGTATACTTTGAACGTTAGTCCTCTTAGTCTATGATGTATTCGGAAGCACTTCTACATCTGGAAGTGAAACCATTGGATGAAGGATTTTGTTCACTACTACTCACTCTCGCTCAGTGTCCCTCAATCCAATAGTCAGCGCTAGTCACTAAGCTATCAGAAGCACTTTCACTTGACGTTGCTTTTTCACTGACGCTTAGGGTTATATCTCTTCTATCAGCCTGCGTCAGTCTAAATCTAACAGGAAGCAATTTCACTTGACGAGGCTGATTCACTGACGCTTGGGGTTATATCTATTCTATCAGTCTGCGTCAGTCTAAATCTAACAGGAAGCAATTTCACTTGACGAGGCTAATTCACTGACGCTTGGGGTTATTCTATTTGATCAGTCTGCGCCAGTCAAAGTCTATCAGGAAGCAACTTCACTTGACGTTGCATTTTCACTGACGCTTGGGATTATATCTAATTTATCAACCTGCGCCAGTCTAAATCTAACAGGAGGCAATTTCACTTCCGGTTGAAACATAGCTTAGTCTTAAGGTTTTGTATACCTAATGCTCATGGACTAAGTTATGACTAAGTGAAGTGCTTGCTGTCGCTGAGGGATGAGACATTCATCCGCGAGCGCTAGTGCTAATACTTCCGGAAGTGATCTTGCATTCTCAAGTGATCTAACTCAGGATTCTAACCATGTCATCTAATCCTTCCTAAGTGTTGATTATGTTCTCTTAAGTACTAGACCATATCATACCTTAGTCACCATCAAAACTTAAGATTCTAACATATCTTATGTTCATTAGTAAATAATAATCCTATCATAGCAGTTATACTTATTGTTTTAGCTCCTTTTAACATTTGTATTCCTCCTTTTAACATTCTGCTCTTGATATTGCAAAATTTGTATTTACTGTAAATTTTAATTTTTGGCATATTAAGTTTCCTGTTAATATTCCTAGTACACTATCCTGCGCATTACTTATTATTCTTCCATCTGTTATTAGTAACTCTATTAGTGAGTTTATTCCTTCTCTAAAATATGCTTTTACTAATAATTGTACTCCTGCTATATAAATTTCTGTTACTTCATCTTTAAATGATAATCTTGAAATCTCATTTTCAATTAATGCTTTACTTACTAGTGGTATTCTAAGTATTCCTTCCGTTAATGTTGATTCTATAGGATGTTTTTTCTCTAAAACTACACATGTCTTCTTTTCATTTTTATTCTTTTTTATTATTTTACTTACTCTACTTATAAATCCTTTTTCACCATTAAATTCTTGTGGTTTCAAATCTAATTTTATATTTTTTATTTTATTGTATTGTTTTTCATTAAATGTGATCCTTCGTTCACATATTCTTTCTTTACTTCTTATTTGTTCATTGTATTCTTCATATTCTATCTCATTATTAGTACTCTGCCCTTCTTCACTAACATTCATCATATATAATATAATATCTTCTTCTTCTGATATTTCAGAAATTTCTGATTCTGATTCTGATTCCTCTTCTATTTCCTTTAACTTATATATTTCTACATCAGACTGTTCTAATTCACTATAGATTGGTTCATTAATTTCTAAAGGTTCTAATTCCCAATTAAAAGCTTGTTCTAATATATTCATAAACTTCTTTTCTTTCGGTTCTGGACAATTAGTACTTATATGTCCTATTTTTCCACAATTATAACATTTACATTTTTTAGGTTTCTTGCTATAATTAATTTTTCTTTTTCCTTTTTTAAAGTATTTTTTTGGTTTGAATTTTCTGTAAAATTTCTCTTTTGGATATTTCTTGAATTCATACTTAGTTTTTCTTTTTCCTTTTTTATTCTTTCTTCTTCTTGTTCTCCTTTCTTCACATCCTCATTTATGAGGTTTTTCTAATACTCCACATTTTAATAATATCTTATTAGTCTTATAATATTTCTTATTTCTCCATGCTCGTTTACATGCATCTGATAAATATTCTCTTAAATATTCTTCTCTTCTTCTTATTGTATCTACAAATGGTAATATTTCTGTATTTCCTATGTGCTTGTAATAATCTTCTATTATGGTTTCTGAGATTAATCTAGGCAATTTCCTATAAAATAATTCTAGGTAAAATTTTTGTGTATTATAATCTTCTATTCTAGCCTCATAATAATATTTCTTAAATTCACAAATATACTGATCTAAATATTTTGAGTTTAGAGAATATATTTCTATTTGGTATAATTTTTCTATTGCTCTTGTTTTTGTTGTAGATTCATTTAATGCTACACTTCTTCCTAAAAATTCATTTCTAATTAAAGTTTTATATTTTCTAATTAATATTGCTATATATTCCTTCCTATCATTATATGTACCTTGTTCTATATATCTTGCATTTATTCTAAATGTTTCTGTTTTACTTTTCCACCAATTATGAACATTTCCTAAAAAACTTGCTTCTATTACAATTGGTATAAATTGTGGGTTTAAACTTTTTCTCATTAACGCAATTAAATGTGATTTGCTCCATTCTTCTAACCTTTTTTCATTATCTAAATTACAATCTAAATCTAACCATATTCCCATACTTGGTATTCCTCTTGTTTCATATTGTTCTAAAGGTGTTGGTGTAAACCTAGATTTAGTTGGTGTCTCAAATGTAAATTCAAAACTCTTTTGGTTTATTGGTTGTTTATGATACAATATCCTATCTTGTTCTTCTTCTTCTTCTTCTCTTTTTTGTCTCATTTCCTGATCTAATTGTTGCTGTGATGTTCCTTCATCTTTTGGTTTAGATTCCATTTGTCTTTCCATATTAATCTGAACACTTTCATTTTCTTTAATATTAATTTTTGTAGCATATTCAAATTCTTTCCTTATTTGTTCTATTTTTTCCTCTTATTACCCATTATTTCTTCTATTTCATCATCATCTATATTTTCTAAAACATTCATCATATTTATACTGATTCCCTTATTTTTCTTATCTTTTTCTTGTTTTTCTTGTTTCTTTGGTTTCATTATTTCCATTAAATAGTCTAATTCTGAACCTGTTTGGTATAATATTTCTGCTATTTTATTAGCCTCATTTAATTCTCACTTTTCTTCACTTTTTTCTTTACTCTTTTCTTCATTTCTTATACCATATCTTTCTTGATATTTTTTCATATCAAATTTTTCTATTTCTTTATATATTTCCCATATATTTCTATTTAGGACTTCTTGTCCTTTTTTTATCTCTTCCGATAATATTCTAGTTTGTTTTATATTTTCATCCATAGATTGTTTTAATATATTATCTTTACTTACTTCTTTTATTTCTATCTCTTCTAAAGCTTTTAACATATTTTCCATATTCATCATATTTATTTGGGGATTTTCAATTATAGGTTTAATCTTTCTTTCTATTCCTAAAGCTTTCATTATCTGCCTTATATTTGCTTTTATATATGCCAATTCAGTAGTGTTATTGACAACCTCTTTTCTTAAATCATATAACTTTTGTTCTAATGGCTTAGATAACTCTATTAATCTATCGACTTTATATTTCTGTTGTTCTTGGTCTATAATATTCCTAGTTTCTATTGGTAGTTTTTCTAATAAATCATTTAGATTATAAACTTGTAACAAATCTTCTATATTTGGATTAACATAACATCCTAATTGTTTCATTATAAACATATTAGTCCAATTTACTTGGTTAAAAGTATAATCTCCATCTCCTCCTATTATAAATGGTGTAAAAATGCAATCACTTGCTTCTTCTTTATTATCATAATTCATAAAAGAACTTTCTGGTAATTTTTCCGCTTCTATTCCATACATTCTAGGTTCTAATACTTTTATAGAATTCATTTCAACAATATCAATAAAATTCTGAAAGTAAGTGATAAAATCTGAGAATGTGAAATAAGGATTAAGGTTTCATATTATTTAAACCATGGGGCTCTGATACCATAACGGAAGACTATTACAAGCACATAGGAAATACAGAAATATTACCATTTGTAGATACAATGGGAAGAAGAGAAGAATATTTAAGAGAATATTTATCAGATGCATGTAAACGAGCATGGAGAAATAAGAAATATTTCCTATTTTGATAAGAAATATTGATAAGGAGTGTGTTAGTAGAGGTCCTTTGCGTGAATAAATATAGATGCATGTGTATATTGATAAGGAGTGTGTTAGTAGAATAATTTCGTGGTTGTTTTGAACTTTAGGGGCGGGAAAGGCGAGTGATCTAGAAGTTGACAACTTAGAGTTGAAATAAAGATTTTCTCTCAGGTGAGTGAATAGCATCCCATTTGTAATCTACCACTCAAATCATTTTCATTAGATTATAAATTTTATATTATTATTCAAGTACTTGGTATTGGATAATTGGATGAATTAATAGTTTACCTTTTTATAAATGTGTTGTTATCTCATAATTTGCTTGTACATGGAAATTTTGAGTATATCTTTGATGTGAACATTTCAAGGTATGTTGGCTAACTTAAAATGATGATTTTATTCTAGAATTATTATTTTAAAGTTTTCATGCAGGGGCTTTGTTTCCTAAAATATTCTTTACGATTGTATTTTGGCACAAGGAAAGTGGTTTATTGATTAATGTAAAAACTGACCCCTGCATGCTTGAGAATTGTTTTGAGGGGACTGAATACAGAACACCGGTTGCTAACAGCGGTACTGTTGGCCCTTGACGCGTCATGGTTAATCTCGAGCTCGCCTGTTATTCGTGGGTCTAGTACCTACGCCTGTTTCGTGGCTTCGCCACGCCTGGTTAGTTACCCTTGTGGACTTTGTGTCCACGCCTGTTTCGTGGCTTCGCCACGCCTGGTTATTTTCCCTCGTGGACTGTGTGTCCACGCCTGTGATTGTTCTGTGGAAAGTCCTATAAAAAAATACGTTTTTAGAACTCGTTTTTAGTGGACCACGTGATGACAGTTATTTAACTCAAATGATTTATTTATTTAATTTATTTATTATCTGTTCATTTTTATGTTTATCATTAAACACTTTATTTTATTTTGATAAATGGGACGTTATTCACCGGTAAATGTTGCGGTTTCAGATAGTAGAGCTGACCCTGTACCTCCAGCTGAGCAGTGAATGTTAGAATCTTAAGTTTTGATGAAGACTAAAATATGAAAGAATGAATCAAGTACTTAGAAAGCAATAGGTAAACATAGAATCCCAAGTAAGAGTGCAACCGGATGTGGATTTACTTCCGGATAGACTAGGACTAGCGCTCGCGGATGAATGACTCATCCCCCAGCAAGAGCAAGTAATTCACTAGGGAAATAACAGTCCATAAGCACTAGATATACAAAACCTCAAGACTAAGCTATGATTCAACCGGAAGTGATTTTACTTCCTGTTGTATTTAGACTGGCGCTGGCTGTTGAAACAAGTAACACCAAGCGCATGTGAACATAACCAACGTCCAGTGGACTTACTTCCGAATGCCTAGTGACTAGCGCTGGCTATTGGTATAGATAACACTGAGCGTCAGAGAGGAAAATGTGAACATAAACCAATGTCCAGTGAATGTGCTTCCGGATGTGGAATTGCTTCCGGATGGAAGAGAACTCCCTTAGACTAAGTAAACTCCCACTGCATGTGAGTATGTGCCTTCATTGTTAAGACTAACGTTCAAATGCAGTACACTGAGTAAAGTTGCTTCCGGATGTGGACTTGCTTCCGCAAGCAATCAGAATGTCAGAACGTTCAGAGCAATGCAGTGTCAGAATGCTTTTGTCAGAGCAGAGTTGTCAGGACTACTTTTCAGAGATAAAGCAAGTCAACCCTGCTATGCATTGATGAAGCATTTATTGGGCAAACGGTAACATGGGAAAAACGGCCATATTCAAACGGCTAACCCACCTACCAAGAGTGAGAATGTTTGAAGACTATATAAAGGAACTCAAATTCATTTATGAAGACATCAATTATCTTTGACATTCTTGAGAGAAGCTAGAGCGAGAAACCAAGAAAATCTCCAAGCATTCAAAGTTGCCCAGAAAAGAGAAAGAGCTTTTAACTCATTGAGTGATCTTTTCATCTACATATCTTGTACTCTTTGTAGTTAAGTCTCTTCTTGTTATAAGAGCATTAATTGTACTTAAGTGTGTAACACTATCTGTTCTTAAAGAGAACTTAGTTAGAAAAATCCTTTATTTGTAAAGGTTGAACCCTTGCTGGTTGTAAGGGGGAGCTAGTTAGAAAGGTTGCAAATGAGCCTTGAGTAAAACTTGTGGTTGTAAGGTTGCAAGTGATCCCGTTCAAAACTTGTGGTTGTAAAGGTTTCAGGTGCACCCGTTGTAAAACCTGGGGATAGTGGAACTCAGCCTGGGTGGTTGAGAACTGGACGTAGGTCAGGTAGACCGAACCAGTATAAACTCCTGTGTTGTTTTTATTTGAATTTTTACTTTGTAGCACAATTCACCCCCCCTCTTGTGCATCCATTACCTTCATTTGGTATCAGAGCGGGTCTTTCTCACTCGATTCTAACGAATCCAGAAAGTAAAGATCCAGTAATGGATACAGATTACTCTCTACCAGATGTCTCTATTCAACCCAACAAGCCCCCAGGCTTTGATGGGTATAACTATCCATTCTGGAAGTTTAGAATGGAGACTTACATTAAGTCAAGTGACATTAGACTCTGGGATGTATTTGAACATGGGGATCACACTCCCCTAGATGAGGATGGTTTTGCTAAGCAGCGATCCAGGTACTCTAATGAGGACTATGCTCTAGTCCAACTGAACTATCGTGCCATGCACTACATTCAGTGTGCTCTCAGCCATAAGGAATTTCATAGGATCAGCCACCACAAAAATGCTAAGGATATGTGGGAGGCTCTTGAGGCTGCTCACTCTGGAACCAGGGGAGTGAGAGCAAGAAGAGTTGAGATGTTGGTGGAAGAGTTTCACAAGTTGTAACATATCGTTATTAATTCCCTAATTAACCAATATTATCTATTTCAATTCATTAATCTCTTTTTATATATTATCCATGATAGAAAAGAATAAACTAATACAACACAGCTGCTATCATGGATAATTTATTGCTAACCATGTTAGAAAGGATTGTCTAACATGGTTAATAAACACAACTAATCTATATTAAACAATAAATAAATATATACATGCGGAAACGAATGCAGGCCTATACAAATTGGCAATATACAATTCAAAATAGTCTATATAACTATTACTACCTAATTCCCTTTCCTGATGTTTGCGCCTGTGCATGCATACCTGCAAAAATGTCAGTAATCGTGGGATGAGACAATTTGTCCCAGTAATCACCGCTTAACTCACTATAACAGTGAGATGTGCGGTAGCGAGGGCGTCTAAAGGGTACCTCTTTTAAAACCAATACTATATATATTATATATGTCCAGTCTTTCATTCATCATTCAAGTCCCTCCTTCTAAATCAATTCAAATTCATCATCTCTATTTCCCACATATCACTCAAATCCCTCAGTCAATTCCAATTTAACTCAACAGACGAAAATAAACGTGATTGACACTGTGCCCAGTCTCAAATCTGAAAGCATAAAAAGGGAGCACTTTAAATAGTGAAAACGTCCCTGAAAAGGGAGCACTATAAAAAGTGAAAACGTCCCTGGTTCCTTTAAAATCCGAGGAACCTGTACAATTAACCTATCGATTGCGCAGATCGATAGGTTACATCGGCCGACGGTACTAATAATCAGTGTCATGCAATACTAACAATCCCTATTCTATATTCCATCAACTTAGCTCTCAACTCAACATGTAACTCTCTTTTCTAACCTCATCACTTCTTAAACCTCTATCCCTATATACATTCCACGCCATTCCAGATCAATGGCCATCACCAGGCAGGATAATAATAGTATATAATGTGTAAAAGTCTTTTATACAGAAATAGTCGTGTTTAAAAGGCTCCCGATAGCCTGTTTTGTATAAAAATAACTTTTCAAAGATAAAATGTATATATATATAGAGGGTGAGAAAGGATTTAACAAAATCCTAGCTAACATCACCCTCAATGTTATAGTAAGGTAAGTGTGATTACCTGTCGCCCTTAGCTCTTTGCTGCTCTTCCTTACCATTCCTTACTAGATTCACCTATTATTACATCAAAGTAATAATAAAGGTAAACAACCATGCTCATATATGTATAATGAATAACACGTCTCTCTCGAACCTACATTCTACCCAAGCCCCTTTCTTTTACTTGTCCTATACATGCATTTCAAACACAATTCAAATTCAATAACAGAATCCACATAATGTCATCCAAATCAGAAACAGATAATTGAGACAGAATAAACAGAATGGAGCAAACTCTATCATATC
The DNA here is from genome assembly GCA_029929735.1 of Mimosa pudica. NCBI lineage: Eukaryota > Viridiplantae > Streptophyta > Magnoliopsida > Fabales > Fabaceae > Mimosa > Mimosa pudica. The sequence goes on along the minus strand of JAKELP010000017.1, from coordinate 1,665,234 downwards.
ACATCAATTCATGAATCAAATCACCCTTGTTTCCTCAACATTATTTCACATCTATAAGTTTATCACCACAACCTAATAACATCCAATTAATACATACATTTTCATATCCAATTTGCTGGGTTTAATTCACATGTAACGAACTTCAAACCATTCAGTCATTCTTAAGAAAATTCCAGCTTCTCAAACAACTCAAACTCACCTCTTACAACTCAATCATAATAAGTCTAATATCAACTTAAACTTCAATCAAATTTCTCCCTTCAATCAGATTTTTATCCCACCACAACAACAACCTTAAGTTCAAACAGTCTTTAACCTCTATCACAGAGGGTACAATGCCACAATCAAGTCATGATTACTACATCATTACCTATAAATTACTCATATTTCCTGCGACTTTGAAAATCAAACCTTTCTAAATTCTAGCAATGATTTTAATCCTAGTCATGCTAATTAAATCTCTTAACTTCTAGCAGCAACTAAACAATTATTGATCACATTTTCCTACTATCAAAAGTCTTCAAAACAGTCACCACAAATCAATTTACAATCCCAATAATTAATTTCTTATATACCCGACTTCATAAATGTAAGTTCCAAGTTTCCAACTATGCACTGAATCACCAACAATGTTTAGCAACTTATTCTGCTACCACCCCCACTGCCACTATACTGAATTTTCATTTATCTTAATACCTTTTGGACTTAACCTCAAATCATATCCTATCTCCCAAATAATCCAACAGCCATGATAAATTTTAAGCATTATTTCAAAGCCTTTATGCTTAGTCCAAATCCACATGTATCTTTACTAATCCAACTTCAGTGTACACATTTCTCTATATCACAATTTTTATTCCCTGCCATCAATATTAACCATAAGTATTATACAATCCGTACATACTTCAATTTCTTACACAACTAATCTTTTGCCATTATAACTTATTTTAACTTAATCCTTAGTCACAACAGTCACAACAGTAGGAGTACCCTACAAATTCATACTTTGTTCTAACCTCCTCTCACTAACGTTTAATTTCCTCAAATTCCATTTAATTTAATTCCTTAAATTCAAACCAAACAGAGGAGTAATAGAAAATTGTGAAACTCCATAAAGCACAACAAATCCATGGCAAATCATAAAAATCAAAGGAAAATAATTTGAGAGAAGTATCCAAACATCAAACCAAGCAACCAGCCTCCACAACCAAGTTTAATCCATGTTGAAAGCCAATAAATCCTTCCCTTACAGGGCCTAGCCAAACAGAACAGAGTAACAATAGAAAAGAACAAAATTTCATATGCAATTAGAAATCCATCATACACTCTTCAATCATGTCAAAAGAGTCATGCCACCAAAAACAAAACGACAGCCAGCATCATACACAAACAAACAGAGACAAAAGTTGAAGTTTTTAAAGAGAAAAAAAAAGCTAAAACCAAATTCATCTCTAAAAACGAAACCTTTTCAACAACTTCAAAACTCAAACTCAAACTTCATTCAAATGGGTGTGAGAATCCTTATAATTTCAGTTTATTAAAACCCTTCCCAATTAATCTACTTAAGTCACAAAATAGCACACTATACACATATACAAAACAAGAAAAACATCGTCAACAAATCAGCAACGAAATTTCTGAAATCCTCACTTTAACAACCTCAAATTTAGAGTCTAAATCCTTAAAGAAAATCAACAAATCAAACAACCCCAGGTCGGCCCTTTCTCAAACTCACCCGAAATCGTAGAAAGGAAATAGAAATGGAAAAATTAGAGCTACCTGAGCTCAATGTCGCCGGATTCCGCCAAGCTCCGCCGTGACTCGCCGGAAATCGCCGGAGAACAAGGAGGCCGACAGGGAAGAGTAAAAAAAAAATGACGAGAACAAAGGGAAATAGTGAGAAATCAAGTTGAAAAGAGGAATAATTCGAGGAGACACAAGAAAGGTTGAACTTTTACCTTTCCCACCACCGTACGTCGCCGATCTCACCACGGCTCGCCGGAAAACGAAAGCTAGGGCGGAGGGAGAAGAGAGGCAGCGAGGAAGAAATCGGAGGTGGTGAACTCGTGAGGGGAGGGGAAAATGGAGGAAGCCACGGCGGCCCAGCCAACTTTGGCCGCTGCCGCCGTCGATCGGCCAGAGAGGGAGAGAGAGAGAGCGTCGAAACGAGAAGAGGGAGTGGAGAGAGATCGACCGAGAGAGAGAAATGAGAAGGAAGGAAGGGATGATGATATATTTATTTATAATTTTAGGGAAAATTACAATTAACTATCCTAAGGTTTATTCGTAATTATATTTCTAGCCCAGAAGTTTGTATATATTACTATTTCTCCTTCTTTTCATCATAGCATGGTACAAATTCCAATTTACATTTCATGGAAGTTTCTATCCCTAATTAATTCTTCTAACTATATTTCTTTAAATTTCAAATTAATTCAGATTTAATATTTATGAATTGCCCATAATTTCTTAAAATTCCTTTCTAAAACTTTTAAATTTCCTAAATTAAACCTCAAAACCTAAGTAAATTCTTTATTATCTCTAATTTAAAATTTGGGATGTTACACAAGTTCTCCATGCTTAGTCCGACTGAGCCGATCAGAGAGCTGGAGCTAAGATTCACTCACCTCATCAACAACTTGGCCTCCCTGGGTAAGGACATTCCAGAAAGAGAGCAAGTCAGCAAGATCCTAAAAATCTTAAAAGGTGATTGGATCACCAAAGTAACCATCTTGCAGGAGGTCCAAGGAGAGTCAACCAGCTCCATCACTGCACTCTTTGGTTCTTTGGCTGAGTATGAACCAACATTGCTGGCTCAGAGAGCTCCTCAAGCCTCATCCAAAGCCAAGAATCTTGCCCTTGTTGCTCCCAACAAGGAGATTGATGATGATGAGGAGGAGGAACTGGACGAAGAGGAGATGGCATGATGGTGAGAAAATTCAGAAAGTTCTTCAAAAAGAAAGGAGGCTTTCAGAAAGGTGACTCCAGTCAGAGGAAGGGATACAAGAAGGAAAGACCCCGGTGTGCTTTGAATGTAAAAAGCCTGGCCACTTCAAGGCTGAGTGTCCAAGCTTGCAAAGATCAAAGGGGAAAGACAAGAAAAAGGTCTTCGTGTCCTCTATCTGGGTGAATAGCTCAGATGAAGAAGCAAGTGATGAGGAAGAAGCGGCCAACCTCTGCCTGGTAGCCAGAGAAGATGATGAGGAAGCATCTTTAGATTTTGACCTCACCCACGAAGACAATGAGGTAACCTTCTCTGAACTACAAGAGGCTTACAATGAGGTTCATGAAGAATTTTCTCAATTATGTAAAGCCTATAAAGTGTTAAAAACTAAAAAGGAATCACTTGAGTTCAAGGTGAACTCACTAAGTGAAGAGCTAACGGAAGCCAGAAAGCTTCCGGTAGCGGATGGCAAGGGTTCTCCCCAAGCAGAACCCAATGCCCCAACACATGAGAGTTGCCCTAATTGCAGCAAAATCTCAGCTGAGAAAGACAAGCTGCAAAATGCCCTGCAGAAGTTTACAAATGGATCAGAAATGTTAAATATAATTTTAATGAATCAAAGGGCATATAGGGATAGGACTGGCTTAGGATATACTCCTAGAGGGAAAAAGTGGGTGGAACCAAAAGTGAAGCCCTACTTGAAATTCTTCCATAGAGCCACTAGTCACAGCTCCTCACCCTTCAGCTTCTGTAACTATTGCAACAGGAAAGGACACTCCACGTCCACTTGTAATGCCAAGAAGCATGGAGAAAGTAGCTCTTACAGATGGGTCCCTAAAGGAACCAAGGCTACAAAGGATCCTCCCCCTGTAAAGGAAACTAAGGGAGGACAGGGATCCCAAGCCTGGAAACAATCCACAGGGAAAACCCAAAAGCCTAAAGCCAGCACTAGGCCTGAGGCACTGAATGATCATAAGCCCAAGGTCAAGGCTAACACTAGACCAAGGGCACTGAAAACTAATGACAGAGGACCCAAGAAAGGTTGGGTACCTAAGCTTACTTGATTCTTCCAGGTGTGTCTCAAAGCATCCAAGAACAGAAAATGGTATATTGACAGCGGATGCTCGAGACATATGACTGGAGACAGAGACAAGTTCAAATCTCTGGTGATCAAAGACGGAGCCACAGTAACCTTTGGAGGAAATCAAAGTGGAAAGATCACTGGGGTTGGAGAAGTCGGACCAGTAAAAGACGTCTATCTGGTGGACGGTCTCTGTCACAACCTGCTAAGCGTGAGCCAGAGCACTGACAAAGGAAATTGGGTAATCTTCGATTCACATGAGTGCATAATAGTTGATAAGCAGGATCTGAATTTAGATAAGGCCAACTTAAAATGCAAACTTAAGGCAAATAGAAATGGAAACCTATATACTCTGGACTTATGTCAACAACTGGAAGAAAAATGTTTAATATCTAGTGATGAGAATAGTTGGCTTTGGCATAAGAGGTTAGCTCACGTTAATTTTACTCAACTTGATATGCTAATTAAAAAGGAGGTAGCTATAGGTATTCCATTCTTTAAGGTAAAGCATGATTTTATTTGTGAATCCTGCCAACGAGGGAAGCAAACAAAGTCCTCGTTTAAAACCAAGAAGAGAGTCTCCACCAGCAGGCCCCTGGAACTAATCCATATGGATCTGGTCGGGCCAGCGAGAGTGAAGAGCTTGGGTGGAAACCTGTATGCTCTAGTGGTGGTGGACGACTATTCTAGGTTCACTTGGACTATGTTTCTTTCCTCTAAGCAAAATGCTTTTGATGCTTTTACTGTCCTGGCTAAGAAAGTGCAGAATGAGAGAGACCTCAAAATCACAGCCATAAGGACAGACCATGGAGGAGAATTCGAGAACCATAGCTTCTCTGAGCTATGTGAGCAGAATGGCATTGAACATAACTTCTCAACTCCTAGAACTCCTCAGCAAAATGGAGTGGTCGAAAGAAAGAACAGGGTTCTGACGGAGATGGCTAGAAGCATGCTCAACAAGAAAGAGGTTTCTCAAGTGTTCTGGGCGGACGCTATGAGCACTGCTTGCTATATTTCCAACAGAGCCTATGTTCGCAAGGGCTTGGACAAGACTCCATATGAGCTGTACAAAGGGAGGAAGCCCAACATTAGCCACCTCAGAATATTTGGATCAAAATGCTATGTGCATAACAATGGAAAGGTAAATCTGGGCAAGTTTGATCCAAAAGCTGATGTAGGTATATTCATAGAATATTCCCTTAGGAGTAAAGCATATAGAATATACAACATGAGAACTAAAATTGTAGAAGAATCCATGCATGTTGTATTTGATGAAACTCCTACATGGGGACAATCCACAGAAGATGATGAAATACTTAATCTTCCAAAACCCCATCATCTTCCTCACCACCAAAAGAAACACCAACAAGCAATCCCAAAGAAGAAGATGAACCTAGTGATGAGCCTGGAGTGCAGACCGTGCCTGATGAGGCACAGTTGCCCGCAGCAAGGAGACATCACAGGGATCATCCTCTTGATCAAGTGCTTGGTGATGTTTCTTCTGGTGTCAGAACCAGAAGGCAGGTTCAAAATGAAGTTGAGTTTGGAGCATTCCTATCTCAAATCGAACCAACTTCAGTTGAACAAGCTCTTGAGGACTGCGACTGGATTATTGCCATGCAGGAAGAGCTAAATCAATTTGAGAGAAGCCAAGTCTGGGAACTAGTCCCAAGGCCGTCTCATCAATCCATAGTGGGGACCAAGTGGGTCTTCAAAAACAAGCTGGTTGAGACAGGTCAAATTACAAGGAACAAAGCCAGATTAGTAGCCAAAGGATATAACCAAGAAGAAGTCATTGACTATGAAGAAACTTTTGCTCCAGTTGCTAGACTCGAAGCAATAAGAATTCTTCTAGCCTTTGCATCCATGAAAGGCTTTAGATTATATCAAATGGATGTAAAAAGTGCTTTTCTTAATGGTTACATCAAAGAAGAGGTATATGTAGAATAACCTCCTGGCTTTGAGGATCATAAGCATCCCAAACATGTGTATAGACTAAAGAAAGCTTTATATGGCCTGAAACAAGCTCCTCGAGCTTGGTATGAGAGACTCAGCAGCTTTTTGCTGGGCAAGGGTTTCTCAAGGGGCAAATTAGATAATACACTGTTTAACCTTCACAAAGATAGAGATATGTTAATTGTCCAAATTTATGTTGATGATATTATTTTTGGGGCAACTAATGAAAAGCTTTGTGAAGATTTCTCTAAGACTATGCAGGGTGAGTTTGAAATGTCAATGATGGGAGAACTAACGTTCTTCCTAGGCCTGCAAATCAAACAGAAGAAGAATGGAATCTTCATCTCCCAAGCTAAGTACTGCAGAGAGCTACTCAAAAAGTTTGGGATGGATGAATGCAAGGAGTATGACACTCCCATGAGTACCACTGCCGCACTCGATGCTGACGCAAAGGGTAAATCTGTCAGCCTGCCCATGTACAGGGGAATGATAGGTTCCCTCCTATACTTAACGGCAAGCAGGCCTGACATTCAATTTAGTGTAGGCATGTGTGCTAGGTTTCAAGCCAACCCCAAGGAGTCACACTTAACATGTGTTAAACGTATTCTGAGATACCTTGAGGGAACACAAGAGCTTGGTCTTTGGTATCCCAGAGGTAACCAAGAGTTCTTGTGGGCTTACTCTGACTCTGACCATGCAGGTTATAAAACTGATAGAAAGAGCACCAGTGGACAATGCGCCTTCCTTGGTGGTTGTCTGGTGTCTTGGGCTAGCAAGAAGCAAACCTGCGTGTCTTTGTCATCCACTGAGGCAGAATACATTGCTGCTGCAAGCTGTTGTGCTCAAGTGCTGTGGCTGAAGAACCAACTGAGAGATCTTGGCTTAGAGTTCCCTGAGGCACCCATCCTCTGTGACAACACAAGCACAATCAGCCTCGCCAAGAATCCAGTTCAGCACACAAGGATAAAGCACATTGATGTCAGACATCACTTCATCAGAGACCATGTTTAAAAGAAGGATGTCAAAGTGCAGTTTGTCCCCACACAAAAACAGCTTGCTGACATCTTCACCAAGCCTCTGGGGGTGGACCAATTTACTTTCATAAGAGGTGATTTGGGAATGGTAAACCCAAATGAGGTGTAATTTTTCAACTCCTATACTTGATTGATTAAAACCTACAACAATACTAACTTAGGCATCGGAGTGCCAATTTTTGTTTTTGCAGGTACCCAATGTTAAATCTTAAGCAAGTGCAACCGGAAGCAAAACTACTTCCGGATGATCATTCGCTGACACTGAGTGTTGAAACTAAGAGTACGCCAGTGCCAGACCAAGGGACACGTCACTTCAGAAAACGCTTCATCTCCCTCTATGAGAAGTTGTGCCTTCTCTGACAAGATGAAGCGACACATGTCATAAGGTGCGCCGTTTCAATTAAAATGTTTACGTTACCCAACGTGCAAACATATGTTTTCATCTGAAAAGACATGACCATTTTACCCTCAGTAACTTTGCATATAAATAGGGTGTCACTTTCACTTTCACTTTTTACTTGCACAAATTTACTTACCCACATATTCTCTGCGCATTCTCTTCATCTTCTTCACTGTTCTTCATCTTCTTCATATCTATCCTTCTTCGCATATCATCCCATTTTACCACTTAACCCACACAAAATGGCCGGCTCACATGAAACAAACCCAATTACCAAGAAATCTACCTCTTCCAAGAAATCTAAGTCCAAATCTGGAAAATCTGGGCATAAGCACACTGGGAAATCTGGGCAATCTGATGAACATCATGAAGATCGCCATGAACTTTCTGGGCAACCACAAGGGCAGAATGAACAAGTCCAGGAACAGCCTGGACACTCTGGGCGAGTGCAAGAACAGACTGAGCAACAACAGCAAGCGCAAGCCTAGAGGAAAGGGAAGAAGAAGGTTCAGTTCGTTGAAGAGCCTTCTTCCAAAAGACAAAGGGTTGAAGAGGATGACCCTTCGATTTACAGAGATGGGGCTTTGGAGGCTGTTTCCTCCAAGTTTGAGACGATCAAGCCCTACTTCAAACAAGGGTTGTTCATCGATCTGGCCAAGATTGATGAACTAGGGTTTCCTCATCTGCTCCCTTACCTGGAAAAGTACATGCCTTGGCTAGGGATCAAACAGGACTACAACATCAACGTCCTGCGAGTCTTCTGTCAATCTCTCTCTGGAAAGGTTAAGTACAAGAAGGTAGATGGGAAGGAGCAGATCCGCAGACTCACTTTCACTGCCACAGTAAGGGGGAGAACCTTCAGTTTCACCTGGAGGACACTCAATGAGATGATGGGGATCACTGAAGAAGGCATGAATGAGTGGCTGTACCCTGAGTCACTTAAATACAACAAGGAGGAACTGGAGAAGTTGTATGGCACCCTAGGGAAGAAGGTGTCCAAGATGTCTGACTCCAACAGACTTCTGTACTACATCTATTCCAGAATAATGACACACAAGGGGTAACTTCAACGAGTTCACTCTGCTGGACAATCCATGGTTCCCCAGACTTCTATCCCACCAGCCAATCAACCCCGGACAGTTGATCTGCCTCGAGCTTCAAAGATGGTTGGTTAATGACAAGGCTGGATATCTTCCCTACCCCACCATCCTTGCCTTCCTCCTTGAGAAGAAGTTGATCAAGGCAACATCCGATGTGGAGGAAGAGAACATAAAGTGTGCTCCTGTGGGGGCAACCAACATCGGCAAGATGGGCATAAGGTCTCTGAAGAAGGCAAAGCCCACTAAATCAGGATCACAGGCAGGCAGTGCCTCTCAGACTTCAGCCCCCTCTACTTCTGGAGCAGGGGATCAAGAGGTTGACACCCACCCCGGGCCAAGCCGTGCTGCGAGGGTGCCAGCCACTGTAAAGGCATTTGCTCAGGAGATGAAGGAAGAGATTCTCCTTCAACTTTCTGCATCCTTGGTGGCCCCTCTAAGGAATGACTGTGATGCTGGGTTCCAGCAGCAAGGGGAACTCATCCAGCGACTTGAGGACAGGGTAGGCCAGGTTGAGACTCACTTGCCAGGGTGGATGCCAAGCTAGATCTTATTCTCCAACACCTCCAGATTCCCCAACCACAACAAGTTAACCTACCACCACCTTCTCCTTCTCCCCAAAACCCACCTCCACCTCCTTCTAGTCACCCTCAACTTCCCCCTCCTCCTCCTCCTAACACTCAACAACCACAGCCACCTCCACAAAATGACCATCAATCCCCACCATCACCAAACAATGACCACCAATCCCAGCTTTCACCTAACCATGACCAGCAACCCCAAGACTCACCCCAACAATCTCCTCGCCAATCACCTCTAAATTCACCATCTCCACTTAACTCCCCCACTCGCACACCACCCAACCTCAACTCTAGACCCAGATCCAACCCATTGGCCGAGCACCTTGGCTTCCAAACTGCCATTCACCCCCTCAGCCACATATATCTGAGAGATTACCCCCGCCTTCAGCAAATCTCTGAGGATCACTTACCTTTTATCCCAACCTCTTCCACTGCCTTCACTGAATATTCCTCCACCTATCCTTTTGAAGGTCTATTCATTGATCCCACCTAGTTCCCCAACCCTCCCAACTCCCCAGAAACTACCTTACCTACATCCTCCCCAGAACCTTCACCCCCTAAGAGATTTGGCCCTGAACCTCCACCCTCCTCTTCATCCACTCCCTCCCTGGCACTCGCCCTTATTGATGATGACAAAAGGGGGAGAAATGTGATGTCCGCACTTCGCCTGACCATGGACACAAGGGATGTGCTCAGCCAGCCATCCCTCTGGCTTGATGAAGACATCACGGCTGCCCTCCGCCGTGCCATGGAATCCCAAAGACTGGGTGGTGCTGAGAGCCTAATTAGAGGAGAAGCTATCCGGTTCATGCAGCAGCAGAGGTTGGATGAGCAAGGATCAAAATGGGACATGGTGGTGTTTGAGCAGAATGAGCAATCCTCACAGCCTGAGTCATCTTCATCAGAGCCTTCTTCAACTAAGAAGAGTAAAAACATTGTTGACGAAATCATGATGAAGTATGGGCTGAAAAGGACCAACCATCCTCCCATTGTGATCGCCAAGCCAATCCTTACATCCTCTGGGCAAACGTCTGAGATCCCTACTTCTGAGCAATCATCTGCCCCTCCTCCTCCATCTGAGCCAGCAGTTACATTCAGTGAATCTAGGAAGAAGGCCGTTGCGAGAAAGTGTGCCAAGAAGGTTATTGCCTCCACTGAACCTGCTGAGAATGAGGAAGAGACCCCATCTGACCAACCTGAGCAAGAAACTTCGTCTGCCCAAGTTGAGCAAGAGATCCCATCTGTACAAGCAGTTCCAATTCTGAGGGAAGTCAAGTTGGAGATAGAGGACATGACTCCTGAGGAATTCGAAAAGTATGGGTACACGGACAGACTATCCTTTGGTCAGATGGCTTTCCTGGATGCTGAGAGAGAAGTGCAAAGCCTACTCCGTCAACAGGCAAGAAGGGCAAAGGGAAGGGAAAGAGCAAGGGGAAGAGGAAAGCCCAGGAGGTTGAGGAGGATCCTAACTTCCCTGTATGGAATGTGAAGATTCGGGCTGTCCACTTTCCTAATGGCGAGGTGACTCACTTCTTAGATGCAACAGGATTCCCAGGCTATGAGGAAGTAGAAAATATGAAGAGAGCCTTCGAGGAGTCTGTTGAGTCTGAGAGACTCAGAAGGGAAAGGGATGAAGAAGAGCTTCAATAGATCATTGCTCAGATTGACCGGAATGTGCATGAAGCCGAACTAGCCAAGCTCCAAAAGGAAAATGAGGATAGGCAGAGAGAGAGGGAGAGGAAAAAGAGACACAACCTATAGACCCCATCCTACCCCACACATTTTTACCTTAGAAATTTTTTTTCTTTTCTCATACTTTTCATGCATAGCTCATTTTTGCAATATTCATTGATTACTTGTATATGTTATTTGCTTGTATACTCTAACTTGTAATCCCTGTTTATCAATGAATTATTTCTAAAGTTACTTGTGCCTTATCTATTGCTTTTATTCCTCTACTAATCCGTTCATATGAACTTAATCGATAAAACTAAGTTTGTCATCATCAAAAAGGGGGAGAATGTTAGAATCTTAAGTTTTGATGAAGACTAAAATATGAAAGAATGAATCAAGTACTTAGAAAGCAATAGGTAAACATAGAATCCCAAGTAAGAGTGCAACCGGATGTGGATTTACTTCCGGATAGACTAGGACTAGCGTTCACGGATGAATGACTCATCCCCCAGCAAGAGCAAGTAATTCACTAGGGAATTAACTTAGTCCATAAGCACTAGATATACAAAACCTCAAGACTAAGCTAGGATTCAACCGGAAGTGATTTTACTTCCTGTTGTATTTAGACTGGCGCTGGCTGTTGAAACAAGTAACACCAAGCGCATGTGAACATAACCAACGTCCAGTGGACTTACTTCCGAATGCCTAGTGACTAGCGCTGGCTATTGGTATAGATAACACTGAGCGTCAGAGAGGAAAATGTGAACATAAACCAACGTCCAGTGAATGTGCTTCCGGATGTGGAATTGCTTCCGGATGGAAGAGAACTCCCTTAGACTAAGTAAACTCCCACTGCATGTGAGTATGTGCCTTCATTGTTAAGACTAACGTTCAAGTGCAGTACACTGAGTAAAGTTGCTTCCGGATGTGGACTTGCTTCCGCAAGCAATCAAAATGTCAGAACGTTCAGAGCAATGCAGTGTCAGAATGCTTTTGTCAGAGCAGAGTTGTCAGGACTACTTTTCAGAAATAAAGCAAGTCAACCCTGCTATGCATTGATGAAGCATTTATTGGGCAAACGGTAACATGGGAAAAACGGCCATATTCAAACCCACCTACCAAGAGTGAGAATGTTTGAAGACTATATAAAGGAGCTCAACTTCATTTATGAAGACATCAATTATCTTTGACATTCTTGAGAGAAGCTAGAGCGAGAAACCAAGAAAATCTCCAAGCATTCAAAGTTGCCCAGAAAAGAGAAAGAGCATTTAACTCATTGAGTGATCTTTTCATCTACATATCTTGTACTCTTTGTAGTTAAGTCTCTTCTTGTTATAAGAGCATTAATTGTACTTAAGTGTGTAACACTATCTGTTCTTAAAGAGAACTTAGTTAGAAAAATCCTTTATTTGTAAAGGTTGAACCCTTGCTGGTTGGAAGGGGGAGCTAGTTAGAAAGGTTGCAAGTGAGCCTTGAGTAAAACTTGTGGTTGTAAGGTTGCAAGTGATCCCGTTCAAAACTTGTAGTTGTAAAGGTTCTAGGTGCACCCGTTGTAAAACCTGGGGATAGTGGAACTCAGCCTGGGTGGTTGAGAACTGGACGTAGGTCAAGTAGACCAAACCAGTATAAACTCCTGTGTTGTTTTTATTTGAGTTTTTACTTTGTAGCACAATTCACCCCCCCCATCTTGTGCATCCATTACCTTCAGTGAAGAGCCTCTCTTTTGATTCAAGCTTACTAACTACTTGGGAAGACTTTCATATTTAAATATATATTTTGATTAAGTCTTTAGTATTTAGAAGCTCCACGTAGCTTAAGGACAAGATCCTTACTTTTGATGTAAGTAGTCCAAATATGTATTCTGGGAGTAGAACTCCGATGATTATTTTGTGATGACAGGTCTTTGTAGAACATTCAGAAAGTCCATCTAATAGGGAAGACTATGCCGAAATTTCTACAAAAGATTAAATATTCTAGTTAGATGAAAAATATATAAATAAAAAGTGGTTAGGTGTGTTTTATAGTTTGACTTTAAGTTGTGTATTTTCTCTTGTTTTACGTATCAATCACCCTTAAATTTTAGGGCGTGACATTTTGGTATCAGAGCTTAGGCTTTTCCTTTAGTTACGTGGAGCAAGGATTCTTCAATGGGATCTCAATTATCATTATGAACCCGGGCATAATTATAATTGAGGTATCATTGAAGACCTTATTAGGAGGTTCTGGTCTACGGTCGATTACATGCTTATTGTTTTGCCATTTATGTTATTTTTATATAAAATTAAATAATTGTATTCTATTTTATAGTGAGAATGCCACCAAGACGTCGAGCGGCTGGTAGACGTCCTAGTGGAGGAAGAGTTTTGGATAGAGGCTCTGCTCAGCAAAGTGAAACGCCCATTAGGGGCCGAGGACAGGGTCATAGAGGGGCTAGGATTAGGGGAGGTCAATGTCAACGACCTCTTCATGATGTTCTGGTTGAGTCATCTAATCAATCTTCTCCTGCAATCTCTGCATCATCTAGATATAACATTCAGGAAGAAACCTATGATGATCCTGTAAAGGAGGCCATAGAGGTTAAATTGACAGAACTTACGAAGCTTAATCCCCCAACTTTCTCTAGATCAAGTACACATGAAGATCCGATAGAATTCTTAGAAGGTATTGAAAATTAAAGAGATGTCGAGCTTTGAGGTGTCCGGATGTTCAGTATGTAGAACTTGCTATATTTCAATTGACAGGAGTGGCAAATAGCTGGAGCAAGACAGTTCTGGGATTAAATGAAAGAATTCCATTATTGTCTTGGGAGGAGTTTAAAGATGTCTTCCTCAAACGGTATCTTCCCCAGAGCACTAAAGATGCAAAGGTTCAGGAATTTTTGATCTTAAGGTGCAAAGATGAAATGACTGTGGCTGAGTATGACAAGAGATTCACTGAACTTTCTTTATTTGCAACCCACTTAGTACCAACAGAGAATGACAGAATTAATAGATTCATTGATGGATTGCCTACATACATACATAACTCAGTTGTTCCCATGCGGAAACATTTTGCTACTTATGCTGATGTGGTAGACTGTGCATTGAGACTTGAGCGAAGGCGTAAGGAAGAGAAAGATGCTCAGAAGCGTAAAAGGGAAGAAACTGGGAAATTTCAAGGACCCTCTTCAAAAATTAATCGCTTCCAGGGTTAAACTCAATCCCATGCTCCACAATTTATACCTAGACAATATGGAAATTCAATGAGTGTTTCAGCTCCAAGGCCTAAATTTGGGGGTATCCAACCTCAACATGTTATTAATCAATCGAACTATTCTAGACCTGCTTGTGCAACATGTGGAAACTTTCATTCTGGGGAATGTCGTAAATCTTCTGGTGCTTGTTATGGATGTGGGGAGACTGGTCATCTGAAGAGAAATTGTCCCCATATTCAGGCAGTGTCAAGTTATGGGTTAGTTCAACCTCCTCCACGTCCCACTGGTACAGCTCCATCGGTGGGAGCAACTTCTACTTCTGTTGGTAGAGGCTTTTCTGGTAAAGCAAAAGGCAAACAAGTTGGTATATGCTCCAAGGGTGTTTGCAATGACACGCCAAGATGCTCGAGCTTCCAATGTTGTTGTTTCAGGTATCATTTCTATATGTTCTCAAAGAGCTTATGTGTTATTTGATCCGTGATCAACCCATTCTTATGTTTCTATATACTTTGCTAAATTACTGAACAAAGAACCTATCAAGCTAGATCATTCTTTTATGATTGCTACACCAATCGGGGAACCTTTGTTAGTTTCACATGTCTATAAATCTTGTGAAGTGTCTCTTGAAGGTAAAGAAAGTCTCGTTGATTTGATGATTCTTGATATGATTGACTTTGATGTAATATTAGGCATGGACTGGTTAGCCTCTTGTTATGCTAGTGTTGATTGCCACTTGAAAGTGGTGAGATTTGAAATTCCAGGTGAAACTCCTTTTGTGTTACGAGGGAGTGTCGTAGAAACACCAACTAATTTGATTTCTGTGCTAAAAGCTCAACGATTATTAATTAAGGGTTGTCAAGGATTTTTGGCTCTAGTGAGGGATGTAGATAGACTGATTGTTAGTCTTAAAAATATACCTGTTGTTCAGGAATTTCCTGATGTGTTTCCAGAAGAATTGTCAGGGCTACCTCCAGATAGAGAAATAGAATTTTCAATTGATTTGATTCCTGGTACTCAACCCATTTCAATTCCGCCTTATAGAATGGCACCCTCTGAATTAAATGAATTAAAGACTCAATTGCAAGATTTGCTGGACAAAGGGTTTATTCGGCCTAGTATTTCTCCTTGGGGCGCGCCAGTGTTGTTTGTTAAAAAGAAAGATGGATCTTTGAGACTTTGTATTGATTATCGGCAGCTTAACAAAGTAACGATAAAGAACAAGTATCCATTGCCTCGTATTGATGATCTTTTTGATCAGTTGCAAGGGGCTCAATGTTTTTCAAAAGTAGACTTGCGTTCTGGGTATCATCAACTGAAAATCAAGAAAGAGGACATTCCCAAAACAGCATTTAGAACCCGATATGGTCATTATGAATTTTTGGTCATGTCCTTTGGATTAACGAATGCCCCTGATGCATTTATGGATTTGATGAATAGGGTGTTTAGACTGTTTCTTGATAAGTTTGTAATTGTGTTTATTGATGATATTTTGATTTATTCCAAAAGTCTAGAGGAACATGGTCATCATCTGCAGTTGGTGTTGCAAAAGTTGAGAAAGCACCAACTTTATGCAAAGTTTTCAAAATGTGAATTTTGGTTAGATAAAGTTACTTTCTTGGGTCATGTAGTTTCTAAGGAAGGTATCCAAGTGGATCCGAGTAAAGTTGAAGCAGTCAGAAGTTGGCCGCGACCTACAATAGTTACCAAAATTCGGAGTTTCTTGGGTCTTACAGGGTATTACCGGCGTTTTGTGAAAGATTTTTCTAGAATAACAGCACCATTGACGAGGTTAACTCAGAAAAATGTGAAATTTGTGTGGGATGATAAGTGTGAAGAAAGTTTTGAAAAACTTAAAGAATATTTAACTTCTGCTCCAGTATTAAGTTTGCCATCAGGAACTGGGGGTTATTCAGTTTATTGTGATGCCTCTCGTATTGGTTTGGGATGTGTATTAATGCAAAATGGAAAAGTTATTGCTTATGCTTCTAGAAAAAACAAAATTATCCAACTCAAGATTTAGAAATGGCAGCAGTTATTTTTGCTTTAAAAATTTGGAGGCATTATTTGTATGGTGAAACTTGTGAGATTTTTACTGATAACAAAAGTCTTAAGTATATTTTTGAGCAAAAGGATTTAAATCTTAGACAGAGAAGGTGGATGGAATTACTTAAGGATTATGAGTGTAGGATTTTATATCATCCAGGTAAGGCTAATGTTGTTGCTGACGCCTTAAGTAGAAAATCTATGGGCAGTTTGGCACATATGTCTACAGTAAGAAGAACCTTAGTACAAGAAATCCATAAGCTTGAACAGAATGGAGTTAGATTTGAAATATCTGAAAGTGGGTCATTTTTAGCTCACATCCAATCTCATTCTTCACTTATTGAGAAAATTAAAAGTACTCAACATTTGGATCCTAAATTGCACAAGTTGATGGAAGAGGTTAGAGAAGGGAGAAATAAGGAATTTAAAATTGATCAAGGAGGTGTGTTAAGATGTGATGATAGAATTTGTGTGCCGCAAGTGGGAGATCTTAGAAGGCAAATGTTAGAAGAAGCCCATCATTCTGCATACACTATTCATCCAGGAGCAACAAAGATGTATCATGATTTGAAACAACTGTATTGGTGGAGTGGTATGAAAAATGATGTAGCAGATTTTGTTTCACATTGTTTGACTTGTCAACAAGTAAAAGCAGAACATCAAAAGCCAGCAGGGCTGTTTCAGCGACTAGAAATACCAGAGTGGAATTGGGAAAATATTACAATGAATTTTGTTTCAGGGTTGCCGCCATCAAAAGGATATGATTCTATATGGGTTATTGTAGATAGGTTAACTAAATCTGCTCATTTTCTTCCTGTTAATATGATTCATGGCTCACATTTTTCGATTGCATGGTGCCCCACTCTCTATAATTTCAGATAGAGGATCCCAATATACTTCTCGTTTTTGGAAATCTTTCCTAGAATCTTTGGGAACTCAATTAAATCTTAGCACCGCATTTCATCCTCAAACTGATGGACAATCAGAAAGGACAATTCAGATCCTTGAAGATATGTTAAGGTCTTGTGTATTAGATTTTGGTGGAGTTTGGGATAAATATTTGCCTTTAGCGGAGTTTGCCTATAATAACAGTTATCAATCTAGTATTCAAATGGCTCCATTTGAAGCTTTATATGGTAGGAAATGTAGATCCCCGATTGGATGGTTTGAAGTTGGTGATGACAAGCTTTTTGGACCAGATTCGGTTCAAGATGCTAAAGAGAAGGTGAAAGTGATTCAGCAAAGATTGTTAACAGCTCAAAGTCGGCAGAAGTCTTATGTCGATAATCGTCGCAGGGAGCTAGAATTCATGGAAGGAGATAAAGTATTTTTGAAAGTATCACCAATGAAAGGCATTATGAGATTTGGAAAGAAAGGCAAGTTGAGCCCAAGGTATATTGGTCCATTTGAGATATTAGAAAAAGTGGGTCTTGTGGCTTATCGTTTAGCCTTACCACCAGAATTATCTAGTATTCATCCTGTGTTCCATGTCTCAATGCTACGCAAGTACCTATATGATCCTTCTCATGTCATCAAATATAAGGAAGTCAAAGTGAATGATGATTTGTCTTATGAAGAAATTCCAGTCGCCATTCTTGACAGACAAGTGAAGAAATTAAGATCAAAAGAGATTGTTTCAGTAAAGGTGTTATGGCGTGTAACGTACCTCCTAATAACACATTATTAACCTACTAACTTCCACCTAAATAAACACATACTCAAAATAATTCAACCAAATGGTGTCTAACCATGTTAGTAAAAATACATCTAACATGGTTAGAAAAAGAAAATGATATCAATCAAAATTAGATGCCTTAACCATGTTAGTAAAGGATTCACCTAACATGATTAGCAAAAGAATTTCTCTACTATGAAGAGATTACAAGCATATGCTTAACTATGTTAGAAATGAGAATTTCCTAACATAGTTAGCAAAAGAACTACCATCATCCTAACCAATTCATACAATTAACGTAATGACACAAACCTAACCATGTTATAAAAGAATAACCTAACATGGTTAGAAAAGAAACCAAGCAAGCTACATAAAAGGTAACCATATTAGAGCGGGGCCCATCTAATGTGGTTATATAAAGAGATCACATCAACAATGAGTTATAACCATGTTAGGAAAAAGGATTTCCTTAACACGGTTATTCCAAAACACCTATACAAATAATTACATCAAAAACAAATATCTGACTTAAACATGTCAGTATCACAAGGCATAACCAAATATTGCTATTCACAACCATTTAATACTTCCATATCAAGAAAAGTGATTGCCTTTCCATTAACAGGCAATTCTCCTGTAACAATAAATTCATCTGCATTCCATAAACAGGAAAACAAGATTGTCTTTCCATTATCAGGCAATCCTCCTGTAGCAACCGACCCACATGCAGTACATACTCAATTATCACATTACCAACAAGATCAATAATTAAACAACCAGCCAACAGGAACAGATAATACAAACATCCAACAAATCAGTCGTTCAAATTAACTACAAAAAAATGCGGAAGCGGATGCAGCCTAATCAATGACAATATATTCCTTATAGATCACCTCCAGCCTACTCACTATCTTAGTGTGGGCCGGCCAATCCTTTCCCCTTCCTCTCTGCTCCCTTCTGGGCATGATCACCTGTAAAAATATAAAGGGAGTGGGGTGAGACAAAACTATGTCTCAGTAATCACTGCTTAACTCACTGTGATACTCAGAAGTGGGGTAGAGGAGTGTGAAAGTAATGGATGCACAAGGGGGGGTGAATTGTGCTTCAAAAATAAATGCTCGAGTAAATCAACACAAGAGTTATACTGGTTCGGTCTACCTGACCTACGTCCAGTCCTCAACCACCCAGGCAGAGTTCCACTATATCTCAGGTTTTAAATCGGGTTCACCTGAAACCTTACAACCGCAAGTTTTGCACGGGATCACTTGCAACCTTACAACTACAAGTTTTACACAGGCTCACTTGTAACCTTTCTAACTAGCTCCCCCTCACACCAAGCAAGGGGTTAACCTTTACACTTAAAGGATTTTTCTGACTAAGTTCTCTCAAAGAACAGATGGTGTTACACACTTAAGTACAATCAATGCTCTTATAACAAGAAGAGACTTAACAACAAAGAGTACAGAATATGTAAATGAAAAGGATCACTCGATGTGTTAAATGCTCTTTACTTTTCTGGGCAGCTTTGAATGCTTGAAGGTGTTCTTAGTTTCTCGCTCTAACTTCTCTCAAGAATATTCAAAGATAATTGATTGCCTCATAAATGAAGTTGAGCTCCTTTATATAGTCTTCAAACATTTGAACTCTTGGTAGGTGGGTTAGCCGTTTGAATATGGCCTTTTTGCCCTTGTTACCGTTTGCCCAATAAATGCTTCATCAATGCATAGCAGGGTTGACTTGCTTTATCTCTGAAAAGTAGTCCTGACACCTCTGCTCTGACATAAGCATTCTGACACTGCATCTCTGAACGTTCTGACATTCTGATTGCTTGCGGAAGCAAACTCACATCCGGAAGCAACTTTACTTAGTGTGCTGCACTTGAACGTTAGTTTAGCAATATAAGCACATAGTCACATGCAGTGGGTGTTCCCTTAGTCTAAGGTGTATCCGGAAGCACTTCTACATCCGGAAGTAAATTCACTTGATGAAGGATTTAGTTCACTATTACTCACTCTCGCTCAGTGTCTTTCAATCCAACAGTCAGCGCTAGTCACTAAGCTATCGGAAGCACTTTCACTTGACGTGGTAAACTCACTGACGCTAAGGTTATATCTGTTCTATCAGTTTGCGCCAGTCTAAGTCTAACAGGAAGCAACTTCACTTGACGTGGTAAACTCACTGACGCTTAGGGTTATATCTATTCTATCAGTCTGCGCCAGTCTAAGTCTAACAGGAAGCAATTTCACTTGACGTGGTAAACTCACTGACGCTTAGGGTTATATCTATTCTATCAGTCTGCGCCAGTCTAAGTCTAACAGGAAGCAATTTCACTTCCGGTTGAATCATAGCTTAGTCTTAAGGTTTTGTATATCTAGCGTTCATGGACTAAGTTAAGTCCCTAGTGAGTTACTCGCTGCCGCTGGGGGATGAAACATTCATCCGCGTGCGCAAGTCCTAGTCTATCCGGAAGTAAATCCACATCCGGTTGCACTCTTACTTGGGATCCTATGTTAACCTATTGCTTTCTAAGTACTTGGCCTATTCTTTCATATTTTAGTCCTCATCAAAACTTAAGATTCTAACATTCTCCCCCTTTTTGATGATGACAAACTTAGTTTTATCGATTAAATTTATATGAAAGGATTATCAGAAGAATAAAAGCAATAGATAAGAACAAGTAACTTAGGCAAATATTATTGATAAGCAGAAGTTACACGTCAGAGTATACAATCAAATAACATATACAAGTAAAGAACATATACAAATAAATTACACTAAGCAAGTATGAAAGTATGCATGAAAACAAAACAAAAAGAAAAATTTCAAAGTTAAAAAAAAAATGTTTGGATTGGGGGTTCAGGGTTTGTGTTTCTTTTTCCTCTCCCTCTCCTTTTATCTCTCTTCATTCTCCTTTTGCAGTTTGGCTAACTCGGCCTCAGGCACATTCTGGTTTATCTGGGCAATGATCTGCTGAAGCTCTTCTTCATCTCTTTCCCTTCTGAGCCTCTCTGATTCAATAGACTCCTCGAATGCCCTTTTCATGTTCTCTACTTCTTCATACCCAGGGAACCCTGTAGCATCGTCGAAGTAGGTGACCTCTCCATTGGGATAGTGAACAGCCCGGATTTTTACGTTCCATACAGGGAAGTTGGGATCCTCCTCAACTTCCTGGGCTTTCCTTTTCCCTTTCCCTTTACTCTTCCCTTTGCTCTTGCTAATTGGAGGAGTGGGCATGGCACTTGCTCTGTCAGCATCGAGGCAGGCCATCTGACCAAAGGATAACTTGTCTGTGAATCCAAACTTCTCAAATTCCTCAGGAGTCATGTCTTCAATTTCCAACTTGACTTCCTTCAGAATTGGAACTGCTTGAACCACTGGAGTTTCTTGCTCAACCTGGGCAGATGAACTTCCTTGCTCAGGTAGGTCAGATGGAGTCTCTTCCTCAGTCTCATCAGATTCAGTGGTGGCAATAATTCTCCTGGCACGCTTTCTAGCAACGACCTTCTTTCTGGACTCACTGAATCTGACTGATGGCTCAGATGAAGGAGGAGGGGCAGATGATTGCTCAGAAGGCGGAGTCTCAGACGCTTGCCCAGAGGATGCAGGAATGGGCTTGACTATCACAATAGGAGGATGGTTGGGTCTCTTCAGCCCGTACTTCATCATAATCTCCTCAACAATATTTTTGCTTGTCTTAGTTGGAGGAGGCTCTGAAGATGACTCAGGCTGTGAGGATTGTTCATTCTGCCCAAAGACAACCATATCCCATTGTGGTCCTTGCTCAGCCGTTTTCTTCTGCTGCATGAACCGGATGGCCTCTCCTCTTATAAGGCTTTCTGCACCACCCAGCCTTTGGGATTCCATAGCACGGCGAAGGGCTGCTGCTATATCTTCATCAATCCATAATGCTGGCTGGCTGAAGACATCCCTTGTGTTTATTGACAGGCGAAGGGCAGTCATAGCATCTCTCCCCCTTTTGGCATCATCAAAGAGGGTGAGGGCCAGGGAGGACGGAGTGGATGGAGAGGAGGGTGGAGGGTCAGGGCCAAAACGCTTTGGGGGTGAGGATTCTGGGGAGGAGGTAGGTAAGGTAGTTTCTGGGGATGAGGCAGTGTCGGGGAACCAATTGGATGTGACAAAAAGACCTTCGTAGGGATGAGTGGAGGAGTATTCTTGGTAGTTGGTGGAGGCTGGGGTAAATGGTAAGTGGTCATCAAAGAGTGGTTGAAGGCGGGGGTAATCTCTTATATACATTTGGCTGAGAGGGTGAATGGCAGTGTGAAATCCAAGGTGCTCGGCCAGGGGGTTGGATCTGGGTGTAGAGTTGGGGTTGATAGGATTAGGATGGGGGAAGGTTCGTTGGAGAAGCAAAGTGGAGAGCGTGTAGGAGCGCCAGGCCGTATGAGAATGGGTGAAGGAGGTGGAGATGGAGAGTTTAGTGGGGATTGGTGTGGAGAGTGTTGGGGTGAGTCTTGGGTTTGCTGGTCATGGGTAGGGGAAGGTTGGGATTGGTGGTCATAGTTTGGTGATGGTGGGGGTTGTTGGTCATTTTGTGGTGGTGGCTGAGGTTGTTGAGTGTTAGGTGGAGGAGGAGGGGGAAGTTGAGGGTGATTAGGAGGAGGAGGAGGTGGGTTTTGAGGAGGAGGAGGAGGTGGTAGGTTACCTTGTGATGGTTGGGGAATTTGTAGATGCTGGAGGATGAGATCTAGTTTTGCATCCACCCTGGCAAGATGATTCTCGATCTGGCCCACTCTGTCCTCAAGTCGCTGGATGCGCTCTCCTTACTGCTGAAAGCCAGAGTCACACTCAGCACGGAGAGGGCCTACCAAGGAGTCAGGCAGCCTAAAGAGAAGCTCTTCCTTAACTTCCTCCGCAAAGGCTCTGACAGAGGCTGGCACTCTTGCAGCACGGCTTGGCCCAGCATGGGAGTCCACTTCCTGATCCCCTGCACCAGATGTAGAGGGGACTGAAGTCTGAGATGCACTCCCGGCCTGTGATCCTGAGCGAGTGGACTTAGCAGGCTTGATATACTTGATGCCCATCTTCGCGATGTTGGTAGCTCCCACAGGTTTGCACTTGACATTTTCTTCCTCCACAGCAGATGTGGCCTTGATCAGATGCTTCTCTAGGAGGAAGGCAATGATAGTGGGATAGGGAAGATAGCCAGACTTGTCATTAGCGATCCAGCGCTGAAGCTCAAGGCAGATCAACTGGCCGGGGTTGATTGGCTGGTGGGAGAGGAGTCTGGGGAACCAAGGATTGTCCAGCAGTGTGAACTCGTTGAAGTTGCCTCCCTTATGTGTCATCATTCGGGAGTAGATGTAGTACAAGAGCCTGTAAGAGTCAGACATCTTGGATACCTTTTTCCCTGAGGTTCCATACAACTTCTCAAGAGCCTCCTTGTTGAGCTTTAGTGACTCAGGGTATAGCCACTCATTCATGCTCTCGTCCGTGATCCCCATCATCTCATTCAGTGTCTTCCACGTGAATCTGAAGGTTCTCCCCCTTACAGTGGCAGTGAAGGAGAGTTTGTGAATTTGCTCTTTCCCATCCACCTTCTTGAACCTAGCCTTGCCAGTGAGGGATTGACAGAAGACACGCAGGACATTGATGTTGTAGTCCTGGTTGATCCCCAGCCAGGGCAAGTACCTCTCGAGGTAAGGACGCAGATGTGGGAATCCTAGTTCATCAATCTTGTTCAGATTGATGAATAGGCCATGGTTGAAGATTGGAATGGATGTCTCAAACTTGGCGGCCACAATCTCCAATGCCCAATCTCTATATACTGTAGGGTCATCTTCTTTAACCCTCTGCCTCTTGGAAGAAGGCTCTTCAGCAAATTGCACCTTCTTCTTCTTTCCTTTTCTCAGGGCTTCCCTCTCTTGCTCAGAAACCACTAATTGTTCTGCCACTCTCCCAGAAGTTTCAGGCTGACCCTGAATATTTTCATCCTGCCCCGGTGTTTGCCCAGAAACTTCACGGTGTTCATGATGTTCTTCATGACGTTCATCATTTTGCCCAG
This sequence comes from Mimosa pudica, assembly GCA_029929735.1. Taxonomy (NCBI): domain Eukaryota; kingdom Viridiplantae; phylum Streptophyta; class Magnoliopsida; order Fabales; family Fabaceae; genus Mimosa; species Mimosa pudica. The sequence continues at coordinate 1,641,534 of JAKELP010000017.1, read as the reverse complement.
ATTTCCGAGAATGTTCATGACGAGATTTCCCAGATTTTGACTTGTGTTTCTTAGATGAAGATTGTTTCTTGGTAACTGGGTTGGATTCATGAGATCCGGCCATTTTTGTATGAATTTGTGGTAAAAAGAGATGATATGCGAAGAGGTGTGTGAAAGAAAATGAAGAACACGATGAAGAAGATGAAGAGAATTTCAGAGAAAATGGTGAAAGTGAAAATGATGCAAGTAAAAAGTGAAAGTGAAAAATGACACCCTATTTATAGGAAAAGTTACTGAGAGTAAAGTGGTCATGTCTCTTCAGATTTTCACACATTGGGTAACGTAAACAATTTAAGTTGGAACGACACACCTGATGACACGTGTCGCTTCATATTATCAGAAAAGACATAACGTCTCATTGGGGAAGTTGAAACGTTTTCTGAAGTGACGTGTCCCTTGGACTGGTGCTGGCTCTCACTTGGTTTCATCATCTAGTGTCAGCACGAGAGCATCCGGAAGTAGTTTTGCTTCCGGTTGTACTTACTTAAGATTTAACATTGTGAGCCTGCAAAAACACATATTGGCACTCCGATGCCTAAGTTAGTATTTTTGTAAGGTTTAAAACAACCAAGTATAATAAATAGAAGTTACACCTCATTTGGGTTTACCATTCCCAAATCACCTCTTATGAAAGTAAATTGGTCAACCCCCAGAGGCTTGGTGAAGATGTCAGCAAGCTGTTGTTGTGTGGGGACAAACTGCACCTTGACATCCTTCTTTTGAACATGATCTCTGATGAAGTGATGTCTGACATCAATGTGCTTTGTCCTTGTGTGCTGAACCGGATTTTTGGCGAGGCTGATAGTGCTTGTGTTGTCACAGAGGATAGGTGCCTCAGGGAACTCCAAGCCAAGATCTCTGAGTTGGTTCTTCAGCCACAGCACTTGAGCACAACAACTTGCTGCAGCAATGTATTCTGCCTCAGTGGATGACAAGGACACACAGGTTTGCTTTTTGCTGGCCCAAGACACCAGACAACCACCAAGGAAGGCGCATTGTCCACTGGTGCTCTTCCTATCTGTTTTATAACCTGCATGGTCAGAGTCAGAATAAGCCCACAAGAACTCTTGGTTTCCTCTGGGGTACCAAAGACCAAGTTCTTGTGTTCCCTCAAGGTATCTCAGGATACGTTTAACACATGTTAAGTGTGACTCCTTGGGGTTGGCTTGAAACCTAGCACACATGCCTACACTAAATTGAATGTCAGGCCTGCTGGCTGTTAAGTATAAGAGGGAACCTATCATTCCCCTATACATGGGCAGGCTGACAGATTTACCCTTTGCGTCAGCATCGAGTGCGGCAGTGGTGCTCATAGGAGTGTCATACTCCTTGCATTCATCCATCCCAAACTTTTTGAGTAGCTCTCTGCAATACTTAGCTTGGGAGATGAAGATTCCATTTTTCTTCTGTTTGATTTGCAGGCCTAGGAAGAACGTAAGTTCTCCCATCATTGACATTTCAAATTCACCCTGCATAGTCTTAGAGAAATCTTCACAAAGCTTTTCATTAGTTGCTCCAAAAATAATATCATCAACATAAATTTGGACAATTAGCATATCTCTATCTTTGTGAAGGACAAACAGTGTATTATCTAATTTGCCCCTTGAGAAACCCTTGCCCAGCAAAAAGCTGATGAGTCTCTCATACCAAGCTCGAGGAGCTTGTTTCAGGCCATATAAAGCTTTCTTTAGTCTATACACATGTTTGGGGTGCTTATGGTCCTCAAAGCCAGGAGGTTGTTCTACATAAACCTCTTTTTTAATATAACCATTAAGAAATGCACTCTTTACATCCATTTGATATAACCTAAAGCTTTTCATGGATGCAAAGGCTAGAAGAATCCTTATTGCTTCAAGTCTAGCGACTGGAGCAAAAGTTTCTTCATAGTCAATGCCTTCTTCTTGGTTGTATCCTTTGGCTACTAGTCTGGCTTTGTTTCTTGTGATTTGACCTGTCTCATCTAGCTTTTTTTTGAAGACCCACTTGGTCCCTACTATGGATTGATGAGACGGCCTTGGGACTAGTTCCCAAACTTGACTTCTCTCAAATTGATTTAGCTCTTCCTGCATGGCAATAATCCAGTCGCAGTCCTCAAGAGCTTGTTCAACTGAAGTTGGTTCGATTTGAGATAGGAATGCTCCAAACTCAACTTCATTTTGAACTTGTCTTCTAGTTCTGACACCAGAAGAAACATCACCAAACACTTGATCAAGAGGATGATCCCTGTGATGTCTCCTAGCTATTGGCAACTGTGCCTCCTCAGGCACGCGTTGCACTCCAGGTTCATCACTGGGTTCATCTTCTTCTTTGGGATTGCTTGTTGGTGTTTCTTTTGGTGGTGAGGAAGATGATGGTAGTTTTGGAAGATTAAGTATTCCATCATCCTCTGTGGATTGTCCCCATGTAGGAGTTTCATCAAATACAACATGCATGGATTCTTCTACAGTTTTAGTTTTCATGTTGTATATTCTATATGCTTTACTCCTAAGGGAATATCCTATGAATATACCTACATCAGCCTTTGGATCAAACTTACCCAAATTTACCTTTCCATTGTTATGCACATAGCATTTTGATCCAAATATTCTGAGGTGGCTGATGTTGGGCTTCCTCCCTTTGTATAGCTCGTATGGAGTCTTGTCCAAGCCCTTGCGAACATAGGTTCTGTTGGAGATATAGCAAGCAGTGCTCATAGCGTCCGCCCAGAACACTTGAGAAACCTCTTTCTCATTGAGCATGCTTCTAGCCATCTCTGTCAGAACCCTGTTCTTTCTCTCGACAACTCCGTTCTGTTGAGGAGTCCTAGGAGCTGAGAAGTTGTGTTCTATGCCATTTTGTTCACATAGCTCAGAGAAGCTATGGTTCTCAAATTCTCCTCCATGGTCTGTCCTTATGGCTGTGATTTTGAGCTCTCTCTCATTCTGCACTTTCTTAGCCAGGACAACAAAAGCATCAAAAACATCTTGCTTAGAGGCAAGAAACATAGTCCACGTGAACCTTGAATAGTCATCCACCACCACTAGAGCATATAGGTTTCCACCTAAGGTCTTCACTCTCGCTGGCCCAACCAAATCCATATGGATTAGTTCCAAGGGCCTGCTGGTGGAGACTCTCTTCTTGGTTTTAAACGAGGACTTTGTTTGCTTCCCTCGTTGGCAGGATTCACAAATAAAATCATGCTTAACTTTAAAGGAAGGAATACCTATAGCTAGCTCATTTTTAATTAGCATATCAAGTTGAGTAAAATTAACATGAGCTAACCTCTTATGCCAAAGCCAACTATTTTCGTCACTAGATATTAAACATTTTTCTTCTAGCTGTTGACATAAGTCCAGGGTATATAGGTTTCAGTTTCTATTTGCCTTAAGTTTGCATTTTAAATTGGCCTTGTCTAAATTCAGATCCTGCTTATCAACTATTAAGCACTCGTTTGAATCAAAGATTACCCAATTTCCTTTGTCAGTGCTCTGGCTTACGCTCAGCAGGTTGTGACAGAGACCGTCCACTAGATAGACATCTTTGACTGGTCCAACTTCTCCAACTCCAGTGATCTTACCACTTTGATTTCCTCCAAAGGTCACTGTGGCTCCATCTTTGATCACCAGAGATTTGAACTTGTCTCTGTCTCCAGTCATATGTCTCGAGCATCCGCTATCGATGTACCATTTTCTGTTCTTGGATGCCTTGAGACACACCTGAAATAATCAAACAACCTTAGGTACCCAACCTCTCTTGGGTCCTCTGTCATTAGTTTTTAGTGCCCTTGGTCTAGTGTTGGCCTTAACCTTAGGCTTATGATCATTTGGAGCCTCTGGCCTAGTGCTGGCTCTTGGCTCTTGGGTTTTCCCTGTGGAATGGTTCCAGGCTCGGGATCCTTGTCCTCTCTTGGTTTCCTTTGCAGGTGGAGGATCCTTTGTAGCCTTGGTTCCTTTAGGGACCCATTTGTAAGAACTACTTGCTCCATGCTTCTTGGCATTACAGGTGGACATGGAGTGTCCTTTCCTGTTGTAGTAGTTACAGAAGCTGAAGGGTGAGGAGCTATGACTAGTGGCTTTATGGAAGAACTTTAAGTAAGGCTTTACTTTTGGTTCTACCCACTTTTTCCCTCTAGGGGTATATCCTAAGCCAGTTCTATCCCTATATGCCCTTTGATTCATTAAGACTATATTTAGTTCACTATTACTCACTCTCGCTCAGTGTCTTTCAATCCAACAGTCATCGCTAGTCACTAAGCTATCGGAAGCACTTTCACTTGACGTGGTAAACTCACTGACGCTAGGGTTATATCTGTTCTATCAGTCTGCGCCAGTCTAAGTCTAACAGGAAGCAACTTCACTTGACGTGGTAAACTCACTTACGCTTAGGGTTATATCTATTCTATCAGTCTGCGCCAGTCTAAGTCTAACAGGAAGCAATTTCACTTGACGTGGTAAACTCACTGACGCTTAGGGTTATATCTATTCTATCAGTCTGCGCCAGTCTAAGTCTAACAGGAAGCAATTTCACTTCCGGTTGAATCATAGCTTAGTCTTAAGGTTTTGTATATCTAGCGTTCATGGACTAAGTTAAGTCCCTAGTGAGTTACTCGCTGCCGCTGGGGGATGAAACATTCATCCGCGTGCGCAAGTCCTAGTCTATCCGGAAGTAAATCCACATCTGGTTGCACTCTTACTTGGGATCCTATGTTAACCTATTGCTTTCTAAGTACTTGGCCTATTCTTTCATATTTTAGTCCTCATCAAAACTTAAGATTCTAATAGAGTGTCTACAGGGTACCACCGTTTTCAAAACCTGCATAAACACACAATATATACATATATATCCAGAACAGATACATCCATCTCTCAATAGACAAAAATAAATGTGTGTGACACTGTGCCCGGTCTACAATCCGAAAAGCATAAAAAGGGACCACTCTAATCAATGTGAAAATCCCTGGTTCCTTTACAATCTGAGGAACCCGTACAATTAACCTATCGATTTGCGCAAATCGATAGGTTACATCGGCCGACGGTACTAATAATCAGTGTCATGCAACATACACAAATTTTATGTAAACATGTATATATAAAGTACAATTTATTTAGAAAGGCACCCGATAGCCCACGTTTAAATATAAAATAATATGAACACATTTCATTTATATATATATATATATATAAATAGAACAGGATGTTAGAAAATCCTCAATTACCGTCACCCTCAGTATCACAGTCAGTTAAGCGTGATTACCTGTTCAAGCTCAAAAACAACACTATATATCCCCAGGCATTGCCTTCTGCGAGCTCCACTCGAAGCATCGCCGACCAAAAAATCGCACAATAAGCTGCTAATGGTCAAGACACAACATCAGTGACTTTGACCACCAAAACCAAACTAATTCTAAACAATTATTGAAGTAATAATTACTTACAATATTAGAAATAAACTATACCCTTTAAATCTCTATAATTCCCTTAACCAATTATAATTTCTATCGTATTAAACTTTACCATTTCACATCACTCTTGTCCAAAATTTGCAATCAAGTAGAACTCGCTAAAACCACTCCATTAATATTGATTTGGCACTAAAACATGGTTTCCTAACTCAAGCATTTCACCACATTCTAACATACCTTCACATAACCAAATTTTCCTTTTCAATACTTAAGCTTTCAAACTCCCTTTCAAACACCAATCCAAGTGAAACCAATATTCCAACATCCTAAAATAACCTTAACAAGCATTCATGCCCCACCAATCTATTCAAATTCTCCTCTACCTAACCAAAAATCTCTTTTAACCAACACTTTAATTAACAAAATTCCTTACAAACACCAATCCATCTAAAACCAACCTTCCAACATCACTAAATAACTTCATCAAGCATTTTGTAACCACCAATTTATTCCAACACTCCTTTATGAACAAATCCTAATTTCAAAGAGTCATAAAATGTCCATAAAATTCCCAAATAACATTCCCACTTCAAAAACATGAATATTTTCCCAAAAATCTCCAATTACCCAACTAAGCATTCCTAATATTTTGATTAAACTCCTAAGGTTCAAAAATGATCAAACCTACACTTCAAGAACCACTACCAACTTCAAAAATTCCCAATTACTTCACTTCTTCCAAAAATTCCTTTTTCTCCCAAGAATACCCAAATTCAATACATCCCAATTTCAGTATTACAACATTACACTCCCAAAAATCCAACATCATACCTAAATCCCAACTTTAAAGAATTCCTAGATATCCTCCAAAACTTTCCAAGGTAATTTCTCACTTCCATAAACATCAAATATGCTCACAAAACTCCAATTAACAACTAAAAAATCATTATGGTAGCTTAATAATCCTAAAGTCCCAATTTTTTTTCCAAAAAACCCTAACTTAATAGAAAGAACTTTAACCAAAAATCAAAGTCATATGATGATCGGAGGACTTACGGAGCTCAAGGATGAGAGAAAGAGCCTCACCGCCTCCGGCCGCCGCCTAAGATTGCCGGAAAACACCTCCTAGGTGGTTGGCCGAGCTAGAGCAAGAGGGAAGGAAATGAGACAATGAGGTTGAAACAAGAAGAAGACACAAGAAAACGGAAGAACATTAACACCCACCTTCAGGCCGAAGGTTCTTCGCCGGAAAATAAGCTGCCGCCGCCGGAGTGACAAGGCACGAACAACCCACACACACCCACATATCGGACTAGTGCTTCGTGGTCTGTGGAGAAGAGAAGGAAATGAAATGAAATGAGGGAGCTTTTTGGGCAACAAAAACCAAATGAGTGTGTGGGTGTGAAGAGAAAAGGAGCGAAAATGGTGAGGATGGAGGGGTGGAACCGACGAGTCTAAGGAAGAAGAGGAGGGAGTCCGATGTTGAAAAGAAATAAGGGGAGGGCATGTTTGGCTAGGTGAAATAAGGGGGGTTTATGATGATTTTGTAGCCCAAACTTGCCATAGAGTACTCTTTTTAATTTAAAACCACTTAAACCAGCCTCCTATCTCCTTAACCTTCAAAATATTTTGGATCTCACCATTCCCTCATATTTCAAAATCTTCAATTGCTTAATTAGTTATCTGCACGCTTATTACTTAAAACCTCCAAAATATTCTAAAAATCACCAAAAAAATCCTAAAAATTCCAAAATTCCTAATTTCTCCATTTATTATTTCCCAAAACACTCTCTGATCCTATATTAAATTTTCCAGGATGTTACAATTCTCCCCACCTTTTAGGAATCTTGCCCTCAAAATTCAATTTGTCTCACAACTTTAATAAGTACTGCCTAATGTAATTCACTCAATACACTCCAACGAGCTTGATGTAATTATGAAAGCCCTCAACTTCTCGTCAAAATGACACGTATCACTACTCTAGCTTTCTAAGTTTTAAGTCATAATCCTAACCTTACTACACCTTACCTGTCTACCAATAGATTATCTTTTGTATTATCATGCCACTTCCAAATTAAGAGGAACCACCTTGAAATCTTAAGGTTGCTACTCAAACTAACTTGCACTATTCAATCTCTCATTTAGGATAAAGTTCCACTAGTAATATCGTCTGTCTAAATTGATATCCAAAAGTTTCTTAAATATTCTTCCTATACCCTCACTTTTTAATTGTGAAGTAATAATCCCCCAAAAATCCTTTCCTCATTCCAACCATGATCCTAATTTCACATTCTCAAACACATACACCAAACTGTTTCCAATTTCATTTATAACTTTAATTAATGAGCCAAAATGAGTACAAACACCACAGACAGGAAATCTTAATGTATAATGCTTTCTTAAATGACAACGCTGAGCTTAGACCATAACTTCTATTTCCACACTAAATTTAATCACCTTAATAAAAGTCTAATTTTTGACTTACCTATGATAAACGTGGCTGTCACCCAAGAGGGGGGGGTGAATTGGGTGAGAGAATAAATTAAATCTTTTGATTCTTCTTTTCGAAAGACTGCTTGTGCTTGGTGACAATATTTACGAAGTAGTGATATGCACAAGTCAGTATGTTATGTGATGCAAAATAGAATGTTTGAATGTAAATTTATGCACACATAAATTTATCCTGGTTCGGTCACCCAGACCTACATCCAGTCCCCAGGCTCCACCTGAGATTTTCAATCCACTATTCTTGTTTAAACCGGGCACAAGAGAAGCCTTTACACTTTAGGTTTTACGAGCACGGGTTCACCTAACAACCCACAGGTTTTACACCGGGTTCACCTGCAAACCTTACAAATGCAAGTTTTACGGGCTAACTTGCAACCTATGGAGATTTAGACAACCTCTAAATGCTCCCCCTTACAAATTGTAAGTTTACACTATGTTCACTCTATGAACTGGTTGTGCTAAACACTTAAGCTCAAAACTAACTCTCTCTAAGAGTGGATGATGTTACTCACTTAAGTACAATAAGATTACTCTCTGAAAAATATCACAAATCTGGATCTGAGAGTAGTAGAAGATGTATAGGATGAAGAATATGATATATCAGATACTTTGCTCTGTTCTCTCTCTTTCTTCCATATCTTCTCTTCTGAATGAATGTCTCTTTTATACTTGGCTTCATAGGCTTCGGTGGCAAGTTGAATATGAACGTTTGAATAGTGCCGTTAATCCTATGTTACCGTTGAGAAGTACATCTTCATTAATGCTTAGCAGGGTAGACTTGCTTTATCTCTGAAAAGTAGTCCTGACACCTCTGCTCTGACAAAAGCATTCTGACTTCTGAGTATGTGATGTTTACTCTTGCACTCTTGCTGACGGATGATCATCTTTCATCCGCAAGTGGTAATCTTGCTCTGCAAGTGTTAAGCTCTGAGTCCCAATGTCAAGAGTCTTTCCATCCGGAAGCTCATTTGCATCCGGAAGCGTGACCATGTTCTGCACATACTGGTTAGTCCAACATAGCAATATATATAAGAATTATACATGCTGTGGGAAGTTTGTTTGCTATGGGGAGTAGTTTACTTAGACTGTGTTCTGACTTGGTCTATGATGTATCTGGAAGCATTTTTACATCCGGAAGTAAAACTACTAGATGAAGGATCTTGGTTCACTATAACTCACTCTCACTTAGTGTATTTCATCCCAACACTCAGCGCTAGTCACTAAGCTATCGGAAGCACTTTTACTTGACGTAGTGAACTCACTGACGCTTAGGGTGAAATCTATTCTATCAGTCTGCGCCAGTCAAGATCTAATAGGAAGCAACTTCACTTGATGTTGCATTTCTGCTGACGCTCGGGGTTATATCTAGTCTATCAACCTGCGCCAGTCTAAATCTAATAGGAAGTGCTTTCACTTGGCGAAGTAGACTTACTGACGCTTGGGGTAATAACTATTCTGTCGCTCTGCGCCAGTCTAATTCTAACAGGAAGCGCTTTCACTTGGGGAAGTAGACTCACTGTCGCTTGGAGTAATATCTATTCTATCGCTCTGCGCCAGTCTAAGTCTAACAGGAAGCAAACTCACTTCCGATTGAAACATAGCTTAGTCTTAAGGTTTTGTGTACCTAATTCTCACGGACTAAGTTATTTCCCAGTGATTTTACTTGCTGATGCTAGGGGATGAAAACATTCATTCGCATGCGCAAGTCCTAATCTATCCGGAAGTAGATCTTCACCCGGAAGCACTCTTACTTGGGATCCTATGTTATCCTATTGCTTCCTAGGCACTTGGTCTAATCCTCTACATTTTAGTCTTCATCAAAACTTAAGATTCTAACAACCTATTCATAAAGTCACACATTCTATGCTCGTAGTCCTTTAAATAGATTCCTAAGTCAATCTCTCAACTTCCATATTTGACTCATAATATCTACTTCAACCTTTACTTTCGTAACTAGTCCCTCAAAACAAAATTTCATCCATTCCCAAAAACCCATGAAATCACACTTATTATATTTAACTAACTTTATTTCACCGATTATTTGCCAACATAGTAGGTAGCTAATTTAGTTATGTCAACAACCCTACTAAAAGTAATTGATACCCAATAACCCTCAAATTCAACAATTTATCCTACTCAGTTTTTAACTCATAACCAATATATTCTCCATCTTAATCTCAAACAATCCTCCTTAATCAACTTTAGAATGTGATGTCTCTTTTCTGATAAAAAAAAGATGTCTCTTATGTAACATCCTAAATTAAATAAGTGTGTGTGTGTGTGTGTTTGTTTGTTTGTACATATAAGGGAGTATTTTTTTCTCCTTTCATTTTCTTTCCTTGATTTTCTCATCATCCAAGCATAAGCTAGGAACGTTTGGTGCAAAGAAAGAATTTAAGGAAAGTGAAGGTGAGAGGTTTTTTATTAATTTAAACAAGCTTTTCTCCCGTGCGGTGCACGGATGGTTCAATGTAAGAAGAAGATAAGCTAATGATATGAATGACATGATCATAATACACTATTACATTGCAATAATAAGAAATAACAATAATCATAACCTGGTATTTGCATAACTGAGTAAAGCCCAAATAAACTACAAGCCAAAGTGAAGATACAACTAACACAAGACATAGGTAAAATGGATTTTTGAAATCCATGATTCAACAGCACATGGATTAGTAAAATCCATCCCAAAGTCTGACAAAATAAGGCTGCACATTGTTTCCATATGAAACATGAGAAATATGTGATTCAAAAAAGACCTACAAAGGAAAACCAAAAAGGTGCAGGTGAGGATCATGGCCATTAATGTGTCTATACATTGAAGAACACCTCATGGTAGACAACATTGGTAGTCATGTTAGTGTTTTCAGGTTGATCATCAGATGGCAAAAGCAAGTACCAGCCAAGTTCTCCATGGTAAACTCCAAGTAGAACACGCATCTCTGAATCCCAGTCACGGTCATCCTTCACAAAGGTCGGAGGACTACCAACCTTACACCAGCCGACTACATCTGGACATTAAATCAAAGAGATATAACATGTTTAGTTAGCATGACAAAAAGCACACAACATTCCATCTTGTGAGTAGAAGTGCTTACCAAACAAACCAGAGATGTCCCTTTTTCCCAAGGCCACTTCCGCACAAGATCTGACATTGCATGGGAACTGTGGGAAGATTTCCTCTGTAAGAGGCCACAATGTCGTCTTATAGTTTGCCACGAGATGAAATTGAGGGTGGATTCCGAGGCCTCCAACCTCAACTGATGGGTTGCAAAGATGGAATTGTCTGCCTTCATGAAAGAGCCAGGAAAAACGATCACGCTGGTCCTCAGTGATCAGCCTAAAGATCATCGGCGTTCCCTGCACATGACCGGTTATTAAGAACCCTAAACACTGTTGGACTTTGAACTCATAAAAGACAGGTAGCACCAAAAATTAAACCAAAATTATACTTTGACACTATACCTCTTCGTCGGAGAGAACAACATCCAGCGAAATAAGCTCCTTGTAGGGATTACGATTAGGGCCGAATGAACGCATCATCTCCCTCTTGAAAGGGCGGTCGAACTTGACCATGACTTTGAACTCATAGATTAGAGGACTAATTTTGGACAATGGAAGACATGGGAGATAAAGTTCCTCCATCCCAGAGATGTCACAGAGGTAATTTGGAGAATGAAGACTAGTTGGTGGGTTGGAGGGAGACGAGTATAGGTGGGAGATAAAGTTCCTCCAACCAAAAGCTTCTTTTGTTGATGGTTTTGGAGAATGAGGACTAGTTGATGGTTTTGAATTGACCTATGGCCCACCATGTCAGATGAAGTTTGAAATTTGAATTGCAATTTCAAACTGAAATGAATGAGCCGATGACCATCTAAACGGCTTTATGAACAGTGAATTTATGAGTGTAGCCGATTGAAATTTCGATTAGCCGATGGGTTTGCCTTGTAATTGGATTTGGCGGGCGGTTGGAGATTTCTATTTTTAATAGATATATCCTTGGGAACACAAACTTTTTCTCTCCATCTCACACTTTTCCTCGGCCCTATAAACTTTACTTACTCATCATTACCTTTAGGGTACGTTTGGATGTCAATGAAGTGAGGGAGGGAAAGTGAAAGTGAAGTTAAGCTTTTTTGGTAATTTACATATATCATGGGACCCACAAGTTTTATCTCTCAATCTCACACTTTTCTTGGTCCCACAAACTTTACTTTCTCATAATTACCTATAAGACCCCAAAAATTGGAATAGAAATAACAAAGAATTAGTTATATTTATTTGATATACTCCCTCCGTTCCTAAATATAAGATCACTTAAGCAAATTTGGAGAGATTAAGGAAGACATTCCAATGAGTTAGGATTACATGAAATTTCCAAAATAACCCTCACTTAAGTTTTAAAAATATCCTCTCACCATCAAATCACTATTTTTTGGGTGAAGGGAGTATAGAGGTAATTTGGGGAAAACTTGAGTCAAATTAGAAAGTGATCATCAAATCACTATTTTTTGGGTGAAGGGAGTATAAGGGTAATTTGGGGAAAACTTGATTCAAATTAGAAAGTGATATTATATTTAGGAACAAGCTCTCCTCCCTAAAGTGATCTTATTATTAGGAACGGAGGGAGTAATTGACAACTTAGAAAGTGTTATAATTAAATTTTGTGAAAATAAAGGTATTTTAAAGATAATATTTACGAGGGGATTTTTTTTGGTTAATCACCGCCCGGTTTAATCCGGACTCGAGGGGTAGGAGTGTTGCCCACATAGGCAAGGTTGTCCCCTCTCCCAATGAGAGCGCTTCCCGGGAATCGAACACGTGTTCTCATCCTTGCGGGGTTGTAGCCCACTTACCAACTCAACCAATTACCCATTGATTACGAATGGAGTTTTAGACTAGAAATTTTATGCATAATATTTTGAAGATTATGTAAATTACGGTTGATGAAATTTTTGCATAGAGAAGTGAAATTTATTTTTAGAAGGTATAAAAAATAAAAGATTAAATTGGTGATAGTAAAAACTCATGAAAAAGGAACTCAAGTGAAGAACAAAATATTAAGAGGGTCAAAATTGTTATTGTACTACGAACTTTTCTTTTATAAAATCAAGGGCAGTGACCCTACTTTGCCCTCTAAGTAAACCACCTTGGACCTCTAAGCACCCTAAACTAACATCGGTACAATTTTACCCCTGAAGTAACCAAAGTGGTCCAATTTTACCCTCCGACGAATATAATGTTAACATGTGTCGTCCTCGTGTCAACTTTACATTATGTTGTCAACATTACATTTGTGAGAGGGTAAAATTGGATACTTTTATTACTTCACGGTAAAATTGTAGCCGATGTTAGCTAGTAATCGAAGGTGTGGTTACTCGCAAAATTGGCGATTGCCCTAAAATCATTTTTTTGTCCTCCCCTTCCAGAATATTCTACGGACTTCTTCATCATCATCATCATCATCATCATCATCAACCTCAACTTCTCTTCTCTCAGCTCTCTTCATTTTCTTCTTCGACCTCCATCCCCAGCGACCTCCGGCGACGATTCCGGCGCTGTCTCCGATGTGCAAGTACATGTGTAGCTAAGGTGAGCTTCTCCTTTCCTTATATACCCGATTTTAGCATTTGGAAGTATTTGTGATGGCTTCAAGTTGGGTCTTGACATTTTCAGGTGTAATAATCAACTGAATCTAACGATAAATATGGATTCTTTTGATCTTTTTGATAGGAATTTGAGATTGGAACTAAGTTTAGTTGAGATTTCATAATTAGTCTAAGTAGTAATGTAACAAAGTTGAAAGAATGATAAGTAAGTTGATTTTCTTAGAGATTGGATGTTTAGGAATTCCGGTAGTTTTCATCTTCTCCTCTGTCCAATTTTATTTTCTTATGTGTGATTGTAAAGTTTTTGCTGCAATTACTACTATGGCCTATTAGGATAAAAGAATAGAGAATGCTAGAAGCTTCAAGAAAAATGGGAAGTTTTGTGTCTATGTTCATTCTTCTATTATGATTGGTATTTTTATGCACATAAGGTGTTTGCAAAAATGTGTAGAAGAAGAACTTGGTTGAGTTATATTTGTTGAGTGCTATAATTGTGAAAGTTATCATGCTAGAATCTAAACACACACACACATAAACGTACAATACACACACACACACACATATGTATATATATATATTGTTTTGCTGTATGATTTGATGCTCCGTTTTGTTTTGCTTGTATAATGTTAATTGAGGTATTGATATTGACTTAATGGGGAGGTATAATTTAAAATTTTAGGGATTGATTTATTTGGTTTGGTCAACATAAAAAAAATATGGAGGACTTTTGAGGGTTTTATGAAATAGAGAGTAGTACAAAAAAGATTAAGTTAATGATGACTGAGTTTGGGTATTCATGTATGGTTTAAATAGGATTATGGGAAGTTATTGCTAAAGGATTTGTGCAGAAGTAATCTATTGGAAGGTAATACTAAAAGTGATAGAAGTCTTGTTGCAATGTTGTAAAAGTCGGACCGAAAGACGAGCCGGAAATGGCTTCGGGTCATGGTTCAACAAGGTCTAACCGCTCAAACTGATGGTTGAACCGGATAACCGTTGAGACGGAATGTGATGCGGTCAACAGTTGGACCGGTCCAACCGTCCGGTCCGGTCCGGTTCTTACATCGCTGTCTTGTTGAGCTATGTCTTGAAATATAAAGTATGATTATGGATGTGGAACTTGAAATTAGTTTTAGCGGTAGAGTTGGGTGATTGAACAAGAAAATGTTAAATTTTGAGGGTGGAATTGGAGTTATTACTTTACTATTTATCTTAGAAGGGGATTAATTATTTAAGGATGAATAATTGGTTTGAGTATGCAAGTTTATCTCAAGCTAAGTATTATAAAATGGATCAATGAAAACTGGAAATTCATTTCTGCAAGACCTAAAGGTGTTGTTGATTAAGGGCCACAAGATTTGCATTACATGGTTGCTGTGATATTTTGTATGTAGGATTACGACGATTTTTAGGCTCTGCACTAGTCGAAAGGTGTTGGAATGTAAATGTTTTAAGTTGAGATTGACAAATATTATATGAATGTTTCAAACTGATTTTACTTCTTCCTTGTATGTGGCTGTTAAGGTTCTCTGGTATTCTTGCAAAGGCCAAACTGATATAAGTGTGTTAATGACTTGAATTTTGAATAAAATATGAAGGAATGTAAGGTTTGACTGACTATATGTACTTTATTATTAAATTTCAGATTTAAAACTAAAAGTTTTGAAAATCGTTTAAGTTTTACTCTGAGATTATAATTCATGTATTGACTGCATGTGTACAATCTGTTTTTCATTATATCATTGATTATTATACGATTCTTTTTGGTTCTGATTTAAAGGAATACCCAATGGTATGAAAGTGCTGTTTGAAATTTGTTTGAGTAGGTATCAACGTGGGTAGAAAGGAGAATGAGTAAAAGTCTGATAATTATTTCATTGATATGAGTACATATGTATAATACAAAAGTTTCCTAAAAAATAGTAAACTTCTTCTACAAGTTTACTTAACATGATTCCCTAATAAAAACATAATATTCTTCTACTCTAAATATTTCCTAATAATATAATTCACAATAATGACTAAGATATACAAATAGTCTACATAATACACAAAAGAAAATATTACTTATTTTCATTATTTCTAACACTCCCCCTCAAGTTGGACTATGGACCAACTTGCCAATAAATCTTCAGAATCTTCAATCCTTGTCAATGGATCAATTACGCCTCCAATTGTGAGACTTCCCTCACAGAGAAGGAACAACAAACACAACCAATGGAGAGACATAAACAACAGAATCATGTGGGTCCACCCCACTAACAACTTATGTGTGGGAACATAACATCCCATCACAACATGCACATGTACGTGGGAATGACCATCCCATCGTACTATGCTTTTCAACAATGCCCGGGTCGTACTCCATCTTCCGAGTCAGTCCTTCAGGTCTGCCTGGGCCATACTCCTTGCTGGGTCGATCCTTCAGGTCTGCCTGGACCATACTCCTATTTGGGTCGATCCTTCAGGTCTTAAATACCGGTCTGCCTGAAATGTACTTTTTTTAGTCTCAGAGGTCGGTCTGCCGGACAACATATTGAGTCTCAGAGGCCGATTTGGCTTGTACTCTTTTGAACAAATGAGGTAGAGGTCTTTTCTTAGACATGTCCTCAACACATTGAGCTAATTGCTCATTCCTGACAATGACAACACTGTCATCAATAACTGGAATACCAACCCCATAATAATTTCTCTCCCTCCCTCTTTTTAACTCTCCTCTTTTTAACTAAAAATAAAAGACACTTTTTTTCTCTTTTTCCTTTTTTTGCCTTTTTTTTTTACTCTCTTTTTTTGTTTTTATAATAGAAACTAAAAATAGAGAAAAGAACAAACAATACTCAATTAAACAGAGAAACACGAACACATAAACGGAAAAAAAACAAAAGACAACTCAAACAGTAACCATGAACAGTACCTACGGCGAACAGCAACCACGAACAACACACACAGCGACATCGAACTCAAATGTTACGAGGTCGAATAGAGGCTAAATCTGGTGCAAAGGCTAATCCGTTCAGAGATGAAGGCTGCCTGGTGGTTTTTTTTTTTTGTCAAACTTGACTGGGTTTTGTGACTATTTTTGGGAGAAACAAATAAGATAGAAGAAGAGACACCCTTTTAGGGTTTTGACTACAAAGGCAACTTAGTTGCCTAGGGATCAGACTAAACCCAAACATCTTCAACCTAGCTCTGATACCATGTGGGTAGAAAGGAGAATGGGTAAAAGTCTGATAATTATTTCATTGATATGAGTACATATGTATAATACAAAAGTTTCCTAAAAAATAGTAAACTTCTTCTACAAGTTTACCTAACATGATTCCCTAATAAAAACATAATATTCTTCTACTCTAAATATTTCCTAATAATATAATTCACAATAATGACTAAGATATACAAATAGTCTACATAATACACAAAAGAAAATATTACTTATTTTCATTATTTCTAACAAAATTGAATGTGGACTTTTATTGAATTCATCCTCTTGTATTGGCTGGATGTGGTGTTGATGCTTGTATGTTTATGATTTTCTTTGCTTTCTACTGTCATAACTAAATTAGATTTGTAAATGAATGGAAGTGCTTGCTTTACTTGGATATTTTCTGTGCTGGTTATGAATGATGAAGAATTGGATGAAGAGTTTGATTTGTATTAATGCCTTGTTTCCCTTTTCTACACCAGCCAAAGAAGCTATTAGGAATTTGAAAGGATAAAAAAAATTGATCAGTAACTTGTTTTCTCTTGGCATGGGTGGTAGGATATGGGTGCTGATCAATTTGTATTTCTTATCCCCTATATTTGCTTAATTGCTAGTATGAGTGATAACATGTGATGAATGTAAATGTCAATTAAGATATTGTCAATGAAGATGTAAATGTCAATTAAGGTATTGTCAATGAAGATGCATGAGTTAGATTGTTTTTTATAGTGCTTAAACTTATATGTGGGTATGTATCTTGTGTGACCATTTCATATGTTTCTTTGAAGCTTAGACTTTTGGTGTAAAGGATATTTGAATTGCGGCCTGTTTGGGCTGTTTGATTAAGCTGAAAATATGTGTGTATGTGAAGGCATGTTTGATTTACTTTAGTCAACTAATATATTTAATGATATTTCTCTAGATCATAACTTGTTTTACTAATTGGAACAATGTGATTATTGAATTCATTTTGGATCTGAATGGTTGTGGTTTTATTTGAGTCGAATTGGATTGCAAATTTGAAAGTTTTGGTTTTTGCCTAATAAGGAGAATTTGAATCTGTTCACTGGCGTTTTGAATATTGTTAAATATATACGATTAGAGGTTGTGGGTTAATGATATAAAATATATAAAATGTTCTAGAACAACTACATTGACTGGACTAGAGTTGAAACTATAAGAGATTTTGATTTATTTTTCTCTAAAGAAGTTATTATCATTCAAATCAATTTATTTTTTACTATATAAATATATATTTTTTCGAAGAACTAGACACAAAGCGGTTGTTCTCGTGGGTTATATACCTGCACATGTTTCGTGGCTTTGCTAAGCTTGTTTCGTGACTTTGTGTCACACTTGTTTTGTGGTTTTGCCACGCTTGGTTACTTACCCTCGTGGACTATGTATCCACGCTTGTTTTCGTGACTTCGTGTCACACTTGGTTACTTACCCTCTTGGCTTGTGTGTCCACACTGGTTTTTCGTGGCCTTCAGGCTGCGCTTGACTCATAGATTTCGAGTTACGCTTGTTTCGTGGCCTTTGTGCTGCGCTTGTTATCCGCTTTGTGCTAGTTCCTCTATAGAAAACAAGTTTTTCATCAGAATGATTAAAATGTTATGTTTTCATATTTACTTTATATTATTTGGACTAATTTGCTTTATTATGTTACGTTAATGGTAAAGATGAGAATTATATTTTCTATATTGTGAAGTTTATTTCAACAAAACTATTTTTATTCTTAGATATTACAAGTATTTTATTCATATCAAAATGATAATGAACTTTTGAGAAATATGACAGTGATACAATATTATTTGTTTGATGTTAGATTATTTCTAATAGTAAATTGTACAATATCTATAATTCTAACATATTTTTCTTTCTTTGTTTAGTGTAGAAGTGAAAATAACCTGGTTGTTGGGTTTTGTTATTAAATAGTAACATTATTTCCTTTTGCGATTTATAATTGAAGTTCATTACAAATTTGTATATTTGATGTCTATTATCTTTTAAGTGTCTACATCTGTGTGTTAGTTTATATGTATGGTCTCATGATCTAAATGAATAAAGATATGATAGAGAAATAATTAATTTAAAGAGCATACAAAGTTTAGATACCCTAAACTTCGTGCCAGTCATGCTTAAAATTTCGGGGCGTGACATTACCTAATTTACCTATACCTTTTCATCTTTATTCCCTTACACTCAATTACATTTTCATTTCAATTATTTACTTTCAATCCAATCAAATGACCCTTATTTTCCATCTTTACCTTTGCACTTTCCATTTCTCCACTTTCCTTTTTTACGGCCACGTACCTTACCCAAAATCATTAAGGGCCCGTTTGTATGGATTGAAAGTGTATAATGAAAATAGAAATGGAATTGAGTGGAAGGGGTAAAAATGGAAAGTAGAGGTGAATTAAATGTTGAAAAAGTAAAGTTTATGACCCAAGAAAAGAGTGAGATGGAGAGAAAAAACTTGTGGACCCGTGATGTATATTACAATTTTCAATTCTTGGCAAGCAAACAAGCCCTAACATAGACCAATTTCATCACTTCCCCATTTCCTTCTCCGTTTCCTCACATCTCTCCAGCTTCACCCTTCACTCCCTCCATCGTCAATCTCATCCTCACTTCTCTCCTTCGATTTCCTCTCCTTCTCACGGCCGTCTTCATCCTCTGCTTACAAGTTTGGGTTTGAGCTTAGGTGAATTTCTTTTCTCTAATTTCTTCTGTTTTGAAGGAAAGCAAATCGAGGTTGGGATTTT
Source organism: Mimosa pudica (assembly GCA_029929735.1). NCBI lineage: Eukaryota > Viridiplantae > Streptophyta > Magnoliopsida > Fabales > Fabaceae > Mimosa > Mimosa pudica. The sequence continues at coordinate 1,622,022 of JAKELP010000017.1, read as the reverse complement.
AGGATGTTCTGTTTGGATTTAGTTTCCTTCCTTCTTCCTCTTTGTTCTTGTGTGATTTCTCTGGATCGTTGGTTCATGAAGAATGATTAATGATGCGTCTTTGCTTGCTTGTGTGTTGGGTCTTGTTAATTCTGGTGATTCAAAAAATTTTGGTTGGGAGTTTCTTATAGCTTTATTCACGTGTTTGTGTTTTTGCCTGTGAGAAGCTTCTTGCAGTGTCAACATTGTTAACTGTAGCCATTTTATTTTTGGAATGTTGTCTGTGAATAGATCATAATTAATCTTGTTTAGGACATGGACAGTAGATGGGTAATTTGTTTCTCATTTTTATTTTCATAATGTATAGTTGTGAAGGGATATTATTGGTTTTTCTCTGTAACATTGGAAGTGACTTGGGCCACTAGACACAACTCAGCTAATTTATTATCTTCTCTTAGAGTGATTAGTTAACAGTTACCACTCAAATTTAGTATGTACATGTAAAGAATGCGCGGTGATTTTGAATACCCTATTGTTCTGGATGGTTTTGCATATTCTTTTGCTTTTTCCCTTCACTCTCTGTGTTCCTTTCCTTTCCATTGGTATTCATTTTTCACTGTTAAAAAACCATATACATCGTATGGTAGAGGGTTTATATTATTGGATTATCCGGCTCAGGAAATAGGTTTGGTGCATTTTATTTATAAATGTGTTGCTTGATTTTGCAACATTCAATGCTTCATCTTTGAGAGCTTCTGGTGAGACATCAGTAGTTTTCTCTTTGGTTGTGACATTTTGATATATGTTTGATATTTAATTGAAAATACTTATGTTTATGCTTGATTTTCATATACAATATAATATTTATCTGTCCATTTGATTTATATATGAAAACTGCTAGACAAATATAGTTTTTAATAACGTATTATGTATCCTTTAAAAGGAGTGAATGTGTTGCTGAATTTGAAATGGCGTTGCTTATATGTATTTATGATTTCGGTTGGCATTGTCTGTAAGGAACTTTGGAGAAGAATAAGGTACTTGTATACATCTTATTGGCTATGAATCTGCATGACATTTTTCACAACATTATTTCCAGGTTAACTTCTGAACCTTATCCATGAAGCTCTATGATGGATTTATGGAGATACTCAAGATTCAGAAATTTCGTCGACTGGTGTCATATACTGGTTTCTACACCTTTGTTGCAGCTCTGAGTTATGCATATACTGGCAATACGTGGGTTCATTAATTTTGAAAATTTAGTATAAATTTCTGGAATTGATGTGGGATGTTCCCCATATTTATCTCAAGTTTGTACGTATATATGTTTGGTTTGCAGAACAAGGGCTGGTTATTCCAGAGCTGATCAATTTTATGCATCTTATCCAGCTGGAACTGAGCTTTTAACAGATACTGCCAAGGTAATTGGCTATTTGCCTTCATATTTGCGAGTGGATACATTTCCAGTCTTTAATATAAGAGTTACTTAACTAATTTGGGTACAATGAAGAGGTAGATAAATTAGTTAATCATGAAAAAATATGACCTAATCTTCCTAAAACACCCTTTTGTAATATGGGATATATCACTTTAATAGTTAAGCAAATTAACTTATTAAAAAGTGATATACATTAGAAATAAAATGGTTAGAAGTCTTCCACTAGGATTTAAATTAACCTCCTAATGAGCTCATATTGAAGGAGTATTATTTTAGTCAAATGTGTGTTGATAGTTTATTGAGTCTATTATCAGTTATACAAAGCCGCTTTGGGAAATTGTTTTGAAGTTGAGGAGTGGGGTCCAATTGAGTACTGCATCATGGCAAAACACTTTGAGCGTCAAGGAAATTCAGCATATGCGTATCATTCAGTAAGTTATTCAATGCCTATATTTGTTCAATACTGATGTGGTGAAAATTTTCATTTTTAATGGGGCTATATTTTATTTTGGGGAGGTAAATTAGGAGAAATTTTGGGGAGGCCAATTAAAAAATAAAACTCTAAAGCAAACGTTTCTATCCCCATCTCCTTTTGTTCTTCAGAAAAGTATTCCATGTACCCATTTGTGATTACTCAAAGTACAGATTTTCACATTTCGACTTCAACAACACCTTGAAATGTGATCAAAATCTTATTCCCCTCTCTATGTAAAAACCCGTAGAGGAATTTGAGATTTGAATATAGTACTAAGTAAGCCTTCTCTCTGTTTTCTCCCTTTCCATTTTAACAATTTAAAAACTCCCTCCACACAGATGCCAAGAGAAGACTCACATACACACACCAGCCCTAGTTTTCCATTTTGGGGTATAAAACTGGCAGCCTGTTTAGTGAGACAAAGTGTTGAGTCCCATGTGGGCTGCAAGCTGTAAGCCTTCTGTCAAATAAAATGTTTGATGTCAGAAACTCTCTTATACAATTGTATTTCTGTTTTATATATATATATATATATATATATATATATATATATTTGTTTTCTGCTTTGAATCATCACAGCAATACATGGCTCACCTCCTCTCCCATGGACAACTTGATGGAAGTTAGCTCGTAAGGTAGCGATGTCTTGATGACACCTAACTCAGTGACTAGCTAGCAAGAAAATGCAACAGAGAATGTGTTTCAATTGCTTGATGAGTATTACGCTTGAAATGCCATAATATTTCAAGCCATAATATTATTCTGAACAAGTAATTAACAACAAGAGAAAAAGGCAGTGATGCAGATGCTGCATATCTTATTTTTCTTGTTTCTGTAGCCAATATGTAGTTATTTGGTTTCCGCTTCCGATTTTGAGACCAAAAAAATGCTTAACGACCCTTTTCCATGTAATGGTTTTGCTTGTTGATCTTGTCATGGCTCATTTCATTTTCTGATATATCGTTTAAGGTTTTGAACCAGGTAGGAAATATATTTGTTCTAGTTTTTAGATCTATCCTCTTTAGACGAAATTTGAAAATTTAGCAAGTGAATGTGAAATACTCTACGTGCCTTTCTCTGTTTGAGTGGGGAAAAACATTTCACTCCAAAATCCCTGTTCTAGAATTATGCTCAAGTAAATCTGCTACCACCTTAATTTGGGGAGCAGATACTGACAGTGTAGGCCACCAAACCTGGTGGTTGATTGGGATTGCCTTACTTAAACCTATCTCCCATCTGACATGATCTTCAATAAGTGGTTTGGATGAAAAAACTCCACCCAAAGCGCAGATAAACCTTAACCTGAGGCAAATAACTTGCATTTGTCTAAATTAATAATTTTAGATCTCATTATTCTGTGAACAAAAGATGTTTCCTTATATGATAAAACTCTCCATAAATGTTTTGCCAACAAAGCTTCGTTTTGAATTGCAAAACACATAATGCCCTGCCCTCCTTGTTCTGTTGTTTTGCGAATTTTCCCCCATTCCATACAAAGTAAATTATGATGCTGTTTAGTTTCTCCCCATAAGAAATTGCTACAGATGGAATCCAATTTATGAGCTCGATTCTCTGACAATTTGTATCAAGATAGTTGGTAATTCAGGACTGAAGAAGCTACAGATTTAATGAGCACTAAACAACCAGCCTGGGACATTGTCAACTTGCTCTAGCCATCTAATTTAGATTGAAGTTTCCCTTGCAATTCTTGAAAAATCTCTCCAGACTTCAGAGCTTTTGATGCAACTTTACCATCATATATTTTAGGAAAAAGTTAAATTGTTCAAAATGTTTAATCACCTTTGTCAACCATATAGAGTCATTGGACTTCTTGAACTTAAACAAGCATCAAAGAATTTACCACCGGTGGTTTCAGTTGACAGTATGACACTATGATTCGTGAAATAAAACAAAAAATAACAATAACTGGATCTTAATAAATGATCATGGTTAAAATAAAAAATTGAGTGATAGAGGTTGACATGTTCGAGTGAAAAAACACCTTATAAAAAAATTTCTAAGCAATGAACTTTGAACAAAGGGAAAATTAAACCATGGAAAGCAATTTTATGTTCCTCTTCTCCTACTCCGATTCATCTCCAATATCAAAGGGGATATAAAATCTTACAAAAAACAAAATTAAGTATAAGAATTCATATTTTAGAACATGATTTGAGAAAAAAAATGATGCTACCTTGATCACAACTTTTGATATTAAAATTAAATTCGAAGGATAAAATCAATCTTTGACTGTATTTTTCTATTAAATTATGTGTACAGAAAAAAAGTCACCTAGCTTGGAAAGTTACTGAATCAAAGGCATATTTTATGTGCTTCCTTTAGAAATTGCTTTCCTAATATTTGTTCATACACTATGATTTTGCAAATGATGAGTTATCAGAATGACAAAAAAAGAATCTACAGACAATTACATGAGGTAGGTATTAGATGATTAAAAGAATCTACTAAAATCTTATAACTAGTTAAAAAAGTAAGAATAAGTTATTATAAAATATTGGACTATTAATAATATTCTGTTATAGTCACTTAGCTTTCTCATTGAAGTTGCATTAATTTGTTTTTATTGAGAGAGAACTGAGGTCAGTGAGGACGACAGATGATGTAGAGTACAAAACATGTTGGAGTGGTGGCATTGGCGGTGGCGATGTCGTTGGGGGGTTTGGCAGGATGGATGGAATTTGTCAATCATGTTGCTGGGAGAGATGAGGGAGGATTGAGAGAGTGAAGGTGTGGTATTGTTGGATGGAGGGAAGGTGATGTGGCGAGACAAAGCTAATAATTTATGTTTGATGTGTCAACAAAAAGAGAGGTTTGACTCTATTAAGTCTTGATCGTTAAATTTGTTGAAGTCTGCTCCAAATTTTTACTTAATGGTTATTTCAAACACCAAAATAAGTTAATTGGTATGACATCTATTTTGATATCAATTCATGGGTATTTAAGAGCTTTTGCCCTTATACCAATGAAACAAATATAAATGGATAGCATCAAAATAAAGTTACCGTTATTTATCTATACAAATTAATTCAGAGTAAAATATGGACTTTATTAAGATTTAGCATTGAACCCATATTTGTTTGATCTAGTTTTGGATACCCTAACTTCAACTTTTCAAGAATTTCCTAACTATATACTTTTCATAGATGATGTAATCCTTTTAGGACACTCAAGAGAAAAGATTAATGGGTGAAAAGGGTTATGGAAAAAGACACTAGAGTTAAAGCATTTTCATCAGTGTAGAAGCAAAATAAAATATATGCATTGTAGTTTTGACAAGATGTAGAGATGAGAATGTTGATATGGATGTATGGTCATGTGGTAATATAAAAGGATCCACAATGATAATATTCAAGGAAAAGTTGGGCTAGCATCAATTGTGAAGAAAATAGCACAAAGTCACTTGAGGTGAGTTAGACACATTCATATAAGAGGATTAGGTGCCTAATAATAAGAGTTGTTCAATAGTGTGGAGTTTTCTCAAAAGAGAGAGAGATTGTGGGAAATAGAAGAGAACTCTTGATATAGTCATCCAATGATATATTTTAATTAAGGGTTAAAGTGCAAAAACGGCTACGTAATTGCCATGCAAAATTGACCATCGAATTTCAAGATTGGAGCAAAAATGTTCATCGCAATTAATTTTTTTACTTTTTCACTTATCATCCTCTGTCGCATCATCATCACACAAGGTAAAAGAAATACATGAGTATGCTACATATATTAGTGAGAGATGAATCGGCAAAAGATCATGCGTAAAAATTTAAAAAATTAAGTGTGTTGGGCATTTTGGCCCAGGTTTTGAAATTCGATGGGCAATTTTGCTCCAAAAAATTTTACTTGATCATTTTGGCACCTTCGTGACAATCATATGACGTTTTCGCACTTTAACCCTTTAATTAGTAATTTATCATGAAGCATGATTATTGATATAGAAAAATAACGTCTAGTGATTCATGTAGTCAACCCCACTCAGTGAGATAAGACTCTGTTGATGTATCTCAGTACAATGTAATAATGAACATCATTTATTTCTTCTTTGAAAATGTTATATTTAAACAATAAAATAAATGAGATGATTTTATTTCTTAAAATATAAGTAAATTGTACAATGTCATGATAAAAAATAGTTTTCTTTGATAGCTCATTTATTATCTATGTAATTTAATGATGAAAACCATTTATTACTACTTAAAAATTTTGGCATTTCCACAACCTATATATTGTACATTTTCCTTTGTGTAGATATAAGTACATTCTTCAATCTATTAATGCACAATAGTTGCCATAAAATTAATGCGCATATTACAGTTGTTGATTGTAATGATGGAAATAATTAATTTCTAATTTTAAAAAACATGACTTTTTTTATCCATGATCAAGGTATCCCCTCACTCGACAAGTGAGAGACTAATCCCCCGCTGATTTGTAGGCACCTCAAAGTGTGGGACAGCTGGCCTGGGAGATTTAATGTTTCTCCATACCCAACGCCAGGGATCGAAACCCAGACAATTGGTTAAGGGTGAAAAAAAAACATGACTTTTGTATAGCATACACATTGCACATTTTCCTTTTTACAAAAATAAAAAGCCTCAATCATCATTAATTTCATGAATGCATGTGACATCCCATCTCACTCATTGTAAATCTTTTTGGGCTTAGTATCCACTGCTACACTATGCCAAAAGTTTTCACTTTTCAACTTTATTACACCATCTTTGGAGGTGAAAATCAGAAAAAACCTTCTACATTTTCATATTGACTAAGTGATTTATCAAATATTCAAATTTCTTTCAAAACGTACGTATTTTTGTTGAAAATTTTTTAGTTTATATTTAATTTCTTAGGATTTGTTCTCATCTACCTCACTAATTCGTTAGTGAACATGTTTGGTATTGAACATGCTTTATAAGGGCAAGATTGATAACATCTAAAATTATTTTGTTTATTTTTATGATCTATTAGCAACTAAGCTTGTATTGAACATGTTTTTTTCCGGGAAGGTTGGATATGTAAAGGAAGTTACCTAGAAAGTCAACTACTCTAGAATTTGCCTTCTTAAAGACACCATAGGCATTTTGTATGTATGTCATTATGTGTATGTATAAACATACACACATGCACACATGTTTCTTCACTCATCAAACTCTCTCTTCCTCCGGTAAATTAAAGCATCATTAGTCTAAAAAACCTGCAAGTAAACACCATTACATTTTGAGTTCATTTGTTAATACTACATTTTAGTTTGTTGGGTTCATATAAGAATATTGTTGTTTTTAATCTTCAATTTCATTTTAAACTAGACACTAAGACTTGAATACGAAGTTGTACTTATAATATATATCTGCTTTACCTACTCAACTAATTCCAAAAGAACATTTCTTTTTTCCTTTTTCGTTTTAAAATAACGAAATATACTAATTATGGCATTTGAGTTGGTGGCTGAGATCTTTAATGCCTTAACATAAAGATGAATCCAGACCTAAGATGGTAAGTTCATCACTTTTTCTGTTGATCAATAGCAACACTGACGTGTATGGCTGATTTGCTGGTTTTGGCCTATGTTATTTTTTTATTGGGCAATGACTCTATTTTGCCCTTCAAGTAACCACCCTGGACCACTGGGCACCCTAAACTAACAAAGGGTACAATTGTACTCTCGAAGTAACCAATGTGGTCCAATTTCTTAAATCACCATTTTCATCTTGCATTTGGAAATTTAGTTCATTAGGTAGTTTAGTTAAAATTAGCTCCATCAAAATGACTTGGATTAAACCACTATTGCTACATCCTTACGATTTATAAATATATTTTAGTTAACCCATGGACACCGAAACCACAATCAAATCAATATGCCATTCATGTTTGGTTTAGAGTTAGATCAGTTCATTTTAGAAATGAAACGAAATATAAATATCTGACACCAAAATGCATTTATCACATCACATCCGTACAATGTAATGATGCAAACCATATTTATTTCTTTTTCTAAAGGTTAAATTATGTTTTTTATTCTTTAACTTTGGAGAAAGTAATCGTTTAGTCCTTTATTAACTTTGAAAATTGAGATTTAGTTCTTTCAAATTGGGTTAAAATATGTTTTTAATCCCTTAACTTTTGCACACAGTCATGTTTTAGTTCCTTAACTTTGAAAGAACCACAAAAATACTTAAGTCTTTTTTGAAATGACTAAAAATAGCATTTTGTCCAAATTTATCATCAAAATATAAATTAATTCACAATAAAAATGGATAGCAATGAAACAAAACATAAAAGGATAGCATCAAAATAAAGTTATCATTATTTATTTATACAAATTAATCCACAATAAAAAGTGGATTGTATTAGGATTTAGCATTGAACCCATATTATATTATTTGTTGAGTCTAGTTTTGGACATCCTAACTTCAACTTTTTCAAGAAGAACTTTCTAACTGCAAACTTCTCACAAATGATGCAATCCTTTTAGGATACTCAAAAGAAAAGATTAATGGGAAAAGTGAGTTATGTAGACAAACACTAGAGTTCAAGTGTTTTCATATGAGTAGAAGCAATAAAATTTATCCATTGTAGTTTTGATTAGAGACAAACAAAAGGAGACTATAATATTAACGGATCCACAATGATAATTTTCAAGGAAGAGTTGGGCTTGTATAAATGTTGAAGAAAATAGCACAAAGTCACTTGAGAGGTGAGTTAGGCACATTTGATAATATGAAGCAATTAGGTGCACTAGTAAGAAGAGTTGATCAATAGAGTGGAGTTCTCTCTCTCTCTCTCTCCCTCACTCCCTCCCTCCCTCCCTCCCTCTCTTCTCTCTCTCTCTCTCGCAGAAATTGAAGAGAACCCTTAACATAGTCATCCAATGATATATTTTAATTAATAATTTATCATGAAGCATGACTATTTATTGAGTACAATGACATCTGATGATTCATATAATATTAGTAAAACTTATTGATAATTACTGTACTTATTAAATCTGTGTTGTATCTCTGTACAATGTAATAATGGACATCATTTATTTCTTCTTTGAAAAATGTGATATTTGAACAATAAAATAAATATATGATGTTATTTCCTAAATATAAGTACATTGTACAATGTCATGATTAATAATAGTTTTCTTTGACAGCTCATTTATAACTATGAAATGTAATGATGAAAACCATTTATTTCTACTTAAAAATTATGACATTTTCCCAACTTATATTACATTCTTCAATGCATTAATGGAAAATAGTTGTCATCAAATTAATACACATATTACAGTTGTTGAATGTAATGATTGAAATCATTAATTTCTAATTAAAAAAATGTGACTTATGAATAGCATACACATTGCACATTTTCCTTTTTACAAATATAAATAGCCTCAATCCTCATTAACATTTCATGAATGTATCATGTATGTGACACCCCATCTCACTCATTGTACATCTTTTTTCTCTTATAATCCCCTCCTATACTATGCCAAAACTTTTCTTCTCTATCTTTATTACAGCATCTTTGGAGGAGAAGATCATAAAAAACCATCTACATTTTCCCATTGACTCAATGATTTATCAAATATTCAAATTTATTTCAAAACGTAAGTATTTTTGTTGATAAATTGTTAAGGTTTATATTTACTTTCTTATGGATTTGTTCTCTTCTATCTCACTAATTCGTTAGTGAACATGATTGGCTTGTATTGAACATGCTTTCTCTTGGCAAGATGGATAACATCTAAAATGATTTTTTGTTTTTTTTTATGTATTAGCAACTAAGCTTGTATTGAACATGCTTTTTCAGGGCAGGATGGACATGTAAAGGAAAATCCCTGGAAAATCAACTACTCAAGGATATGCCTTCTTAAAGACACATAGGCATTTCTGTATGTATGTGTATGCAGAAACACACACACAAACACACATGTTTCTTCACTCATCAAACTCTCTCTTCTTCCGGTAAATTAAATCATCATTATTCTTTTTTTTTTATACATGATCAAGGTATCCCCTCACTCGACAAGTGAGATGTAGGCACCTCAAAGGGTGAGACAGCTGGCCTGGGAGATTTAATGTTTCTCCATACCCAACGCTAGGGATCGAACCCCAGACAATTGGTTAAGGGTGAATGAGTTTTTGCCACTCAACCACACACCCAGGTTATCATCATTATTCTAAAAACCTTCAAGTAAACACCATTACATTTTGAGTTCATTTGTTAATACTACATTTTAGTTTGTTGGGATCATATAAGAGTCTTGTTGTTTTTAATCTTCAGTTTCTTTTTAATCTAGACACTAATACTTGAATACAAAGTTGTACTTATAATATATATCTACTTTACCTACACAACTAATGCTAAAAGAACATTTCTTTTTCTTTTTTTGTTTGAAAAAACGAAATACAAATTATGGCATATGAATTGGTGGCTGATATCTTTCATGCCTTAACATAACGATTAATCCAGACCTAAGATGGTAAGTTCATCAGCTTTTCTGTTGATCAATAGCAACACTGACATGTATGGTTGATTTGCTGGTTTTGGCTTATGTTATTTTTTATTTCTGCTTTCTTAGAATTAGTATTTATATTTTATATAATAGTACAAGTTGTGCGATTGATAATTTTGTCTAAATATGAGGTCTAAGTAGTTACAATCATTTTATATTTTTGTAGTTTGCAAGGAGTGTGGATGTAGATCAGATTGGATAAAAGAGGATCATCATGGTTTGATTAGTCTACAACACAAAGTTCCCCCTGTTTCTTATGACTGCTTGTGTTCCCCCACCTCCGTTACTATTGAAACAACATGAGCTATTCATATAATCCAACTTTCCAAAATATCAATGTATTTTATAATGATCAGTTATTATTACTTGAAGGAGCTATGTATCAAAAGTTGAAATTAATTGACAATGACCTCTTTGTGTTGTGCTATTAAAACTAATTTACAGCTTCTTCTATTTCGTTAAAATAACAAAAGTTGAAATCTATTATCATCAAGAAGTTTAGTTTGCGGATAAATTTCTCACTTTAAGCTACTAAAGTGAACCAACTTTGTCTAAATTGTTGAAATCAAAAAGTCTATTAAGTAGTGTTAAGATATGGAAATTCAAACATTTTTATGGTTATGATGTGCAATAAGAGAGTTTGATCATTTAAGTGATTTTACAAAAAAAGATACACTTGGATATGAGGATTTTTTTTATACAACGGAAAGGAAATAACTAAAGGGAAAAATAGTAAAGAGAGTTAAGTAACTCTATCTAATGCTAGCATATTAGCAGCTTTCCCGAGTCCAAAGACGTAAACGTGGTGCCATACATAGAGCCTGCTTGGCAAAATAATCTGCAATACTATTTTCTTCCCCGCTTCTCCAAACCATCTGCACCCTCCAATTTTTAGCCAGCGTCAACTTTATCTCTAGTATTATATCCTTGCTTTAATGACAAGCAAATTCATCTGTACTGATTAACTCCACAACCTCAATTGAATCAGTCCACATCCTGCCGTCTCTGACATCCAAATTCCAAGCTGTTAGACAAATCCTTTCTAGCATGGTTAGCTTTTAATTATCCATAATAGTACTTATATTATATTAGGAAATTCTTTTCTATAATGGATAATGTTTTGAATCATTAGCATGCTCTTTTTCTAACTATGATAGGGATATTGATATTATGGAAAAATCATAGTTAGTAAATGTATTACAAAGTTGGAATTTATATTGTGGGATAATTAGGGAATTAGTAACAGAATCGAAAGAATAATATGCATAGCGAACTGATTTCTAGGGTTTTGGGGGTCAAAGTTTAGAAATACTTGTTGTAGGAGTTTGTTTGAGTTGTAAGATGTATTTAAATATTTGATTTTGTTTGAAGTACTGAGTTCTTGATCTCTCTCTTGCTTTTAAATCTGTATGAAACCGATAAGCATATGAAATTATTATGATTTTTGGGGACTTTGAAGTGGTGTGTTCTTTATGTGGACTGATTGCCTTTTTGCTTTTTGTTTTGATTATATGCTCTCGGGTGGTGTTGCAGTATTCCGTGTAATGTGTTAATGGAGGAGGTCTGCTGTTTTTTTCCTAAGTTGCATATGAAATTGCTGGATCATTTTAAACTGGTTGTGGTTATATTGGTTTTATACATTGTTTGGCGAATGTCCTTGTTATTTGTGTTTGTTGATGTGAACAATTTCTTTGTTTCCCTTTTGTGTCATTTGCTCCAACCTATTTCATCTTTGTTGGCGGGGGTTTTTAATAGGTTCAAATAATTCTTATGCTTCAAATCAATTTTGCCTCAAATAACTTATTTAAGTTTAGAGTTAGTTTTACTGATATATGATTTAAATATTTCGTTTGTTTGGCACAATCTTAAAACTAGAACATTGGGATTTGGAACTATATAGGGAAAATGTTTTGTTTGTGACTCAAAGTTTGCACACAAGTTTGATTGATGTACTATGAATAGTTAGAGTATTTATGATAAAAAAAAGTTAGAGTATAAATAATGTATATAAATTGGAAGTTAAATTAATTGAGCTATCATGGGTTATTGTGATAATTGATATCAATTCGGAACTTTGTTTTGAAAGTATTGTAAATTTGGGCATGAAGTGTGAAATTAAAGTTGGAATCTGGCTTGGATTTTTCTTCTTGTGTATGGTTGGGAATTATAGCACGATTGCTTGTGGGAACTAACATTTTTTAAGCTAGAAATTGATTAGGATGTTTAAATTTGATTGGCTGACCATTACTTTGGATAGATTCATTGTTGCATATTGATTTTGAATCACTGTTCTATAAATTTATACTTTAATGAACTTCTCATTGTGATTTATTAATTGCTAGACATTTGAGTTATGGATGATTGGATAATCATTACTCTTTGATGAATGACATTCCTTATGGTTTTACTTTGGTTATTCTATTGAGGTCTAAAGTTTCTAAGATGTGAAGTGATATGGAAGTGTGCTTTCTTTCTGTTTATGTTCGACAGTTTTGCTAGATGAATTAATGATGAGTCCAATGATTGCTTTCTGCCTTGTTTTGATCCAATTTCTTGTTTAATATTTAATGGAGAAGTTAGGGAGCATATATTGGTTATTGTTTGTAAGATTTGGTTTAAATAGTCTAAATTTGAATTTAAGATTTATGGGATTTCAATTAGCCATATTGTTTGCTTGCTAAGCCTGTTGTGAAATAAACGGAGTTGAGTTCTCAAATGAAGTAATTATTAATTGCTGCAGAGTTTATTGGTTTGGTGTTCTCTTTCATGTTATATAAAGTATTATACACACTCTCTGATTGTGAAAAGATGGGAATGATATTGGGGAAATGATCTTGAAGTTTAAGAACCATTACTGAGAGAGTATGATCAATTTGATAAAAGGTTATTGAGTATTATCAAAAGAGTTTAGGTTCTGAGGTAGTGTCCTTTTATGGTTTAATCACTTGATTATAGAATGTTGATTGTAAAATAGAACATTTAATTGTCTCAACTGTCTTTTTGTGATTTAATATTGATTATTGTTTATGAACTTGAATCGTAATGGAAATGCTTGTTTAGGACAAAGTAAAAGAAGGGGTTTGAGTAGCATTATTAGGATCGAGAGTGACGTTAATAAATATTCGCAAGGATAGTTATACATACTCTATACTGTATGGATGATAATAGGGGAATCAACAATGAAGCGTAAGGAAAAGCAATGGAGTGCTAAGTGCCACAGGTAATCATTCTTGCCTTCATATAACATTGAGGGTGACGTTAGTTGGGGTTTTCAAAATATTTTCACATGGGGATATGACTTTTCCATTGATTCATTATAAATACATGAAGCCTATTAGAAAAGTCAAGTCGCAGTTGTTTTTATGAGTAGAAAAACAAATTTCTTTCTCTCTATTTCTTCTTCATGTACATCTGCTATATATCGTAGTCAGATTTCAATCGGTGATCTGACTTCGTGTGGGTACCCGGTCAAGTTAATCGGCAATCCAGGTAGGTAACCACGAAAACCCTACAAGATGATTATTTTTTTACTAAACATCATGTGGGATTGTATGGTCAAAATTTCTATTGATGTGATGTGGTATGATAATGTTTTTGGAAAATGAATATTATCTTAAAATAATTAAAATGTCTTGGATTTTACCGTGAGATTACTAAAAGTCATTATTGTATAATATTGTGAAGGGTAAAGGTGCAAAAATGAGTACAAACTATTACGCTAGAAGCACTGAGGGGTAACAAGTATTTTCGGGCTCAATTATAGGAATGAAGAATATATTTTGGTGCAATTTAAGTAACACTGTTTAATTTGACCGACTTTGGCCGTTAAAAGCTTATGAGGCAGGGAAAAGGAATTTTTTTACTAACATGGCGCGCTTATGTGACAATAATTTTTCTGAATATGTGGGATCCACATTATTTTAATTAAAAAAACAAAAACACCCTCATTCATCTTCTTCCCCCCCCCCACACCTGCCCTCGTTCTCCCCCCGCCACAACTTGACCCAGCCCGCCGCCCCCTTACCGGCGTCCGTCCCCCACACCACACACGACCACCCCCACCTACCATCTCCATCCTCCACCTCCCCATTGTCTCCCGTCCCCCATCATCCTCATCCTCCCCCCCACACCCAACACACACCTCCCATTCATCTTCACACCCCACCCCCAACACACACACACACTCACACACTCACAAATCTACACCACAGTCGACCCCAACACACACACACGAACTCACCGGCCGCTGCGCACAAAAAACGAGGAAAAACTGAGCAGAGAATGAAGGATGATGATGAGGGGAGGCAATGGGGGACAGTGGAGATTGGGAGATTAGATTGGGGGATGAAGATGGTGGGAGGGAGGGGGTGTGGGCTGGGGTAGGACCAAGAAGGGGGCTAGGTGTGGGTGGATGTTGGGGGGGCAGGCAGAGGCTGAGGTGGCTGTGTGTGTGTGGAGGACGCGGGCAGCGGTGGGGGAACTTGTGTGTGTGTGTGTGTGTGTTTGTGGGGTGGGGGTTGTTTTTGTTTTTTAATTAAAATAATGGGTTCCACATATTCAGAAAAATTATTGCCACATAAGCTCGCCACGTCAGCAGAAATTTTCCTTTTACCCGCCACGTCAGCTTTTAAAGGTCAAAGTCAGTCAAATTAAACGGTGTTACCTAACTTGCACCAAAATTTATTCTTTATTCCAATAATTGAGTCCGGAAATACTTGTTACCCCTCAGTGCTTCTAACGTAATAGTTTGTTCCCATTTTTGCACCTTTAATCTATTGCCAATTATGTTGATTTATACAAAATTAATAAATCCAAAATATTTCACAAGTAAAATTATCATAATTCACACGCCAGCTGTCTACCCCCTATATGGGACTTCAGAACAGCGAAGGATTAGTCCAACTTGACACGCGGGTGGGATACCCTTGGGAAATAAAAAAAATGAAAGTAATGGATGCACAAGAGGGGGGGGTGAATTATGCTTCAAAACAAATGCTCAAATAAAACAACACAAGGGTTTATACTGGTTCGGTCTTCCTGACCTACGTCCAGTTCTCAACCACCCAGGCCGAGTTCCACTATCCCCAGGTTTTAGAACGGGTTCACCTGGAACCTTTACAACCGCAAGTTTTGAACGAGATCACTTGCAACCTTACAACCACAAGTTTTACTCAAGGCTCACTTGCAACCTTTCTATCTAGCTCACCCTTACAACCAGCAAGGGTTCAACCTTTACAAATAAAGGATTTTTCTAACTAAGTTCTCTTTAAGAACAGATAGTGTTACACACTTAAGTACAATTAATGCTCTTATAACAAGAAGAGACTTAACTACAAAGAGTACAAGATATGTATATGAAAAGATCACTCAATGAGTTAAATGCTCTTTCTCTTTTCTGGGCAGCCTTGAATGCTTGAAGATTTTCTCGGTTTCTCTCTCTAGCTTCTTTCAAGAATGTCAAAGATAATAGATGTCTTCATAAATGAAGGTGAGCTCCTCTATATAGTCTTCAAACATTCTGACTCTCGGTAGGTGGGTTAGACGTTTGAATATGGTCGTTTTTCCCATGTTACCGTTTGCCCAATTAATGCTTCATCAATGCATAGCAGGGTTGACTTGCTTTATCTCTGAAAAGTAGTCCTGACAACTCTGCTCTGACAAAAGCATTCTGACACTGCACTTCTGAACGTTCTGACATTCTGATTGCTTGCGGAAGCAGATTCACATCCGGAAGCAACTCTACTTAGTGTGCTGCACTTGAACGTTAGTCTAACAATATAAGCACATAGTCACATGCAGTGGGTGTTTACTTAGTCTAAGATGGCTTCCTTGGATCCGGAAGCACTTCTACATCCGGAAGCACTTCTACTGGATGAAGGGTTATATTCACTTTTACTCACTCTCGCTCAGTGTCCTTCAATCCAACAGCCAGCGCTAGTCACTAATCAATCGGAAGCAATTCTACTAGACGTGGCTCATGTTCACTGACGCTCAGTGTTACCTATTCCAACAGCCAGCGCTAGTCACTAAGCTATCGGAAGCAATTCTACTAGACGTGGCTTATGTTCACTGACGCTTAGTGTCATTTATACCAACAGCCAGTGTAACATCCTAAAAATTGAATACAAGATTAAAAGAGTGTTTTGGAAATGATAAAAGGAGAAATTAGGAATTTTGGAATTTTTAGGAATTTTTGGAGATTTTTGGAAATTTTGAGTAATTAAAATGCATATAATTACTAAAGAAATGAAGAGTTTGAAATATGAGGGAGTGGTAGAGCTAAAAATATTTTGAAGTTTAAGAAGATTGGAGGCTGGTTTAAGTGGTTTTAAATCAAAATGAGTACACTATAGCAAGTTTGGGCTTTAAATAACCAAAATCACCCTTATTTTCATCAACCAAACACGGCCTACTCCCTTCCTTATCAACAAATCTGACCCCCTCCATTTTCTCGCGTGGCGTGCTCCCTCTCCTTCCCTTCACCATTTTCATTTTCTTCTTCCTCACCACTTCGGCTATCTCTCTCTCTCTCTCTCTCTCTAAGACCTTAAATCAGTTTTGTGTTCTTCATCTTCTCTTCTCCTCGGGTCTGTTAGCCGAGTCCGACCGGCGGCTTGCGGTGGTTTCCGGCGGCGCAGCTTTTTCCGGCGACGTGAAGCATTTAGGGAGGAAAGGTTTGATTTTTCTTGTGATTCTCATGTTGTTCTTCCTTCTTCAACTTCACAACACAATCTTCTCAACTCCCCTTTCCTCTTTCCAGTTCGGCCGGCAGCTTGGAGTTGTTTTTCCGGCGGGTTGTTTTGTTTTTCCGGCGGCCGAGGGCGGTGAGAGGTTGGTGGTAGTTTTTTTTTATGTGTTTGAAGTTCTTACTCCCTTCCAAGGTTAATCTCTCATTTTTCTTTCCTTCCGTGGCTGTTCCATGCTCAACCACCACTTACAGTGGCCGATTTCCGGCGTTTTGGACGGCGGTTGGCGGCGGTTGTGTCTCCCTTCTCATTCTTGAATTCCGTAAGCTCTCTTACTACCTTGTGATGTTGATTTGTGAATAAAGTTCCCTCTTTTAAACTTAGGGCTTTGTGAAAAATTGGAACTTCAGGATTGTCAAGCTACCATAATAATTGTTAAGTGATTAATGGAAGTTTTGTGAGGATATTAGATATTTCTTGAAGTTGGAAAATACTTTGGAATTTTGGGGAATACTTTAGGATTCTTTGGAGTTAGGTTTTGGTTATATTGTGATCTTTGGAATGTTAATGCTTTAATATTGAAATTGAGGCATGGAATTTGAGTATTCTTGGGAGCAATTGGATTTGCTAAAGGAGATTAAGTATTTGGGAATTTTTGGTGATAGTTGTGACTCTTTCAAGTTAGGATTTTGCCATAATTAAATCTTTGGGACTTTAAACAAAAATTTGTGAATGTTTAAATGGTTAATTAAAGATTTTTGGGAAGTATTTAGGTTTATTGAAGTTGGAGATTATTTTGGGAATTGTTGGACATTTAGGGTTCTGTGGAATTGGGGTTTTGCTAATGTAAGATTAATTGAATAAAATGGTGATTTAGAATTTGTTTATTAAGGTTTGAAGAAGGCATTGAAATGTGGGAACTGATTGAATTGGTGTTTAGGAAGAAGTATGGTATTTAAAGTGTTGGGTAAAGAGGAATTTGGTTATGTAAGGATATGTTGGAGTTTGGTGGAAGGTTTGTGAACACTTTGAGTTGTAAATTTGACATTAATATGGTGGTTTAATGGTTTGTGATTGTTTTGTAATTTATGGACATTGAAACATTGAATTTGAGCAATTAGAGTGCCAAATGCTAGGAATTGAAAGGGGATTTCGAAATTTATGCCAATGGTAATAAAATAGTGATCTTTATTTGTTAGATGAGATTTGAGAGGTAAGTATAGAATGATGAAATAGTGAATAATTGGGGCAATTCAGATTATGGTGATTTTGGATGATTGGTATAGACTATTTTGACTAATGTGGGTGATTGAGAATTTAAGTGGTAAATAATTATGAACTCTTTGGATAGGAGATTTCTGAACTTGATTTAGTTTTCAAGGTGATGAAGAGTTGGAATCTCTAGGCGCTTTAATGTCTGATCAGTGCTGTGATTGAGGGTTCTTAAAGTTCATCTTTCTTGTTTTGGCTGAATTGGTAGTTATATGTTTATGGCTCAAATTCTAATTAAAACATGAGGGAATGCAATGTTATATTATTGAGGAATTGAAGGAAATAGTTTCAGTTTTAAGCTTTAAACTATTAAGTTTAGTGCTTTAATTTAAAAATCTGTTTTGTGGCATGATTTAGTAGATGAAAATGATGTTTTAGAATGACTGAAAATCTGAACAGGTTTCAAGAAATTAAGGTTAGCAAGTTTATGACGTGGAAAGTTAAATAGAAATTGGATGGGTTGTTGTTTAGTTGTAAACCTGAAAGTTCATATTTAGGAAGTGGAGTATATTGGAAGTTGATTAATGGAATTGTGAAGTGATTTGTGATTACTTTTTAGAAGACTTTTTGATAGTAGGACAAAGTGATCAATAATTGTTTAGAATTAGTTTGAATTGGTGGTCAAAGTCACTGATATTGTGTCTTGACCATCAGCAGCTCATTATGTGATTGTAAACGGCAGCGCTTCGAGTGGAGCTCGCGGATGATAATAACTGAGGATATATATATATAGTGCTGTTTTGGAGCTTGAACAGGTAATCACGCTTAACTGACTGTGATACTGAGGGTGATGGTAGTTGAGGATTTTCTGACATCCTCTTCTACTTATTTATATATATAAATAAAATGAATTCAGATTATGTTATACATAAACGTGGGCTATAGGGTACCTTTCAACTGAACTGTACTTTATATAAATTCATATTTATATATATTCTTTGGTATGTTGCATGACACTGGTTAGTTGTACCGTCGGCCGATGTAACCTATCGATTTGCGCAAATCGATAGGTTAATTGTACAGGTTCCTCGGATTGTAAAGGAACCAGGGACGTTTTCACTTTTAAAGTGCTCCCCAGGGACGTTTTCACTTTTAAAGTGCTCCTCAGGGACGTTTTCACTTTAAAGTGCTCCCCAGGGACGTTTTCACTTTTTAAAGTGCTCCCTTTACATGCTTTCAGTTTTGAGACTGGGCACAGTGTCAATCATGTTTATTTTTGTCTATTGAGAGATGGATGCATCTATTCTGGATATATACATCGATATATTTGCAAATGTTATGTGCTGTATGCAGGTTTTGAACTGTGGTACCCTGTAGACGCTCCACTACCCCACTTCTGAGTCTCACAGTGAGTTAAGTAGTGATTACTGAGACATTGTTTTGTCTCACCCCATTCCCTTTATTTTTGCAGGTGATCATGCCCAGAGGTAGTCTGAGAGGAAGGGAAAGAGGGACCGGCCAGCTGCACTGAGTCAGTGAGTAGGCCGGAGGTACACCGTAGGGATGTATATTGCCATTTATTAGGTTGCATCCGCTTCCGCATTTGTTTGTATTGTTTGGAATGAATTGTGTTAGTTATTTCTGTTGATTGTTGGTTAATCACTGATATTGAAAGAATGTGACAGTGGTGGTCGTATCACACACTGTATTAGTGTGTTGATTGATTATATAGTGGTGAATTGACCGTTGAGAATTGTCTGCTAATGGAAAGACAATTTCTCTTTCATGATACGAATGTATCATATAATTGTGATTAATGAAGTTTGAATGTGCTCTGTGGTACTGACATGCTTAAGTCAGATAGTAGTTTTAATGAGTTTAATTGATACAGGTGTTCTGAATAATTGTGTTAAGGAAAGACCTTTTCCTAACATGGTTATATTGTTGATTGTGATTTATTGTTGTGATGAGTGTTGTTATTTTATATAACCATGTTAGATGGGCCCCGCTCTGATATGGTTAACCTTTATGTAGCTTGCTTGGTTTCTTTTGCTAACCATGTTAGGTGAATCCCTTACTAACATGGTTAGGGCATCTAGTATTGATTGATATCGTTTTCTCTTTCTAACCATGTTAGATGTACTCTTGCTAACATGGTTAGACACCATTTGTATGGATTGTTTTGATTATGTGTTTTATTAGGTGGAAGTAAGTAGGTTATTAAGGTATTATTAGGAGGTATGTTTCAACTTGGTATCAGTTTTATGGTAAACGATACCCTGCCTGTTGCATTGCATATAGAATGGCAATATATATTCCTTTTCCCTTCCTAATGTGCATGATCACTAACCTTTGCTTTGAGGATATGTGCAGTGAATTTTGCGGTCAAAATTCCTATGGTGGGGAGAATTAGTATTGGTGGATTAAAGCTTTTCAGTTAAAGCTTAGGAGCTGGATGGTAATTACTAAAATGAGTTAAGTTTTAAGTATACCATGAGATTGACATGTTTAAAGCTGGAATTTGATTTGGGAGTAACTAAAATAAATAGATAGGTTGAGGTTGTTTTAAAGGTTAAGCGGATTAGTTGACTATCTTGTTTGAATTCAAAAGAAATGTTGTGAATTTAAGAAATTATTACAAGTTGTTTTATCAATGGGTAGAAAGAAGTTAAACCTTATGGTGAAGATTAAATCGATTATCGTGCGTTGGTCATTATCATTGCTGGATGGTGTGATGGTTTCAGTGAGATAGACATAGCTTAGGGAAGACACATAGATTTTGGAAATTGTGTTGACAGTGATGAAAATATAAGGATTTATTTGACAAAACAGGAGATAGAGATTCAATGTATTCGAGAGAATGATAAGGAATTAGGATGTTAACTGAATAAGGATTCTTCTCAGGGGTCTCGATTATAATTATGAGCCGGCCATAATCATAGTCGAGACATCATGAGAGACTTTATTTGGTTAAAGGAGGTAGACTTTTTGGCGAGTTGACTTCATTGAAGATAGAATGATAATATATTTGAATGTCGTGGAAAGAACTTGATTTATAAGGTTATGGGAGGATTTGAGTCGATGTTAGAACTAATAAGTTAAGTGAGAAATAATATAATGTTCATAGGAATTTATTAATGATGGGAATATTGGAAATTTATGCTTTTGTGATGAGGCTAATAAGAATAATTGGTGATTCATGTGAATTTAATTAAGGTTGTTATATGAACTAGATTTTGGGACGAGAAAACATATGACTTGTAGTATTCTAAGTGTAGTTTTGGGTTCTAGATTTGTTATATAATACCTATAAGGTAATGTAATAATGATGATGTGGCTAAATAGAAGGATTTGATCTTGAGCCCGATTTTGTGTTTAGAGTGGAATACTGTAAAATGCAAATGTGTTTGGTTTTGGGTTGTATGTAATTGTGCTTCATGATGGAGACATTTGAGAGTACATTTGGATCCGATTAGGCAAATCCTTGATTATGTAGAATTGGAAGTCGGGTGTATATTGTGGATTTTAGAATGTTATACTGGCTTGATTTTGAATTGAGAAGCATATGATTTGGAATATTCAGAGTATGGTTTTAGGTTTCTAAGGAGTGCGATTCCAAATTTTAATTCAACAGGATTAAGCAAGTTATTTATATCTCTGCATGTTTGATTCGTTTGAGTTTTGATGATAGTGCACTTTTATTAGATATCCCATTGATTAATCTTTGTTTAGGAAGATTTGAGTTAATTTGGTATTTTGAAAGAGAAACTTCTAATAATGAGATGATGTTGGTGAAAAAGCGATTAACCTAGGAATATTTCAAGTAAGAGAGAAAGTGAGAAAATTTGAGGATTATCTTGGTTATTAGAAACAATTTACAAAGCATAGTCATGTAGGTTGGCATGTGAACTTAGAATTTTATGATCACATGTTTTAAATTGTACCTAATTGTTTGGGGTTTTACTTGGCTGTTAGGTTGTGTTTATAGGAATTCTACCATTTTTACTTGGGGACGGACGAATAGGGCCTGAGAAAGGAATGAAGATGTGGTGTTTTGGTTGACGCTGGAAATTGTAAAATAATTTGGCCTGCCTTGAATAGTTAGCGATATATGATCTAGAAAAGAAATTTCGACAGATTTAATGTTGCGAAGACTATGATTGGGCTCCAGTTTGGGAATTTAAGAGTTGGTGAGCCTTTTGTTTTGGATTCATAGGCATATGGATAATTGGTTGAATTAAATGGTGAAATGCAACCTGATTTGGTTTAGATTATAGTAGATTATTGTGATGGTGGTTTAAAGTTGAACTTTGAAATTTAGGTAGTTAAAGAAATTATAAAGGAGTTGTAGGATTATGAAATCATTAAGTCGTTGAACGGGTTATTGATTTTTATTACCTTATATGATTTTGATGGAAATTTGTAATTGTATAGTTTTGTAGGATTATGAAATCATTACGGTTTTTGATGTACACTATAACTTGATTACTTAAGTTAGATCATGTTGGAATTGAAGTATGGTATTAATGAAGGAATATGGTAGTGAGGGTATAATTAGAATGTATTGATTTAGATGTATTTGGACAAAGTTGTGAACTTGTAGATTTCAGTGTACTATAGTGTTTATGGAAAGGGAGGAAATTCAGGTTATGAATTAAAGTGGATTGAGGAGACTACTTAGGGTTCAACTGTGGGTTTAACGACTTCTGAAGTTTACTGGCTATGGGAAGCGACATTAATAAAGGGAGATTGTTGATGTTAATTTAGAAAATATAGTTGATAAGCCAAAGGTTATAAATGATATAAATATGGACTATTGTTTAGGCTCATGGATGTAACTAGGGTGAACGATTAGTATATCCAGTGATTTAAATCGATTTAGTAGGAAATCCTGAATCATGTAGATAATTGACATTTTATTACGAGTGTTTAGACAAAAGATTGGGTTGGATAGTATTAATCACATTTAGTATTAGCAATATGTGAAAAGTTGTCGTTATTCTACTAAGGGAATTAAGACGTTTCGAGTTGGTGATGGATTTTGGAAATTGTGAGCATGGGTGAGTTAAATAAATATAGAAGTTTTAGCGAACTTTTAATTGATTCATTGGAATTGAATAGAATTAAGTGAGTTAGATATGGTGGGATATGTTAAGTTAGACGAGTTAAAATAAGGAATAAATTCCTAGAGACATGTTATCTAACTGTAAGAAGTGAAGAGCTTGGAGAAGTTGGAAAGAGAGAGGGAGTAATGAAGATAATTAAAGTGTAGGCAGTTTTGATGTTAAATGGAAGAGAAACCAATTATTTGAGAAAAAGGGGAAGATGGTCGATAGGTGATTGATCGATATTGGCATAGGTTTTGAGATTTGTTCTCATCTCTATATAAGGATTTGGCAAAATATGACTATTTGGCGAGAAATATCTTGGCTAGTGAATAAAGAGTAACTCTTGTGGTCTTTTAAGTCAAGTAGTTAGACAATTAAGGTGTACTAAGATTAGCATTATGATTTAAATATTTAGAAGAAAAAGAAATGGCTTAGATTAGTTTGGCTAGGATTTGAAGTTTTCTTCCCTAATTCAAGTCATTAGGGATGTAGTGAGCAGATTAGGCTATATATTATTTCATAAGGGTTGTCTGACATAGTGAATTTTGGGGACAAAATTCCTAAAAGGTGGGGAGAATTGTAACATCCTAAAAATTGAATACAAGATTAAAAGAGTGTTTTGGAAATGATAAAAGGAGAAATTAGGAATTTTGGAATTTTTAGGAATTTTTGGAGATTTTTGGAAATTTTGAGTAATTAAAATGCATATAATTACTAAAGAAATGAAGAGTTTGAAATATGAGGGAGTGGTAGAGCTAAAAATATTTTGAAGTTTAAGAAGATTGGAGGCTGGTTTAAGTGGTTTTAAATCAAAATGAGTACACTATAGCAAGTTTGGGCTTTAAATAACCAAAATCACCCTTATTTTCATCAACCAAACACGGCCTACTCCCTTCCTTATCAACAAATCTGACCCCCTCCATTTTCTCGCGTGGCGTGCTCCCTCTCCTTCCCTTCACCATTTTCATTTTCTTCTTCCTCACCACTTCGGCTATCTCTCTCTCTCTCTCTCTCTCTAAGACCTTAAATCAGTTTTGTGTTCTTCATCTTCTCTTCTCCTCGGGTCTGTTAGCCGAGTCCGACCGGCGGCTTGCGGTGGTTTCCGGCGGCGCAGCTTTTTCCGGCGACGTGAAGCATTTAGGGAGGAAAGGTTTGATTTTTCTTGTGATTCTCATGTTGTTCTTCCTTCTTCAACTTCACAACACAATCTTCTCAACTCCCCTTTCCTCTTTCCAGTTCGGCCGGCAGCTTGGAGTTGTTTTTCCGGCGGGTTGTTTTGTTTTTCCGGCGGCCGAGGGCGGTGAGAGGTTGGTGGTAGTTTTTTTTTATGTGTTTGAAGTTCTTACTCCCTTCCAAGGTTAATCTCTCATTTTTCTTTCCTTCCGTGGCTGTTCCATGCTCAACCACCACTTACAGTGGCCGATTTCCGGCGTTTTGGACGGCGGTTGGCGGCGGTTGTGTCTCCCTTCTCATTCTTGAATTCCGTAAGCTCTCTTACTACCTTGTGATGTTGATTTGTGAATAAAGTTCCCTCTTTTAAACTTAGGGCTTTGTGAAAAATTGGAACTTCAGGATTGTCAAGCTACCATAATAATTGTTAAGTGATTAATGGAAGTTTTGTGAGGATATTAGATATTTCTTGAAGTTGGAAAATACTTTGGAATTTTGGGGAATACTTTAGGATTCTTTGGAGTTAGGTTTTGGTTATATTGTGATCTTTGGAATGTTAATGCTTTAATATTGAAATTGAGGCATGGAATTTGAGTATTCTTGGGAGCAATTGGATTTGCTAAAGGAGATTAAGTATTTGGGAATTTTTGGTGATAGTTGTGACTCTTTCAAGTTAGGATTTTGCCATAATTAAATCTTTGGGACTTTAAACAAAAATTTGTGAATGTTTAAATGGTTAATTAAAGATTTTTGGGAAGTATTTAGGTTTATTGAAGTTGGAGATTATTTTGGGAATTGTTGGACATTTAGGGTTCTGTGGAATTGGGGTTTTGCTAATGTAAGATTAATTGAATAAAATGGTGATTTAGAATTTGTTTATTAAGGTTTGAAGAAGGCATTGAAATGTGGGAACTGATTGAATTGGTGTTTAGGAAGAAGTATGGTATTTAAAGTGTTGGGTAAAGAGGAATTTGGTTATGTAAGGATATGTTGGAGTTTGGTGGAAGGTTTGTGAACACTTTGAGTTGTAAATTTGACATTAATATGGTGGTTTAATGGTTTGTGATTGTTTTGTAATTTATGGACATTGAAACATTGAATTTGAGCAATTAGAGTGCCAAATGCTAGGAATTGAAAGGGGATTTCGAAATTTATGCCAATGGTAATAAAATAGTGATCTTTATTTGTTAGATGAGATTTGAGAGGTAAGTATAGAATGATGAAATAGTGAATAATTGGGGCAATTCAGATTATGGTGATTTTGGATGATTGGTATAGACTATTTTGACTAATGTGGGTGATTGAGAATTTAAGTGGTAAATAATTATGAACTCTTTGGATAGGAGATTTCTGAACTTGATTTAGTTTTCAAGGTGATGAAGAGTTGGAATCTCTAGGCGCTTTAATGTCTGATCAGTGCTGTGATTGAGGGTTCTTAAAGTTCATCTTTCTTGTTTTGGCTGAATTGGTAGTTATATGTTTATGGCTCAAATTCTAATTAAAACATGAGGGAATGCAATGTTATATTATTGAGGAATTGAAGGAAATAGTTTCAGTTTTAAGCTTTAAACTATTAAGTTTAGTGCTTTAATTTAAAAATCTGTTTTGTGGCATGATTTAGTAGATGAAAATGATGTTTTAGAATGACTGAAAATCTGAACAGGTTTCAAGAAATTAAGGTTAGCAAGTTTATGACGTGGAAAGTTAAATAGAAATTGGATGGGTTGTTGTTTAGTTGTAAACCTGAAAGTTCATATTTAGGAAGTGGAGTATATTGGAAGTTGATTAATGGAATTGTGAAGTGATTTGTGATTACTTTTTAGAAGACTTTTTGATAGTAGGACAAAGTGATCAATAATTGTTTAGAATTAGTTTGAATTGGTGGTCAAAGTCACTGATATTGTGTCTTGACCATCAGCAGCTCATTATGTGATTGTAAACGGCAGCGCTTCGAGTGGAGCTCGCGGATGATAATAACTGAGGATATATATATATAGTGCTGTTTTGGAGCTTGAACAGGTAATCACGCTTAACTGACTGTGATACTGAGGGTGATGGTAGTTGAGGATTTTCTGACATCCTCTTCTACTTATTTATATATATAAATAAAATGAATTCAGATTATGTTATACATAAACGTGGGCTATAGGGTACCTTTCAACTGAACTGTACTTTATATAAATTCATATTTATATATATTCTTTGGTATGTTGCATGACACTGGTTAGTTGTACCGTCGGCCGATGTAACCTATCGATTTGCGCAAATCGATAGGTTAATTGTACAGGTTCCTCGGATTGTAAAGGAACCAGGGACGTTTTCACTTTTAAAGTGCTCCCCAGGGACGTTTTCACTTTTAAAGTGCTCCTCAGGGACGTTTTCACTTTTAAAGTGCTCCCCAGGGACGTTTTCACTTTTTAAAGTGCTCCCTTTACATGCTTTCAGTTTTGAGACTGGGCACAGTGTCAATCATGTTTATTTTTGTCTATTGAGAGATGGATGCATCTATTCTGGATATATACATCGATATATTTGCAAATGTTATGTGCTGTATGCAGGTTTTGAACTGTGGTACCCTGTAGACGCTCCACTACCCCACTTCTGAGTCTCACAGTGAGTTAAGTAGTGATTACTGAGACATTGTTTTGTCTCACCCCATTCCCTTTATTTTTGCAGGTGATCATGCCCAGAGGTAGTCTGAGAGGAAGGGAAAGAGGGACCGGCCAGCTGCACTGAGTCAGTGAGTAGGCCGGAGGTACACCGTAGGGATGTATATTGCCATTTATTAGGTTGCATCCGCTTCCGCATTTGTTTGTATTGTTTGGAATGAATTGTGTTAGTTATTTCTGTTGATTGTTGGTTAATCACTGATATTGAAAGAATGTGACAGTGGTGGTCGTATCACACACTGTATTAGTGTGTTGATTGATTATATAGTGGTGAATTGACCGTTGAGAATTGTCTGCTAATGGAAAGACAATTTCTCTTTCATGATACGAATGTATCATATAATTGTGATTAATGAAGTTTGAATGTGCTCTGTGGTACTGACATGCTTAAGTCAGATAGTAGTTTTAATGAGTTTAATTGATACAGGTGTTCTGAATAATTGTGTTAAGGAAAGACCTTTTCCTAACATGGTTATATTGTTGATTGTGATTTATTGTTGTGATGAGTGTTGTTATTTTATATAACCATGTTAGATGGGCCCCGCTCTGATATGGTTAACCTTTATGTAGCTTGCTTGGTTTCTTTTGCTAACCATGTTAGGTGAATCCCTTACTAACATGGTTAGGGCATCTAGTATTGATTGATATCGTTTTCTCTTTCTAACCATGTTAGATGTACTCTTGCTAACATGGTTAGACACCATTTGTATGGATTGTTTTGATTATGTGTTTTATTAGGTGGAAGTAAGTAGGTTATTAAGGTATTATTAGGAGGTATGTTTCAGCCAGCGCTAGTCTAAACACAACAGGAAGCAAATTCACTTCCGGTTGAATCCTGGCTTAATCTTAAGGTTTTGTATATCTAGTGCTTCTGGACTAAGTTATTTCCTTAGTGAATTACTTGTTGTCGCTGGGGGATGAGTCATTCATCCGCGAGCGCTAGTCCGAGTCTATCCGGAAGTAAGTCCACATCCGGTTGCACTCTTACTTGGGATTCTATGTTAACCTATTGCTTTCTAAGTACTTGGTTTATTCTTTCATATTTTAGTCTTCATCAAAACTTAAGATTCTAACAAAAAAATTATCATAATTCTTGCAAACCAAATCTGAAATTATAGTCTTACATGAGGGTGATCCATTGATGAATATTGAGAGATCTTCTTCTTCTAACATGGTTCAAAAATTAAACTATCTGACTCACCCAACTTGACGAGTCAATTAAGTTTATCTTAAATTAGGTCAAGAGGACCAAGTCAACTCAAGTTCACTTCATATCTTGATTGGGCGATTTTCGTGTTGGACCAGCCAATCAATTATTTGTTTTACAAATAATTGAGTGCTACATTATTTGTTTTATAGCGAATAAAAACATAATCTCTATTAAAAAAATGATGACAATAGGTATAGAAGTTAAGATGTGTTACTGGTTGTGTATGAAATTTATATGTTTTTATACCACTAAGAATGTGAAATTAGCATTTAAATTGGTCAAAAAATAATAGGAATTAGATGTTATTTCGTGTTGAATCTAAGCTTGAGAAGTTAGTTGCACTTTCATAATAATTTGAGCATATTTTTGTTTTGAACTGAGATAATTTGAGCATATTAAATAACTAACTAATGCATTTTATATTTTATGGACTCCATATACTACACATATTTCCTAATTTCCTATTTTAAAAGCAAATGAGGAGGATCATATTGAATAACACATGGTTTAGACACATTTTTGGAAAGTCCTATTTCAATTAGGATTAATTATTACAATGATTGGATCTTCTCCAATTGTTTCCTAATCTTAATAGATGATTCCCCAAACAATCTTTGTCTTAAAAGGAGTGTAAAAACGTGCTAATCACTATCTCATTCATTATTTTCCTATTTTGAGAATGATTTCCTTAATTTTAGTAAGTTTTAGTGCCCAAACTTTCTTATATGCTTCAGGCATTCAATTTTGGAGATTATTTGTCTATTAGGAAGGTTTTGAGTCATTTTTTCAGCTACATAAAGAGGAAGCACAAAATTCCTACAAAAATTTATTCTCCAAGTAATATTCCTTCCATTTTAGGAAAGTATTCTCTCTTTTTGGCAATTCTTGGTCTCCAACCCTTTCATATTGGCTTTGGGCACTTAATTTGGACAATTCTTCCTCTCTAAGCATTGTGTTTTATGACTTCTTATTTAAGGATGATGGGAGCACGAAATTGGAGGAGAATTCCACAATCCAATAACATCATTCTACACACTCTTTCACTCATTTCCTCTTCCACTACTCCACCATCTTCCACGGGTTCTTCATGGAGCTTGAGGTGTAACCATCCTTGGGTGTTTTCTCCTTCAAAATGAAGAGCTAAGTCCGCCAATGTTCTCTTGGATGATGGGATGACATGAAGTAAACATTGAATCCACTTTAGGGGAGTGTTCTTAGTTCCAATTATGTATTCTTGAATTTCATATTTGTTCTTGAGTATTTTTCTTCTTATAGTCGAACATTATTTTGTTGAGATTCTAGATCATGTATTGTTGAATTTTAATTGCATGTATTGATATAGTTTTAGTTTAGTTCTATTCATCTACCCAATTTGCCATGTATGTCAAGTTTTTGTTGCGCTTCATATATTGAGGTTTAAGTTTATTGATGTTGAGTTTTTATAGGACCAATTAGTTCCATTAATTGAACTCACCTAAAGAACCAAATCATTACCTATTCTATGTATATAAGTGTAAATAAATATAATTCTATGAGTGACTAATTGGTTTATTTGAGGTCGAGTGATATTTTCATTAACTTATTCCTTTGAAACGATCAATTGCCTTTACTTGTATGAGTTTGACTATTTACCTCTTAATTCCCATAAATTGTGAAAGATGTTAATTCATTTTATCCGTATAACAAGAGAGCATCTCATCATTATCATCATCACATTCATTCATCATTTTTACTTACTTTCATATAAATAAAAAAATCACAAAAATATAGTAGTTTAGTTTTAAGAAACTAGATAACCACAAAACCCCATCTTTATTACATTTTTGCATTCATTTAGTTGATTTCGCTAGTTAGTTAAAGATTTTGTAGAGAGACGATTTGGGATATTACACTTGTTACAATCCTTGGTAAATAATTAATTTTGTATTTGAACCCCAATAAGTAAAGACTAAGGCTCAAATCATTTACATCCAATAAATTAATCCAATAATTTTGTACTCAATAAATTCCTCCCAGCTATCTTTTTTCTATAAAATGGATTGCTCCCAACTATTAACTTTCACAAAAAAAGGAGATATTTTCATTTCCATAAAAAAAAGAGATAGATATTTTCCTATAACACCTTCTACTCTAAATGACACTTATTTAAATTTGGGTGGTAATTGGTAAGTACTTCTATCCCTTAAACAACTAATTGAGTTGTTTCTCAACTATGTGGAATGGAGTTCACATGTGAGATGTCTAGCTGTAGGGGATTGAGATTTTGGGATTTTAGAACAGTCATGGATTATTGCAACAAATAACACTTATTTGCCTATCGACCTTGGGTTTAGTGGTAAGGGAGTTGAACTATGAGTGATGGGTTGCTACCAAGTGACGAGTTTGTTTCCTAGAAAGGACATACGATGTGAATGTCTCCATTGAGACTCTAGGTAGGCAATCTCGACTGGTGGTGAAGCAAGTGTCCCTAGGAAAGGTGTCAAAGTGCTTCCTGCCCCTATAGCCAGGGGGAGGCAACAGGCGTGTGCCCTCTCCCACCTGGTCCATGGTCCCGTGGAGCTGCCAGATACCTTACTCTGGCCCGGGATGGGTTAAGTCTAGATCCTAACCCAAACTTTTTTGTCACCTAAAAAAATACTCTCTCCAATACTAAATATATAAGACCTAATTGACTTTTTTGAAAAATAATAAAAAAGTAAAATAAGTTAATTATAATTTGATTTACCTTATTTTTCCCCTAAACTAGTTTATTTTACTTATAAACTAATGGATAATCCAAAAATATATCAAACATATCATAATTTAATACTACCTCCGGTCCTAAATATAGGACCTATATGACTTTTTTTGGAGGTTAAGGTTGCAAAATAATCTATTATATCATGACATATTTGATATATTTTTAGATTATTCATTAGTTTATAAGTAAAATAAACTAGTTTAAGAGAAAAATTAGGTAAATCAATTTATAATTAACTTATTTTGCTTTTTTTTAGTATTTTTCAAAAAAGTCAATTAGGTCTTATATTAAGGACCAGAGGGAGTAACTTATTTTGCAACATTAATCTCTCCATTAAAAGTCAACTAAATCTTATATTTAGGATAAGAAACACTTATTTAGAGAGACAACAATCATAAGATATTAAAATGCTCTCATAAGCTCTAAGGTACACAGCATTTTGCTTCCACCATGTGATGGCTCTCCCTCTACATCAACCTTCTTCTTCCACCTTCCAAGTCTTCTCTGCACCCTTTTCCCGTGAATTCCCTTCACGTTCCGCTCAAGCCATCTTCGGCATAAGCAGGAGGAAGCTTTTGCGTGCAAGGAGAGAGCAAACGGCACTGAGAGCTTTCCGAGAATGGCGGGAATACGAGGATGCAGTGAGGCGAAAGGACCTCGCAACTGCTCTCACATTCCTCAAATCCCTCGAAAGCGAAAACACTGTTGTTGTTGTTGATGGCTCTTCCACTTCCGAGGTTGAATCGTTCGAGTCTCGCTTCCGTGAGTTGCAAATGTTTGGGCCTCAAAGGGATTGGGAGGTTCTGGACACGTGCTTGAATGCTGATAATATGAAGCTTGTGGGTAATGCCTATAGGTTTTTGAAGGATAAGGGTTTTCTCCCTAATTTTGGAAAATGCAGGAATATTGGTCAGTCTTTTCTTCTCTTTTTTTGGACGTATTTTTTTATAACAAAAAGTTTAGGTGAGTTGGGTCCCGGGCTCACCAGGGCCACCAAGGTCCTCACATTGACGGGATTCGAACTCAGAACCACATAGATATGAGTCAAGCCTCTTTATGAACTGGACCAATGTTTATTGGTTTTTTGGACCCATTTTTTTGGAATAAAAAAGCTAAATAAGTTAGTTAGAAATGGCCTATTGGATTATTGGACATATAAAAACAAAATAACATGGATTCTAATATTCTAATAATACATAAAATAGGTTGTGATTAAATGACTCATTGAGCTTCCTAATTTCTCAAAAATAAAAAAGTCAACTGGTCTTAAATTGTCTTATATTTAAGAATTAAGAACAGGTAAGCACTTCCTCCGGTCTTAAATATCTTAAATATAAGAGCTAGTTGATTTTTTTTGGAGATTCTTAAGAAAACTAAACAAGTTAATTAAAATTGATTTTCCTAATTTTTTCCTCTAAATTAGTTTATTTAACTTATAAGCTAACACATAATCTAATAATATACAAAATATGTTATGATTGAGCGACTCATTTTGCTTTCTTATGATTCTCCAAAAATGTCAGTGAGGTCCTATATTTAAGACAGAGAGGTATCAATACACAAAATATGTTATCATTAGTTGTTCATTTAGTTTCTTTAACGTTTTTAGAGTCAAGTTGGTCTTATATTTAAGAAGAGAGTAAATATCTCAAGTTTATAAATTGTGGTTCAAGATAAAATGGTGATTCATTTCCTCACTTTCTTTTATCAGTGTGATTTAGTGCTAGAAAGTAGGGACTGGCTTAGGTCATAAAGATTGAAGGTAGCACCTGCATAAAAGGCATTCAACACATCACTTTCTTTTAGGAATATGATCATAACTAAGACATCGGCACACACACTTTTTAAATGATCAAGCTGAATAGTAAAAGGAGGCAATGGGCAATATCTCATGCTGCCACTTGAACTTTTGTTTGATTACCAACTCGCTGTGTTTTTAATCAAGACATGCTGCACTTTCTTTATGTCACCAGTTGATTGTGCAAAAGTTACATGTTGAATGTGCTCCCTGTAGATGCCAGTGAAACCGCAGGTTCCTTCCATACTCCAGTAACTCAAAAATAATTCCTTAGAATGTAAATCAACAAATTAATCTGAATTTACTATACTAAGTAACCAGCAAAGTGATACCATCTATAGTAAGACGTATGCGGCAAAGGAAGCCTCTGAATCTTTGGAAGTTATACCCAAAAAGGGGCGAATTGAAAAGAAGAAACCATGATCCCTCATGGATTTATACAACCAGAATTTCTGACTCCAAAGGCAAAACTTCCCCTGCAGTACGATGCCAAACTGTTTCAAATATTAACAATCTCTATGAGGGACCTACAGTACATATAAACCTTGAACTGCAAATAAATCTAGTGATGAAAAAAAATGATAATTTTCGATTCTTTTATTTATTTACTTTTATCTATTGTTTGCTGTACCTTCTGTACCATGATATCTGCCCGAACTAGTCAACTGATGCATGTTTTGCTTATATGGCCAATGTTTCTTAATTTTGCCTCCTTTTTTCAATTTTCATCTTTTATAGCTCTTGATGGACCAAGGAATATAACACCTGATGTCATGAAGTCCTCAACTGGTTTAGAAGGTGAACATGAATTTCTGACCAACCAATACTTTTCCCAAGCTGTCAATGGCTCTAATTCTTCAGTGACCCATATTTAATTGTATCATATTTTATTAGTGGTTACTGAAGGTTCTACTTCAAAATGCTTATATCATGGCGTCCAATGCAGCCTTACTATGTTTTCACTTCTTCTGTCTAGTGTCTAAACTTGCTCCAAAGAAGTGGGGTCTTTCAGGAATTTCAAGCGCTGTTTTGATGGCCTTTTTTGGTGGGGCATCCTTTCTTGTTTCTCAAGGGATTGACATAAGACCCAACCTTGCTGCAATATTAGGTCTAGCCTTCATAGATTCTACCTTCCTTGGTGGTACTTGTTTAGCACAAATCTCAAGCTATTGGCCTCCATATAGGCGGCGCATCCTAATTCATGAAGCAGGACATCTCTTGACAGGTGAATTATATTTTCTCTATTATGGACTCTACTTGTCATGTGGTATGGATGATAAGCTTTCTCAATCATGTGTATAACATCTTACAAGGATTGTTCTGGTGTTTCCACAGCATATTTGATGGGTTGCCCGATTCGTGGGGTGATTTTAGATCCAATAGTTGCAATGCAAATGGGTATTCAGGGACAGGTACTTTACCCTTCTATTATGGTATATTAATATAGAAATTTTACAATTCCTGTTTGGTTGAACCTTGGTAAATTTGTGGTGCCATGTAATCTAGGTTTTATTTTAAATGATATACTTTCCACAAGTGTTATTTCCTTAAAAGGTTCTTACTTCATACTTTTAGTTTAGATCTTCTGTGTTCTGTTTCATTTTCTTCTTTTCTTCATTATTTGAAGCATTATCTCTAGCATTGGGAGGTCAATTTTTTTGTTATTGGTTTGTTTGGTGAAATTAAAAGACAAATTTAATAAGTTTCCAAATTGTAATGTATTGTGTCATTTATTGCTTCTCACATATGCATGCAAGTAAAATTATCTCTTACATTTCTCATGCAAGTTACACTTTCACTCTAAACTCGAGTTATAGAAAATAACCCTAGAGTCAAAAGGTTTTTGCCGTAGTTGAAGCGAGATAGAGTGTATGCATTGTTGTTATGATATGAGATTTGGCCTATAATCATATAGAGGTTAAATTAGGAGATCAGATATTTGGGACAAGTATATAAAGAGATGGTGAAATCAATAATAACAGCTATCATAGAATTCAAGCGTAGTATTTTAAAACAGAGAAAAGCTAATGATCTTATTTGTGATTGAAAAGTACAATATGTAATTAAAGGGAAATTTTTTTGCATAGGTATAATATCAACAATACTATATGGTGGTGAATGCTGGGCGTTAAAGGGATAGCATGAGCATAAGGTGGGGTGGCAAAGATGATGGTGTTGAAATGGATGTGTGGTCATACAAAAAAAGATAAGATTTGCAATAATATTTTACTAGAAAGAGTTGTTATAACATTTATTGAGGAGAAAATGGTAGAAAACCATTTGAGTTGATCTGAACACATTTAAAGAAGGCCATTAAATGCACCAATGAGGAGGGTTAATCAAGTAGTATAGAGTCCATTAAAAAGGCCGTGAGGAAGACCAAATAGAATACTTAGTGAACTTATTAAGTGTGAACACTTAGTGAAGTTTTTAAGCTTGACTTTTTGATTT
The DNA here is from genome assembly GCA_029929735.1 of Mimosa pudica. Taxonomy (NCBI): domain Eukaryota; kingdom Viridiplantae; phylum Streptophyta; class Magnoliopsida; order Fabales; family Fabaceae; genus Mimosa; species Mimosa pudica. Next base: position 1,586,565 of record JAKELP010000017.1, on the reverse strand, counting down.
ATAATTTGTCCAAAAATATGGTTTTTGGTAGAGTACAATGATTTCCGTCATATGATTTATGTAGTTGGCTCTAATTGGTGGGATAAGGCTTTGTTGTTGTTGTTTCCTCTCATATCCATTTATATACCTTCACTAGGCTTCCTTTATATTTATGGTGCCAAAAAAAAAACTCTTTTACAGGCAGGAACTCAGTTTTGGGATGAGAAAGTTGCCAATGACCTTGCTGAAGGACGCCTTGATGGCACTGCCTTTGATAGGTGGGCAAAACATTTACAATTGCAGGGATTTGATATTGAATGAAATATTTTTTTGGCCAAATCGTTTGATTGAAGATATATTTATGGTGAACTAAGTATTTATGCATTAAACTGAATAAAATTCCTTTTATCATCTGTCAAGCACTGGCTGCTTAGTTTGAGTGGCAAGCTCTATGGTTCTCCTTTTAGTCAGGATTTGAAATTTCAATTTCCTATCCATCTTTTGTCCCATTCAAAAATTACTTGTGCATGTTATTTCCCCATCTGGTTGCAGAATACTATATATTTGTTAAACCCAATGTTGTAAAAGTCAGACCGGAAGGCGAGCCGGAGAGGGTAGCGGCTCACGGTTCTTATGGTCGGACCGGTCGGACCGTTGAAGTAATAATTAAGGAAAAATATGACATTTTTAATATATCTAACAAAGTAACAAATAAACAATAAACATATTTTAAAGTTCTGATCTAACTTTCTCAAATACAAATTCCAAACTTGATGATATCATTAAAAGTTACAAAACTAAATTAACATTAGTAAGATGTCACGAGTCAAAACTCGCACAACAACTAACAAGATTAAGTAACAAAAAGTATTAATTCATGGCTTGATAAACCATGCATGAGTTTCTAGAAAAGTTGGTTCACCAAAATTGATAGTCATAAGTCACCATTTCTTAGAGTCAAGGCAACAACTTTACAAGTAACAGAAACAAACATGACTTCATGGCTTGTCAAATATAGGTGGATCTTGATTAAGAAAAGCATGAGTCTCTTGATAAGCATGTGGACCAAACATATCAACATCTTCTTGTTCTTGTTGAAATGCTTCCAAAGCAAGCCCTTTAATTCCAGAAATTGCAGCCTCAACATTAGCCTTGTTGCTTCTTTCTTCATTGGTACCTTCAGTTAAATTCCTAGAAATTTTTGGCACTATTGTATCATCATAAAGTAAATCTTCATCTATCTCCTCATAACATAAGAAAGAAGGATCTTCTTCTACATCTTCCATGACCCAATAGTCTAAGTCTTCAATGCTTTCATAATCAATTGGATCACAAGATCTGCTCTTGTTAAAAATCCTAAAGTGACAATAGCAAATATTCAATAAAGAGCTCATATAAAAAACTATGATACAAGTCATGTTTCAAGTAAGGATTGTGATAATATACCTATTATTCAAACGAAAATTGTAATGGACAAACACAAGATCATTCAACCTTTTATGCTCTAACTTATTCCTTTTCTTAGAGTGTATTCGTTCAAACACACTCCAATTTCTTTCACAACCAGATGAAGATGAAGTTTGACTTAAGAGTTTTATTGCCAAATCTTTAACATTAGGAGCATTATCCTCAAACATCTTCCACCAGTCATCTGTCCCATTGAACGCTAAATGAATAATGAATTGAATCAAGTTAAGGAAAAAGAAATTTTAAATAAACTGTAATATTGTAAGTCATTACCTGGACGCAATGTTTTCAAACAATCAAGAGCCATAGGATTTGCAAAGCTGTCAACTTGGTTTTGATATTTTAGACTTTCTTCAATGAACTTGGTTTTACTGGAAACTCTTTTCTTGTCCACAACATTCAGAAATCCTTTCTTAACCTCCGGTTTTTTAGAGAAATTTTCCTTGTCAAAGAAGAATACAGGATTGAGGAAATAAGCCGCTGCATGAAGATCTTGGCGAAGTTGGTTATCCCACCTATCCTTAATGATCTTTGCAAATTCCCTATAAGCTTTCTTTTTGTTCATGAAAATTTTCTTTATAGTTTTTTTTGCCCTTAGCATGCCATCATATACATAACCAAGTGAAGGCCTCTCATCAGCATCAACAATTCTTAACAGTCGAACCAATGGTGACACAATCTGCACTAAAACTTGACAATCACTCCAAAATTTAGTGTCTAAAACAATTTGTATCACACCCTTTGCCTTTTCAGATTTTGAATATCTAGAATCTACAAACATCTTGCTAGTGATCAATGCTTGCAAATCATGCTTATGCTTTTCAATGAAAGGAAAGTTGTAGCAAACCTAGTTGGTCCCGGACGAATAATCTCTTTCCAATTATTCCTTTTCCTTAACCAAGCAAGCAAATATCCATGGTTGTAGATAAACTTTGTAACCATGGATGCACGTGATGCTGCGCTTTTCACAATTGCCATTTTCCCAATATCATGTAAAATCAAATTCAAACAATGTGCAGCACATGGAGACCAAAAGATTGACGAAAATTTATCATTTAGTAATCTCCCAGCAGCTTTATAATTAGCTGCATTATCAGTTACTAAATGAACAACATTAGCTGCACCAACAAAGTCTACCATTTCTATGAATAAATTGCATAGATTTTCAAAAGTTCCAGCCATGTCCGATGCATCCACAGATTTGATAAAAATAATACCCCTAGGTGAATAGGCAAGAAAGTTAATCAATTTCCTATTTCTTTGATCTTGCCAACCATCAGCCATGATTGTACAACCAGTTTCTGTCCAAAAGCTTCTAAAACTATCAATCAATAACTGAACCTCTTTTTTGATATCTTGTAATAATCTAGTTCTAGCAGCATCGTAAGTTGGTCCTTTATAACCAGGACCAATGGCAGCAATTGCATCAATCATTTTTTGAAAGTAAACTGAGTTCAAAGCATTGAAGGGATTACAACAGTCGTATAACCATCTCACAACAGCTAAGTCTGCTTTATGAATAGCTTCTTTACCTGCAAGTGCACTTCGAATCCCTGGTTGTGCTCCTGGAGTTGTTCTTGGGGCAAAATAGTTGTTTATATCTCCAGTTGCCTTTCGTTTGCCAAGTTGGGATGTATTTAGAGCGGCTGACGGTCCAACCGGTCGGACCGTCCGGCTTGGTCCGGCTTTAACATCATTACTTAAACCATACAAGATGGAGGAGCCCCATGACCCGACTTGCTGTGTGTGGATGGATAAAAATGTGTCAAATCTCCTTGCGTGTCTTAGATCTAGAGATTAATTTGTAATAGAAGACTAGCTATTGGATACTTGTCTAACTGGCTGTTTTGTCTTCAATGTTGTGGAAAGCTTATATCGAATATTGAAGCTGTTAACTTGGGTCTAATTTTTCAGTTCTTTTCAGCTTTTCAAGTGATACTGATGGTATACATATTCTATTGTTTAGGTATTGCATGGTGCTTTTTGCAGGCATTGCAGCCGAAGCTCTTGTTTATGGGGAGGCAGAGGGTGGAGAAAATGATGAGAATCTATTTAGAGGCATCTGTCTTCTTCTTGATCCTCCATTATCTGTAGCTGAGGTCTCTCTGTATAAAGCAATGCACTAATCTTGATTACCCTGTCTTTGACTCACCAAAATTAAATTTTGTGTTACTGCATTGAACAGATGTCTAATCAAGCAAGATGGTCAGTTTTGCAATCGTACAATCTTCTCAAGTGGCATAAATCTGCGCATCGAGCTGTTGTTAAAGCCTTGGAAAGTGGTGCAACTCTTAGCGTAGTAATTAGGAGAATCGAGGAGACCATATATTCAGGCAAATGATGAACCACAGAGGTGTATAGAGAAGAAACTTTATTTTGTTCAAGTTGCTGACCAGGTAACATCTCTGCTTCTAGCATTTAATTTATGTTTCATAGTGTGACCTACGATAGTTTTTTTCTCTGTGATTTAAATAAAGAAATAATCAGGTGAATGTTAAAACATCAAACATTTTCATTGTTAAATGTCCAATTCATTTAGTTCTTGGATGTTTTCCAGTCTTGTAGGCTCTTCCAAAAATAATGCCTTAAGTTCTAATTACGTGATATTAGCCTTAAAAGTATTTCCAGCTTTCAAGTACGAAATAAGTGTTAAAGATTCAAGGAAAGCACACTTTAAATGATACAATTGTTCATTGCATTAATATGTAAAATTTTATATTGGGGGATTTGCAGTTTAGTCCCTGGTAAGGGAAATTAATACTGGAAGGTCCCAATACATTCCAAAATAATTATAAAGTCCCAGGGCCCTTTCCTGCAATTGTTTGCTTAACTTCAATGACCATTTTGCCCTCATTAAAGATGGTTGTCATCTCACTGGTCCCTATAGGGGGACTATGCTTTCATCTTATGAGGGCAAAATGGTCATTGAAGATAAGCAAACAATTGCAGGAAAGGGCCCCTGGGACTTTATAATTATTTTGGAATGTATTGGGACCTTCCAGTATTAATTTCCCTTACCAGGGACTAAACTGCAAATTTCCCTTTTATATTTGATCCTTATATTTCAAACTGATTTTCAATAAGTCCCTACGTTTCAAAAGTATTATTACTATATGTTCTCAATTTTTTTTTAATTTCCTTAATATTTAAACTACTGACATTATAAAAAATTTCCTCTAGGTGACCGGTGTGGGAAGATGAAATTCGTTAAATGTTTATGGGGCTAATCAATATTAAGTGTTTGCTAAAGCTAAATAATGCAGATTACTCATGTTAAGTTTAAAACTCAGGTTATCACTATAAAGATAGTTACGTGTTGATAGGATAAAATCCTGGAAATTTAATCGAGACTCACTTTAGATCAGCAGTGATACCAACTAATCACAGGTACATGGCAGTGACTAAAATGTTATTTACCTATTTTTTTTCAGGCTTTTATGTTTACTCTCTTTTGCAGGATAGATGCAATAGAAAGAGGCTGGTCCTCAAATCCATGTATACTTGTGCACACCTAGCCGTTAGGAATTAGATATCATGATAAGAAACCAAACTGTGAATAAATTCTTCACCAGCAGGTGACCACTCTGTTCTTACAATCATGCATCATGTGGTCGGTCCCAAGCTACTTTTCTGCGGGCAAGGGCCCTCTAATGCTGCACCCTCTAAGCTCTCAAACGGCTTAAAATGCCAGAACTTTTCAAATTTTTTTGTTGATCATTAGTTACCAGGTGAAACAAATGACATTATGATATTTTGTGTTTAAAATGCTGTATTATTGAATATTACTAATTTTCATAAATAATATTTTAATTTATTAAATTTTTTAATCTTAAAACGAAATCAAAACTGCACAATTATATCGATGTAACCTATCAAAAAGTCATTCATTTTATTTATAATCTTGATTAACAGAAAAAAGAGAAAATCCGTGTGTGCTATTAGATGAAGGGGAAATCAAAGGTCTGTTGTCCCTTTTTTATATAGGTGAATGTGCATTTTCCTGCAAAAGGATCTGTTACTATAACTAGATAGTACCCTTACTTATGAGGTTAAATTGTATTTAATCTAGTAGGTAAGTTAGTAGTTATACTTGTTGTCTACATGGAAAAATAATGGTTGGGATTAAAACAATTGTTCTCACTAATATATACAAAAAATAAGTGATAGTACAACAAGCATCTAAACTGAATGATATTTTTTGCTAAGTAATTTAAATTGATGCCCTGAATGAATGTGTATGCAAAATACCAAGAGCTATCAATGTAGACTAAATATAGACAATTATGAAAAGGGGTTAGGGGACGATGAATCCTATCTTCAAACATGCATAGTAATTAGTAACACCTATAGCACAATAAACACATAAATATTCTTATATTATCAGTATATATGCTTCATTTTTAGAAACCATAGATTTTATACTTTACATTACGAATACTGCATACATAACTAATATTTTCAAACATACATAATAACTAACACCTATGCACAATAAGGAACATTATTGAAGGACATTATGATATTTTTGTTATATTTATTTGTTTTAAGCACAATATCATTCTCTTCTCAACAATATTGTCTAATTCTCATCAGGGAAGTCATATCCTCTATTTTCTTGCAAAAACTAAAAAATGTTCATAAGTATCAATCAGAGAAGAAATAAATGGGTTAAAGATCAAATTTGCCCCGGAAGTTTTAGGCAAGGATTAAATTTACCCCACAACCTACATGTACTACCATATCATCTTCCATGTCAAAGTTGATCCATTTTGTATACTTTAGGGGCAAATTTGATCCAAAAAAAACTTCAGGGACAAATTTGATGCTTGACTAAAACGTCTGGGGGCAAATTTGATCTTTAACATAGAAACAAATACACAAGAAAGTATGAGTTGTCTCATCCAACTTTAGTTTCATCTCTATTGCCACTAAGCACGACCTCTCCAAGCATATAGCACAAAAGTCAATCTCATGAGGGGAGAACAAAGTATTTTGCAATCCGCACTCCTGGAATTATTTCATAGCATTATTAGTCCTACTTATAACAGAATGGCCTACTGAGAATTATCGTAATGTTTCTTCACCATAAGCTTATCATACATTGATATATCATCTACTTGATATAACCATCTTACTTGATAAGAAGAGATTGAAAGGTAAAGTGAAGCTTTTGGGTTTTGAGAAAACTTCAATTCATTTAGTATTGCTTTTAAGTTTTTGCGTGCTTCACTTGATACTTCATGTATAAGATAGTCAATTATTAAGCTAGACCACCGCCTTCCATACTATGCACAAAAGCAATAACACTACTATTTCACAAAAGCTATAAAATAGGGTAAAGGTGCAAAAATGGGTTCAAACTATTACGCCAGGAGCATATAGGGGTAACAAGTATTTTCGGGTTCAATTCTGGGACTGAAGAATAAATATTGGTGCAATATAGGGAACACTGTTTATGTTGACCGACGTTGACCGTTCAACGCTGACGTGGCGGGGGAAATAAGATTTTTGGCTGACGTAGCATGCTTATGTGACACTATTTTTCTGAGTATGTGGGGCTCACATTATTTAAATTAATAGCAAAAATAAAAAAACACAACCCAACCCCCCACCACAAAAACCACCACCCACCATCTTCACCCCTCCCCCCCCCACAAAAAAAAACACAAGAAAGAAGCGTGCTGATAATTGGTGGTGGTGGTGGTTAAAGGCGTCGTCATAAGGGTGGTGGGCGGCGAGGGAGAGGCCGGCGGTGCCGTGGAAAGTGTGGGGGGGCAAGTCTGAGACGGTGGCGGCGGAGGAGGGAGGAGAAGTTGGCGGGGACGGTGCTGGTGCCGGTGGCGGCGACGATGGCGGGCTCGGTGTGCTGGAGGAGCCACTCGATGGTCTGGCCGTCGGACTTGTGGCCCACCACCACCACTGTGGCTGCGCACGTGGCAGGCATGCGGATTCTCCGCCCTCGGCCCTCCACCTTGGGGTGAAGAGGGTGGGGGTGGGGTGAAGAGGGTGGGGCAGTGGATGTTTGTTTTTTGGGTGGGAGGGGGGAGTGGTGGGCGCACTGCACGCAGGGAAGAAGGGAAGAAGAAGAGTGGTGAGTTGTGTTTTTTTTATTTTTTTATTAATTTAAATAATGTGGGCCCCACACACTCAAAAAATATTGTCACATAAGCATGCTACGTCAGCAAAAAATCTTATTTCCCCCGCCACGTCAGCGTTTAACGGTCAACGTCGGTCAACATAAACGGTGTTCCCTATATTGCACCAATATTTATTCTTCAGCCCCAGAATTGAACCCGAAAATACTTGTTACCTCTATATGCTCCTGGCGTAATATTTTGAACCCATTTTTGAACCTTTACCCCTATAAAATATGGTCATATGATTTTGCAATCTTGTGTAAAATAAGATTGCAAACTTCCTGCACCACATCTGCAGAATTCTTTAGGGAACTTTACCTAGAAGGCTGGGAACTTTGTTGAATGCCTATACCATGGGAATGTGACCCCAAGCTTACTGCTCTAGTTGATTTTCTCAGTGATCTGAATTATCCTTCTATGCTTGCTTCTCAATGGACTAGTAATGAACCATGTATAGGGCTATGGTTGGGATTGAGCTGTAATCCAAAGTCAAAGATATTGATAATTAATTTTTAGAAGACATGAGCTGTAAATAATAAGACTCGATTAAGAAGTGGAACTTCAAGTGAAATCAAAACCTTTTCAACAACCTTGAATTTTCGGGATATCAAGGTCTAAAAGCACTTTAGTTTCCCAAAAAATGCTTCACGAATTCGGGGATGGTCTGGATATGAAAGAGAGTAATACAATGATGAAATGAAATGACACAATCAGCTCAATCAATGTTATGAACTCTCTAAACCAAACACCCTAAAGCATGTAAATTATTGGTTACTGTCAACCCACAACAACTATCTCTTCATCCTCCATATCACCCAAACATGCATCAGAAGATGCTTATGCTGATTTAAATGCTCCTGACCAAAGAGAGAAAGAAAGTTGCTTCCTATAGAAGGGAGGGAGTACTCCATATAAACTGTGATTGTTGAATATAATGAATGAAAGAATGAAAGTTGCTTCCATCCACAACAAACAAAAATGCAAACAGCCAACCGACAACAAAAGACTAATCAGTGAATTTGTACAACAAAATACATGATAGTAAAATGAGGTATGTAGAAACATGAGTATATCAAAATCTCACCTTGATTTTTGTCAACATAATTTTGAACCTCTCAAAATAAGTGAGTGGCAGCCCTCCTCTTCTGAACAATGAGTTTCCTTCCCCAAGATGAATTCTCCCACTTCTTGATATCTGTAAATGATAACAATTGTTATTATTAAACAAATAAGGCATCCATAAATAACATTATAAGGAAGTACATCAATAGTTCGACCACCAGCAGCTTCTATAGCTTGAAGGAGATCCTTCTTCTTAGGAACCCTCTTAATGTCAACCGTAAGGTCGGTGAGGGACAACCACTTGAAGTTCATTTGAGTTTTGACCATGTCAGGGGCATCAACTAGGGCCTGCAAACATAAAGAAGATAAACCACAATAAAATTCCAATTCCAAATATTTAATAACAACAAAAACAATGAGCTAGGAAACTGTGAAGGCAAAGCAAATAACTCACCCACTGAAATCCATACTAACCCTTGATATCTCCATTTTCTCTAGAGTTCCTTTTTATGAGTCTTCCAAACTACATGACAATGTCGCTTTGATCAAGTTAAAGGAAAAACAAAAAAACAAAAAAAAAAAAAAATAGAGAGAATGACACTCCAGATCAGCTAAAATGAAAAGGATTAAAGGAATATGAGAGTGGAGCAACGTTAAGCCGTTTAAGGGAGAAGCCGTTTTCTGTTACCTCCAGGGATATAGGATTCTCACATCTAAATTTACAACTGACAGTAAATTACTTGTAGGGATGTATTGTTGTAAACAAAATGAAGAAAACAATGACCAATAGACCTAAAGACCATTTTAATTATTCTGCTAAATTGCATCAGCAGTTCACATGATAGTTAATTAGCCTTAACCAAATTAAAGTGTAATTACAAAAGAGAAATAGTAATTTTACCTTCATACTGGATTTCCAGACCATGGAAAACCTTGCTCCATGTCCTTTTCTTTGTGTAGAAATCTATAAGCATCCACCAGTTTCCCTTTGCATTACAAAAAAGCGAAATGGCCAAAATTCCACTTGAAGTCACATCCGGAAAAAGCTGAATTGCATTATAAAAAAACTCATCCGGTTATAAGCCACTATAATGGTAGTCTAGGAAACAACATCACCTTCAAGAATTTCATCAAACACATGGTGTGTAACTTCCATGTTGCCTCCTTTGACAAATGCTGAGAGAATTGTATTCCAAGAGATTGTGCTCTTCATTGACATTTCATTGAATATATTGCAAGCATCAAAGACAGACCCAATTTTGGCATAGAAATTATTGAGATTGTTCATCAATAAGACTACCATGTAAAGCCCTTTCGTGATGATTTGAGCGTGAACTAATTTTCTAATGAAGTGGTCTCTACTTTTAATGCCTGCTTGGAGGACACTGACATAAATCTGAATTGAAAGTACCACAACATGGTTTGGAGATCCCTGTCACCACCATCCCCATAAATTTCAAATTATTGAGAACTTGATAAGCTCAATCTGAAACTTGAAAACATCTAGCAATAAAACACATAGACATAATGAATATTTAACAGTAAAATCATGGTGAAATACCAATGCATAACAATATGAAGTCATTTTCCCAGCAACAATGTGTAATATACATTTGCACCCACAAGCCACAACTAATGACCCCAGAAGAAGAAATGAAAATAAACCAGAAAGATAATTACTAAAATACAAAAAAAACAAATTATCCCCTATCATAACAAATGTACAAGTCAGAATCAGTATCTATTAAAGCATGACCAGAAAAAAAGGGCATTGACAAAGCAAAGCTAACTCATTTAGCTTACCTTTCATTGATTTTGCTCCTTCTACGATGCTCAATTTCTGAATGCTTAGAACGATGCGCATTAACTCGCTGGTCTCTAGTTTCATCATCCACCTTCACTGCCATTCAACAAAACATAATTATCAAACCCCACAATTCAATTCCAAAAATCCCCACTACCCAAAAACCTTCACTGCCAAAACCCATTTCCGAAATAACATAAAAATAAAGAAAATGACACCCACGGATCTTCAATTATTGCTTATCATATCATGTGCATGCTATTCTTGTGAAGAAGTGAAAATATCTCCTCAATTACTTGCTTTACGAGTTATTGGTTGTATGTGGGGCCTTGGGTTTGTTTTGCCTTGTTTTGGTGTGTAGGTGGATGAAATTTAGGCCCACATTCATAGTCAATGGCTTGGAGGGCAAGTAAATACATGAGGATTGAGGAGGAAGACAAAGGGTAGGAGACAAAAATTACTTCTTTTGTCAAAAACAAGAGATTTGCATATTTCCAAAAAAGGGTAATGTGGAGCAAAAATTTGAATTTCAAGCTCAAATGGCACATTAAGGACATTGTTGGAATGAGAAAGAAGAGCATAAAGTGAAAAAGCACATGGAGGAAACATCCACTCTCATTTTCCAACCAAACAAATTTCACATTCCCATTTTGCCCCTCATCTCACCTCACAACACATAAACCATTTGGCCAACCACTTCCCTTCACAATTTCGGCCATTCTCTCCTAATTACACATTTACACTTCATTTGGGATTAATTTACATTTCATTTGTAATTAATCCCAATGTTAATCCACCTATATAAACCCTAATCACACGTTTACACCTCATTCCTTCACTTTCCATCTTATCTTCATCTTGTTTCTCTCCATTTTCTCTCTTCTTTCCACACACACCTCCATGGCCAAAATTCCACCTCCATTTTCCACCTCAAATACTTCATCTTCCTCATTCCACCTCATCTTTATCATGAGCAAGCTCGTTTAAAGCTCTCTTCTTCCTTCTCCAATGTTGAAGTTTGCACATGAGGATTATCACAAGACCTAGCAAAATGTGTTCGTAATTTTGTATCTCAAGTTTAGATTCATCTTCTACTTATTAGGCGTATTCTTGATCTAGGTACACTTAGGGTTAGGTATTTTGAATGCAAATGCCTATATGTTAGCTTAAGCTTGTGATTTTTGTTCATCTTTGTGTTGATTGGATAATTGTTGTGATTCTCTTGTAGTACTCTTTGTCAATTTTTATGAATAATTGTAAGCTAAGTTGATTATGAATGTGCTACAACTCAAAGATTTCTTTAGTTGTTTACAACAATAAATTGACTTGGAGATGTGCATTTGTTTAACTAATTAGTTTAGGTCATAAATGTTCTCTATCAAGGCTTGGACTCAAGGTGATTGAGGACATTTAACTAAGTTTAATTAGTTTGTAACAAATTCATTTTGCAAATTAATCCTACTATGCATATGGATACATTGGAAAGGGAGGTCACATTCACTTGATTTCTTGCTACTTCCTATTCGGCTACTTCATTGATGTAGGTTTACATTTGTGTTTTTGTTAGTTAAATCATTAAATACTCTCATCTCTTGTAAATTGTGTGACATTAACCTTGAACTAAGTGAGATTTAAACCAAATTGTGAAAAAGACCCTTACTCTCACAAACTTTTTCTTCTTCGTATCATCATTTAGCTGAACTCTCACAAACCCTTTGTCGTTTTCAATTAAGTTGACCCCTATTCAACTCATTTAGTTCCGTACTCATCATTGAGATTTTCTTATATTCTATAAACTATAACAATTTCAAATTAATAATAGCAACACATATGAATATCATTAATAAATAAACTCCAACTCAATTAAATTTATTAAGTAGAAAGAAAACACATGTTATTCATTAATAAATTTAACTTCTTCTAAATTGAAGCACTAAGAAAAAACAACACATTAATTCAATTAATGAATTCAATTCGCACTCAATTTGAGTATTAAATTGATTAAATAGAATAATAACACATGTAATTCAATCAATATATTTAATTCTACTCAATTTGAGCATGAATATATTAAATATAGAAACGACACATGTAATACAATTAACAAAATCAACAATGACAGAAACTATAATGCCACCAACAACATTCGCGGAATCACCAATTGGGATAGAAACTACAAAAATGGAAAGAGTATTAAAAATTAGTACATATCAAAATGCTAATTATCTTGCGAAGAGTAGTCTCTCTGGTTACAAGGGTCTCAACATCATTATAGAGGTGGATGATCGACTCCATAATATTATGAGAAGGGATATGATGTAGTGAGTCTAGCTAGTTATAAAATAAATTATCGCATTACATATAAACTTATAACAAGGTATTTCCTCATGTCTTAAATATAAAATATATTTAACTAATTTGATTAAGTTAATGATAATAGTTAAATTAGTTAGTGTGTTGTTTCTTTTTAAAAGCACCTCAATTAATCTTGACTCCATCTCATATCTCTCTTGTTGTTGGAGGAATATAAATAGAAAAAAAATTTATAATAAGTTTACAAAAATTAGTACTCCCTTTATTCCTAAATATAAAATCACTTTCAGTTTTTTTTTGAGAAATTAAGGAAGTTACTTTAATAAATTAATAATAATAATACTTCCTATTTCAAAAAAAGTGTATGGAGGAGGGGCCTATTGGACATAATTCATTCGTAAAAGGAGAATACAACATAGTTAGTTTGAGAAAAGATGAATAAATATACGAGACAGAGTAAATAAATGATTTATAATTAAGAATAAAGGGCAATAGTGTTGATCTAATAATTAACTATTTCAATTTGGTCAAAAATAATAAATGACTATTTCACGGTGCATAAATAATAATAAACTTTGTGACCCGTGCAAAAATAATAAAACCGGTACTAAATGTTAATTTGAAGTTTTGTGGAACCTTTTTGATATTATTTTCTTAAATAAAAATACTTTTTTACCCCTCATAATTAACACTCAACCCTTCTTCCTTCCGCCCTTTATCTTCTCATGCTGACTAGTATTAGCAAGGTTTTAATTGGGAGGAGCAAAAATGTATTTTTCACTTTGAAAATAATATCAGAAAGGTTCCACATAACTACAAATTAACATGAAGAACCGGTTTTATCATTTTTGCACCGTTCAAAAAGTTAGATTATTATTTATGGATCACGAAATAGTCATTTATTAGTTTTGCCCAAACTGAAATAGTTACAAAAACTCTTTTGCCCAAGAATATAAATTAAACATATGAAGTGTTCTTTTCTTATGTTAGTGATGTAGTACTATGTTGTTCTCATTCACTCACACACAGCCGACTCGCCGTAGCATGTGTGGATAAAACCCCTTAAACCCTCTCATAATCTCGAACCATTCTACAAACTTCACCATTTTTGAACTCTCACAAATTCACACGCCTTCAATCTGTTACTTCTGCCTCTTCACTTTACTTACCTATGCAAATTATTGCTTCTGTGAACTCTATCCATGAAATAGCATCCCTCATTTCCAATAACCAAGTCAACAATGGACCTTTCTGTCGCATATAAACCAAACCCACTTATTATTTCATCATCACCATTCGTGGGTTCCTCTCAAAATTCAAACTTTTTCAGGCTACCCACATTGCAGAGGGCAAATATTTCATGTAAAAAATCGAAGTTTCGGGCTTCAGCTTCGTTAAATCCAGGTGGGTTTTCTTGGAATGATATTAGTCAATCGTTTCAGAATGGTTCAAAGAGGTTTTGGTTGAAATTTGGTGATGTGGTGAAGAAGGAAACTGGTTTTGACTTGGAGGATGCAAATAGGAAGGTGGTTGAGTTTGTGGAGCAAGTTAGGGATGAAGGCAATAAGAGTAGAGATGAATTTGATAGGTTTAGGAATGTGGGGATACCTGCTTTTGTCAATTGGAATCGTTGGGAGCGTTGGAAGGTAATTTATTTGTTATTTACTGGAAAATGAGTTTCAATCTTTATAGTTGCTTTATCCTATTATTAGAGAAGTGTGGCACTTAACTTTATACTTCGCGGTTCATAAATATATGACTTAGTTGACTTTTCTTAATGGATTAAGGTGGCAAAACAAGACACTTAATCATAATAATGTTATATATCTACATTTTATGTTAGTTTTGTAACTCAAATATGCTAGTTTTGACAAAACAATTAGGTAAATCAATTTGTGTGTAATTCATTCATTTTTCATAGGATTTTCCAAAATAGTCAATTGGATCTTATATTTAGGAATGGAAGAAGTGGCAGGGGGAGTTTTGCGTTCTAGAAGGATATGAATGTAGCAAAATTGAATGGAATCCCTTTCACGCTATCGTACTGTTTCTCACTCGTAGAAATATTACAATGTTTGTTAGTATCAAGAGATGACTTAAGCAATAGGGCATTAATAGCAACTTGGAAAGTCTAATTCCTGCATGCTTCTGCATGATAGCAATTAAGCTGACCTAATTACATTATGTATCCTTTATGATCATAGCTGCTAGTGTTGAAGAAAATGGTTTGCTAGTTTTATGAAAAGTGCTTTTGATGTTAATGCTTCCTTATAGACTTGCGTTTTTTTTTTTCTCTTTCACCAGATTGTAAATGAAAATTATTCTAGAAGGATCATGTTTGTTTGATTGTTGTTGTTGGGTTAATGGCTATAAGGCGTTTATTTATTTTACTTCTTGTATAAGTTTGTGCAATTATTTTTATGATATTTATTTATTTTTCCAATCATGAATATTTTTTTTGAAAGAGAAGTAATAGCAATTTTGGTTTAGCTTCTGTTGCCGAATCTATGCCACTCGTTTAGTTACTCTATGTCTTTTATGTATTGCTTCTATTATTCCATTTAAACTTAACTAAACTATGTAGCTTGCTGTTGTTCTAGGATCTCAAGAATTGGGAAGCTAAACGAATTGGTGTTCTTGTTCTTTATATCCTTGTTGTGGCATTTTCTTGTAGAGGAATATATGTAGCTGTTCGAGCTCCTTATCTGAATCGCCAAAGAAAAGAATTAGCAGAAGCTTACATGGAGGCATTAATTCCAGAACCATCCCCCATTAATGTTAGAAGGTAAGTTGATAATCTTATTTTAGATGCATTGATTTGAAGTCATAAAAGTACACACACCATATCGTTTTGATGATAGAGCCCTTGATGGAACATGGACTAAGCCTTGGGCTTTCACAGAGGATGCGTATTTTGTAATAAACCATAAATGTCATATTGTAAGCTTCCCTGGTTCTACCCATTAAAAGTAAATGCCCTACAAGTTGTTGCCTGTTAAGACCTGCCATTGCTCAGGTTTTTGTACTATCAGATAGTCATTAAGGTTTATTTTTTATTAGACCTATCAGATACAACTTTGTCACTTGTAATTTTCTTTTATACTGAATTATTTATCAATTCCTGAAATTGCAGATTTAAGAAGGGTATGTGGAGGAAGACTACACCCAAAGGCCTCAAATTGAAAAAATTCATTGGAACACCTGATGGTACACTTGTTCATGATAGTTCCTATGTTGGAGAGGATGCATGGGATGAAGATCGAGATGCACCTGAGGAAAATATAAAACAAATGATTGAAAATAATGAAAGATTAGACAAAGAGATGAAAAAAGAACTGACAAAGGGCTTGGGAGTTTCAGGTAGTATTGGGGTACCTCTGACAATAGATATGGGGACTAGAAAAAATTGGCTCAAATGCATTTACTTATTTTATTTGGTTTATATTTGTAGCATATGCTATTTTCGATGCTTTTACTATTTTGAAGTTTTGCAACTGATTTTAGAATTTCTGCTTCTGGAAAGGTATTGGTTTTCTCTGAAAGATAATCTCAAGAAATTCATATGTGCTGGGGGAAATTATCACTGTCTTTCTCACAGTTTCATTTTTCATGCAAAATATAATTTACTTGTACTTTTCACTAATGAATAGATTAGAGAGAAAGGATTTTGCCATAATATTTCTTTTATTTCAAGAAATATTGCATGATCACTGTACACCTTTATGGAGCTTACCTCCAAAGCTTGCTATTACAGTAGGGCAGAAAGATTTTATATTGCCCTATTTCATGGAAATTATTGACGATATCTGAGCTTGACCAAACCCGATTACCCACCCCTATCTGATTATTATCTTTCTGCCCTCAACCTTCCAACATCAAAGCTCAAAGTTTCTCAGTTAATATTTAAAACTGATTCCCTCTCTTGTCCTGTAATTACAAGCACATATAATTTATATTCCTGGTTTCTTGACAGTACAGACATTAATCTTGGTTTATAATGGTATTGATAAGATGGTGATATATAAAGTTTTGTTGGAGCAAACTTGGTTTCTATCTTTACATATCTTTGGGGCATTTATCCTATTGGTTTCTAGCATAGTATGATTTTCATGTTTTCATAGCAGGTGAAGTTCAAACTGGGGGCACATGGCGTGAGAGATACCATAAATGGAGGGAGATCCTAGCAAAAGAGCACTTTGCAGAGCAAGTAGATTCCTTAAATGCAAAATATGTTGTTGAATTTGACATGAAAGAGGTTGAAAATAGTCTTCGCAAAGATGTGGTAGAGAAGGCTGCAGCCACACAGGGAACTAGAGCACTATGGATATCTAAGAGATGGTGGCACTATCGTCCTAAACTTCCTTACACATATTTTCTTGACAAACTTGATAGTTCTGAGGTGAGATTTTGTATCATCTTGATACCATACATATCATCACCTATGATTGAGGCCTTTCGGTTTTAATTAGGTATTGTTAATAATAAAGGTTTATTAAAATATAATGGTGAGTGTTGTTATCCCATGATGGAGATTTAGAGCTGCTTCACTAAAGAACTTAGAATAATTGTGCCGGTTTCTTACTTTCAAGTTGGTTGTTAAATTAAAAGTAAAATGAATTCTATTAATTAGATGGAATAATGAGCCATTAAACAGGCTAATTCTAGTGCTATCATTTTTCTTGGGATTTTATTTCTAGTATTGTAATGAAGGGTCGGTTTGGCTCAACGGTAAGCACGCTTTCCGTGGGCTTTGAGGTTGGGGTTCGAATCAGCTTCTATGCATAAAGCATAGGTAAGGCTGCCTAGTATATTCACTTCCCTAGCACCTTCACCAAGTGGGGACTAGAATTGGATTAACCCTTTTATTAAAAGGGTAAGGTGACTGTATAACCTTGGCAGAACAAGATGGCAAATATAAATTGATGTGGTGAACTGTTCATCTTTTTCACTGAATGATTTATTTAGGTAATATTATTGGTTGGCAATAATGCTTTTCCACCTTGTCTGGTAACGTTACAAGAGAATAAATGTCCCACATAAAAACAGATGTGAAAAATAAAAGGGTAGATAACTTTGAGGCAGTCCGAACCAAATATTAATCTATTTTGGTTAAGCCCATGCGAAAATTGTTATTGTATCAGTTCAAAGAAAATAAAAAGGTCAAACCATGCAAGATTTAGGGTCCAAAAAAATATCAGATCTAATGCCTATGAGATTTTTAACTGCAAGCCCAAGCATTGAAAAAAATTTATCATGAGACTTAGAGCCCTACCCTGAGCAATCACATCGTGTAATGTGCATTCTAGATGAGTCAAACTTGTTGGATTTCATTCATGTCATGCCTTTGACACCTAATATCAGTTTGTGAAGTATATTCTTCTAAACAGGTTGCAGCTGTTGTTTTTACTGAAGACTTGAAAAGATTGTATGTGACCATGAAAGAAGGTTTTCCATTGGAATATATTGTAAGTTTGCCTCTAAATATTTAATTCTGATTAGATGTCTCTCTTAGTGGTCATATCTACAGAGCATGAACACTATAGATAAAGATCCTTACATATGTGTGACAGGTAGCATGCTCTCAAATTAAATGAGAAACCGTAAAACACTAGATGGCCCCTTAAAGTGCTTTCGAACTTTTTGCATTGTTATGGTTGATATCCCTCTTGATCCTTACATAATGATTGGTCAGCTCATTAGTATTTTTAATTTCATGATATTAATGCTATTCTTTTCATGTAGGTTGATATCCCTCTTGATCCTTTCTTATTTGAGATGATTTCCAATTCTGGAGTTGAAGTAGATCTTCTTCAAAGGCGGCAAATCTATTATTTTATGAAGGTTCTCATTGCATTATTGCCTGGAATGCTAATTCTTTGGCTCATTAGGAATTCCGTTATGCTCTTATTTGATACTTCCAAGCGCTTTCTGTACAAAAAGCGTAATCAGCTTTTTGATATGGCTTATGCGGAAAATTTCATTCTGGTAAGCCTTTGATCTCCAACACACTTAAGATAGCAGCTCCAAATTACTGCATTTTAGCAAAGTGTTATGTAATGAATCACGCTTTTTAATATATTTTTTAGCCAAACAAATATTTTGCTTGTGATATATACCATAAATTCTGCAAAAAATCATATTTAAGTGTAACATAGGAATACTGATTTGATGTTTATGTGTTTATGTTGAAGCGATCTTTAATACTATTAACTGGAAGAGGATAAATAATACTTAATGATGCGTGTTTCCTTGAATATTGGAATCTAAATCTGATATTGGCACTTGACTCTAATTGTTTTTACTAATCTTGCTCCATATGTTGATTGTCAGCCAGTTGGGGATGGTGGTGACACTAAATCTATGTATAAGGAAGTTGTGCTAGGGGGTGATGTTTGGGATCTCCTTGATGAATTGATGATCTATATGGGAAACCCTATGCAGTTTTATGAAAGGGATGTGCAGTTTGTGCGGGTAATAAATTTTAGTTTTAAATATCAATAATTAATCTCCTCAAAGCATTGCTTTTAATCTTATGATATGTGATCAGATAAGCAGTTTAATGGGCTAGAATATTTCAGGGTGTTCTGCTCTCTGGACCTCCAGGAACAGGAAAAACCCTTTTTGCCAGAACACTCGCAAAAGAAAGTGGATTGCCTTTTGTTTTTGCATCTGGTGCTGAGTTTACAGATAGTGAAAAAAGTGGAACAGCTAGAATCAATGAGATGTTTTTTATAGCCAGGAGAAATGTAAGAATCTTTTAGTTCCAACATCAATCAAATACTATATCAAATGTCAATACTTTTCCTTGTCGATTTTGGTCTATAATTTCTGTTAGACACTTGTGCTAGAAGATGCATGATCCATTTTCCACTTTTACTATTTGTTACAATGTTTAGTGTTTTATTGAGAATATCAAACACATTCCTTTATTCGCTAAAATATCTGTTATATATGTTAGGAATCATGTCAATTAGTAAATATATGTAGTTGACTAGAATCAGAGTACATCCTAATCAATCATGAATTAAAATTACGGGGGGGTTATACTAATTTATTATGATTATGATGACTCTCATGCATAAATACTCCTATTGTAAACAACAGTAAGCAAGTAATTTAGATTACATTTATCTTTCTATCTCTTAACATGTTATCAGAGCAATCCGAGTTTATATTTTCCATTCTCTGACTTGCTTCCAAATCTGGCAAGATTGTCCTTTTGCTTTGTGTGACTTTCTTGGCACTACCTGTTCTCTGTGTTTCTTGCAACACACACCAGCTCAAGTTGTTGAGATGGTGCCGATCAACTAATCACTCAAATTTTTGCCCCTTTTCAGCACCTTGTGACATTCATGGGCTGCCATACTCTGTCATTGGCAGTTCACTTGCCGGCTTGTGACACTTTTTTTCATTGAGTTTTTGCTGTTTCTTTTAATCGCTGGCATCCCCTAATTATTTTCCTTGCTGAATAGTGCTTAACAATCATATTTAGATGATATGGCTAATATTTATCATTATATCTGTGTAGGCTCCATGTTTCATATTTGTTGATGAGATAGATGCTATTGCTGGAAGGCATGCAAGAAAGGATCCTCGAAGAAGGGCAACATTTGAGGCTCTGATTGCACAGCTTGATGGGGAGTACGTTATTACTTTCAAGAGGAATATGCTTTTAGGTTTTGAAATTTGAAGTCATGAAAATTTATGTTGCAACAAGTTAGATCGTGTTAGTAGATCAGAAACCTTCAGTAGCATGGATTAGGCATGTGGTGTGTATACAAGAGTCACAAAGTTGCAATGTTTTGTCAGATGAGTTTTAAGAATGGGTTTTCAGAATATTGTCCTAAGCTTTCCTTTCCAGCAGAGATGCTTCTTTAGTGAAGATTTGCTGTTAATCAGTAATCTTATTCTTCCTGAACAGTAACATGTAATGGTGAGGGCACCATAGAAGGTGCATTATGTTAGCACTGTTGGAGGTGAGACTGGATTCTGTTCAGTGATACAAAGACAGATGCGAGAGAGCTGATAGTCTCATCCCTAAACTTACGCTAGAAATGTTACTATGAATAAAAAAACATATTTACAATAAATGACAATTGATATTGGCCACAATTGCTATCCTAGGTTATTTAAAAAAATAGGTATTTCCATTGTTAAGTTGTGTGGTGCAATCATACTCTACGTGGGATGCCTCTTCTATTTTTCTTTTTTCATCCTATATGTTTATCAATTGTCAAGAGCTGCTACCTTGGTAGACACATTTAGAAGTTTTCCCTTTCAAAATTTCATTTGATTGTATGAGAAAACTAAACTATTTAGCAAATATGTTTACTTGTGAGAGATGAATTGTGGAGGAAAAACAACTAGTAGTTGGCAAGATGAAATTATGATTATGATATTAGGGTAAATGACCAGATTGAAGTCTGACACGACAAACTTAACTGCTAGGATTACCGCCTTATCATTATGAATACCTTATCATTTCGGTAATGTAGTTGTTTGTGAGGTTAGAGATGATTGCTATCCAGAATTATGTATGACCTTCTAGACCCTTCTATTGATCTGATGAAATTCGATCCATCCTTTTTAGCAAAGGTTATTGTCATGCCTTTTCTAGCATTCTTGTTAGTTTGTCATTTACTGCTTTTTAAATGTCTGTCTGTCCTTTGCTGTGTTAGCCTGGATTCTATCTTCCCATTATTTCTCTTACAAAATTAACACATAGCTTATGCCATCATAACTAGAAATACATAATTTTGAATTTTCCCATAATAAATACTAGGGTGAAGGTGCAAAAATGATACTAAACTTTACCCAAAATTGCGTTTCTAATACTAAAGTTTCGTGAGGAGCAAAAATAGTACCCAACTTGGGCTCCGGGTGCAAATATAATATTTTCACTTGAGGGAAATAAAATTTAGATATGAAAAGACTCTTATGCCCTCATTCCTCCATCATTAAATAAAAATTTAATGAGGGGCATAAGAGTCTTTTCGTATCCAAATTTTATTTCCCTCAAGCGAAAATGTTATATTTGCACCTAGAGCCCAAGTTGGGTACTATTTATGCTCCTCGCGAAACTTTAGTATTAGAAACGCAATTTTAGGTAAAGTTTAGTATCATTTTTGCACTTTTGCCCTAAATACTACCCTAGTCAAAAGCCTTATTCGCAAAAGAGCTTTGTTCTAGTCGCTTTTTACCTTTTCTTTTGTTACAATCTATTTCTTACATAACTTTTAGGTAGTTGGTTTCAACACAACTTTTTTTTTTGAGCTCTAGCCACAGGTTTTTGCAACAAACTGTTTTATTAGGAATTTCTTTCCTCGTTACTGATTTATTTTTGCTGTCATCAATTCATGATACTAGGAAGGAAAAAACAGGTGTGGATCGTCTATCCCTTAGACAAGCTGTTATTTTCATCTGTGCAACAAATAGGCCGGATGAACTAGATCCCGAATTTGTTCGTCCGGGACGTATTGATCGTCGTCTTTACATTGGTCTGCCTGATGCAAAGCAAAGAGTCCAGATTTTTGGGGTGCATAGTGCAAAAAACCAACTAGCAGAGGATGTGGACTTTGGAAAGGTATATGTCGTTTGACTATTGTTTATAGAAGTTTATATAGTCAATCGTTGACACCACGTAATTTTATGTAAATGCCTATGGAGTTAAATGCCTATGGAAAGAATACTTAAAGGCAAAGATATAGTTATAAGTTGGGATTAGGAATTAGTGCTGTCATCCTGTGGAATTATCATATTTATGTAATGCTGCTTTCTGGCACAATGTGATGAAGATGAACAGCTATTTCCAAAACAGCTTGCAATAAAGAATGATGGTCTATAGTGTATATGTACTATTTGCATAATAATTTCTCTAGGTTTTTAGAGTAGCATTTACGTTCTAATATAATATGAATCGATAGAAGGGTCGACTTAGCTCAGCGGTAAGCTCGCTTGCTGTGTGGGTATGAAGTCGTGGGTTCGAATCAGCCACTCTGCAAAAAGCAGAGGTTAGGCTGCCTAGTATATTCCCTTCCCTAGTACCCTCTCCAAGTGGAGACTAGAACTGGGTTGACCCTTTTTATAATTTGAACCAATAATGGTGTATCATTATCCATTTGAATTTTGATTTGTTCAAAAAATGAAGTATGGTTGATCAGTTTATTGTAAGGGCAAAGGTGCAAAAATATCATCTTAAATATCAAAAGGGGCATTCATAACCTTAGTAAATTTGA
Organism: Mimosa pudica; assembly: GCA_029929735.1. NCBI lineage: Eukaryota > Viridiplantae > Streptophyta > Magnoliopsida > Fabales > Fabaceae > Mimosa > Mimosa pudica. The sequence goes on along the minus strand of JAKELP010000017.1, from coordinate 1,563,568 downwards.
GGGTGCAAAATTATACATGGTAAACCAAAATAGGACAAATTTAACCTCTCTGTTAGATAAAGGAAACATACGTTATTTTACACGTGGCCCCACCCTCATTAAATGACATCGAATACAGTCAGCAACATTCTGAACTTCTCCGGTCCTTCATGTTCCCCGATCACTTCCCACGTCGCGCCTCTTAAATAATGCCACCTAATGCTACATCATTGAGCCACATCTGTCTTATCAGTCAACTGGCGGTCAAACTTAACACTATTGGACGACAATGTTAAATTTGCCCTATTTAAGTTTACCATGTACAGTTTTGCATCTTCGGATTTACCAGGGTACTAAGTGCCCCTTTTGAAATTTATGATGGTTATTTTTGCACCTTTGCCCTTATTGTAAATGCTAAGACGTCAGATGGAGATTTTATCAATTTTGTTTCCCTATGCTCATTTAGCTTGTATAGGTATATTCAGTAGGGGTGTCCAAACACGGGAACGGGAGCGGGAATTGACATTCCCGTTCCAATTCCCGGAAAGGGGCGGGAATGCCTCCCCTTTCCCGTTCCCTTTCCCCTTCCCGCCGGGAACGGGATTTCCCGGGAACGGGAATCCCAGGGAACGGGAGCAGGATTTCCCGGATTATATAATTAGTTCACTTCGGTGCTCCAGATTGAAGGAGGAGGTTGAACAGGAGGAATTGGTTGACTCTTTTACTGCAAGCATAAATTATACTAAATTGTTGCTCCATATTGAATGGAGGATGTTATACTAAATTGTTCCATACTTGGTGAATAAAACTTCACATAAAGTATAAGTGAATCTTCGCAATAAACTAGATAAAATAAAACCTATATATACTCTTTAAGATTAATCTTGTTCTAAACTTGAACGAAAAATCATCAAAAGTTAAAAGCTACACATTGAATACACAATTGACCCTCTTCATCTCAATAAGTATCTAATTTCTAATTTAATACTATAAAAAAGTATAGTATAACCCCGGGAACGGGAATGAGACGGGAATCCAGGGGCCTTTCCCGAATCCCGTCCCGTTCCCGGAGAATTCCCGTTCCCGCCCCTCCGGGAATTCCCCCACTTTGTCTGAGACGGGAAATTCCCTTTCCCGTTTGCCCGGGAACGGGATGGGAACCCTGGGAACGGGATGTGATGGACAGCCCTAATATTCAGTCCCTCATAGTGTTAGATAAATCTAGTTTCTTCAGTTGGTTATGTACTTGTACATTCCTTGTGTAGTTTGTTTATAGATGAAACTTGATCTGCTTTGTACTGACTGTTACTGATCTCTACTTTCTTATCGACAGCTTGTCTTTCGCACAGTTGGATTCTCTGGAGCAGATATAAGAAACCTTGTGAATGAGGCAGCGATTATGTCGGTAAGTCTTATTTTTATTTTTTGTTGAAGAGGAAAGTTAGCTATTTGTACATGATGTGTTAACTTACAGAAAATACTCAAAACTGTCAACTTTATTGATATGCTTACTCATATATTTATAGATAGGAAAGAAGACTCTAGACTATTACCAAACCTAATATGCCTAATTCAAGGGATCTTTATCAATTGAGAATCAACAATATTTCCTAATACTTAAATATCAAATACTCCCTCCGTTCCTAAATGTAAGATCACTTTGGGGATATGGATAAGTTCCTAAATGTAAGAACACTTTCTCTTTTTTCCCAAGTTTTACCCAAAATACCCCCATACTCCTTTTACAATTGAGTTGTGGGGTTGAGTTGGAAGCATGAAGGGGTATATTTGTGTTTTCAATTTAATTGAAGGGTATTTTTGGAACATCAGGTAATTTGACCACCTTCCTTAATCTCCCCAAATTATGGAAAGTGATCTTACATTTAGGAACGGAGGGAGTATCTCCTAATAATCATTTTTTTTTCTTATTCTCTTACACTCCCCCTCAAGTTGGATCATCCATGTCCAACTTGTTACAACAAAGCAAATCCCAACAACAAACAAAAACTTACACTCCCCTTGAACATCAAAATTGTGCACTTGCCGCAAAACCAGAAGTTAAATCTGAATCCTAAAATGCTCTACATAGGGCAACCAAATTCATTCCACAGATGCACCAAACCAGAGTTTGCCGAAAGCCAACAACCAAACTGAATGCAATCGCACAAGGATTCGCCGGTAACGGGATGATGCTCTAAACTACAAGAAACAAAACCACAAAAGCGCCAGATCAACCACAAAATCAATCCGAAGATTGAACAAACCAAATCATGATCCAACAAATCACCAAACCAGATCTGAAGCACCAAAATCAGTCTTTAAAACTGAACAAACGAAGTTTCCAAAACCCTAATAGAACCCCCTAAATACAAATTCCATACTACCAATGGAAATAGCATCAAAGATCACAAGAAAGGTGACCAGAAATGCCAAGACCCAAACTGTAACAGCCAGAAAAAGGCACAAACCAACACCCAAAAACCTGAAGCAGCTATAATCTGGAACTGCTAACCAAAAGCCGAAAAACCAAGGGAGAGCCGAAAATAAGAAGTGAATGTCGGAATCTGAAGCTGTCATCGAAAACCTCACAAACAGAAACATGAACCACCACCTAAAATTCGGAACTAAACTAACCAAGATCCATGAACACCACCACTACTGGAAATAGAGGTGACACTAGATCTGGAAACTCGTCGTCAAAAAGCTCATTGGAGATGTCACACCCGCCGCACGCACCGTCGCTGGAGCGTATGAAAGCCATGCGCCATCCAAACACCACCGGAAGCCGCCAATTCTTCCTCAGAATCACCTATCGCGAGAAGGCGAACAAAACCAAGTGGGTGGTGACTCAAAATTAAACATCGAATCGAGTTACTATTCACGTGGAACAGACCTGCTGCCACAAGAACCAACAAGGAACTCTAAGAATGTCTATACTCTGATACCATGTTAATTCAGAGTAAATACTCAAAGGGGTTCAACTTTATTCATATGCTTACTCATATATTTGTAGATAGGAAATAAGACTCAAGACTATTACCAAACCTCATATGCCTAATTCAAGGGATCCTAATTGATTGAGAATCAACAATATTTCCTAATACTTTAATATTAAATATCTCCTAATAATTATTTATTTCCTATTCTCTAACAATATGCAAAGTCTCCTAGTTAACTGTTAGTTTCAACCTTATCAGTGCTGTGTAACCTCAGCCATGTCTTGGTGCAACTTGATTAGATGGAACATGTGAAAGGGATAGTATACTTAGTAGTATGAAGGGCACCTAGAATTTCTCGTTTTCTTTTGTTTCTACTTTAAGTTAAATGTCTTGTTCACTGCTTCAAGTTCTTTCATTGAAAAATGGAATAATAACATCCTTGTTTCTGTGAAAGGTACATTCATATTTTTTCCATACTTATCCAGATGTTTCTAATTACTTTACCAGATGTCAACTTTGAATATATAGTAATTTCAAAAAAAAATACAAAATTCAATAATTATTTCCAATTTCTGATTGCATGGCATTTTTCTTTTGTTGCATTTGAATCATATTTTTAAGCATTTTGTTGTTACAGTTTTCCCATTCAACGACTTCAATACACACACTCCTCGAATAGCCTGATCACCCCGTCTCACCTCATCCTTCTGTCTAAGAGGAAGTGCCTTCGTAACATGGTCAATCTTTCCTTGGGTTTCTTAGATAAGGCGAAGGGGAAAAAAATAGCCACCGTAATTTTCAATATGGACAACTTTGGCACCTGTAATTTCGATGGTGCAAAACCGGACATTGGAAACCAAAATGGGACAAATCTAGCACTTGTAAACATAGGTGTTAAGTTTGACCATTAGTTGACTGGGAATGATGATATGACATAATGACGTGGCACCATGAGGCATTATGTGTCACCCCATGCTGATATGTATATGACATGGCAAAAATGGAAAAAATTAATCTGATATGTATAATCTGATATGTATATCCAGTCATACTTATTCACCCCACCCTCCCCTCCCTCTCTCTTCCCTCAGCTCCTTCCCTCCCCACCGGCCGGCAGCCATGGCTTCTTCTTCTCCAATCAAAACTATCTTTCCTTCTCCTCTCACTTCCCTTCCCCGCCAAACAAACCAGTCCTTCAATTCCCACTGATTCCCAAAAAAAATCCTCTTTCACAATAATGACCCAGCCATCGGTGCCTCCTCCGTCGTTGGCTCCGCCATCACAGGGCGTCCAAGTACGATGCGCCGGCTGCCGCACGCACATGATCCTGACAGAGTGAAAGGGGGGAACTTATGTGGATTGAACTGAAGTGAAGTGAATTTGATTAATGATTATTTATTGGGGTTGTTTGTTTGTTTGTTTGGAGAGGTTGGAATGTAGTGCGATGAAAATGATGACGGAGGAGAGATAAGGAAGGAATGATGATAGTGGAGAGGGGTGTTTAAGGTGGTGACGTGGGTTTGGGATCTAGATTTGGGACCGTCTAGATATACCAGTGCGTGTCAGTGACAACTGATGAATAACTTGAATCGAAGTTGGGGTTCCTAATTAAAGGTGAAGAAGTGAGAGGAGAAGGAAAGATAGTTTTGATTGAAGAAGAAGAAGCCATGGCTGCCGGCCGGTGGGGAGGGAAGGAGCTGAGGGAGGAGAGTTGGAGGGGAGGGTGGGGTGAATAAGTATGACTGGATATACATATCAGATTAATTTTTTCCATTTTTGCCATGTCATATACATATCAGCATGGGGGTGACACATAATGCCTCATGGTGCCACGTCATTATGTCATATCATCATTCCCAGTCAAATAACGGTCAAACTAAACATCTATGTTTTCGAGTGCTAGATTTGTCCCATTTTGGTTTTTAATGTCCGGTTTTGCACCATCGAAATTACGGGTGTCAAAGTTATCCATTTTGAAATTACGGTGGCTATTTTTGTCCCTTCGCCCTTCTTAGATATCTTCTGGCCCATTATTCACCACTGTTCACTACATGTCCATATTTATGACTGCAATAGAGCTAGAAGCCAAAAGCCACCTTGCTTCTTTCAGTGTTGAGGCACAATTTTGTGAATTTTTAGAAAATGTTTTTTGTTTTGCAAAATATTACTTCTTACAAGACAGGGATATTGGAACATGTAGCTGAACCGTTTGCATTCTCTCTTCATATGTCTCTGATTTCTTTGTTTTATTATGGTCTTGTTATTTATTACAAAATATTAATGTTCCACTTAACAAAATTTAGAGTATATATGGTAAATTTTGAAACCACATAGCTTTACAAGGGGTTTCTTGCTGACTGGATGGATATTGATTTGAATATACCATGTTAGATTTGCTTACAAGAATTAAATTGCACTGACGTCCTGTGTAGCATTTCAAAATACTTTTCTTCTGTATTAAACCATAATACAATATGAATCCACATTCTGAACTGTTCACTTTATTAATCATGCAAACCATTTATGCCTGCAGGTAAGGAAGGGGCATTCCAAAATTCACCAGAAAGACATTGTTGATGTATTAGATAAACAACTGCTCGAGGGTATGGGTGTCCTTCTCACCGAGGAAGAGCAACAAAAAATCGAACAGAGTGTATGTGTATCCTTTGTCGTTCTAATTCTTGTTTCCTTGACCTGGAACATCTTTTGATACTGAACTTGTTACTTTATTACAGATACCTATTGAAAAGAAGAGATTGCTTGCTGTCCATGAGGCTGGTCATATTGTTTTAGCTCACTTGTTTCCTCAATTTGATTGGCATGCATTTTCACAGCTCCTTCCGGGTGGTAAGGTATGACTTCTGGTTACGGAAAATGCAATGTGATTGTATTTGTTTAACGTTCTTAATTATATGAGGCATTTGTGTCCACTTGAGCAGGAAACTGCAGTATCTGTATTCTACCCACGAGAAGATATGGTAGACCAAGGCTACACAACTTTCGGCTATTTGAAAATGCAAATGGTAGTTGCTCATGGTGGTCGTTGTGCTGAACGTATCATTTTTGGTGATGACATAACTGATGGGGGAAGAGATGACCTAGAAAAAATAACAAAGGTAATCAGCACATCGAGGGGATATTGCTCCTAGAATGTATTATGAATACTGCAATTTTGCTAAAGTAGTTTGAATTTGAGTTGATTACTGCTTTGAGTTTCGTTGATTAACACTGAATATTTGATTATTTTATTTGATAGGGTATATAAAGAATATGTAGAATAAAAGGAGGGGGGGACTAATCACACACAATGATGGTGGATATTACTTAAGATATTGCTAATAATCATCAACCCAAGATACTCTCCTTAATAACAGCATATTTACAATAAATCCAGTTTATTTATTTAAAGGTTAACCATTCAATAATTTAGTTTGATGGTATTTAATTGTTCTTTTTGTTGTTAAGGCAACTATTATCTCAGAGGAGGCTTTTGTCTTTCTCCCTCTGTCCTCATACACATGTGTTTGTGTGTTTTGAATTTATCTTAATATCCTTTCTCTCATTTAGTGCGATAAAGTTTCTTCTTATTATTGTAGTCTTTTGTAGTGAATCCAAGTCCTTGGAAGAATTCCATCCCAAAGGCTCATTGTTGGAATTGGAGAACTGAAGGCCTTATAAGGCCTACCTTTCAAGGAAACCCTCCAATATGGGATCTTTTAAGATGCACCCCCTCAAGAACCAACGTCATGACAGTTTTACACTACGACAGTTCACTTGGTCCTTCATTCTTTATTTTGCTATTCAACCCTCATTAAAACCTTTCATAGGTAGTTCTCTCAGGTCAGTTAGCGAAGACAATGTCTCGCAGGATTTCTCTACAGTAATGTATTCATTGCTTAACTCAACCTCTCGTTTAGAACTTTGTGCAGGGAACCCTCTCTATGAACATCAGTGTTAGAACTTAGAATTTGATAAGAAAATAAGAGAAATTCTAGAACTCAGAATCTGTAGCTCTAGCCAAGTAGACTGTAAACATCAATATTTCATGCCTTAATAAGTGTTTACAATCTGTTTTTATAGACCCAAATGAAAGGAAATAACTAACACCTTGACTTCCTAGATTACAGACGCATGACCACATGACTTGTGGCTTACAATGCCATGTACAACTCCACTAATAATTGAATAACTAATTAAAACTACCTACAATTGTATGGGAAGACTCAGCAACTAAAATTTAATTAATAACAACAATAATCACATTAATTAAATAAGCAATAGCAGCAGCACATTTAATCAACAACACATGCCCTTTTCTTCTTTCTGGTATGCACGAGGAATGGGCTTGGGCCTTGAATCCTATCAATCAGTCCCTCAACAAGAATACCATTGTAATGAGCTTAATCATTGGGAGAAGCAACCCCACATTGGGGGTTCTCCTTGGAAGAGAGGTGATGTAAAACAAGTTGGAAATGTTAATATGTGCTGGGATGTAGTGGCTGGATAGATTAGGGTTTATATTGGGAAATTAGAGTAGAGAAGAGAAAGGAGGGGGAAATAGAATTAGAAGCAAACTGATGTAAAACAAAAGCAAAGAAGAATGGAGGGGTGAATAGAAGAAGAGAAGTGGAGGGGGAAACCAGAATAATCAGAGGAGGGGGAACAGAATCAGAAATGGGAGGGGGAAGTGAAGAACCCTAGAGAGGGGAGGAGAGAAATAACACAACTCACATTTTTTTAATTCATTCATCAAGACTACCAATACAATAAGCATAGTGCCCTATTTATAGACCTAGGCTGGGGGCACTTTGGTCATACATGGAAATATCTAGAACAACCAAGACTCTTACAACTAGGACACTTGAACAACTTAGAAGTATCTAGATTAAGACTCTTACAACTAGGACACTTAAACAACTTAGAAGTATCTAGATTAAGACTCTTACAACTAGGACACTTAAAACAACTTAGAAGTATCTAGATTAAGACAACTAGTAAACAACTTGAACATAAACTACTAAAATATTAAAAGGCTAAATAGATTTTAGAACTCTCCAGAATTATATCTCATATTCCATCATTCTCCCCTGCTTGGTGAACTCGGCTCCTGACGAGTTAAAATGATAGCACATAATTAGGGAGTGAATGATAGAACTTTAATATAGCACTTCAATCTGGAAATCCATGCAAACAAACAAGGTAGCTCAAAATGTGTTTCTGCAAGAAGTGAGCATTCTGATCATGTTGATTTGGAAAACCTTTCCAATGAACTAGGTAGTTGTAAAGGTTATCATTAGATAGGAAAACAATCTGCTCTTTCATAACCATAACATCTTCAGGATGAGCTTGAGAAAGTTGTAGAACCAAAGGGCAAAGTGAAAATATCTGATGAGTTTGAACGCTTTCATTCTGCTTAGAGTTCTCTTTTGATTCAACCTCCTTCACCTTCTTAATAACCTTTTTAACTCCATTTGTTGCCTTGAACACAACTCCATCCATTTTCTTCGCCTCTTCCATAGCTAAGCTTCCACTTACCAACAAACTTGCAACTTTAGGATGATCAATGCTATTAATATCTTCTTGTTGGGAAGGTGTTGATGCTTGCTTGTTTACTTGATTAGACCCATGCTCCTCTATCAAAGTATTGAGACTCTCAGCTAGTTGTTGAAGAGCATTCAAGAAAATGTTTTGATGCTGATTTTGATCATTCTTTTCTTGATACCAACTGTGTTGACTCTGGAATAGCATTTCCTTGGATTGTTCCTTCCATGAATCATCTTTGAGTTGTTCATAAATGTCTTCCTTATATCGGCAATCATAAATATTGATTATAATGATCTTCATAGTTATACTGCTGATAATGTAATCGAGATTCCACTTCTATTGCTTTTCGATAAGCTTCTTCAAGAGACTTAGGAAAATTGGGCTTGAGCTCCCTTTGAATCTGTGGCTTGAGCCTGTTGACAAATCTGATTACTGTGCGCCATTCTTCCTCATTTATGTCACACCTAACTATAAGATTACTGAATCTAGATATATAATAAGAGGCATAGGAAACTTGCTTTAAATTAAGAAGTTCCTCATATAGTTGACACCGATACTGAGTTGTGACACACTTTTCCATCAACCTGCCCTTCATCTTATAAACTTTATGGTATAAATCAGTAATCTCCAATTCCACCTACCATTTCAAAACTAATAGAATAGACGTTTTAGGAAGAAAAGTATGAACCTTACCCCAAAAAAGAGCATGCAATTGAAGATATATGCGCCTGGGATAAGCCAGATTGGAAGGAACACTTCAAAACAGGTCGGAAAATGCAGGAAAAACAGGTTCTGGAAGCTTTAGAGCGGCGGCGCGTGGGCAAGGGTTGCCGGCGCGTGGCTGAGTGTGGCGGCGCGTGTGCTCCACGCGCAGGGGCTGTAGCGGCGCGTGAAGGCGCATGCGGTGGCAGACGGAGGAGACGTTTGGTGGGTTGGCCGGAAATGGTGATGCGAAGATGATGGCGGTGGTAGTTTGTTGTTTTGAGGTCGGGAAAGGGGAGTTTTTGAAGGCCAGACGCGAAACAGAGCAGAGAGGGTTTAGGATGGTGCTTTAGGGTTTTTCCGGCGGCGGAAACATCCTAGGAGCGTAGTAACACTAGCTCTGATACCAAACTGATGTAAAACAAGTTGGAAATGTTAATATGTGCTGGGATTTAGTGGCTGGACAGATTAGGGTTTATATTGGGAAATTAGAGTAGAGAAGAGAAAGGAGGGGGAAATAGAATTAGAAGCAAACTGATGTAAAACAAAAGCAAAGAAGAATGGAGGGGGGAATAGAAGAAGAGAAGTGGAGGGGGAAACCAGAATAATCAGAGGAGGGGGAACAAAATCAGAAATGGGAGGGGGAAGTGAAGAACCCTAGAGAGGGGAGGAGAGAAATAACACAACTCACATTTTTTTAATTCATTCATCAAGACTACCAATACAATAAGCATAGTGCCCTATTTATAGACCTAGGCTGGGGGCACTTTGGTCATACATGGAAATATCTAGAACAACCAAGACTCTTACAACTAGGACACTTGAACAATTTAGAAGTATCTAGATTAAGACTCTTACAACTAGGACACTTAAACAACTTAGAAGTATCTAGATTAAGACTCTTACAACTAGGACACTTAAAACAACTTAGAAGTATCTAGATTAAGACAACTAGTAAACAACTTGAACATAAACTACTAAAATATTAAAAGGCTAAATAGATTTTAGAACTCTCCAGAATTATATCTCATATTCCATCAAGAGGTCTTATACCTTGGGTTCTACAAGTCTGACATCTAGCCTCTAGGGTATTTTTCTCCCAACCACTTGTGCTCGTTATAATGAGGCTTTTATTGAGTGGATTATGTTTGTGGTGGGGGCTACCTGCACAGGATTTTAAGGATATATTTTCTGAGGGGGTGCATTTTTATGGCTTCCACATATGGGAGCATTACAAGTGGAGTGGGCTTAACAAGTTCAATGGCTTTTCCTCCTGATAAGCTAGCCTTGTGGGATGGAGTCTGACTTTTGGCTTATGATGATTACATTGATGTTATACGGTTTTGTTAGTTCAAAATAAAATTAGAATAAAGTAATGAAAAGAAAAGGCAAAATATGATTGTCTTTTCATCTTATTTATTGAACTTATTAACTAATATAATTCATACACATGCGTTCTATAACTGTAGTTTGGTGAATTAATTAGGCTCAACACTATACTACGAAGACCTGAAACTTACTAATCAGTATTATATACTGCTGCTACATGACTTTGAAAGTTCTTTGCTTCCCAATGTTCTTGGAGTGGGTTTTGTATCTTAACCATATGTATGTGTGCAAGGCTTATCTGTTCGTTATTTGCTTCTACTTGTTCAGGATTTTTGTCATGAATTACCATGTTTTTTGGCGTTGGTTTTGGTTAAACATTTGCTATTTTGGGAATTTTCCCATTTTTCCTCTTGCTTTGGTATCCTTAAACTAAGTCCTAATTCTAGTATCTACCTCTTTCTATGGTTCAGATTAGATCTTCCTATTCATGTATGTATTTTAATCTGAAGTACTCTTAAAATTGAATTCCAGATTGCTAGGGAGATGGTAATCAGCCCTCAAAATAAAAGGTTGGGGTTGATCGCTTTGACAAGAACGGTTGGCTTAGTTGATCGACCAGACAGTCCAGATGGCGAGTTGATAAGATATAGGGTATTTTTAAGTTTGAAACAACAGATATGGACGTTCTTTATATCTATAATGTAAAATGATTAATATTCTCTCTTCATGACTGTAGTGGGATGACCCGCACGTAATTCCTGCCAACATGACATTAGAGGTGTCTGAGCTCTTTACTCGGGAGTTGACAAGGGTAATTACGATTTCCTGGTATTTAATTTTTGTTGTGATCGTTTTGAAAAACTTTAGGCAGCTTCACTTCAGCTCTTCAATATCAACTTCGCAATTTGGAGGACATTACAATAACTCTTATTTGCTTAGTAGGTAGATGAAGGAATAATTAAATTTGGAAATCATAGGATTTGTATTGAATTGGAACATAATTTGGGTAACTTACCCTTGAAGGATTCCCATCTACTAAAGGAGCTGATTTCCTGAATGCTATAATGATTAATTGTCTTGAAGAAAACTTGAATATCACAAGAGCAAGATGACGTTTGATTTGAACAATAAGTAACGACTAGATCATTTATTACATTCTTATGTATCGTGTCCGCCCATTTTTGAATTGGTACTGTATGGTGAACTATTATGGTTTTGTGTTTTCAAGCTTTAGCTTGTTATTTATGTTGAGGTTGTCCTATCCTTCTTCAACAAGTTTCTTGCTCCATTGAAAAATAATGTAATATTAAATGAAAATGTTGAGAATTGAAATATGATCTCTTCCTATGTGATTACTTTATATTCCTGACAGTACATAGAAGAGACAGAAGAACTCGCAATGAAAGCTTTGAGAGATAACAGACACATATTGGACTTGGTAGCAAAGGAATTGTTAGAGAAGTCAAGAATAACTGGATTGGTGAGTTCTGCTTATGTTTCTGTTATTATCTGCTTATTTAGCAAGTATCAAATGCTGGAAAAAATGACTCAAGCAAAATCTAAAATTGCCTTGTTGAAATTATCTAAATTCTTATTGTCTACTAGCAAGTTTTTTTTTGTCTATTTTTCCATGTATCAGTAGCCTTGTCAATCAAAATAATTTTGTAGATTATTTTGAAACAAAATGGATGCTGAATTATATTCAGTTCTTTGCTTCTGATCTTTTATCTTTAATCTCTGCCTCTTTTTCTTACACAAACATGTGGATGTCACTGTTCAATTTTTAAGTATCTTCTGTTGTTTTTGTTCCTTAGGAGGTTCAAGAAAAAATTAAGGACTTGTCTCCAGTAATGTTTGAGGATTTTGTGAAGCCTTTCCAGATAAACTTGGAAGAGGTACGTTCTGCTCTATGCTCAATTTGGCTAGGATTATTGTTTGAAGTGGATATACATGTTTGCTAGTGTCAGTCAAGTCATCAATACATTTGTATATATGATTTGATCATTTTGTTACTATTTAATTATTTAACTAATATATGTTCACAACTTGATTACCATTTCAATCATTATTATTATAATTGTTAATAAAAGGAGTAAAATTAATCAAAAGTAGGCTAAAGTATGTTTTTGGTCCAATAACTTTGGAAAAAGTCATGTTTTAGTCTCTTAACTTTGAAAAGTGTGTTTTAGTCCCTTAACTAATCTTTTAATCCTTTAACTTTGAAAAGTGTGTTTTTAGTCCTTTCAAATTTGGGTCAAAGTATGTTTTTGGTCCCTTAACCTTGCACAAAGTCATGTTTTAGTCCCTTAACTTTTAAAAGGGAAGGGACTAAAAACATACAAGACTTTTTTGAAAGGACTAAAAACATCATTTTCTCCAAAGTTATAAGGGACAAAAAATACACTTTTAAAAATTAAAGGATTAAAACATGACTTTTTCCAAATTTAAGGGGCCAAAAACACACTTTTCAAAAGGGACTAAAACATGACTTTCTCCAAAGTTAAGGAACCAAAAACATACTTAAGCCATCAAAAGTAATTATAGATAATGAAAGTTAGGTGTGAAGAATAGGAAGGTAGAACTATAAATATGGATCATTATAACAATTTGTATTGTAACAATGACAAAGCCTTCTCATACTAGATAATGTTGACTACATGGATCACATGAAGCTATTCTTCTTTAGGGGAAAAATTATGTGGTCATGGAGGTTGGAATGGTATGAGTATTCATTTTCTGTGATTGCTTTGTCCACCAAGAGGAAAGCTTAACTGGTTGATATTTATTTATTATTTTCCCGAACCAACCACAACGGTGATGGCTCTGTCGATGAATTCTTTTTCCTATCTATTTGTTGCATCTAGCAGAGGCTTTGTTTTGCATTAGCAAACTACTCCTCGATCCTTTTTTTTATCATGTCTCCTCAATCCTAAATATAAAACCTAGTTGACTTTTTGAGAGATTAAGGTTGCAATCCGTTCCTAAATATAAGCTCACTTTCAAATTTCAATTTGCTCCTTAATAAAAGCACCTTTCTAATTTTTCCCAACTTTTTCCCAAATAAACCATAATAATGTTTATCTATAATAAACAAGCAAAATATTATTTATGTGGAAATTTGACTTTAAAGTGATTTTATATTTAGGAACGGAGGGAAAATTAAATTATGACATATTTGATATATTTTTATATTATTTATTAGTTTATAGGTCAATTAAACTAATTTGAGGAAAAAAATTAGGTAAATAAATTTATAATTGACTTATTTTTCTCTTTTAGGATTTTCCAAAAAAGTCAACTAAGTCTTTTATTTAGGACCAAAGAAAGTAATTAAAAGCATTGTACTGTTCATTTCAGAAACGTTCTTGATTTTCATGTCCAGAAATAACATTTGGATTTGATGCTGCTCTAACTTTTCTTTCGTGGACATTTGAGATCAAATAACCACATGTGAACCCGTTTGTTTCAAAACACACATAGAGATGCAGGAAATTCATAATGCAGCTAATCCGTTTAGATCATTTGAAGCTATTTTCCGTTGACAACAATTTTGGAGTTATTCTTTTCTCTCCTTTGTAATGAACTCCTGAAGTAACTAAAGTATTTTACTCTTTTGTGACTTTAGGAGGGCCCATTGCCTCATAATGATAGACTTCGATATCAGCCTTTGGACGTATATCCTGCTCCACTTCACAGATGTTAACACAATTGAATGTTAACGTCTTATACTTCCAAAAATTTCTGAAGGGAAAGAAGTCATTGAATTTGGTGATGGTGTTAGTTTCTCCCATATAAGGCCACTTGCTTCCATAACTTATTGGCAGAAGTAGGATTTAATGGTGTATATAGAAGAGCTTTGCACAAATTTGCCCATATTGCTCCCAGACGGCATGTGAAATATGGCCATTCAGAGAGTTTTGGAAGAATTGAAATGGGCTCAGGTCCAAACTTTCTTTTGCCAGTCTTGTCTTGTGTCCATTTTCAATAGGTATTGTATTGATATTCTGTGTATTCAAATTTTGAGGTGCATCAAATTTTGCCTTTAATTTGACTAGTTGAATCCTTTCAGCATACTTCTTGAATCTTCAGAGAAGATAATGAAGTTGAGTTCGTTAGTGAAGTACTCAAATTATACATATATTACAATATGTGCCTATGTGCCTGTTTTATTAGGAGGTGGATATTGAAATAATCATGATTATTGAGCACAAAAATGTACTTCATTTGTTTCATTGATATTGTTTGGGTATCCATTTTTAATTTGTGATAATCCACTTTCCATCGTGATTTGGATATTTCAAGTACTTGTCACAGAATCTATAGAAGGGTTGCTTTTGCAATTGAATAAATCACTAGGGGTTGTTCATGCATCCCATGAAAAGGTTTTTCTGTCACATATTCTGTCCCGTTCCGTGGTTAATACTAATACGAGTATTTCAATCTTAAAGTCTTGTGTTAAAGACGTGAGTTAACTTTTGCGTAAAGATTTATAATTCATCTAACACATTTTGCTTTGACCTTCTGCGGTTATTTTGTCAGCTCGTTTAAACTTAATAAAAATTTGAAAAAGAATATCTTATATAGTGACGAAATTTTGTGAAAAGGTCATTATTTAGATATTTTACAAAAAAATCAGAAATTGAGTATGGTTGCAACCATGAAAAAAAATACATTCTCACCTCTGGTTCTTAATTTTGAGATTCTTTTTTTATAATTTTCATTAATCAGTCAATTTATTATTAAATTCAACAAATGATGTGGCACCTGTTCATAATCACAAGAATTGATTACATTGATGTAGGAACTTTGACCATTTAAATTAACACTTATTTAAAAACTACTTAGTTCTTTAGATATTTAAGAAATACTGAAAAAAGAAATTACATTTTCAACTCTTTGCAATTAAGTTATTTGTCACACTACATTTATTTGTAATATATATTGAAGCATAAAATTGCAAATTTAGCAAAAAAACGTTTACTAAAATATTCACATTATTAACTCTATATCTATAGGGCCTGTAAACTTCCTAATGGAAATTTCGTCATAGTTGACGGGATTATCTTTGTTCTACTTATTGTTTATTTTTGCTCCTAGCAAAACCTTTTTATGTTAAATGCACATGGCTAATCCTTCCATTATCAAATTTGCTAACATTAGGGCCGTTTGCTTGGGAGGAATTGAGATGATGGAAATGGAAATGGAAATGGAAATGGAAATGAGTGTAAAGGGGGAAAATGGAAAAAGAGAGGAAATTATTAAAGTTTGTGGGGCTCAGGAAAAGTGTGAGATTAGGAGAGAAAGTTTGAGCGCCCCGGGATATATGTAAATTACCATTTGACTTTCGAATCCCATTTCCCCTTTCTCAATTCCAGGAAAGCAAATGGATCACGTTGAGCATTTTATAAACACAAAGACAGTAAATAATGAGAATGAAAAATAACACAGTAAATCATGAGGGTGAAGGAAAAACAATTGCTCAGGGAAGATAGGCGTGTTTGATCATTTTTAGAAAGGGTAGCATATATTGTAAACGAAAGAAAACGGGTAGCATGGTATACATATAACTCAACTGAACATGGCTTAACTCCTATGACTTTTTTAACGGTTGTCAGATTATATTTTAGCACAATAAAAGGTTACATAGTCTGATACTTGTCCATGAAATTCTTGCATGAACCAATGATTAAATCAAAATGTATATGAACAAACCGCTTTTAAAATTTTAAGATTACTCTTCCATCCACCCAATTGTTAATTGATAGTTAAATAACAACGTTCACTTTTTTTTTAAAAAAACCATTTGCCCTTCCTTAAAATTAACATTACTTAACAATGATTTAAACACTATAGAAAAACTTGGTATGCCTCTCATTGGTTTCAAACCACCAATGACAAATCAATAAAACTAGGTAGGGCATTGAACAATGTGGAGCCAACAAAACGAAGAAATTAGTCACGGTATTATAGATTAAGAAACCAAAATGAGTTCTGAGCAAAAAAAAAGAAACCAAAATGAGTAATCTAGTTCCAACACACACACACAGCTCCGAAGCTTTAAATGTTCTCCAAAAATATTTCTGCACGAGATGGATATTGAACTCAAAAAACACATCTTAAATAGCTAAACATTGGAACGATATAGAGAAGATTAGCATTGTCCCTGCACAAGGATGACACGCACAAATCGAGTTAGGGACTACCGATTACGATCCATCTACGACACAAGAATTCAAATAGTTTTCAAAAAATTTTGAAAATGACTGGCTTAATTCAAGTATGAAAAATGAGATTTTTCAGCATATACATACTATGATATAATTAATTTCCCATCATAAGCCAGTCCTGGTATATTGTATCCCATCCCTGATGCAATTAAGTCAGAAATTGGACTTCCAAATATTGAACTAGAAATCAGGGTTGTCATATGAAGACCGTATGATGATTAGAAAAACATTTAGGCTATAAAAACGTATATAGCACTATTTTAAGAGATTTGGAGAATTAGATATCCGAACAAATTTGTTATATCATTAAAATTCAGGAGGAAATGTTCAGATTGAAAGGGGAGAAAGGTGTTGTGGTGTCAAATATAACTCACAAAATCATTTCTTTCAAGAGGAAAATCAATACATTTTAATACATGAAAAAAGCATCACTGATCCAGCAGATACACATTTAAAAGCAATACATACGATGGCAAGTTAATATTAATGTACATCAATTTCAACTTAGAAGTTGCAAGCAAAACATAGTAAAAAAATCAATTCTAGTAGCATTCTACTACCTCAACGCGAAGTTGAACTGTTGTCAATGGTCATGGAGTGTAAATATACATATAGAAGTAAACATGGAATATCTACATGCATTTTTTCTAAAGTGAGGTGCATTTGGACATGTCACTTATGTTAACTCTGCAACCCACTAAAGCCATTCTTGTAATGCTCTTGAATAAACCTTTCTGCGTGAGATGGGTACTTATTTCTAATGTACTCACTAAGGCACTTCCTATAGGAGAAGTCGATCTCGCCACCATTAGTTCTTACCACAAAAAGACACTTTGAGTGGCTAAACACAGGATGACGACCAACCTGCAACATAAGAAGTCAGATATTCAGAAAAATTCTACAGAAGATAATTTGTAATAGACAACACCAAAAACATTGTATTTCATGAGAATCGCATATATGCCAATAACTGCGCCAGTGTTAACTAATACTCGCAAGAAATTAAATGAAAAAAAGTTTGCAGCAAAGCAACTGCTGACATATGCACAATTTCTAGGTAGGAAGTAGGAACACACTGTCACTCCTACGTCTTTAATCAACTGTTATAAACAAGAGTTAACAATAAAATGTGACCGATTGTCCAAAATTGACAAGAGTCAAAAGGTAAGGGTAACCAAGATTACCTTCATGTTTATAATATTCCAGCACAAAGAATTGACTCTACACAATGTATTCATGAGCAGCACAGTACGTCAATGCATTTGATGTAATAGGTGATGAGGGCGAAACAAAAATATAAGATCAAATGCTGCCCATGACAGAATAACATAGTTAAAGCCAATGATGTTAGTTAGTGTGAAAATGATGATAGATGATACTAGTATAGTTTATATGTTTTAAGTATCAATTTTCAAGTTTTGGAGTTGGCATTTGTGACAAGGATTTTTAGGGAGAGTGCATAACAACTGGTTTGACAGACCAATCCACTAGCCTAGTAAGCCAGTTAACAGAAAGGTATGTCCAGCTTGATATTATTCAGAAATGGCATTGGGTTAGACGCTAACCTAGTATATCCCAATCTCTGCAAAAACACAATTTTCTGGTGTTAAGCAATTTGCTATTAAATTGTTTCTTTCTGGATGAAAGGCAATTTAGAAATTTGAAATAATACAAAAGAAGCATTGTTGGTCCAACAGGTATACCTTTACAGGCAGTAAAATGTTATTGTATGTTATTTTTTATGTGCAACAATTTCAACTCAGATGTTGCGTAGACACTAAGTTAGAGACACAAATAGCATTATATTACCATCTTGTTTTATTCAAAACAGCATTGTATTACCATGAAAGCACGTTGTACTCTAGTCATGACACGTAGATATACATAAAGAAGTAAGCATATAATACCCTAATAGACTCAAGACCACATCCAATCTTATCTTCATAATTTGGGTGGTAAGCAAGAAGCTTTTCTACCACAGCTTTTTCATCCTCATCTGTTAGTTGCTCTCCAACCATATACCTGTAGAAAATGAAAGACATTTTGAAAGGTTAAAATAATGAAAAAACTTGTAGAGACCATACCGACCAATATTCAAAGATGAAGGACATGTTAATGTGAACAAATGATGGAGACAGAATTTATCACAGAAAATTGTATTTTCAGCAGTTATTATAGGGGAATTTATGCTTACACAACACTGTTATTCCTATATATATATATATATATATATATATATATATATATATATATATATATATTAGAGCCTTTGTTGATAATACCATAATCACAATTGCACTCATCCCATCTTAAAATACACTTTCTCTAGTTCTAATTATAATACCACTTTGACTTTTATAGAGCACTTCAGTTTAGTTTAATCACAGAATAAGGTAAGGTCAAAAGAAATCACAGAATAAGGTACATAAGAACTTCCTAATAGATCTCAATCAAGAGTGCACAGAGGCCACTGATACTATAATATTTTATCTCATGTCAAGAAGCCAACATAGTCTCATACTCATGAAGAATTTCCTAAAAGATGATAACTTTGGGTATTATGTCTCTCTTATCTCGAGAGTAAAGAGAACACTTCCTCTTTTTTATTTTAATATCCACCAGCAATTTCACAACTTTCTAATTTTATCCTATTCAAATCCACTTCAACACAACAAAGTCAACACATAATAAATGAATTGAGGGTAAAATTGTACATACGCACAAACAATTTAATTATATGCCTTATTATACTTCCCTATGCCATATATATAGATATATAGGACTTAGTTGACTTTTTTGGAAAAATCTTAAGAAAATCAAATAAGCCACTTATATATTGAATTAGCTGAATTTTTTTTTCTAAATTAGTTTATTTATTTTTTAGACTTATAAACTACTCCCTTCGGTCCTAAATATAAGACCTAGTTGACTTTTTTGAAAAATCCTAAAAAAGAAAAATAAGTTAATTATAAATTGATTTACCTAATTTTTCTCTTAGGCTAGTTTATTTTACCTATAAACTAATAAATAATCTAAAAATATATCAAATATGTCATAATTTAATAGCATATTTTTCAACTTTAATCTCTCCGAAAAAAGTCAACTAGGTAGTAATATAAAATCTAACAAAATATTAAATATGTTATGATTGACTTATCCTATCTTGCTTCCTTAATCTCCCGAAAAAAAGTCAACTAGACCAGAGGGAAATTGAACATTCTCTCTCTGCCTTATAAATTGGATAGATTTGGGGAATATTCAATATTTCTTGTGTATTTATTAGGATCACATATGGGTATCCAACAATGTGCCTCATTGTGAGTGGCAACACAACAAACAGTTGAAGTACACAGGAAGTAGTAACAAATTCCCATAATAATGAAGGAGAGGGTTAGAAAGCAACCTTCCAGAGTGAAGAATATCCTTGGCCAACCTAATCAAAGGGCCAATGTCATTAACAATCTTCTTTGACTTCTCCTTCCATTCATGGGTTGATGCTTTCTCTCTCTCATCTGACACTGCAGAAGTGGAGGCTTTGCAGAATAAGAGGTGAGGAGTTACAGTAACGGAGGTTGCAGCCACAAAAGGATGAGAGTTTTGGAGATGAAAGCGAGAGAGTAGAAGGTTTCGAAGAAGAAGTAGACGACCTGCCATTTCACATATGAGAGTTGTGCTGTACAGGGGAAGGAAAGTGATGATTTTGATGCGCAAAAATAAATGTGAGTTGAGGGTAAGGGGTAAAGATGGAAAATAGAGGTAAATTAGGTAATAATAATTAATAAGATGTAAAAGTTTGTGGGGCCCAGGAAAAGTGTGAGTTGGAGAGAGAAAGTTTGTGGGCCAGAGATATATGAAAATTACATTTTGCAATTCTCATATACAATTCCATTTTCCAATTCCTTCCATACAAACAAGCCCGGAGAGAAAGACAAAGTAAGAATTAAAAAAGAAAAAGGTGGTCATTATATAGTATAGATATTTTACGAAAAAAAGATTGTAACCATGGTGTAAAAATATTCATGTGATTTCTATAAAATTTAGGGTTAAAGGTCAAACCTAGCACTCTACTATTGCCAAAAGTTCACCCAACATAAACAAGAATTCGATAACTCAAATGTAGCACACATCTTTTCAAAAATGACTCAAATCTAGCATTTTCGTCAACTTTAACGGGTTTGACCGTTAAGTTTGACTTGACCATGCCATGTCACCCGCCACGGCAACCCTTGCCACGTCACCCGCCACGTCACCCAATAATGGATAGTGAGTGGGCCCATTGGGTGACGTGGCATGCCATGTGGCAAAACTGAGTGACGTGACGGATGACGTGGTATGGTCAAATCAAACTTAACGGTCAAACCCGTTAAAGTTGATGGAAATGCTAGATTTGAGTCATTTTTGAAAAGATGTGTGCTACATTTGAGCCATCAAATTCTTGTTTATGTTGGGTGAGCTTTTGGCAATAGTAGAGTGCTAAATTTGACCCTTAACCCTAAAATTTATTATACTAACGTTTTAAAACATGGACAAAAGTACCCTTTTAAATTAACGATGATGGCTAACTTTACCTTTGTTTTGAAATGTTATGAGTATTTTTCTCTTATTTTGAAATATTATGGATGGTTTTGTTCCAAAAATCTCATGGTATTTTTGAACCTTGATTACAATCATATAGGTACTTTTGCATTTTAACCATAACAACTAGTAACCATAAAAATAAGATAATTCTCAATGCATAGCCTTGATAATTCTCAATGAGACTTTGTTATAATTTTCCAATAATCATTCATTTTATGTTTATCAATTTGTGAAACACAACCCAAAATCATGCATAGCCTTGAATGGAGCATCATGTTGCTGTAACTAGCAATTGAGTAAGCATGATCAGCAGATACAAAAATAGAGGGACACGACGTTTAGAAATAAAATCCAACAATGATTACTAACATTTCCTCTAAAAATAACCTTTACAAATTAATACTTCCTGCATATACCAAGTAAATAAAATTACATTTGCTCGTTATTATATAATTTCCTAAATACTTCATTATACACAACATTCTTAGTTATTCGTTTAAGGCTGTCATTGGAACTGGGAATGTATATAGTTGGCCATGCGTGAACACATGTTTTCCTAAATAAACACCAACATGTTTGAGAGATTGACCTTGACTCTTATTAATGGTCATTGCAAAACTCAAAATAATTGGAAATTGTCTTCTACACATATGAAATGGGAGTCTAGTTTCAGAAGGTTCAAATTCATTCTATGAATCAAAACTTTCTTATTAGGACGAGATCCATTTAATGTTATACCCTCAAGAACATTCTTCGAAATACGGGTAATACAAAGCCTAGTACCGTTGCAAAGTCCAGAACTCTGATCAATATTTCTTAGCAATATAACTGAAGCACCAATCTTTAAAGTTAAAGTATGTGTTGGCAAACCTGAACTTTCTATGGTATTCAAAAATTCATGTGTGTACAGACTATTAACACTATCAGTATCGTCATTAGAACGACAAACTGAATCACAGCTCAGAAACTGATATTCTTCACCTGGAAGTAGAGAACACATGTATGAATTAATTTGACTAACCATTTCAATAGTTGGTGCAAGAATAGCTCGATCATTAAAATACATGTTGTTGGATAAGTTGCCTAATAAATCTAGATACGTAGCATCAACAATAGCTGCAATCGGATTTTAACTATGAGGTACAAGCAACTCTTTCGGTATCTCAATATCAGCAACACCATCCTCAGATAGACCTAACTTGCCATCACCAAGGTCAAGAAGCCATTTAGTAGTAAACCACTTTATTTTGTTCACTTCTTCTATACTACCAACTCCCATTATCCTCATATTTTTAGTAAGATGGAACACTTCACAATAGTCCCATAGGTAGGAAGGGCTCAATGAAGCATGGACAATAGAGACATGTGACCCATGAGGAATAACATGTAATATCTGCCGGAAATCACCACCCATTACAATACATTTTCCCCAAAAATTTCATTGCAATGCATTATGTCCCGATCAAAAGCTTCAACACAAAAACGTTGAATCATTGGTACTTCATCCCAGATTATCAACTTAGTAGCAACAACTTGCAAGTGGAGATTTTTGTGTTATAGGACAACATGAATTCTCTGCAATCACTAACGGAATAGCAAAGCGAGAATGCGCCGTCCTTCCAGACGGTAAAAGAGTGGCAGCAATGCTGCTAGTTGCAACAGTGAGTACAATGTGACCATCACCCCGCAAAGAAGAAGCTAAAGCATTCCATAAATAAGTCTTCCCTGTGCCCCCAAATCCATGAACAAAGAAAAACCCAAATGATGATTTTTTTCAACAAACCTCATTATGGTACAATAAACCGCACACTACTCATTTGTTAAGGAAGCAACAATTGTATATGCCAATTTTTTCAATGCTGGTCGATCATAACTTAATTCTTGAAGTATAAGGCTATTTGTATAGTCAATCACTCATTACTCTTAACAATTACCATCCTAGCTAATTCATTGAGATGCTTTCCATTAAGTTGTAAAAGTTTATCAATCTCAACTAAAGCAGTATCTTGTTTGACTTCATCTGAAATAATATCTACAACAACTAACTTAAGTCAACGACTATTAAAATAATAAATTAATTCAGATGCTAAAACAAAAATAAAGAAAGTTTAAAAGTAAACCTGAATGAAGTCCACGTGCATACGACATGTAAAACATGTCCTCAGATAACAGATTTCGACATTTATTCCACACTGTAACATCCTAAAAATTTAATACAGGATCAAGGAGTGTTTTGGGAAATAATAAATGGAGAAAGTGGGAATTTTGGAATTTTTAGGAATTTTTGGGATATTTTTGGAAATTTTGAGTAATTAATGTGCATATAATTAATTAAGAAATGAAGAGTTTGAAATATGAGGGAGTGGTAAAGCTAAAAATATTTTGAAGTTTAAAAAGATTGGAGACTGGTTTAAATGGTTTTAGAATTAAAAGAGTACACTATGGCAAGTTTGGGCTACAAATCATCAGAGAACCCCCTTAATTCAGCAAAACAAACACGCCCCTCCCCTTTTCTTTAAATATCGGACTCCCTCCCTCCATTCTTCTTCTTCTTCGTTCGACTTCTTCTTCCTTCCTCCTCCGTCCCTGCGCGTTCTCCGGCCACCCAGGGGCCGACGGCGACGGCGACGGCAAAGCCGTCCTTTCTCACTTCTCCCCTCAGCCTCACCCAAAACCGTTTCTCTTTTCTTTCCCTCGCGTCTTCATCCCTTCGCCCAGCCACCAACAATGGCGGCAAAGCTTTTTCCGGCGAAGCTACGACGGGTTGTTCGTTTTCCGGCACCGACCACATATGCAACCTAAGAAACGAAATTAGGTGAGCTTCTTTTCTCGGATTTCTTCTTCTTTTCTTCATCTCGAACAACATTTGAGAGGGAGTCCGAGTTGGGGTTTTGAGTTCAGATCTTATAACTTCGATTTATCATGCTAGGAAGAGGATTTGAGTGATTGATTGAAGACTTGTTGAGTTTGTACAAAAAAAAAACTAACATTTTTGGTGTTTAGGTCCGATGGTTTTCAAGAGGATTTGAGTTCAAAAATCTTTAATTTGTTTTGGTAGGAATGTAATGGAGTTGAAAGATTTTGTTGTTTGTTCGTTTGTTGTTGAAGTGGGTGATTTCACAAAGTTTCATATTCTCCTTTTGTTTTGTCCGTGTGTGATGCTAGTGTGAGAATGAAATTATGGTTTCAGATTTGCTTGGGTAGAAGTCTAAAGGAGTTAAAAATTTATGTAACTTGTATAGGTGTGTTATAGAGTTGATAAGTAATTGTTTGCTGCTGAATTTGTTGATTTCCATTTAGGCAGAGGTAAGTTCTGTTTTGATAGGAGTTTATATATAAATTCTGTTTTGTTGTTTTGTTCAGTGGAGTTAAATGGTTGCATGTATTCTCTATTGTATTGGCCGTTTGATTTTTGGTGGAAAATGGAGGAGATTCTAATTGACTATTGGATTGACAATTTTTCTGCTCATAGTTGGAGTTGTTGGTTTATTTAGTTTTGTTTAGGTTTCCTTTGGGCTTAGGAGTAAGGAAGTGAGAGTATATAAGTTTGGATGTTACATGAATGTATAAAACTGATACATATATAAGTGAAACTTTTCTGTTTTTCTTCTGCAATTGGCCCTCCCTGATTTGTACATACAAGTGTTGCAATTCCAAATGAAGTATGAGGAAATACAAGGTTTATTTATCCGTGAACTTGTATGTTAAATTTCAGATTTTAAAACTATAACTCTTGGGAGTTTGTTAGGGTTTTGTTATATGCAATTATATGTTCTGTTGTGGACTGTATTATGATCTTTATTTATTAAATCAGTTTTAGTGATGGGATCATAATGAAGAAGTGAAGTGATAATTGGTATTTGCTTATTGTGAAGAATTAGAAGGATACATGTTGTTGCCATTGTAAATGTTTCTGTTTTGGTGGCTTCCTTGTTGTTTTAAAATGGAGTTTACTTAGGTGTGATTATATCTGGCTTATTAGTTTTGTTGTATATCAAGGTTGATTGGGATATAACTTATAAGCATTGGAGCTTTCACCAAGCTGTGTATTTTCCTATCATACTTGTTCTCCTCTTTGACTTATGATGATGATTTAATTATTTGAATTGGAAGAGTATGTTTATGATGCTTGGATTAAATTGAAAGAGCTGTCCTAAAGCATTTTAATTGTCATACTAATTCTATTTTAATGGAATTGAAGGTTTGTTGTAAGAACTAAAGAAATATTAATTAAAAGAATGTTTATTATTTACATGCTTGAAAATAGGTGACTATATACTATGATTTAGAATTGTTGGTTAGAATTTATTAAAGTAATTCTTTGTTTGGTTATGAATGGCAGTGTCAACTTGCCTCATATTTACTTGCTATGTGTGTTAGTGTTTGGTGAATGATTTTGCATGGTGAAGGATCTTGCTATGAATTAGGGAAGTATTAAAGGACCTTAAGTATTTATTAATTGAAGCTTGGAAATTGAAGTGGTTCATAAAATGACTAAAAAAGAAAGGATTGGGTAGTAAATTCACAGGACCGAGAGAGACGTTAAACATTACGAAGTAGAAATGATACTAATTTATCATTCTATACTATATCATTATAGGATCGGCTGTGATATGGCTTGTTTGACATCAAGAAAGAAAGGATGAGAAATTGCGTAAAATTGCTGGGCGGCAGGTAATCACTCTTAACCTTACTATAACATTGAGGGTGACGTTAGTTGGGATTTTTAAAATCCTTTTCTCACCCTCCATATAAATATTATCTTTGAAAAGCTATTTTCATACAAAACAGGCTATCGGGTGCCTTTCAAACACGATTATTTTCGTATAAAGAATTTGATTACTATATGTAGTATCCTGGTTGGTGGAATTGATAGACTGTGTATGTGAGTGTATATATATTGGAATTTTGGTACTTTGACAGGGATATGGAGAAGCATTGTGGATATGTTGTGGGACGGTGTGATACATATACTAGAATAGTTCTGATTGTAACTCTGAGAGGTTATGAGGATAGAAATCATATGTAGGGTTTGAGATTATGGAAAGTTGTGCTGATGAAAAGTATTAAAGTTGTGACTAGGATATGGAATTGTAGGGTGAACATTGCATGACACTGATATATTTATGTACCATCGCGCGATGATAACTGTCGATAGGCCAATCGACAGTTATTTGTACCGAGGATCCTTTTTAGAATTGATTGGATCGGGGTTCATAGGTCGACTTATCGAGAGAAGTGACCTACGGTTGTTTGGCATTGAAGAGCCCAACCGCCCCTACGGTTGTTTGGCAGTGGAGAGCTCAACCGTTCCCGTTCTGTAATGGAAAACAGAATTGGGGTTCCCTCTCTGGAGATTGCCAGAGAAGGAAATTGTCCCCTCATTATGGAGAGGGACACGGTGTCAAATCATATAGTGAAGAATAGATGCTTGAATGCACCGTGGTGGCACAATGCATCTTTAGGTGAGTGTGAGGGCTGTTGTGGAAGTATTACTTGATTGGTGTATGAGAAGATGAAATTTAGTTAATGTGGTATTGACTGACGGATGTTGAGTGATACAGGGAGAGTAGAGATGATGATTTTGAGTTGATTGAGACGTGACAGAAGGATTTAAGTGATGGATGAAAGGAAATGAGAAATATATATATGTATTATTAATTTTAGAACTGTGGTACCCTTTAGACGCCCTTACTACCGCACATCTCACTGTTATAGTGAGTTAAGCGGTGATTACTGGGACAAATTGTCTCATCCCACGATTACTGACGTTTTTGCAGGTATTCATGCACAGACGCAAACAGCAGGAAAGGGAATTAGGTAGTAGAAGTTATATAGTTTCTTCGGAATTGTATATTGCCAATTTGTATAGGCCTGCATCTGCTTCCGCATGTATATATCTATTTATTGTTAAATATCATCTAGTTCTGTTTAATAACCATGTTAGGCAAATCCCTTCTAACATGGTTAGCAATAAATTATCCATGATAGCAGCTGTGCTGTATTGATTTATTCTTTTCTATCATGGATAATATTTAATCATTAGAATATTCTTTTTCTAACTATGATAGAGATATTGATATTATTGCAATTCCTTTTTCTATCATAGTTAGTAAAGAGATTATTGAATTAAAATGGATATCTTAGTTTAATTAGTGATTAAGTAACATAATGTTACACACACCATTTCAGGTTTCCGCAACGTGTTGGACAAAATCATCATGACAAATAATTTACGCAGACTATGACCAATAGACCATTGAGCAACATCATTGATAGCGTTGAAAAATTCTATATCATCATCCAAAAGGCCCCAAACTTCGCATGCATCCATAAAGGATTCATATACCACACCATTAACTTTTTTAATATCATCAAAGCATGTCGGCCCCCGAACTTTTGTCAACAAAATTATTAAGTAATACAACTCACCAGAATTGGGCGACGCATTAGCAAGCCGTCCAACTGAAAGTCCACTTTTCCTTTCCTTCCACTCACGTTTTCTCCTGTCATAGACAAACTTCTTTGAAAATTCAGCATGTTAATTTCAACGCCTCTTCACGCCAGTAGCATTAATTTTCATCCATGCCAAAAATTGCGACTCCTTTACACTAGGTTTCTCAACAACATCAGCAACATCATCATTATAGTTATATATCACATATTGATGATTAGGTAGGTGAAAACTCAATCGTTCAACAAATGGCTTCGTATGATGAATGTCAAACCCCAAGAGCCTCCATGCACCCTCGCAAGCAGAAATGTAGTTGCAGTTATAATACTACTGAATTTCATCTTTAAAAGGACTTTCTTGACCAGAATTTGCGCCATTAAATATACCAGCAACAACTCTATCATGAACCTTACTTATATATTTAAAAAGGTACTTTATAACCATAGATTAGTTGCACTTTTCAATATTTATGAGCTTCGAACAACTGAAGCAAAGTTGCGTTATAAGGAACAACGTAACGATTATCTATGTAAACACCTTGTTTAATCTCAACTGTTATGCCATTATTCCTTCTTCTATAAGTAGGAGAACCTTCATCATCAATTTTTGTTGTCTGGCAAAATTTCTTCGGAAACCTTTTGTTGCATTCCTTCTTTTTCCTCATACAAGGACTTTTAGGAAATTGGGTGCCACAAGGTCCATGCATCATGAAGTTCTTGACAAGCTTGTGAAGATGTGGATTTGTCACTTCATTTGGAATCTCTGTACTAATAAATTGATCAACACGCTCAACAGTTCTAATTTTGTCTTGTTCTTCCAGAAACAAAAGTATGTGAGCATGCGGCAAACCCCGTTTTTGGAATTCTATGGTGTATACCTCTAAGAAAAATCCATAACCATTAGTTAGAAAATGCTTACAAAAAATGTTTTTTCTTAATGTAATAATGATTAAAAAAATCGGTTAGAAAACACATACAATTTGACTTATAACGATGAACCAAAAGTATAATAAAACGATAACTTTTTGCAAACAAACATCTTCACCATAGAATTCTCTAATACTTAACCGTTTTTTCTTTTTGGTTGTACAAAGACTCTTCTCACTATGTTCAATGTCATCTCTATTACCATCTTCACCATATGGGAATAACAGTGGATACTGTAGTGGCAGGTATGAAGCATGCAACTCATTAATTCTTTTAGGTTTTCCAGATTTCTCCTCAACAATAATGTCCCTAACATTGAAATTCGTATCAATATCCCCCATGATTCGTGCAGCAACTTCCGAAGTTGTAGGAGTGTTAAATACCCTTCCATCATGATTTCTAGAACTTAATAAACACAACCTAACTAACGGAAGATTTTCTTTCTAAACATGATTTGCAGCACACCGGTAATGTTGAACATAAGGATTGACTAGATCAAGCTCTGTCTTGATATCTTTAACAATATCAGGATCAATAGATTTGGCCTCCATGTGATTGCTGCACAGACGAACAAAATAATTACACATTTTTTACTTCAAAAAAACAATCATCATAATACATACAATAAAAAATAACAAAAACATATCTTACCTAACCTCATCAATTTTATTCTGTACTTCATTGTCAGTATCATAAACATACAACTGAGAGTATACTGGTCGAGCTCTCTCTCGAGGTAGCAAACTTCCAATGCTATGGTATGTCTTACCAGACAAGGAAAAACAATAGTGTGCTCCTCCAGAATTTTTCCCATGATCAACTTTTCCACCCATTGACGTAAAGGAGAACATATTGTTGTATTGTCTAACATTTTTATGAAATTTTTTGATTTAGTAGATTTTTTATCAAGAAATAAATGGCTCAATAGAGGTGGAGGAGATTTCATCTTAGGCAGCTGAATTTTGCCTTGCAGGTAACACATAGAGAATACAATCTTTCTCTAGTTTGACCCTTTTTTTCCTAATTATTTCATTATACCAAAATAGAGCACCACAGTCTTTACACATATATGTGCAATAGCCTTCGTCAATATACTCTACAAATACATCACAGATCAACTAACTCCCGGGATCATTGAAATAAAATGACATGATAAATAAAAAACCTAGAGAATCATAACTATAGAGATCACCTGGAGAAGCTTCTTGTTGCATCTCATTGACTTGAGTCTCTTCAACATCGAAGATCTCATTTTCACCTACAGATCAAGACACAATTAACAGCACATCAACCTTGTAAGCAGTAACAAACTTAAAATTATACACACAAAACAAAGCACGAAATGTAGTAAAATAATGAAAACCTACCAGTATCAACATCCAAATCAATAACAGCATTCTGAATATACAAAGCTTCATTGAACTCAAGGTTTAATTGAATATCCCTATAATTAGCAACTTGATATGCAAATTGAAAAACAATGTTTACAACTTTGACACACATCCTATATTCAATTCATATATGTGAAGGAATACATGTTAGTGCTATTTACAAGCCTATACTAGGTTTCATTTGTGTAGCAAGATCTGCACACAAAATGATTGACTGCAGGTATTGCAAAGGTTGACTACAATTTCCAGTTTCCCACGTCTTACCTCTATCAACCAATACATACCCCTCTGAATATTGAACTGCAACATAATAGTACCAGCATAAAAATATATAAACAACAATAAAACAAAGAACTATCTCTTCAGTAACACACAACATGAAGGGAACATTGTAACTCAAGAAGCAACAGATAAACAATACCTGAAGGGTTTTGTGATGACAAGTAACTTTTACCATCATCAGATTGATTCGTGATATTATTCAACACATTCTTGCTAACTACCTCACACAGTGATTCATCGGTAGCAACCCTTAAGTTTTTGCTTGTCTCTCTCTCCTTCAGCAACGATGAACCAATACATTGAAAGTAGTCCAACTTAGAAGGAAAGCCCAACAAGTTTTTAATCCTTTTAGATCTCCGCTGAAATATTCCTTCACTCTAATTTACACGCTCCCCCTTTCGACCTAAACAACTTCCACATAAAAAACTGAATATAACAAAACAATCTAACATACAAGTTTCACAAAAATGTGAATAACTACACACTGAACGTCATTCAATCAACGATTGCCTATGTATGTAGTTGTTTAATTTAAATATATAATAACTACCATCTCCTAAAAATACCACAATAGCTATATAATGTCGGAGACAATCAACGGTAATTTACAAAAACAACAACCATGCATATAACGAAGAAGATAGTTGAAGGTAACACCTGGTGCTCGTACTAAAATAAACAATAACTTTAACCCGCATCTACTACTCCCACGAACTGCTTCATCAAAGAGGACGAAACTGAGGCTACATTTGGTAAAAAACCACTTTTTTCAAACATCTTACATGAAGGATGTGTGCAGGGAGACGTAATGGGTTGAGAAGGCTTAACATGCATATTGATTTTAGAACTTGTGTTAAGCTGGGGTTTAGATTCCGGCGTATTTTCTTTGTCGGCACAACTCCATGACATGGATTCTCTTTTTGGTGTTCCGCCAGCACTGTGTATGATATAGGATGGTTGAATGCTATTTGGTATGTAGCAACTGCGTGTAAGTCCGTAAAGATTTTCCTAGACGTCATCGGAGCGACGAATATTGTGCAACGATTCATTTGGGTTCTCCATGACCAAACAACTTTTCGCGACGATACACATATCACATTATATGACGATAAGAATCGTGGAAGGCTTAAGCGAGAAGAAAAGGCAACACTTGAGAGTAGAAATGAAAATTATAACACAACATCTTGCCAACTTCTTCTACTATTGGAACTTGTACAAAAGCTTTCCAGGAAAAATGGGCCAGAACTGGTGGGCCTGGCCCATCCCAAAATAAAAATACTTCAACTAAATACTACAACTAATGTATTTATAAATAAAAGGCAACTCACCTTAAGTAAAAATAGTAAAGACAAACACTGACAACCATCGTAAAAGGCTTATGGCTTTCCTGATCAACACTAAGACGTTAAATATTAAGCTATATTTGTAAAACAACAATTATGACAATTGATTTTTTGATCAACACCCATGACACATTAATTAAAAGCTACCAAAGAACCAAAGAAATACGTGAAAAGACCACCTACATTATACAATTTTTATGATTTCAACTCGTCATTAAACAACCAATTTGAGAAAAATAAATTGCTACTTTTTATTTTGCGAATCTAAAAACACCCCATCAATTGGAATTGTTGTCCTTGCGGCTGGATTACTTGCGTTACTCCAATATAAGGTTTCTATAATGTTAAATCGTGAGTAAAGAACCAATTTCAGAAAAAACCATGTGCATAATATATGTTTTCCAAATCCTCAAACACCCTAGCAATAGATATATATGTTCATTAATGAATGGATTACTTCAGATTTTACACTGTACAGTTTCTATGATTTCAACTCATGAGTAAACTTCAAGTTTCAGAAAAACATATGTCACTAATATATGTTTTGCAAATCAAGAAATTGGAAATCTTTCCTTGTGGCTGGATTACTTAAGTTACTACACACACCAAGACACCAAGGGTTCAAAACAGCAAACCTCCCATACTTTAAACCCGAATTATATATGAAGAAAATATTTAAAAATAGAAAAGCAAAAGCACACCGTTCACATCTAATACAACACCAACTTATAACGATTAATTTAAAACATAACTTTATATAACAACAACACATAATTACAAGGTAAAGGTGCAAAAACGGGTTCAAACTAATACGCAGGAGCACGTAGGGGTAAGAAGTATTTTCGAGCTCAATTCTGGAACTGAGGATTAAATATTGGTGCAATATAGGTAACGCCGTTTAGTTTGACTGACATTGACCGTGAAAAGCTGACGTGGTGGGGGAAATAACATTTTTTGCTGACGTGGCGTGCTTATGTTGCAATTATTTTTCTGAGTGTGTAGGGCCCCCATTATTTAAATTAATAAAAAATATAAAAAAAATTATTTTTTTATAAAAATATAATTTTGATAAATATATTTTGATAATTTTTTATGAACAAATATATTTTGATAAATTATAAAAAATATAATAATATATAATTTTTTATTTTTTATATTTAAATAATGTGTGCCCCCACATTGAGAAAAATAATTGCCTCATAAGCATGCCACATCAGAAAAAAAATTTTATTTCCATGTTACGTCAGCTTTTAACGGTCAACGGCGGTCAAACTAAATGACGTTACCTATATTGCACCAATATTTATTCTTCAGTCCCAGAATTGAGCCCGAAAATACTTGTTACCCCTACGTGCTCCTGGCGTAATAGTTTAAACTCAATTTTGCACCTTTACCCCATAATTACAATACCACACAACATTTTAACACCTACATTACAAAATACGAGGTTGCTTGCGATAAGATACACATTTATACTTTAGATACATAACCTAATCTTACAAATTATTGGATATATATAAAAAAACACACTACATAAACTTACTCCATCCATAACTATATATAAATCATACATCGACTATTCCAGATACATATTCTAGGATAGGCACAATCCTGTCTAAGATTTCTCCTTATTTATTGTCCTCAGCAGCTTTTGATCAACTGCATCAACAACAACATCAGAATCAGAAAAAACCTTGTCTGCAGAACCAGAATCGCGCTTCCCTGGGTGCTTTTTTTTCCTTTACCAGCAACAGCAGCAGCTCTGGGTTATCTTAGTAAGGGGAACATCTTCTTGGCTATCATTAGCTAAACTTTTTGAGGTAGCAATTCCAGATTCTTCCATATAATGAGACAAATCAACTATTGGAGGCAGCTTGTCAAATGTATTTTTAAGCGGGAAATCACAAGTATTACGGCCAAGATCCACCACATCCTCCTCCCTTTAGGTATAATCCTACAAAATTAGTAGATATTAAGCAAGCAATAGAAAAAACACTAAAGATATCTAAAACACAAAAGGCTAAGAACATACCCACATACAGTGTCCATTACAGCTGCGGCAAACTGATCATTCAAGTCCTCACAAATGGTATATTGTTGAATACTAATGCTTGAAGTGGTGTGACTTGAATTGAATGAATTACGCTTCAGTTTCGATAACATACGTTTGCCAATAATTTCATCACACTCATTTGGGAAATCATACTCCCTCTACTCCTACAACATTAAACAACTCATTACAAATAGCTGGAAAAAAGAATGAACACTAGGACATATTCATTGCAACAAATATTGCAATATACACACAAAAGAATCTGCTTCATCTCAGCTGTTGTCTTCCAGAAAATCTTAGTTGCTAGCTTTTCCTAAAACACAACAGATGTAGTTCCAGTTTCATCCTCAACGGTATAGTGAACCTTCAGTCTAGCAAACCATGACAACCTCTTAATTTTACAGGACAAAATCAAAACAAAACAACAATGAGCCTTGATAAAACTAGCTACTTTGGCACAATGAGACTTGGCTTCTTCTTACAACTTGGACAAATAACGTTATTTCCCTCTTCCCTTATTTTAGATGAACATTTTGCACAACCATCATAAGTCCATCCATACTTTGTTTCCAGTTTTGAAACATAATACTATTAATTTAGAAAATAATTGGAACTGGATGATGTAACATAATGTTACTAATTCCCTATTTAACCTACGATATCCTTTTTAAATTCAATTATCTCTTTACTAACTATGATAGCAAAAGGATTTCCATATATCAATGTCTATCATAGTTAGAAAAGGAATTTCCTAATAACTGAATACTATCCATGATAGAAAAGAATAAGCTAATACAACCTAAATACTATCATGGATAATTAATAGCTAACCATGTTAGAAAAGAATCACCTAACATGGTTAGAAAAATAAACAACCTAATGTTCAATAATATCAAATACATATAAATATATGCGGAAACAAATGCAGGCCTATACAAATTGGCAATATACAATTTCAAATAGTCTATATAGCTTCTAATACCTAATTCCCTTTCCTGTTGTCTGCATCTGTACATGAATACCTGCAAAAATATCAGTAATCGTGGGATGAGACAATTTGTCCCAGTAATCACCGCTTAACTCACTATAACAGTGAGATGTGCGGTAGCGAGGGCGTCTAAAGGGTACCACATTTAAAACCAATACTATATATATATATATATATATATATATATATATATATATATATATATATATATATATATATATATATATATATATATATATATATATATGTCAAGTCTTTCATCCATCATTCAAGTCCCTCCTTCTAAATCAATTCAAATTCATCATCTCTATTTCCCACATATCACTCAAATCCCTCAGTCAGTTCCAAATCAACTCAACAGACGAAAAATAAACGTGATTGACACTGTGCCCAGTCTCAAATCTGAAAGCATAAAAAGGGAGCACTTTAAATAGTGAAAACGTCCCTGAAAAGGGAGCACCATAAAAAGTGTACACATCCCTGGTTCCTTACAATCCGAGGAACCTGTACAATTAACCTATCGATTGCGCAGATCGATAGATTACATCGGCCGACGGTACTAATAATCAGTGTCATGCAACACTCACAATCCCTATTCTATATTTCATCAACATAACTCTCAACTATCTCAACTCAACATATAATCCTCTTTTCTACCTTCATCACCTCTTAAACCACTATCCAAACTATCTCTATATACATTCCACGCCATTCCAGATCAATGGCCACCACCAGGCAGGATAATAGTATATATATAATGTGTAAAAATCTTTTATACAGAAATAATCGTGTTTAAAAGGCACCCGATAGCCTGTTTTGTATAAAAATAACCTTTCAAAGATAAAATATATATATATAGAGGGTGAGAAAGGATTTTACAAAAATCCTAGCTAACATCACCCTCAATGTTATAGTAAGGTGAAGTGTGATTACCTGTCGCCCTTTAGCACTTTACTGCCTTTCCTCACCGTTTCCTTCCCTTTAAGTATAATCACCATTATATGCTCCTATAACGATATGATACATAATGATATATTAATATCATTTTCACTTCATAATACTTTGACGTCTCTCTCTCGTATGTATTCATATGTTACTACCCAAATCCCCATTCTTAATTCAACTGTTTATACAATCATTCAAAGTCCAAATTCGCTACTTTAAACATTAACAAGTCATTAACAAGTCATTCACAACTTAAAAATTCCACATAGAATAATCCAATGTCTTTCCTTCAAGCTCAATTTCATATTATCACAAGCAACTTTAAACCATAACATATACCAATCATAAGCACTTCAAAGTTCGCAAAACACTTCTCAAGTCCATCTCATGATTACTTCCAACCTTTATCAAAACATTATGTATTCAAATCAAACATTCCTATCCTTAGGAAATTATTAAACATCAAGCATCAATTCCTTTATAATATGAAATATCTATATTCTCATAGTATCTTGAAGTTCTAACAATACTAGTAAGGATATACATGTCTAAACACAACTTCAAATATTCTAACCTAGCCTAAACCTAAAACAAAGAACTTGTACTTAATATTAAATCCTTGGAATTAATTTGGCTTAACAATCTACATAGTTCAATCCAAAAATACGTTAGTGTTTCCCTTTAAAATCCAATATTCCAAATACTTAATTACTTAAGTCTCCTTATTTGACACAACTATAAACACAACAAACCCCAAAATACATAATTTGTAGCTCAATTTATCACATCATCCAAACTTGCATTCAACCAACAATACAAATTATCCTAATTCCACTTTATAGTCAAGTAACTCATAAGCAATGAAAGTAAACAGCTTAATTCCTATTAACATCTTCGAGTCTTTTCCAAAGACTCATGCAAAGTTCTCATGTTTCCCTATAACAAAATACATTACACATACTCAAAAATCCCCTTTCTTTTCCAAATTTTCTTTCCATAGTTAACTTCCATGTTAATTTGAAAGTAATGGATGCACAAGAGGGGGGGGTGAATTGTGCTTCAAAAATAAATGCTCAAATATAAATAACACAAGAGTTATACTGGTTCGGTCTACCTAACCTACGTCCAGTCCTCAACCTCCCAGGCCGAGTTCCACTAAATCTCAGGTTTTAAATCGGGTTCACCTGAAACCTTACAACCGCAAGTTTTCACGGGATCACTTGCAACCTTACAACAAGTTTCACTCAGGCTCACTTGTAACCTAACAAACTCCCCCTCACACCAAGCAAGGGGTTAACCTTTACACTTAAAGATTTCTGACTAAGTTCTCTCAAAGAACAGATGGTGTTACACAATTAAGTACAATTAATGCTCTTATAACAAGAAGAGACTTAACTACAAGGAGTACAGAATAAGTAGGTGAAAAGAATCACTCGATGTGTTAAATGCTCTTCGCTTTTCTGGGCAGCTTTGAATGCTTGAAGATGTTCTTAGTTTTCTCGCTCTAACTTCTCTCAAGAATATTCAAAGATTATTGATTATCTCATAAATGAAGTTGAGCTCCCTTATATAGTCTTCAAGCATTTTGAACTCTTGGTAGGTGGCTAGCCGTTTGAATATGTCCGTTTTTCCCTTGTTACCGTTTGCCCATTAAATGCTTCATCAATGTATAGCAGGGTTGACTTGCTTTATCTCTGAAAAGTAGTCCTGACGCCTCTGCTCTGACATAAGCATTCTGACACTGCATCTCTGAACGTTCTGACATTCTGATTGCTTGCGGAAGCAACTTCTCATCCGGAAGCAACCTTACTTAGTGTGCTGCACTTGAACGTTAGTTTAGCAATATAAGCACATAGTCACATGCAGTGGGTGTTCCCTAAGTCTAAGGTGTATCCGGAAGCACTTCTACATCCGGAAGTGATTCCACTTGATGAAGGATCTAGCTCACCATCACTTACTCTCGCTCAGTGTATTTCATTCCAACACTCAGCGCTAGTCACTAAGCTATCGGAAGCACTTTTACTTGACGTGGTGAACTCACTGACGCTTAGGGTTATATCTCCTTTATCAGCCTGTGCCAGTCTAAGTCTAACTGGAAGCAATTTCACTTGACGTGGCTGATTCACTGACGCTTAGGATTATATCACCTCTATCAGTCTGTGCCAGTCTAAATCTATCAGGAAGTACTTTTACTTGACGAGGTAAACTCACTGACGCTTGGGATGATATCTATTCTATCAGTCTGCGCCAGTCTAAATCTAACAGGAAACAATTTCACTTCCGGTTGAATCATAGCTTAGTCTTAAGGTTTAGTGTACCTACTGTTTATGGACTAAGTTATTTCTCTAGTGAGTTACTCGCTGCCGCTGGGGGATAAAACATTCATCCGCGTGCGCGAGTCCTAGTCTATCCGGAAGTAAATCCACATCCGGTTGCACTCTTACTTGGGAACCTATGTTAACCTAATTGCTCTAAGTACTTGGTCTAATCTTTTATATTTTAGTCTTCATCAAAACTTAAGATTCTAACATTCTCCCCCTTTTTGATGATGACAAACCTAGTTCTATCAATTGAGTTCATAAGAAAGGATTTAGCAAAAGATTAAAAGCAATAGATAAGGACAAGTAGCTTAGACAAATATTATTGATAAACATAAGTTACAAGTCAGAGTATACTATCAAATAACATATACAAGTAAAGAGCATATATTAGGCAAAATATGAAAGTATGCATGAAAAGGGATAAATTTCTAAAAATGTTTGGATTTGGGGGTTCAGGGTTGGTAATTCTTTTTCCTCTCCCTCTCCTTTTGTCTCTCCTCATTCTCCCTTTGTAGTTTGGCTACCTCGGCCTCACGCACACTTTGGTCTCTTGGATTCCTCAAGTGCCCTCTTCATATTCTCCACTTTTTCATATCCAGGGAACCCTGTATACATGCGCACATGCAGAGTGAACATCACATCTCTCCCCCTTTTGGCATCATCAAAGAGAGTGAGGGCCTGTGGAGGAGTATTCTTGGTAGTTGGCAGATTTGATCACATCTCTCCCCCTTTTGGTACCATCACATCTCTACCATGTATTTCCGGCAGATTTGATCGCCGCAGCCTCCTCCTTAGGGATGGACTCCCTCTTCTTATCAAGCTTCTCTTGCTTAGAACCCACTAACTGTTCTGCCACCCTAGCAGAAGTTTCAAGTTGACCCTGAATATTTTCATCCTGCCCTGGTGTATTTGCCCAGAAACTTCATGGTGTTCTTGATGTTCATTGCGATGTTCTTCACGAAGCCCAGATTTTCCAGAATGTTGATGACTTGATTTCCCAGATTTTGACTTGTGTTCCTTAGATGAGGAAGGTTCCTTGAAACTGGATTTGTTTCATAAGATTCGGCCATTTTTTTGTGGGTTTGTGGTAAAATGCGAAAGGATGTATGAAGAGAATGAAGAACATAGATGAAGATGAAGAATGTATGCAGAGAATTTGTGAGTGAAGATGAAAAGTGAAAGTGAAAAATGATGTTCTTTTTATAGGTAAAGTTCCTAAGGGCAAAATAGTCATGTTTCTTCACATTTTCACACATTGGGTAGCGTAACAACTTAAGTTGAAACGGCACACCTGATGACACGTGTCGCTTCATATTATCAGGGAAGACAAAACGTCTCATTTGGAAGTTGAAGCGTTTTCTGAAGTGACGTGTCTCTTGGACTTGTGCTTGCGCTCTTTTGGTTTGATCATCCAGTGTCAGTGAGTGATCATCCGGAAGTGGTTTTGCTTCCGGTTGCACTCACTTAAGATCTAACATTGAGCACCTGCAAAAACATATATTGGCACTCCGATGCCTAAGTTAGTATTGTTGTAAGTGATAAATAGTTAAGTATAATGAATAGAATTTACACTTCATTTGGGTTTACCATTCCCAAATCACCTCTAATGAAAATAAATTGGTCAACCCCCAGAGGCTTGGTGAAGATGTCAGCAAGCTGTTGTGTGTGGGGACAAACTGCATCTTGACATCCTTCTTTTGAACATGGTCTCTGATGAAGTGATGTCTGACGTCAATATGCTTTGTCCTTGTGTGCTGAACTGGATTCTTGGCGAGGCTAATTGTGCTTGTGTTGTCACAGAGAATGGGTGCCTCAGGGAACTCCAAGCCAAGATCTCTCAACTGGTTTTTCAGCCATAGCACTTGCGCACAACAGCTTGCAGCAGCAATGTATTCTGCCTCAGTGGATGACAACGACACGCAGGTTTGCTTTTTGCTAGCCCAAGACACCAGACAACCACCAAGGAAGGCGCATTGTCCAGTAGTGCTCTTTCTATCTGTCTTATAACCTGCATGGTCAGAGTCAGAATAAGCCCACAAGAACTCTTGGTTACCTCTGGGATACCAAAGACCAAGTTCTTGTGTTCCCTCAAGGTATCTCAGAATACGTTTAACACATGTAAGTGTGATTCCTGGGGTTGGCTTGAAACCTACCACACATGCCTACACTAAATTGAATATCAGGCCTGCTGGCTGTTAAGTATAAGAGGGAACCTATCATTCCCCTGTACATGGGCAGGCTGACACATTTACCTTTTGCGTCTGCGTCGAGTGCGGCAGTGGTGCTCATAGGAGTGTCATATTCCTTGCATTCATCCATCCCAAACTTTTTGAGTAGTTCTCTGTAGTACTTAGTTTGGGAGATGAAGATTCCATTCTTCTTCTGTTTAATTTGCAGGCCTAGGAAGAACGTTAGTTCTCCCATCATTGACATCTCAAATTCTCCTGCATAGTCTTAGAGAAATCTTCACAATGTTAGAATCTTAAGTTTTGATGAAGACTAAAAATATAAAGATTAGACCAAGTACTTAGAGCAATTAGGTTAACATAGGTTCCCAAGTAAGAGTGCAACCGGATGTTGATTTACTTCCGGATAGACTAGGACTCGCGCACGCGGATGAATGTTTTATCCCCCAGCGGGCAGCGAGTAACTCACTAGAGAAATAACTTAGTCCATAAACAGTAGGTACACTAAATCTTAAGACTAAGCTATGATTCAACTGGAAGTGAAATTGCTTCCTGTTAGATTTAGACTGGCGCAGACTGATAGAGTAGATATCACCCCAAGCGTCAGTGAGTTCACCACGTCAAGTAAAAGTGCTTCCGATAGCTTAGTGACTAGCGCTGAGTGTTGGAATGAAATACACTGAGCGAGAGTAAGTGATGGTGAGCTAGATCCTTCATCAAGTGAAGTCGCTTCATGTTAAACTTAGATTGACGCAGGCTGATAAAATAGAATAACCCCAAGAGTCAGTGAAAAAGCCACGTCAAGTGAAATAGCTTCCTGATGGATTTTGACTGGCGCAGCCGGATAGAATAGAAATAACCCTAAGCATCAGTGAGTTTACCTCGTCAAGTGAAAGTGCTTCCGATAGCTTAGTGACTAGCGCTGACTGTTGGATTGAGGACACTGAGCGAGAGTGAGTATTAGTAAACAAAATCCTTCATCCAGTAGTTTTACTTCCGGATGTAGAAGTGCTTCCGGATACACCTCAGACTTAGGGAACACCCCTGCATGTGACTATGTGAATATATTGCTATACTAACGTTCAAGTGCAGCACACTAAGTAAGGTTGCTTCCGGATGAGAAGTTGCTTCCGCAAGCAATCAGAATGTCAGAACGTTCAGAGATGCAGTGTCAGAATGCTTAAGAGGCGTCAGGACTACTTTTCAGAGATAAAGCAAGTCAACCCTGCTATACATTGATGAAGCATTTAATGGGCAAACGGTAACAAGGGAAAACGGACATATTCAAACGGCTAGCCCACCTACCAAGAGTTCAAAATGTTTGAAGACTATATAAGGGAGCTCAACTTCATTTATGAGAAATTAATCATCTTTGAATATTCTTGAGAGAAGTTAGAGCGAGAAAACTAAGAACATCTTCAAGCATTCAAAGCTGCCCAGAAAAGCGAAGAGCATTTAACACATCGAGTGATTCTTTTCACCTACTTATTCTGTACTCCTTGTAGTTAAGTCTCTTCGTGTTATAAGAGCATTTATTGTACTTAAGTGTGTAACACCATCTGTTCT
Source organism: Mimosa pudica (assembly GCA_029929735.1). Lineage (NCBI taxonomy): Eukaryota > Viridiplantae > Streptophyta > Magnoliopsida > Fabales > Fabaceae > Mimosa > Mimosa pudica. The sequence goes on along the minus strand of JAKELP010000017.1, from coordinate 1,521,815 downwards.
TTGAGAGAACTTAGTCAAAATCCTTTAAGTGTAAAGGTTAACCCCTTGCTTGGTGTGAGGGGGAGCTAGTTAGAAAGGTTACAAGTGAGCCTGTGTAAAACTTGTTGTAAGGTTGCAAGTGATCCCGTGCAAAACTTGCGGTTGTAAGGTTTCAGGTGAACCCGATTTAAAACCTGAGTTATAGTGGAACTCTCGGCCTGGGTGTTGAGGACTGGACGTAGGTCAGGTAGACCGAACCAGTATAAATCTTGTGTTGTTTTATTTGAGTATTTATTTTTGAAGCACAATTCACCCCCCTCTTGTGCATCCATTACATTCATTTGGTATCAGAGCAAGGTCCTTCTCACTCGATTCCAACGAATCAGAAGGCAAAGATCCAGTGATGGACACAGACTATTCTCTACCAGATGTCTCCGTTCAACCCAACAAGCCCCCAGGCTTCGATGGGTACAACTATTCATTCTGGAAGTTCAAAATGGAGACTTATATCAAATCAACTGAAATCAGACTCTGGGACGTAATAGAACGAGGGATCAAACTCCACTAGATGAGGATGGATTTGCAAAAGTACGAGCTAGATACACTCCTGAGGACTATGCCCTAGTCCAAATGAACCATCGGGCCATGCACTACATCCATTGTGCTCTCAGCCCCAAAGAGTATCACAGGATCAGCCACCACAAAAATGCAAAAGATATGTGGGAGGCTCTTGAGGCTGCACACTCTGGAACCAGGGGAGTAAAAGCGAGACGTGTAGAAATGCTGGTGGAAGAATTTCACAAATTCGCCATGCTGAGTCCCACAGAGCCTATCCGAGAGCTGGAGCTTCGGTTCACCCATCCATCAACAATTTGGCCACGCTGGGTAAGGATATCCCTGAAAGAGAGCAAGTGAGAAAGATTCTAAAGATCTTGAAGGGTGACTGGATCACCAAAGTGACTATTTTGCAAGAAGTGCAAGGAGAATCAACCAGCTCCATCACCGCACTATTTGGCTCTCTTGCTGAATATGAACCTACCTTGCTGGCTTTGAGAGCTCCTCAACCCTCATCCAAGAACAAGAACCTTGCTCTCGTTGCTCCCAGCAAGGAGATCAATGACAATGATGAGGATGATGAGGAGGAGATGGACGATGAGGAGATGGCTATGATGGTGAGGAATTTAGAAAATTCTTCAGAAAGAAGGGAAGCTATCTGAGAGGTGATTCCAGCCAGAGAAAGGGATACAAGAAAGAAAAGGTCCCTGTGTGTTTTGAATGCAATAAGCCTGGTCACTTCAAGGCTGAGTGTCCCAGCCTGCAGAGGTCAAAAGGCAAGGACAAAAGAAAGGCTCTTGTTTCCTCCATTTGGGTAAATAGCTCAGATGAGGAAGCAAGTGATGAAGAAGAAGCTGCCAACTTCTGCCTGGTAGCCAGAGAAGAGGATGAAGAAGCATCTTCAGATCTTGACCTCACCAACGAAGATCATGAGGTAACTCTTCCTGAACTACAAGAGGCTTACAATGAGGTTCATGAAGAATTCTCTAGACTATGTAAAGCCTATAAGGTGTTGAAAACCAAAAAGGAATCACTTGAGTCCAAGGTGGACTCACTAAGTGAGGAACTAGCGGAAGCTAGAAGACTTCCGGTAGTGAATGGCCAGGGTCTTCCCAAGTAGAACCCAATGCCCCAACACCTGAGAGCTGCCCTAATTGCAGCAAAATCTCAGAGGAAAATAACAAGCTGCAAATTGCCCTGCAGAAGTTTACCAATGGTTCAGAAATGCTAAATATACTCTTAATGAACCAAAGGGCATATAGGGATAGAACTGGCTTGGGGTATACCCCTAAGGTAAAAAGGTGGGTAGAACCAAAAGTAAAGCCTTACTTGAAGTTCTTCCATAAAGCCACCAATCATAGCTCCTCACCCTTTAGCTTCTGTAATTACTGCAACAGGAAAGGACACTCCACGTCCACCTGTAATGCTAAGAAGCATGGAGCTAGTAGCTCTTACAGATGGGTCCCTAAAAGAACCAAGGCTACAAAGGATCCTCCACCTGCAAAGGAAACCAAGAGAGGACAAGGATCCCGAGCCTGGAATCATTCCACAGGGAAAACCCAAGAGCCTAGAGCCAGCACTAGGCCAGAGGCTCCAAATGATCATAAGCCCAAGGGTAAGACCAAAACTAGACCAAGGGCACTAAATACTAATGACAGAGGACCCAAGAGAGGTTGGGTACCTAAGTTTGCTTGATTATTTCAGGTGTGTCTCAAGGCATCCAAGAACAGAAAATGGTACATCGATAGCGGATGCTCGAGACATATGACTGGAGACAGAGACAAGTTCAAATCTCTGGTGATCAAAGATGGAGCCACAGTGACCTTTGGAGGAAATCAAAGTGGTAAGATCACTGGAGTCGGAGAAGTTGGACCAGTCAAAGATGTCTATCTAGTGGACGATCTCTGTCACAACTGCTGAGCGTGAGCCAGAGCACGGACAGAGGAAACTGGGTAATATTTGATTCAAATGAGTGCTTAATAGTTGATAAGCAGGATCTGAATATAGATAAGGCCAACTTAAAATGCAAGATTAAGGCAAATAGGAATGGGAATCTATATACCTTAGACTTATGTCAACAGTTAGAAGAAAAATGTTTAATATCTAGTGACGAGAATAGCTGGCTTTGGCATAAGAGGTTAGCTCATGTCAATTTTACTCAATTGGATATGCTAATTAAAAATGAGCTAGCTATAGGTATTCCCTCTTTTAAAGTTAAGCATGATTTTATTTGTGAATCCTGCCAACGAGGGAAGCAAACAAAGTCCTCGTTTAAAACCAAGAAGAGAGTCTCCACCAGCAGGCCCTTGGAACTAATCCACATGGATTTGGTTGGGCCAGCGAGAGTAAAAAGCTTGGGTGGAAACCTATATGCTTTAGTGGTGGTGGATGACTATTCAAGGTTCACGTGGACTATGTTCCTTGCCTCTAAGCAAGATGCTTTTGATGCTTTTGTTGTCCTGGCTAAGAAAGTGCAGAATGAGAAGGAGCTCAAAATCACAGCCATAAGGACAGACCATGGAGGAGAGTTTGAGAACCATAGCTTCACTGAGCTATGTGAGCAAAACGGCATTGAACATAACTTCTCAGCTCCGAGGACTCCTCAACAAAATGGAGTAGTCGAAAGAAAGAACAGGGTTCTGACGGAGATGGCTAGAAGCATGCTCAACGAGAAAGAGGTTTCTCAAGTGTTCTGGGCGGACGCTATGAGCACTGCTTGCTATATCTCAAACAGAGCTTATGTTCGCAAGGGCTTGGATAAGACTCCATACGAGCTATACAAAGGAAGGAAGCCCAACATCAGCCACCTCAGAATATTTGGATCAAAATGCTACGTGCATAATAATGGAAAGGTAAATTTGGGTAAGTTTGATCCAAAGGCTGATATAGGTATATTCATAGGATATTCCCTTAGGAGTAAAGCATATAGGATATACAACATGAGAACTAAAACTGTAGAAGAATCCATGCATGTTGTATTTGATGAAACTCCTACATGGGGACAATCCACAGAAGATGATGAAGCACCTAATCTTCCAAAACTATCATCATCTTCCTCACCACCAAAAGAAACACCAATAAGCAATCCCAAGGAAGAAGGTGAACCCAGTGATGAACCTGGAGTGCAACCCATGCCTGAGGAGGCACAGTTGCCAATAGCTAGGAGACATCACAGGGATCATCCTCTTGATCAAGTGCTTGGTGATGTTTCTTCTGGTGTCAGAACTAGAAGACAAGTTCAAAATGAAGTTGAGTTTGGAGCATTCCTATCTCAAATCGAACCAACTTCAATTGAACAAGCTCTTGAGGACTGCGACTGGATTATTGCCATGCAGGAAGAGCTAAATCAATTTGAGAGAAGTCAAGTGTGGGAACTAGTCCCAAGGCCGTCTCATCAATCCATAGTGGGGACCAAGTGGGTCTTCAAAAACAAACTGGATGAGACAGGTCAAATCACCAGGAACAAAGCCAGACTAGTAGCCAAAGGATACAACCAAGAAGAAGGCATTGACTATGAAGAAACTTTTGCTCCAGTCGCTAGACTTGAAGCAATAAGGATTCTTCTAGCCTTTGCATCCATGAAAGGTTTTAGATTATATCAAATGGATGTAAAGAGTGCATTTCTTAATGGTTATATTAAAGAAGAGGTATATGTAGAACAACCTCCTGGCTTTGAGAACCATATACACCCCAAACATGTGTATAGATTAAAGAAAGCCTTATATGGCCTGAAACAAGCTCCTCGAGCTTGGTATGAGAGACTCAGCAGCTTTTTGCTGGGCAAGGGTTTCTCAAGAGGCAAATTAGATAATACACTGTTTATCCTTCACAAAGATAGAGATATGTTAATTGTCCAAATTTATGTTGATGATATTATATTTGGGGCAACTAACGAGAAGCTTTGTGAAGATTTCTCTAAGACTATGCAGGGTGAATTTGAGATGTCAATGATGGGAGAACTAACATTCTTCCTAGGCCTGCAAATCAAACAGAAAAGGAATGGAATCTTCATCTCTCAAACTAAGTACTGCAGAGAACTACTCAAAAAGTTTGGGATGGATGAATGCAAGGAGTATGACACCCCTATGAGCACCACTGCCGCACTCGACGCTGACGCAAAGGGTAAATCTGTCAGCCTGCCCATGTATAGGGGAATGATAGGTTCCCTCTTATACTTAACCGCGAGTAGGCCTGACATTCAATTTAGTGTAGGCATGTGTGCTAGGTTTCAAGCCAACCCCAAGGAGTCACACTTAACATGTGTTAAACGTATCCTAAGATACCTTGAGGGAACACAAGAACTTGGTCTTTGGTATCCCAGAGGCAACCAAGAGTTCTTGTGGGCTTACTCTGACTCCGACCATGCAGGTTATAAGACAGATAGAAAGAGCACCAGTGGACAATGCGCCTTCCTTGGTGGGTGTCTGGTGTCTTGGGCTAGCAAAAAGCAAACCTGTGTGTCTTTGTCATCCACTGAGGCAGAATACATTGCTGCAGCAAGTTGTTGTGCTCAAGTGCTGTGGCTAAAGAACCAGTTGAGAGATCTTGGCTTGGAATTCCCTGAGGCACCTATCCTCTGTGACAACACAAGCACTATCAGCCTCTCCAAGAATCCAGTTCAGCACACAAGGACAAAGCACATTGACGTCAGACATCACTTCATCAGAGACCATGTTCAAAAGAAGGATGTCAAGGTGCAGTTTGTCCCCACACAACAACAGCTTGCTGACATCTTCACTAAGCCTCTAGGGTTTGACCAATTTACTTTCATTAGAGGTGATTTGGGAATGGTAAACCCAAATGAACTGTAAATTCTATTCATTATACTTGACTGTTTATCACTTACAGCAATACTAACTTAGGCATCGGAGTGCCAACATATGTTTTTGCAGGTACTCAATGTTAAATCTTAAGCAAGTGCAACCGGAAACAAAACCACTTCCGAATGATCACTCACTGACACTGGATGATCAAGCCAAGAGAGCGCCAGCACTAGTCAAGAGACACGTCACTTCAGAAAACTCTTCAACTTCCAAAAGAGACGTTATGTCTTCTCTGGCAATGTGAAGCAACACACGTGTCATCAGGTGTGTCGTTCCAACTTAAGTTGTTTACGCTACCCAATGTGTGAAATTATGAAAAAGCATGACCATTTTACCCTAGTAACTGTACTTATAAATAGGACATCATTTTCACTTTCACTTTTCACTTATACTTACAAATTCTCTGCATACAAAACTCTTCATCTTCTTCTATGTTCTTCATTTTCTTCGCATTTTACCACAAACCTACACAAAAATGGCCGGATCACATGAAACAAACCCAGTTTCAAAGAAACCTTCCTCATCTAAGAAACACAAGTCAAAATCTGGGAAATCAAGCCTTCAACATTCTGGGAAATCTGGGCATCGTGAAGAACATCGCAATGAACATCAAGAACACCATGGAGTTTATGGGCAGAATACACCGGAGCAGAATGAAAATATTCAAGGTCAGCCTGAAACTTCTGGTAGAATGGCAGAACAGTTAGTGGGTTCTTATCAAGAGAAGCTTGATAAGAAGAGGAAGTCCATCCCTAAGGAGGAGGCTGCAGCGATCAAATCTGCCGGAAATACAAAAGGAAGAGCTTCCTATTAGGCTGCCTGAGTCCTTGGTGAGTCCTCTCCATGCTGAGTATGACGCTGGGAACAAATCCAGCAACTTAAGGACAGAATGTACCAAGTCGAATCATCTTCCTCTTTGATGATGCCAAAAGGGGGAGAGATGTAATGTTCTCTCTATGTAACGGCTGAGCAAGGACCACATTGCTGAGGAAACCATGATGCAGTACGGGCTGGAAAGATAAAAGGAGAGGGAGAGGAAAAAGAAACATAGACCCTGAACCCCCAATCCAATTTTTTTTCTCTTTTCATGCATACCCTCATAATTGCTTGGTGTTACTTACTTGTAAATGCTCTTTGATAAACGTGGCTGTCACCCAAGAGGGGGGGGTGAATTGGGTGAGGGAATAAATTAAATCTTTTGAATCTTGTTTTCGAAAGACTACTTGTGCTTGGTGATAATATTTACGAAGTAGTGATATGCACAAGTCAGTAAGTTATGTGATGCAAAATAGAATGTTTGAATGTAAATTTATGCACACATAAATTTATCCTGGTTCGGTCACCCAGACCTACATCCAGTCCCCAGGCTCCACCTGAGATTTTCAATCCACTATTCTTGTTTAAACCGGGCACAAGAGAAGCCTTTACACTTTAGGTTTTACGAGCACGGGTTCACCTAACACCACAGGTTTTACACCGGGTTCACCTGCAAACCTTACAAATGCAAGTTTTACGGGCTAACTTGCAACCTATGGAGATTTAGACAACCTCTAAATGCTCCCCCTTACAAATTGTAAGTTTACACTATGTTCACTCTATGAACTGATTGTGCTAAACACTTAAGCTCAAAGCTAACTCTCTCTAAGAGTGGATGATGTTACTCACTTAAGTACAATAAAGTTACTCTCTGAAAAATATCACAAATCTGGATCTGAGAGTAGTAGAAGATGTGTAGAATGAAGAGTATGATATATCAGATACTTTGTTCTGTTCTCTCTTTTTCTTCCATGTCTTCTCTTCTGAATGAATGTCTCTTTTATACTCGGCTTCATAGGCTTCTGTGGCAGGTTGAATATGAACGTTTGAATAAAGCCGTTAATCCTATGTTACCGTTGAGAAGTGCATCTTCATTAATGTTTAGCAGGGTTGACTTGCTTTATCTCTGAAAAGTAGTCCTGACACCTCTGCTCTGACAAAAGCATTCTGACACTGCATTTCTTTGAACGTTCAGACATTCTGATTGCTTGCGGAAGCAACTTCTCATCCGGAAGCAACCTTTCTGAGTGTGCTGCACTTGAACGTTAGTTTAGCAATATAATCATATAGTCTCATGCAGTGGGTGATCCCTAAATCTAAGAAGTATCCGGAAGCACTTCTACATCCGGAACTAAATTCACTTGATGAGGGATTTAGTTCACCATGACTTGCTCTCGCTTAGTCTATTTCATTCCACCACTCAGCGCTAGTCACTGAGCTATCGGAAGCACTTTTACTTGACGTGGTGAATTCACTGACGCTTAGGGTGAAATCTATTCTATCAGTCTGCGCCAGTCAAGATCTAACAGGAAGCAACTTCACTTGATGTTGCATTTCCGCTGACGCTCGAGGTTATATCTAGTCTATCAACCTGCGCCAGTCTAAATCTAATAGGAAGTGCTTTCACTTGGCGAAGTAGACTTACTGACGCTTGGGGTAATAACTATTCTATTGCTCTGCGCCAGTCTAAGTCTAACAGGAAGCGCTTTCACTTGGGGAAGTAGACTCACTGACGCTTGGGGTAATATCTATTTTGTCGCTCTGCGCCAGTCTAATTCTAACAGGAAGCGCTTTCACTTGGGGAAGTAGACTCACTGTCGCTTGGAGTAATATCTATTCTATCGCTCTGCGCCAGTCTAAGTCTAACAGGAAGCAAACTCACTTCCGATTGAAACATAGCTTAGTCTTAAGGTTTTGTGTACCTAATTCTCATGGACTAAGTTATTTCCCAGTGATTTACTTGCTGATGCTGGGGGATGAAAACATTCATCCGCATGCGCAAGTCCTAATCTATCCGGAAGTAGATCTTCACCCGGAAGCACTCTTACTTGGGATCCTATGTTATCCTATTGCTTCCTAGGCACTTGGTTTAATCCTCTATATTTTAGTCTTCATCAAAACTTAAGATTCTAACATTCTCCCCCTTTTTGATGATGACAAACCTAGTTTTATCGATTAAGTTCCTAAGGAAGGATTATCAAGAGAATAAAAGCAATGGATAACAACAAGTAACTCAGACAAATATTATTGACAAGCAGAGGTTACAAGTCAGAGTTATGTAATCAAATAACATATACAAGTAAAGAATGTATACAAATAAATTTCACTAAGTATGAATGAAAATATGCATGAAAACAAAATCAACAAAAATATTTGGATTGGGGTTTAGAGTTTGTGTCTCTTTTTCTTTTCCCTCTCTTTCTGCCTCTCTTCATTTTCCTCACGCTCACTCTGGTTTATCTGGGCAATGATCTCTTGAAGCTCTTTTTCCTCTTTTTCCCTCCTGAGCCTTTCTAATTCAATGGACTCCTCGTATGCCCTTTTCATGTTCTCCACTTCTTCATACCCAGGGAAACCTGTAGCATCGTCGAAGTAGCAGACTTCTCCATTGGGATAGTGTACAGCCCGGATTCTCACATTCCATGCAGAGAAGTTGGGATCCTCTTCAACTTCTTGGGCTTTCCTTTCCCTTTCCCTTTGCTCTTCCCTTTGCTTTTGTTAATTGGAGGATGGGCATGGCACTTGCTCTTTCAGCATCGAGGCAAGCCATCTGACCAAAAGATAATTTGTCAGTGAATCCAAATCTCTCAAATTCATCAGGGGTCATGTCTTCAATTTCCAATTTGACCTCCTTCAGAATTGGAACCGCTTGGACCACTGGATTTTCTTGCACAACCTGAGCAGATGAAGTTCCTTGCTCAGGTAGGTCAGATGGAATCTCTTCCTCAGACTCATCAGATTCAGTGGTGGCAATTAACTTCCTGGCACGTTTCCTAGCAACGGCCTTCTTTCTGGGTGCACTGAATCTGGCTGCTGGCTCAGACGAGGGAGGAGGATCAGAAGATTGCTCAGATGAAGGGACCTCAGACTCTTGCCCAGAGGATGCAGGAACAGGCTTGGCTATCACAATGGGAGGATGGTTGGGTCTCTTCAGTCCCCACTTCATTATGATCTCCTCAACCATCTCTCTACTTGTTTTATTTGGAGGAGGCTCCGATGATGACTCAGATTGTGAGGATTGTTCATTCTGCCCATACACAACCACATCCCATTGTGGTCCTTGCTCAGCCGCTTTCTTCTGCTGCATGAACCGGACGGCCTCTCCTCTTATAAGGCTCTCTGCACCACTCAGCCTCTGAGACTCATATGCACGACGCAGGGCGGCCGTGACATCTTCATCAATCCAGAGTGATGGCTGGCTGAGGACATCCCTTGTGGCCATGCTTAGACGAAGAGTGGACATAACATTTCTCCCCCTTTTGTCATCATCAACAGGGGTGAGTGCCAGGGATGGAGAGGATGTGGAGGAGGATGGAGGTGGTTCAGGACCAAATTTCTTGGGAGGGGAGGGTGAGAGGGTAGAGGTGGAGGATGTGGGAGAAGATAGGTGTTCAGGAGTTTGAGGAGGGTCGGGAAGCAGCTGGTGGTGACAAGGATATCCCCATAAGGATGAGTGGAGGGGTATTCTTTGTAGTTGGCGGAGTCAGGGGTAAAGGGTAAATGGTCATCGGAGAGTGGTTGAAGGCGGGGATATTCGCCGTATGGTTGGCTGAGGGGGTGAAAGGCTGTTTCAGATCCTATGGGTCTAGGGCTTTGATGGGGTTGGGTTGGAGAAGCGGAGTGGAGAGCGTGTAGGGGCACCTGGTCGTGTGGGAATGGGCGAGGATGAGGATGATGAAGGTGAGGATGAGAAGTTTCTAAGGGAAAGGCGTGGAGAGTTGTGAGGTGAGTCTTGGGTTTGGTGGTCATGGGTAGGTGAAGGTTGGGATTGTTGGTCATTTTGTGGTGGAGGCTGAGGTTGTTGAGTGTTAGGCGGAGGAGGAGGTGGTAGTTGAGGGTGATTAGGAGGAGGAGGAGGTTTTGAGGAGGCGGAGGAGGAGGTGGCAAGTTACCTTGTGATGAAGGTTGGGGAATTTGTAGGTGCTGGAGGATGAGGTCTAATTTTGCATCCACCCTGGTAAGGTGATTCTCAAGTTGTCCTATTCTGTCCTCGAGCCGCTGGATCCGCTCCCCTTGGTGCTGGAAACCAGCTTCACATTCAGCACGGAGAGGACCCACCAAGGAATCAGTCAGTCTCAACAGAAGCTCTTCCTTTATGTCCTCGGCAAAGGCCCTAACAGAAGCTGGAACCCTTGCACTACGGCTTGGCCCAGCATGTGAGTCAACTTCCTGATCTCCTGCTCCAGATGCAGAGGGAGCTGAAGTACCAGAAGCACTACTGGCTTGTGAGCGTGAGCGAGTGGGCTTAGGAGGCTTGAAATACTTGATCCCCATCCTTGCCACATTGGTTGCTCCCACAGGCCTACACTGGACATTCTCTTCTTCCACAGCAGATGTAGCTTTGATCAGATGCTTCTCAAGAAGGAAGGCAATGATGGTGGGATAGGGAAGATAACCTGACTTGTCATTGCTTAACCAGCGCTGAAGCTCTAGGCATATCAACTGCCCAGGGTTGAAAGGCTTGAGCGAGAGGAGTCTAGGGAACCAAGGGTTGTCCAGCAGTGTGAACTCGTTGAAGTTGCCTCCCTTATGAGTCATTATCCGGGAGTAGATGTAGTACAAGAGCCTGTTAGAATCAGACATCTTGGACACCTTCTTGCTGTTGGTGCCATACAACTCCTCGAGTTCCTCCTTGCTGTACTTGTGAGACTCAGGGTAGATCCATTCATTCATATCCTCTTCTGTGATTCCCATCATCTCATTCAAGGTTCTCCAAGTGAACCTGAAGGTTCTTCCTCTTACAGTGGCAGTGAAGGAGAGTTTGTGGACTTGCTCTTTCCCATCCACCTTCCTGTACTTTGCTCTGCCTGAGAGGGATTGGCAAAAGACTCGCAGGACGTTGACGTTGTAGTCCTGGTTGATGCCCAGCCAAGGCATATACTTTTCCAAGTAAGGGCGCAGATGAGCAAACCCTAGTTCATCCAACTTGTCCAGATTGATGAACAGGCCATGATTGAAGATGGGAATGGATGTCTCAAATTTGGCGGATACACCCTCCAATGCCCCATCTCTATAGACTGTGGGATCATCTTCTTCCTCAACCCTCTGCCTCTTGGAGGAAGGCTCCTCAGAAAATTGAACCTTCTTTTTCTTTCCCTTTCTCTGAGCATCCCGCTCTTGTTCAGAACCCACTGCCTGTTCTATTCTACCAGAGGTTTCAGGCTGACCCTGAATGTCTTCACCCTGTCCTCGTGATTGCCCAGAACCTTCTTGGCGTTCATGAAGTTCTTCATGTTGTTCTTCATGGTGCCCAGATTTACCAGAATGCTTGTGAGTGGATTTCCCAGATTTCGATTTATGTTTCTTGGAAGAAGAGGTTTTCTGGATGACTGGGTTGGATTCATTCGTACCGGCCATTTTTGTATGAATGTTGTGTAAATAAAGATGAAATGCAAGAAGTGTGAAAAATAAAGAATACAATGGAGAAGATGAAAAGACTTTTCTGAGAAAATGATGCGAGTGAAAAAGATGTAGTAAAAAGTGAAAAGTGGAAAATGACTTCTATTTATAGGTAAAACTTCTGAGGATAGAATGGGCATACTCTTTCAAATTTTCACACATTGGTTAACGTAAGTTTTTAAGTTGGAACGACACACCTGATGACACGTGTTGCTTCAGAGAAGGCACAGCGTTTCATAGAGGAAGTTGAAACGTTTTCTGAAGTGATGTGTCCCTTGATCTGACACTGGCGCTCGTGATCATATTGAATTATCATCCAGCGCTAGCAAAAGAGTATTCGGAAGTGATTTTGCTTCCGGTTGGACAGACGCTCCTGGTTGCCTTGAGTAGTCATTCAGCGTCAGCACGAGAGCATCCGGAAGTAGTTTTGCTTCCGATGGTACTTACTTAAGATTTAACTTTGAGTGACTCGTTGATGTTCTCTCTTGTGCATCCACAGCGATCAAGCTTTCATAACTAAAGCCATATTTGCGTCAAGTAGAGTTTGTTTGATCTTCTTAATTTCAGGAGCAGTAGCTCTCGGAGCCCAGTATGAACAACAACTCATTCAGATTTGATACATTGCTCTGATCAGGTATGATCATGAAAATTGTTGTTCCTTCGTACCTTCTTTCCTACAAAATAGCAAATGATTTCTCTTTCCCATTTTTCAGTCTCCAAACTTGGATCTGACTGGTCAGTTTGTAGGAAGTATGTGATTCTTATGCACTTAAGAATTATTCACTATGAATATAGCATTGCGAATCAACTATGACTATATGCACATGGCTTCTGATAATGATAGTCATAGATAGCATGTAGAGTATGAACATTGTGTGAAATATCTTATAAGCCATATCATGTTCATGCTTATGATGCTTAATGTAAAATCTCAATAAGTCCATCTTACATTTGCATAGGAGATTTTACTGTTGCATGCTTCAACCTTAAATAATCCCTTGCTTACCCAAGGAGATCTTTTATACTTATCCTTGGCCTGAAGCACTTTCTTAGGAGAGACAGGATTCGCAGGTTTTCTCCATGTGAGTTGAGACATCCTCTCTCTTTTGTCCTTCTCAGGATAGTTGAATGGAACTCTGTGATAGCTTATCCCTGAGACAAGGTCTTTGTTCCTTGTGGTAGCGCACTGCTTCTTATGATTGAACCAGGTAGTTGCAGTAGTGACATCACCACGAGTTCTCTTCTTTGGGACAAGAGGAACTCTTGATCTTTCCTGCACAGGTAAGGCACTAGAAGGGAGTTTTGGTACCCATTTGTACTTGGGTCCTACATAGTTAGCGCTGGACCTTACTTGTCCTTTGGGGATCCATATATATTTATTTCTCACATTTAAATTTCTCTTAAAATTGCATGTGTGAGAAATATGACCAGTTCTACCACAATAATGACAGATAATGGGATGATGTTCAGAATCAGATTTCTTATCACTATTATGGTGGTCAGTTTTCTTTTCAAAGACTCTATGTTTATTAACTTTTGAAATCTCAGGGTCTTTCGAAAAATCTTCTTTTATGAGTGGGACTTTGGACTCCTTGGTTGTAGAAGAAGGAATAAGTTCCTCAAGTTCCCTATTCCTTTTTCTTAAGCCTAGAATTTCTTTTGCAAGTTTACAGAATTCAACATGTAGCTCATTATACATATCTTGCAATTCAGAAGTTTCAAGTTTAGGTACCTCATTTTCTCAGCTTCTGAATCTTCTAGGCGGAGATCCACTCTCTCCTTGCTGATACTAGCTTCTACTACATCACCATCCAGTAGCTCATCAACGGTGGATTCACAGGGAGCACATAGTGAGCTTTGGACAGCCTTAACATCAAGAAATTGGCTAGAAGCATACATAGTATCAAGAGTGTTCCAAATATCTATAGCCCTAGAGCAATGTTTAATTTTCTGGTAATCATTGTCAGATAAACTTTTGTGCAAAATTTGCATTGCTCTAAGGTTTAAGTAAAATAAGCTTTTGTCCTCTTCTGTCCAATTTACTTTTGGTTTGAAATCAGAGTCCTTTTCAAAAACATCCCACATTTTGAAATCAGTGGATAGTATAAAACTTTTCATCCTTCCCTTCCATAAGTAAAAATCAGTATTTTCTAACACAGGTGGGATGGTATGATCAAAACCTTCAAAACACATTTTGTAACCCAAATCAGCCTAGGTCTTTGCACTTGAGATCGTTGGATCCTTTAAACAAGTGACCTTGCTCTGATACCAAATGATAAACGTGGCTGTCACCCAAGAGGGGGGGGTGAATTGGGTGAGGGAATAAATTAAATCTTTTGAATCTTGTTTTCGAAAGACTACTTGTGCTTGGTGATAATATTTACGAAGTAGTGATATGCACAAGTCAGTAAGTTATGTGATGCAAAATAGAATGTTTGAATGTAAATTTATGCACACATAAATTTATCCTGGTTCGGTCACCCAGACCTACATCCAGTCCCCAGGCTCCACCTGAGATTTTCAATCCACTATTCTTGTTTAAACCGGGCACAAGAGAAGCCTTTACACTTTAGGTTTTACGAGCACGGGTTCACCTAACAACCCACAGGTTTTACACCGGGTTCACCTGCAAACCTTACAAATGCAAGTTTTACGGGCTAACTTGCAACCTATGGAGATTTAGACAACCTCTAATGCTCCCCCTTACAAATTGTAAGTTTACACTATGTTCACTCTATGAACTGATTGTGCTAAACACTTAAGCTCAAAGCTAACTCTCTCTAAGAGTGGATGATGTTACTCACTTAAGTACAATAAAGTTACTCTCTGAAAAATATCACAAATCTGGATCTGAGAGTAGTAGAAGATGTGTAGAATGAAGAGTATGATATATCAGATACTTTGTTCTGTTCTCTCTTTTTCTTCCATGTCTTCTCTTCTGAATGAATGTCTCTTTTATACTCGGCTTCATAGGCTTCTGTGGCAGGTTGAATATGAACGTTTGAATAAAGCCGTTAATCCTATGTTACCGTTGAGAAGTGCATCTTCATTAATGTTTAGCAGGGTTGACTTGCTTTATCTCTGAAAAGTAGTCCTGACACCTCTGCTCTGACAAAAGCATTCTGACACTGCATTTCTTTGAACGTTCAGACATTCTGATTGCTTGCGGAAGCAACTTCTCATCCGGAAGCAACCTTTCTGAGTGTGCTGCACTTGAACGTTAGTTTAGCAATATAATCATATAGTCTCATGCAGTGGGTGATCCCTAAATCTAAGAAGTATCCGGAAGCACTTCTACATCCGGAACTAAATTCACTTGATGAGGGATTTAGTTCACCATGACTTGCTCTCGCTTAGTCTATTTCATTCCACCACTCAGCGCTAGTCACTGAGCTATCGGAAGCACTTTTACTTGACGTGGTGAATTCACTGACGCTTAGGGTGAAATCTATTCTATCAGTCTGCGCCAGTCAAGATCTAACAGGAAGCAACTTCACTTGATGTTGCATTTCCGCTGACGCTCGAGGTTATATCTAGTCTATCAACCTGCGCCAGTCTAAATCTAATAGGAAGTGCTTTCACTTGGCGAAGTAGACTTACTGACGCTTGGGGTAATAACTATTCTATTGCTCTGCGCCAGTCTAAGTCTAACAGGAAGCGCTTTCACTTGGGGAAGTAGACTCACTGACGCTTGGGGTAATATCTATTTTGTCGCTCTGCGCCAGTCTAATTCTAACAGGAAGCGCTTTCACTTGGGGAAGTAGACTCACTGTCGCTTGGAGTAATATCTATTCTATCGCTCTGCGCCAGTCTAAGTCTAACAGGAAGCAAACTCACTTCCGATTGAAACATAGCTTAGTCTTAAGGTTTTGTGTACCTAATTCTCATGGACTAAGTTATTTCCCAGTGATTTACTTGCTGATGCTGGGGGATGAAAACATTCATCCGCATGCGCAAGTCCTAATCTATCCGGAAGTAGATCTTCACCCGGAAGCACTCTTACTTGGGATCCTATGTTATCCTATTGCTTCCTAGGCACTTGGTTTAATCCTCTATATTTTAGTCTTCATCAAAACTTAAGATTCTAACACTCTTTACTTCGAAATGTTATTTGATAGTATACTCTGACTTGTAACTTATGTTTATCAATAATATTTGTCTAAGTTACTTGTCCTTATCTATTGCTTTTAATCTTTTGCCAAATCCTTTCTTATGAACTCAATTGATAGAACTAGGTTTGTCATCATCAAAAAGGGGGAGAATGTTAGAATCTTAAGTTTTGATGAAGACTAAAAATATAAAAGATTAGACCAAGTACTTAGAGCAATTAGGTTAACATAGGTTCCCAAGTAAGAGTGCAACCGGATGTTGATTTACTTCCGGATAGACTAGGACTCGCGCACGCGGATGAATGTTTTATCCCCCAGCGGCAGCGAGTAACTCACTAGAGAAATAACTTAGTCCATAAACAGTAGGTACACTAAATCTTAAGACTAAGCTATGATTCAACTGGAAGTGAAATTGCTTCCTGTTAGATTTAGACTGGCGCAGACTGATAGAGTAGATATCACCCCAAGCGTCAGTGAGTTCACCACGTCAAGTAAAAGTGCTTCCGATAGCTTAGTGACTAGCGCTGAGTGTTGGAATGAAATACACTGAGCGAGAGTAAGTGATGGTGAGCTAGATCCTTCATCAAGTGAAGTCGCTTCATGTTAAACTTAGATTGACGCAGGCTGATAAAATAGAATAACCCCAAGAGTCAGTGAAAAAGCCACATCAAGTGAAATAGCTTCCTGATGGATTTTGACTGGCGCAGCCGGATAGAATAGAAATAACCCTAAGCATCAGTGAGTTTACCTCGTCAAGTGAAAGTGCTTCCGATAGCTTAGTGACTAGCGCTGACTGTTGGATTGAGGGACACTGAGCGAGAGTGAGTATTAGTAAACAAAATCCTTCATCCAGTAGTTTTACTTCCGGATGTAGAAGTGCTTCCGGATACACCTCAGACTTAGGGAACACCCACTGCATGTGACTATGTGAATATATTGCTATACTAACGTTCAAGTGCAGCACACTAAGTAAGGTTGCTTCCGGATGAGAAGTTGCTTCCGCAAGCAATCAGAATGTCAGAACGTTCAGAGATGCAGTGTCAGAATGCTTATGTCAGAGCAGAGGCGTCAGGACTACTTTTCAGAGATAAAGCAAGTCAACCCTGCTATACATTGATGAAGCATTTAATGGGCAAACGGTAACAAGGGAAAAACGGACATATTCAAACGGCTAGCCCACCTACCAAGAGTTCAAAATGTTTGAAGACTATATAAGGGAGCTCAACTTCATTTATGAGAAATCAATAATCTTTGAATATTCTTGAGAGAAGTTAGAGCGAGAAAACTAAGAACATCTTCAAGCATTCAAAGCTGCCCAGAAAAGCGAAGAGCATTTAACACATCGAGTGATTCTTTTCACCTACTTATTCTGTACTCCTTGTAGTTAAGTCTCTTCGTGTTATAAGAGCATTTATTGTACTTAAGTGTGTAAGACCATCTGTTCTTTGAGAGAACTTAGTCAAAATCCTTTAAGTGTAAAGGTTAACCCCTTGCTTGGTGTGAGGGGGAGCTAGTTAGAAATGTTACAAGTGAGCCTGTGTAAAACTTGTTGTAAGGTTGCAAGTGATCCCGTGCAAAACTTGCGGTTGTAAGGTTTCAGGTGAACCCGATTTAAAACCTGAGTTATAGTGGAACTCTCGGCCTGGGTGGTTGAGGACTGGACGTAGGTCAGGTAGACCGAACTAGTATAAATCTTGTGTTGTTTTATTTGAGTATTTATTTTTGAAGCACAATTCACCCCCCCTCTTGTGCATCCATTACATTCACACAAAGCTTCTCGTTAGTTGCCCCAAATATAATATCATCAACATAAATTTGGACAATTAACATATCTCTATCTTTATGAAGGATAAACAGTGTATTATCTAATTTGCCCCTTGAGAAACCCTTGCCCAGCAAAAAGCTGCTGAGTCTCTCATACCAAGCTCGAGGAGCTTGTTTCAGGCCATATAAAGCTTTCTTTAATCTATACACATGTTTGGGGTGCTTATGGTCCTCAAAGCCAGGAGGTTGTTCTACATATACCTCTTCTTTAATATAACCATTAAGAAATGCGCTCTTTACATCCATTTGATATAACTTAAAGCCTTTCATGGATGCAAAGGCTAGAAGAATCCTTATTGCTTCAAGTCTAGCGACTGGAGCAAAAGTTTCTTCATAGTCAATGCCTTCTTCTTGGTTGTATCCTTTGGCTACTAGTCTGGCTTTGTTTCTGGTGATTTGACCTGTCTCATCCAGTTTGTTTTTGAAGACCCACTTGGTTCCCACTATGGATTGATGAGACGGCCTTGGGACTAGTTCCCACACTTGACTCCTCTCAAATTGATTTAGCTCTTCCTGCATGGCAATAATCCAGTCGCAGTCCTCAAGAGCTTGTTCAACTGAAGTTGGTTCGATTTGAGATAGGAATGCTCCAAACTCAACTTCATTTTGAACTTGTCTTCTAGTTCTGACACCAGAAGAAACATCACCAAGCACTTGATCAAGAGGGTGATCCCTGTGATGTCTCCTAGCTATTGGCAACTGTGCCTCCTCAGGCATGGGTTGCACTCCAGGTTCATCACTGGGTTCACCTTCTTCTTTGGGATTGCTTGTTGGTGTTTCTTTTGGTGGTGAGGAAGATGATGGTAGTTTTGGAAGATTAAGTGCTTCATCATCTTCTGTGGATATTGTCCCCATGTAGGAGTTTCATCAAATACAACATGCATGGATTCTTCTACAGTTTTGGTTCTCATGTTGTATATCCTATATGCTTTACTCCTAAGGGAATATCCTATGAACATACCTACATCAGCCTTTGGATCAAACTTACCCAAATTTACCTTTCCATTATTATGCACGTAGCATTTTGATCCAAATATTCTGAGGTGGCTGATGTTGGGCTTCCTCCTTTGTATAGCTCGTATGGAGTCTTATCCAGGCCCTTGCGAACATAGGCTCAGTTGGAGATATAGCAAGCAGTGCTCATAGCGTCCGCCCAGAACACTTGAGAAACCTCTTTCTCGTTGAGCAAGCTTCTAGCCATCTCCGTCAGAACCCCGTTCTTCCTTTCGACTACTCCATTTTGTTGAGGAGTTCTCGGAGCTGAGAAGTTATGTTCAATGTCGTTTTGCTCGCATAGCTCAGAGAAGCTATGGTTCTCAAACTCTCCTCCATGGTCTGTCCTTATGGCTGTGATTTTGAGCTCCTTCTCATTCTGCACTTTCTTAGCCAGGACAACAAAAGCATCAAAAGCATCTTGCTTAGAGGCAAGGAACATAGTCCACGTGAACCTTGAATAGTCATCCACCACCACTAAAGCATATAGGTTTCCACCCAAGCTCTTTACTCTCGCTGGCCCAAATCCATGTGGATTAGTTCCAAGGGCCTGCTGGTGGAGACTCTCTTCTTGGTTTTAAACGAGGACTTTGTTTGCTTCCCTCGTTGGCAGGATTCACAAATGAAATCATGCTTAACTTTAAAAGAGGGAATACCTATAGCTAGCTCATTTTTAATTAGCATATCCAATTGAGTAAAATTGACATGAGCTAACCTCTTATGCCAAAGCCAGCTATTCTCGTCACTAGATATTAAACATTTTTCTTCTAGCTGTTGACATAAGTCTAAGGTATATAGATTCCCATTTCTATTTGCCTTAATCTTGCATTTTAAGTTGGCCTTATCTATGTTCAGATCCTGCTTATCAACTATTAAGCACTCATTTGAATCAAATATTACCCAGTTTCCTCTGTCCGTGCTCTGGCTCACGCTCAGCAGGTTGTGACAGAGACCGTCCACTAGATAGACATCTTTGACTGGTCCAACTTCTCCAACTCCAGTGATCTTGCCACGTTGATTTCCTCCAAAGGTCACTGTGGTCCATCTTTGATCACCAGAGATTTGAACTTGTCTCTGTCTCCAGTCATATGTCTCGAGCATCCGCTATCGATGTACCATTTTTTGTTCTTGGATGCCTTGAGACACACCTGAAATAATTAAGCAACTTTAGGTACCCAACCTCTCTTGGGTCCTCTGTCATTAGTGTTTAGTGCCCTTGGTCTAGTATTGGGCTTAACCTTGGGCTTAACCTTCTTAGCATTACAGGTGGACGTGGAGTGTCCTTTCCTGTTGCAGTAATTACAGAAGCTAAAGGGTGAGGAGCTATGACTGGTGGCTTTATGGAAGAACTTTAAGTAAGGCTTTACTTTTGGTTTTACCCACTTTTTCACTTTAGGGGTATATCCCAAGCCAGTTCTATCCCTATATGCCCTTTGGTTCATTAAGATTACGTTTAGCATTTCTGAACCAATGGTAAACTTCTCCAGGGCATTTTGCAGCTTGTTCTTTTCCTCTGAGATTTTGCTGCAATTAGGGCAGCTCTCAGGTGTTGGGGCGTTGGGTTCTACTTGGGGAGAGCCCTGGCCATCCACTAACGGAAGTCTTCTAGCTTCCGCTAGTTCCTCACTTAGTGAGTCCACCTTGGACTCAAGTGATTCCTTTTTGGTTTTCAACACTTTATAGGCTTTACATAGTCTAGAGAATTCTTCATGAACCTCATTGTAAGCCTCTTGTAGTTCAGAAAGAGTTACCTCATGTTCTTCGTTGGTGAGGTCAAGATCTGAAGATGCTTCTTCATCCTCTTCTCTAGCTACCAGGCAGAGGTTGGCAACTTCTTCTTCATCACTTGCTTCCTCATCTGAGCTATTTACCCAAATGGAGGAAACAAGAGCCTTTCTTTTGTCCTTGCCTTTTGACCTCTGCAGGCTGGGACACTCAGCCTTGAAGTGACCAGGTTTATTGCATTCAAAGCACACAGGGACCTTCTCTTTCTTGTATCCCTTCTTCTGGCTGGAATCACCTCTCTGATAGCCTCCCTTCTTTCTGAAGAATTTCCTAAATTTCCTCACCATCATAGCCATCTCCTCATCGTCCATCTCCTCCTCATCATCCTCATCATTGTCATTGATCTCCTTGCTGGGAGCAACGAGAGCAAGGTTCTTGTTCTTGGATGAGGTTTGAGGAGCTCTCATAGCCAGCAGGGTAGGTTCATATTCAGCAAGAGAGCCAAATAGTGCGGTGATGGAGCTGGTTGATTCTCCTTGCACTTCTTGCAAAATAGTTACTTTGGTGATCCAGTCACCCTTCAAGATCTTTAGAATCTTGCTCACTTGCTCTCTCTCAGGGATATCCTTACCCAGCGAGGCCAAATTGTTGATGAGATGAGTGAACCTGAGCTCCAGATCTCTGATAGGCTCGGTGGGACTCAGCATAGCGAATTTGTGAAATTCTTCCACCAGCATTTCAATACGTCTCGCTTTTACTCCCCTGGTTCCAGAGTGTGCAGCCTCAAGAGCCTCCCACATATCTTTTGCATTTTTGTGGTGGCTGATCCTGTGATACTCTTTGGGGCTGAGAGCACACTGGATGTAGTGCATGGCCCGATGGTTCATTTGGACTAGGGCATAGTCCTCAGGAGTGTATCTGGCTCGCACTTTTGCATATTCATCCTCATCTAGCGGAGTTTGATCCCCTCGTTCTATTATGTCCCAGAGTCTGATATCACTTGACTTGATATAAGTCTCCATTCTGAACTTCCAGAATGAGTAGTTGTACCCATCGAAGCCTGGGGGCTTGTTGGGTTGAACGGAGACATCTGGTAGAGAATAGTCTGTGTCCATTACTGGATCTTTGCCTTCTGATTCGTTGGAATCGAGTTAGAAGGACCTTGCTCTGATACCAAATGAAAGTAATGGATGCACAAGAGGGGGGGTGAATTGTGCTTCAAAAATAAATGCTCAAATATAAATAACACAAGAGTTATACTGGTTCGGTCTACCTGACCTACGTCCAGTCCTCAACCTCCCAGGCCGAGTTCCACTAAATCTCAGGTTTTAAATCGGGTTCACCTGAAACCTTACAACCGCAAGTTTTCACGGGATCACTTGCAACCTTACAACAAGTTTCACTCAGGCTCACTTGTAACCTAACAAACTCCCCCTCACACCAAGCAAGGGGTTAACCTTTACACTTAAAGATTTCTGACTAAGTTCTCTCAAAGAACAGATGGTGTTACACACTTAAATACAATTAAAGTAAATCCACATCCGGTTGCACTCTTACTTGGGAACCTATGTTAACCTAATTGCTCTAAGTACTTGGTCTAATCTTTTATATTTTAGTCCTTCACTGCATGTGACTATGTGCTTATATTGCTAAACTAACGTTCAAGTGCAGCACACTAAGTAAGTTGTTGCTTCCGGATGAGAAGTTGCTTCCGCAAGCAATCAGAATGTCAGAACGTTCAGAGATGCAGTGTCAGAATGCTTATGTCAGAGCAGAGGCGTCAGGACTACTTTTCAGAGATAAAGCAAGTCAACTCTGCTATACATTGATGAAGCATTTAATGGGCAAACGGTAACAAGGGAAAAACGGACATATTCAAACGGCTAGCCCACCTACCAAGAGTTCAAAATGCTTGAAGACTATATAAGGGAGCTCAACTTCATTTATGAGATAATCAATAATCTTTGAATATTCTTGAGAGAAGTTAGAGCGAGAAAACTAAGAACATCTTCAAGCATTCAAAGCTGCCCAGAAAAGCGAAGAGCATTTAACACATCGAGTGATTCTTTTCACCTACTTATTCTGTACTCCTTGTAGTTAAGTCTCTTCTTGTTCCCTAAGTCTAAGTGTATCCGGAAGCACTTCTACATCCGGAAGTGATTCCACTTGATGAAGGATCTAGCTCACCATCACTTACTCTCGCTCAGTGTATTTCATTCCAACACTCAGCGCTAGTCACTAAGCTATCGGAAGCACTTTTACTTGACGTGGTGAACTCACTGACGCTTAGGGTTATATCTCTTTTATCAGCCTGTGCCAGTCTAAGTCTAACTGGAAGCAATTTCACTTGACGTGGCTGATTCACTGACGCTTAGGATTATATCACCTCTATCAGTCTGTGCCAGTCTAAATCTATCAGGAAGTACTTTTACTTGACGAGGTAAACTCACTGACGCTTGGGATGATATCTATTCTATCAGTCTGCGCCAGTCTAAATCTAACAGGAAGCAATTTCACTTCCGGTTGAATCATAGCTTAGTCTTAAGGTTTAGTGTACCTACTGTTTATGGACTAAGTTATTTCTCTAGTGAGTTACTCGCTGCCGCTGGGGGATAAAACATTCATCCGCGTGCGCGAGTCCTAGTCTATCCGGAAGTAAATCCACATCCGGTTGCACTCTTACTTGGGAACCTATGTTAACCTAATTGCTCTAAGTACTTGGTCTAATCTTTTATATTTTAGTCTTCATCAAAACTTAAGATTCTAACATAATTAACCATAACAGAATTTCCAACCCAGAGAATATGTACTACTATACTAAACAATGAAACTCACAATGTTTAAATGACCTTTAACTTTCATGTTTTCTGTGATAAACTAGCCCTCTATTCCAACTATTGATTTACAAAGAATTAAACTTCATAAAACAATAAAAGAGATCACTAGTTGGGTTTGAAATCCCCATATACTACTTCAAATCAGATTTAGAAGCAAGAAAGACAGCTCAATATATTTATTCATGCTTCTCTTTCCTATCTTATTCAGCCTTGACATCAAAATTGCACAAAACAATCGCCCAATCTCTTAGCATATGAGATATAAAACTTCTGAAAAAGAAAACATGAGTCGAGCACCAAGGGGAAACCATATATAGACAATTCTATCTCAACTTATCAGAACTGAATAATAGCAATAATCCTTAACATCTTTCTTTAGAAACATTAGAAACTAAACAACTCTACTCAAATAAAGCTTTTCAAGATTTTGAACTTCACTGCAAAAGAGAATAATGGATGAATAATAAATTAGTCATATCCAGAACCATGCTAATTTATTGCCAGGGAAAGTCGAAACAGACATGCGGTCAGTACAAAGCCAGTAAGCCAATTTATAAACATGCAATATAAAGCAATGACCAATAGACATAGACATGATGATATATAGCTGATAAGAAAACAGATATAAATTGAAGAAGAATAGGGAAACAGAGAGGGGGAAAAATAAGAGAAGAGAGGGATGAATAAATCTAGAGGGTTCAAAGAGGATAAGGGAGAGAAGAAATCAATAAGCCTCACATTATGTCTAACAAGTCTGAATCTGAAACCAGAGTAGGCATTATCCTATTTATAGACTCATAATCATAATCATAATCATAATCTGCCTTCTAATGAATTGCAAAGGCATAACCTGCAACTAACTCTGACAATTTTCTAACGCCTATTTGGCACCAACATAACTAACGTATGACTTTATAACAATCATAATTCCTCAGAAATTTGACTTACAAACATGATAAAAACTACATTCTTTTCCTTAAGTAACCTTAATCAGAAAATATAGCCTCCCAGGCTAGAAAATCAAATCGAATGGAAAGAAGAGAAGCAAATCACAAACAATCAAACTAGAGCTTTCCTTTGATGATTATAGAACCAAAAATCCCCAAAACCTAAATCAGTCTCTCTCAAACCTCACCCGAACACGTCCAGAAATTGAGCAAACAGAGAAAGAAAAGGAATCACCTTAGCTTAATCCATGATGGCATGGCTTGCCGGAGAACATCTTCGCCGGAAAACTCGTCAGACCCGTAATTGTAGGGGTGGGCCGAATGGAAATCAAGAGAGGAAAGGGAAAAACATGAGTCAACCTTAGAAGGAAGCATAGCACACAAAACGACATAAAAGTCGAAGCTTTTACCTCTTCCCAGCATCATCCGCCGCTGTAGCCACCGTTCGTCGCCATTTGAGCCCGCCGGTCGCCGGAGTTGAGGCAAGAAAAGGACGAATATTCAAAGGTGATTGGAAGAGGAAGGGAGTAAAGGAAAACAAGAATGGTTACATGATGATGGTGAGTAGTCGGCGACGCCGGTGGCTTGTCCGTGAGTCTTGCCGGAAGCCGTGAAGAAGCAGAGGAGGGGAGAAGGTGAGGGAGGCCGACGGATGATGATGATGAAGGAAAACACGAAGGGGAAGAAGGGTTTGAATGAAAAGGGTGGGAGGATTGGCCACAGTGGTCCGGCCAGCCTTGGCCGCCGCGCCGATCGAGCAAGGGGAGAGAAGAAACGAAGAAGAAGAAGACGGGAAAGAGGAGGGAGGCGGCGGGTTATATATAAAAGGGGAGGGGCGCGTTTGGTTTTGCTGAAATTAGAGGGTTCTCTAATGATTTGTAGCCCAAACTTGCCATAATGTACTCTTTTAATTCTAAAACCATTTAAACCAGTCTCCAATCTCCTTAAACTTCAAAATATTTTTAGCTTTACCACTCCCTCATATTTCAAACTCTTCATTTCTTAATTAATTATATGCATATTAATTACTCAAAATTTCCAAAAATATCCCAAAAATTCCTAAAAATTCCAAAATTTCCCAAAACACTCTCTAATCCTGAATTAAATTTTTCAGGATGTTACAATTCTCCCCACCTTTTTAAAAATTTTGTCCCCAAAATTCAGTATGTCAAACTTCACTATGAACTGATACATAGTCTATCCCACTCAATACATCTCTAAGATCTTGAATTAGAGAAGAAAAACTACAATTTCTAACCAAACTATTCTACACCATTCCTTTAGCTTTTGAGTTTTCGAATCATATTAAACTTTGCTACACCTAAATTATCTAATTCCTTGACTACTTTGGTTACATTACGAAGGCCAAATGATATCCATGACCAAAATCCCCTATTTCATGTTCCATAAAGTCTATTTACTCTTCAATAACATTAAGAATCTCAACTCCCAATATCTCCCAACCTAGTTTTCATTTCATAATCAAAATATCACTCCAAGTCATCCAACCATAGCACAATCCCAATATTTCCCTAGCTTCCAGAATTCCTAGTCATATTCTAACCTTGTTACATCTAAATCATTTAATTTCCTTGACTTATAAGACAATGAGAATCATTCTTTAATCACCTACCAACAATATTTCTTTCCAAATACATATACTTTGCCAAATCCTCATACCACTTTCTATGAAGATGAGAGTAAGTCTTTAAGCTATGAAATGTCACTCCATAAACTATTGAAAATTTCCCTCATTCCTATAACAAGTAGTTTCTCTCAATTTACTATCAATAATAACCACACTTTAAGTATACTAATCATCCTTTACCTCTATCCAAACAAGCATTACTCATCCCAAAACTACTCTTAATTGGATCAATTCCTATTAACATCTTCTAACTTTAACCGTCTGCGTCAGTCCTATTTCAAGATTCTCACTTTTTAACTATCAAATGTCCCTTCCCTAGAATATTTAATTTTATTTCTCACCAAAAACTTATAACTCTGAATCAACACTTATCCAACCAGATCAATCTCATTAACAACATCACTCCTAACTGTATTCAATTCCAAGGGTCCTTTAAAATGTCTGCTAGAGCTTTAACATACATCATTAAACTTAACTAGTTTCTCAATCCATTTAACTTAACCATAATTAACAAGGTATATCCCTTACTATCACATTAAGAATCTTGAATTTAGCAAATAATTCTTCTTAGTCTTCTCTATATACCAAAATACTATTCTAAGTCATCATGATACAGTTTAAATTCCAACTATTTACCTTAATCAACTTTAATCTAAACCTAAACTTCTTTAATCAAACATCCTCTCTTTCAATTCATGTAATACAAAATATTGCTTCAATTTTTCAAATCAGAAACTATACCTTGTTATTATTCTCTTCTACAGAATTTTACAACTATTTGATCCTCCAATCAATAATATCTATTAGCAAGTTTACAATTCACACACAACCTCAACTAGGTAGTACACACTTAAGTAGTATTCAAAATATCAAAACTTCATTTAATCACTAATATTTCACATCCTTTTACCTCCTCTTTCCTTACTTACATCTAAAATCACATTGACATCACTTTAAAATGATTACAGTGGATCTCTTCAAACAATAATGAACTAATCCATTTGCCAATACATTCCAACACTTAACACAAAAGAAGTCCTGTTACTGCGTTTCTAAGCACTCAATCATCTAAGCATTCAAATCAATCTTCCTTCAACACAATCTAATTGATTAAATCTACACAAACCCTCTATTACATATATTTTATCCCTGCTTAAATTTTTCTAGGCTTAACACGTAGAATCAATAACTCCCTTATTCAAAGATCATTACATGCACCAAAACAAAACACATCTACATATTATAGCATCCAACTCTAAGCTTAAAATAGTACACGGAATCAAATTCTTCATTTTAGCCTCATCATCATCACCTTAAGTATTTTAAACAAATTCATAACATAAATTTTTAGTTCAAAACAAAATCAATGCACATTTATATTCAAATCACATCACAATCAAAAATCACAACAACATGCATCATGGCGGCGTTTTTCTAAAGAAAATTTTTCAAGAAAGCCTTACAAAAACATCAAACTTATTTAGTTTACCAATGAGGTCCAACAAAAGACTATCAATCATTCTTCAATAAAATCTAACATTACTATAACACGTTTAACATAATATGTAACTTAGCTTATTAATCACATATATATGCAAGCATCCATATCCACTTGACAATCAAAATGTACACAACTTTATTTATATAGTTTTTAACAGTAGAGAGTATGATAACAAACAACAAATTCTGCTAATTGAAATCACAAAATCCAATTTAATTCACTCTTAAAACAAACACATAAGCAATATTTACTTTAACAACTATCGAATCACAATTAATCATCAACAATTTCTCAACTAATTAAAATCATAAACACACCTAAACAACAACAGCAAGGTCAACAATTCTTATCTCATCATTTTCATTTTTTTTTATCCATTATCAATTGTTATTTATTTTTTTTTTCAATTTCTTTAATCCCTTAACCCAATAAGGGATCTCATGATGCCTCGACTATGATTATGGCCGGCACATAACTATACTCGAGACCCCAGAGAAGCATCCTTATTTCGTCATTCTTCCTAAATTCTTATACATATCAACATTATTTCGTTATTCTTTCTATGTTCATCTCAATCTCTCCACAGTACCTATTCAATTTCTCTTATCACTCTCTCCCCACCACGGGATGAGCGATAATCCTCTCAAAAAGGTCAGATATTCATGCACAAAAGGAAGGGAATACTAAGAATGTATATTGCCAAGCTATATGCAATGCAGCACAGTCCAGGGTTATCGTATACCAAATACTGATAACCAAGTTGTAACATAATGTTACTAATTCCCTATTTAACCTACGATATCCTTTTTAAATTCAATTATCTCTTTACTAACTATGATAGCAAAAAGATTTCCATATATCAATGTCTATCATAGTTAGAAAAGGAATTTCCTAATAACTGAATACTATCCATGATAGAAAAGAATAAACTAATACAAACTAAATACTATCATGGATAATTAATAGCTAACCATGTTAGAAAAGAATCACCTAACATGGTTAGAAAAATAAACAACCCAATGTTCAATAATATCAAATACATATAAATATATGCGGAAACGAATGCAGGCCTATACAAATTGGCAATATACAATTTCAAATAGTCTATATAGCTTCTAATACCTAATTCCCTTTCCTGTTGTCTGCATCTGTACATGAATACCTGCAAAAATATCAGTAATCGTGGGATGAGACAATTTGTCCCAGTAATCACCGCTTAACTCACTATAACAGTGAGATGTGCGGTAGCGAGGGCGTCTAAAGGGTACCACATTTAAAACCAATACTATATATATATATGTCAAGTCTTTCATCCATCATTCAAGTCTCTCCTTCTAAATCAATTCAAATTCATCATCTCTATTTCCCACATATCACTCAAATCCCTCAGTCAGTTCCAAATCAACTCAACAGACGAAAAATAAACGTGATTGACACTGTGCCCAGTCTCAAATCTGAAAGCATAAAAAGGGAGCACTTTAAATAGTGAAAACGTCCCTGAAAAGGGAGCACCATAAAAAGTGTACACATCCCTGGTTCCTTACAATCCGAGGAACCTGTACAATTAACCTATCGATTGCGCAGATCGATAGATTACATCGGCAGACGGTACTAATAATCAGTGTCATGCAACACTCACAATCCCTATTCTATATTTCATCAACATAACTCTCAACTATCTCAACTCAACATATAATCCTCTTTTCTACCTTCATCACCTCTTAAACCACTATCCAAACTATCTCTATATACATTCCACGTCATTCCAGATCAATGGCCACCACCAGGCAGGATAATAGTATATATATAATGTGTAAAAATCTTTTATACAAATAATTGTGTTTAAAGGGCACCCGATAGCCTGTTTTGTATAAAAATAACATTTCAAAGATAAAATATATATATAGAGGGTGAGAAAGGATTTTACAAAAATCCTAGCTAACATCACCCTCAATGTTATAGTAAGGTTAAGTGTGATTACCTGTCGCCCTTTAGCACTTTACTGCCTTTCCTCACCGTTTCCTTCCCTTCAAGTATAATCACCATTATATGCTCCTATAACGATATGATAAATAATGATATATTAATATCATTTTCACTTCATAATACTTTGACGTCTCTCTCTCGTATGTATTCATATGTTACTATCCAAATCCCCATTCTTAATTCAACTGTTTATACAATCATTCAAAGTCCAAATTCGCTACTTTAAACATTAACAAGTCATTCACAACTTAAAAATTCCACATAGAATAATCCAATGTCTTTCCTTCAAGCTCAATTTCATATTATCACAAGCAACTTTAAACCATAACATATACCAATCATAAGCACTTCAAAGTTCGCAAAACACTTCTCAAGTCCATCTCATGATTACTTCCAACCTTTATCAAAACATTATGTATTCAAATCAAACATTCCTATCCTTAGGAAATTATTAAACATCAAGCATCAATTCCTTTATAATATGAAATATCTATATTCTCATAGTATCTTGAAGTTCTAACAATACTAGTAAGGATATACATGTCTAAACACAACTTCAAATATTCTAACCTAGCCTAAACCTAAAACAAAGAACTTGTACTTAATATTAAATCCTTGGAATTAATTTGGCTTAACAATCTACATAGTTCAATCCAAAAATACATTAGTGTTTCCCTTTAAAATCCAATATTCCAAATACTTAATTACTTAAGTCTCCTTATTTGACACAACTATAAACACAACAAACCCCAAATACATAATTTGTAGCTCAATTTATCACATCATCCAAACTTGCATTCAACCAACAATACAAATTATCCTAATTCCACTTTATAGTCAAGTAACTCATAAGCAATGAAAGTAAACAGCTTAATTCCTATTAACATCTTCGAGTCTTTTCCAAAGACTCATGCAAAGTTCTCATGTTTCCCCATAACAAAATACATTACACATACTCAAAAATCCCCTTTCTTTTCCAAATTTTCTTTCCTTAGTTAACTTCCATGTTAATTAACCATAACAGAATTTCCAACCCAGAGAATATGTACTACTATACTAAACAATGAAACCCAATGTTTAAATGACCTTTAACTTTCATGTTTTCTGTGATAAACTAGCCCTCTATTCCAACTATTGATTTACAAAGAATTAAACTTCATAAAACAATAAAAGAGATCACTAGTAGGGTTTGAAATCCCCATATACTACTTCAAATCAGATTTAGAAGCAAGAAAGACAGCTCAATATATTTATTCATGCTTCTCTTTCCTATCTTATTCAGCCTTGACATCAAAATTGCACAAAACAATCGCCCAATCTCTAAGCATATGAGATATAAAACTTCTGAAAAAGAAAACATGAGTCGAGCACCAAGGGGAAACCATATATAGACAATTCTATCTCAACTTATCAGAACTGAATAATAGCAATAATCCTTAACATCTTTCTTTAGAAACATTAGAAACTAAACAACTCTACTCAAATAAAGCTTTTCAAGATTTTGAACTTCACTGCAAAAGAGAATAATGGATGAATAATAAATTAGTCATATCCAGAACCATGCTAATTTATTGCCAGGGAAAGTCGAAACAGACATGCGGTCAGTACAAAGCCAGTAAGCCAATTTATAAACATGCAATATAAAGCAATGACCAATAGACATAGACATGATGATATATAGCTGATAAGAAAACAGATATAAATTGAAGAAGAATAGGGAAACAGAGAGGGGGAAAAATAAGAGAAGAGAGGGATGAATAAATCTAGAGGGTTCAAAGAGGATAAGGGAGAGAAGAAATCAATAAGCCTCACATTATGTCTAACAAGTCTGAATCTGAAACCAGAGTAGGCATTATCCTATTTATAGACTCATAATCATAATCATAATCATAATCTGCCTTCTAATGAATTGCAAAGGCATAACCTGCAACTAACTCTGACAATTTTCTAACGCCTATTTGGCACCAACATAACTAACGTATTGTTAGAATCTTAAGTTTTGATGGTGACTAAGGTATGATATGGTCTAGTACTTAAAAGAACATAATCAACACTTAGGAAGGATTAGATGACATGGTTAGAATCCTGAGTTAGATCACTTGCGAATGCAAGATCACTTCCGGAAGTATTAGCACTAGAGCTCGCGGATGGAGTACACATCCCATAGGGGACGCAAACGGAAGCAAGTGAGACACTTGGTTAGAACCCAGTCTAGATTGCTAACACTGAATCCTAAGTTAAGACACAACCGGATGCGGATTCACTTCCGGATGAATTAAGACTAGCGCTCACGGATGAAAGACTCATCCCACAGCGGAATCACAACCGGATGCGGAATCACTTCCGGATAGACTAGGACTTGCGCACGGCGGATGAATGTTTCATCCCCCAGCGGCAGCAAGTAACTCACTAGGGAATTAGCTTAGTCCATGAAGCATTAGGTACACAGAACCTTAAGACTAAGCTATGATTCAACCGGAAGTTAAATTGCTTCCTGATAGATTTTGACTGGCGCAGGTTGATAAAATAGATATAACCCCAAGCGTCAGTGAAAATGCAACGTCAAGTGAAATTGCTTCCTGTTAGATTTTGACTGGCGCAGACTGATAAAATAGAATAACCCCAAGCGTCAGTGAATCAGCCTCGTCAAGTGAAATTGCTTCCTGTTAGATTTAGACTGGCACAGACTGATAAAAGAGATATAACCCTAAGCATCAGTGAGTTTACCTCGTCAAGTGGAAGTGCTTCCGATAGCTTAGTGACTAGCGCTGTGACTGTTGGATTGAAGGACACTGAGTGAGAGTGAGTAATAGTGAACAAAATCCTTCATCCAGTGGTTTTACTTCCGATGTAAGAGTGCTTCCGGATACATCATAGACTAAGAGGACTAACGTTCAAAATATACAATACACTAAGTCAGAACATAGTCTAAGTAAGACTACTCCCCATAGCAAACTTCCCACAACATGTATAGTTCTTACTATATTTGATTATATATTGCTATGTTGGACTAACCAGTATGTGCAGAACTTAGTCACACTTCCGGATGCAAATGAGCTTCCGGATTCAAAGACTCTTGGAATTGGGATTCAGAGATTAACACTTGCAGAGCAAGATTGCCACTTCCGGATGAACGATGATCATCCGTCAGCAAGAGTACTGATTAGACCAAATTTCATACCTTTAAGCATGTGCATTTGAGCTTAATTAGTATGGTTTATTTGTTATATTTGATCATTATTGATACATTTTCATGCACATGCTTATGTATAAATATTTGAAGAATAATAGCCTTATTATTTGCATTTTATGGAACTAAGGGTATTTTGGTCATTTTGACTATGAGATGTGTTTTTCATGTAGGGGGTCCCAAGTGGACCCCACACACCCTTGGTGGAGTTTCAATGGAGATAATTTGGCAAGAAGGAAGGCTAGATGGAGAGTACTCAAAGTCACATCCGGAAGCTGAGCTACTTGAAGAAGCGGACTTCCATCCGGAAGTGGATTTACATCCGGAAGTAAACGTGCTGGCGCTGGCGGACAGAGAGCTACATCCGGAAGTAAACGTGCTGGCGCTGGCGGACAAAGAGCTACATCCGGAAGTGGATTCTCATCCAGTGGATTCTCATCCGGAAGTAAATGTGCTTGCGCTTGCAACATGAAGTTTCACATCCGGAAGCTGAAGTCCATCAGCCAGCGAGTACATGAGCCAAACTGCACAATGATCAGAAATGTCAACTACTTTTCAGAAGTATTTGGTGCAGAGTTAATTTAAGGCAAAGTCAGCCCTGCAGCTTTCTAAATGAGGCAAAATTGGCGCCAAGGCCAAATTCAAGTCTGGAGACCTCATTAAGGGCAAAAAGGGAAGCACAATCACTTGGAGAAAAGGAGGAACCTTTGGAATTGCATGGAGATGAGATCTAGTCCACATTCATCCTAACCTTTACCAAATACCAAAACTACCCTTTGGGCGATAATCCCAAAGTTACTCACCACTATAAAACCCCAAACATAACTAACATCTGAACATATCTCTTCTCACTTCACTTTCATTTTCTCTCTCCTCTAACAAACTCTCTCAACTTCATCTTCATCTTCTTCACCTCCGCCATGGCCATTTCATCTCGCAAATCCTCCGATCTTTCCATCTCCATGCGCGGCTAAGCGTTCTTCTCCTTCCTTCAAGTCCAGATTTGTGTTCGAGCTTAAATGTAATTGGCCTTATGTGAGAATTTTCCTTTTCTAGGTTTTCAAGCTTGTAATCACTTAGACCTTTCATGTCTGGAGATTTTTAGGTATGTTAGATCTAGGATTCTGCATAGAGATTTCTGTGTAGAGTTCATTTATTCTTTCAAGTTTGTAAACCTAACTTCTAGATCTTGAACTTTCATGTGTGTTAGGTATATACAATGTGTAGCTTCATGAGATTAAGCATATGTGAGTACATTTTGTTTGATTCTTGAAGTGAATGTTAAATAGAAGTTAGTTTTGATTTCTATCTCACCTATGGATATGCATCAAGTTCAAGGCTAGACTATCTTGATTAATCAGTTTAAACTAGCTAACACTTCTTAGTTTTAAGAGGTCTTGGCTGATTTAAGCTAGTTAATTAAGAGGAAATTGTCACATGAGGCCTAACAATTGAGATGCACAAATCGAGGCTTGAAGGAGGAGATTCCACCTATTGATTCTTTACACTCATACTTTCGGTACATTTTATATTTTAATCGTAGATATAAACACACACTCAAACTGTTTGTTAATTTGCGTGACTTATATACTTTCAATTAGCAAGATAACCTGAACTGTGGAAAGACCTGTACTCACCGCTATCTAAATAGTGGAGTAGAGTATTGAATTGTTTTGATCAATCTTTTTAGGCGACAAAAAGGATAAATCAAGTGGCGCCGTTGCCGGCTTAGGCTATTTCTTGCTAGTTTTAGGTGTTCGTAGTCACAATCTTAATTTGTGTAACTTGTGTGATATTTTAGTTAGTTTTAGTTTTAAGTTTTTAGGTTGAATTGCTTTAT
Source organism: Mimosa pudica (assembly GCA_029929735.1). Lineage (NCBI taxonomy): Eukaryota > Viridiplantae > Streptophyta > Magnoliopsida > Fabales > Fabaceae > Mimosa > Mimosa pudica. Next base: position 1,487,423 of record JAKELP010000017.1, on the reverse strand, counting down.
ATATAGTTAAGCCTGTTTTAGCAGTGTTTTAGGAAGTATTTGGCTGCTCTAGTTAGCCTCTTCTTGCTGTTCTGTGTTGATTGAACTTGTATACACTTTTCTGGAATCTGCACTAATTTCTGCTGGTGTTTTGTCTGTGATTCTGCTGGATTTTGTTGGATTTTACTGCAAATAGTTGCACTAAGTAGCTTTGTATGAACCCTACCACATCATTAGTGCCATTGGATAGAGAGATTAATAAGACTCTGAGAGAACTTAAGAAAAAGAAAAAGCACGAGAAACAAGCTCGTAAGCAACCTGTAGGATCCACATCAAATCCACAAAATTCATCTGTAGCGTCCAATAACACATTCCTAGACCAGCATTTCATTATGGCAGAAAGACGAGAGGACCATAGAGAACATGAGAGAGAGGTGAGAGATCATGAACATGAGCGTGAGCGACATGACAGGCGAGAGCAAGAGGATGAACGTCATTTTGAGGGGGGTAGGCATTTACATGATGATGATAGACCAATGCGTGAGTTCACACAGTCATATGCATCGTTTGCACCTCAAGGTTTTTATGCTAACCCCGCTAACTTTGAGATCAAAGGATCTCTTCTTGCTCATCTGCCTAAGTTTACAGGTTTTCCCCATGAGGATGCTCACACGCACTTGCTTGGCCTCTACCACACTTGCTCCTCCATGAAGCCACCCAATGCAGACCTGGATGATGTTCTATTGAGAGTGTTTCAATTCTCCTTAGAAGGCAAAGCCAAGGAGTGGCTCTTGAACCTGCCTACTCATTATGCCACTCTTTCATGGGAGCAACTTAAGAAGGGTGTTTTTAGACCGCTATTTTCCAGTCTCAAAGATATCAAAGTTGCGGAAAGACATCACAGGTGTTCAGCAATTCTCTCAGGAGACATTCTATGAATATTGGAGCCGGTTCAACACCTTGGTGAACTCGTGCCCCAACCATAACATCTCCAAGGGCAATCTGGTGCAATACTTTTATGATGGCCTGGTGCCACAACTCAAGATGAGTGTGGATGCTGCTTCTAATGGCTCACTTTTCAACTTATCAGCCAATGAAGGATGGAACTTATTTTCAACCATGGCCTCTAATCACCAGAATTTTTATGGTCGTGATGCTGTGTATGGTGCTGCGCAAAAGGTTGCCTCCCTGAGTGGGGATGACAAGCTGTACAACTCTATTGAGAGGCTGACCGAGAGCCTCAGTAGGATGGACGGACGCTTCGTTCAGCCTACTCCTAGTGTTGATGATTCTATGGCCTTGGTGGCCTCATCCTGTGATCACTGTGGCTCGCCCATGCACCTATCCTCAGACTGTCCATCCCAAGCGGGAGTGGCGGCCATGTATAACAATGCTAGGCCTCAGACCAAATATGATCCTTACTCTTCCACGTACAATCCGGGATGGAGGGACCATCCGAACTTCAAGTGGGGGGGAGGTTCAAACCAAGCCACAAATTCCAGCTCTTTCCAACCACAGCAACAGCCTAAGTGGGGGGGAGGTAACTACCAAGCTGCTAATGCCTATCCCTCACAACAAGGTTATGGTTCATATCAAGGGAGGCCTAACTCTAATGACCAAAGGTACAGGCCGAATCAACAAGCCAATGTTCCTCCTCCATTTATGAAGAATAATGATCCAACTCATGTTCCTCCATCTGGTTCTTCGACATCTCAACAGATACTATGTACCAGATGATGTCAAGTTTAATGGAAAAGTTTGGAGAAAGTCTAAAGAAAGATGTAACTACCTTAGTTTCTCAATGTTTAATGATAAAGCTGAGCAGGACGCAATGAAAGGGGGATTGCCGTCAAATGTGGTTGTTAATCCGCAAAATATGCATTCTATGCAATTGAGAAGTGGAAGGCAGTATGGCGATGCTTATGAATATGAGGAGGAGAGGAGGAGACACAACTTCCGTGTGAGGCCGAACTGAATCCTCCTCTTGATGGTTTTCTTGATGAAGCTGAGATTCTTCCTATGAAAGGTGATGTAGCAGAGACTTCACAGGAGGAAAAGAAGAAGGAGATTGCAAAGGGAAAGCGGAAAGTTGGTGAATCTCCTTCGCAAGAACATCCTACTCAACAAGGGATGAATCCCCCAAAGGTAAGTCTCTTGATCCTGAGCATTTACCATTTCCTAATTCATATGCTTTAGCTAAGAAGAAACATGAGGATGAATTGGAAAAGGAGATGCTTGACTTATTTTCTAAGTTGGAAATTAATGTGCCTATGCTTGTGCTTGTGAAACAAATGCCTAAGTATGCTAAGTTCCTTAAAGATCTTTGCACTAACAAGAGAGCTACTAATTCAAGTAACAAAGTCCAACTTGGGACTCATGTTTCATCTCTCTTAAAGGGGCACTTGCCCCAAAAGTGTGGAGATCCGGGCTCTTTCACTATCCCTTGTCAGATAGGGAAACTTAGCTTTGGGAAAGCACTTCTTGATTTAGGAGCCGCCATTAACGTCATGCCTAAGGCCACCTACCTTGCACTAGGGTTGAAGAATTTGAGTGAAACTAGTGTTGTGGTCCAATTGGCAGATAGGTCCATTAAGAAACCCTATGGATTTATTGAGGATATTCTTGTGAGGGTTAGGGAACTAGTATTTCCAGTGGATTTTTATGTGCTAGACATGACCAGTGAAACTAGGATGGATGACTCCTTGATTTTGGGAAGGCCATTTATGAAAACAGCCAAGATGATGATAAGCTTAGAAGAGGGCTATGTTACAATGCAAGTAGGAAATCAATTAATAAAGTTTGATGTGGGGAAAGCAATTAAACATCCTCACGAGGATTATTCTCTCCTTGGACTAAGTGTGATTGATTCTCTGATGCATATAGTTTGTGATGAGCATGTAAATACCTTCAAGTTGAACCTAATTGATAATGAAGATGCTCATATGTGTTATCATGACTCTTGTGCTAGATTAATTGAAAATACATGCTTGTATGATATGCCTAATGATTCATCTAGCATAGGAAGTTCAGTGACAGAATTCAGTGACTCACTGCATGTGCATTATAATTTTGATAATGATTGCACATCTATTTCCTCTTTGTCAAGCTACAACCCCTTGGAAGAGGGAAGTTTGTTTAATTTTGTAGGACAGGAGAAGGGAGGATGTGACTTCACCCAGGGAATTGAGAAATCCAGTGCACAAGAGTTTGACCATGAAAAGTATGAAGCCGTAAGAAGAAGCCGCTTACATAAGCTGAGGGAGAAGCTATATCTGAAAGAGTATGTGCTCACTGACGGTCCACATGTTTCTACCCTGAGCGGCAGTGGGAAGCAGACTTGAATAAGAATGCTGAGGCCTCACAATCTAAGAGGCCGAATTGTCGTGATGAGCTGCCGCAGTTTGATGATGATTTCTATGAACATCAATTGCTAGAAGTTGAGATGCACACTCTGGTACCTTCTATTATTGAGCCACCTACGCTGGAGCTGAAACCTTTGCCACCCAATCTTAAGTATGCTTACTTGCTTGATGAGAAGAAGCTCCCAGTGATTGTTTCTAGTGCTCTGTCTTCTCTTGAGGAAGGGAAGTTGCTTGAGGTGCTCAGACGATACAAGGGGGCCATTGGGTGGACTCTGGCCGATCTTCCTGGCATGAGTCCTACCACGTGTATGCACCGGATCTTGCTGACTGATGATGCTAAGCCGGTGAGGCAACCACAAAGGAGACTCAATCCCTTGATACTTGATGTTGTGAAAAAGGAGGTAGAAAAGCTTTTAAGTGCTGGAATCATCTATCCATTAGCGACAGCGAATGGGTGAGTCCCATTCATGTGGTGCCAAAGAGAGTGGGCTGACTGTGGTGAAAAATGACAAAGATGAGCTAGTGCCTACACGGGTTCAGAACTCTTGGAGGGTTTGTATAGATTATCGGAAGCTGAATGACTCCACAAGAAAAGACCACTTTCCATTACCATTCATCGATCAGATGCTGGAAAGACTAGCTGGCAAGTCACACTATTGTTTTCTGGATGGTTTCTCTGGGTATTTCCAAGTTCCGATAGCACCTGAGGACAAGAGAAAACAACCTTTACTTGTCCATTTGGAACCTTCGCATACAGGAGAATGCCTTTTGGTCTGTGCAATGCTCCAGGAACCTTTCAACGTTGTATGATGAGCATTTTTAATGACTTGCTGGAGGATGGCATAGAGGTGTTCATGGATGATTTCTCCCTCTATGGAGACAGTTTTGACACTTGCTTGGTCAATCTTGAGAAAGCTTTGGTTAGATGTGTGGAGAAGGGTTTGGTACTCAATTTTGAGAAGTGTCATTTCATGGTGGACAAGGGCATAGTGTTGGGACATTTAGTCTCAAAGGAGGGTATTCAAGTTGACAAAGCGAAGGTTGAGGTAATCTCCTCTCTACCATTTCCGACTTGCTTGAAGGAGTTGAGGTCTTTTCTTGGACATGTGGGTTTCTATAGGAGGTTCATCAAGGGTTTTAGCCAAATTGCTTCCCCACTGTCTCATCTACTACAAAAGGATACAGAGTTTGATTTCTCTTATGAGTGTAAGGAGGCCTTTGTTGAGTTGAAGACACGGCTTACTACTCCTCCTATCCTGGTTGCACCTAATTGGGAATTACCTTTTGAGTTGTCTTGTGATGCTTCTAATGAGGCTCTGGGAGTTATGCTTGGCCAAAGGCAAGAATCTTTGCCTAGAGTCATTGCTTACGCATCCAAAACATTGGATAGAGCTCAGAGGAACTATACAACAACTGAGAAGGAACTTTTCGCCATAGTCTTTGGTCTGGACAAGTTTAGACAATACTTACTACATTCTAAGGTAATCATATTTACGGATCATGCAGCCGTCCGTTATCTGTTATCTAAGCCACAAACAAAGCCTAGGCTCTTGAGATGGGTCTTGCTTTTACAAGAATTTGAGATAGAGATTAAGGACAGGGCTGGAAAAGAGAACTTGGTAGCAGATCATTTAAGCCGTCTGCCAGTGGATGTGGGAGGAATTGATGACTCTTCTCTTGTTTGTGATACTTTCCCAGATGCTTTATTGTGTGCTTTGAATGCTAAGAAGGATCCGTGGTATGCTCATCTGGTGAATTATATGGTGGCCGAGATGATTTCTCCTTCATTAAACAAACACCAAGCTCAAAAATTGAAGAGAGATGCAAACTATTATGTTTGGGATGAGCCACACTTGTGGAGGTTATGCAATGATCAAATCATCCGGAAGTGTGTGCATGATGATGAGATCTCTTCAATTTTGGAGTTCTGTCATTCTCTTGCTTGTGGTGGGCATTTCGGTGCCAGGAAAACCTCAAGGAAAATTCTGGAGGCTGGTTTCTATTGGCCTACTTTGTTCAAAGATGCCTATGATTATTGCAAGTCTTGTGATCGTTGTCAAAGGTTTGGAGGATTAACTAAGCGGCATGAAATGCGTCAAATTCCTGTGATCTTTTGTGATGTTTTTGATGTGTGGGGCATTGACTTCATGGGACCCTTTCCACCCTCTTGTGGCTATGTCTATATACTCTTGGCCGTGGATTACTTTTCAAGGTGGGTGGAGGCCGTGCCTACTAGGACAAATGATGCTCGGACTGTGTTGAAGTTCTTGAAATCTAACATCTTTTGTAGGTTTGGAGTGCCCAAGGCACTTGTGAGTGATCAGGGCTCACATTTTTGCAACAAGCTCATGACTTCTTTGCTCAATCAATTTGGAGTCAATCACAAGATCTCTACACCATATCACCCTCAAACCAACGGGGAGGCCGAGGTGTCTAATAGACAAATCAAAAATATCCTCGAGAGAATTGTGAAGCCAAGCAGGAAAGATTGGAGCTTGAGGCTTGAGGAAGCTCTCTGGGCTTATAGGACTTCATTTAAGACTCCAATTGGCATGTCCCCTTATAGGTTGATCTATGGCAAAGCTTGTCATCTTCCAGTTGAGCTCCAACATAAGTCTTATTGGGCGGTCAAATCTTGTATTGATGACATGGATGCTGCGGCGCAAGAGAGACAATTGACTTTAAGTGAGCTTGACGAGTTGAGGAATGAGGCATTTGAGAACTCCAGAATCTTTAAGGAAAGAACAAAGGCTATTCATGATAGTGGCATCCTGAGGAAAGAATTCAAGGCGGGTGACTTTGTGCTTTACTACCGTGCTAAATTCAAGTTCAGTGGAGGGGGCAAACTTAAAGACAAGTGGGAAGGCCCTTATGTGGTGACCAAATCTCATGATTTTGGCATGGTAGAGATTAAGCATAGCAAAGATGGCCGAATCTACAAGGTTAATGGCCATTTGCTAAAATTGTATAAGGAGAACTTCAAGCCGCCCTAAAGGTTGTTTCTATCCTTTCCTCACTTGCTTTGTTTAGTTAATATCTTAAGTGTGGGGGAAGATATTTGTTTAGAAAAAAAATTAGGAATGTGTTTAGGATTATGTTTTAGAGTGTTGTTGTAGGTTAGAAAAATTTCACTAGAGCTGGGGGATGGCTATTTGTTTCAGGAAGTGTCACTGGGAAATATAGGATTTGCATCCGAAGTGTTTTTGCTTCCGGAAGCTCTCACTTAGATTTTCTACTCAGGATCAGATTGTGTTCATTTTGCTTCCGCTAGGGGATGAGTTCATTGTGCATAAGCGTCAATGCATCCGGAAGCAATTTTGCTTCCGGTAGCAAGTTTGCTTCCGCTAGGGGTGAGATTAGAATCTGAACCTAGAGTGACTTCCTATAGCAGTTTTGCTTCCGGTAGCACTTTTGCTTCCGGAGGCATAGCAGCTTGAGATGACATCTAGTTAGGCTTCCTAAGCGTCAGTGAGTAAAAAATTATAAAATTTGTTTTGATAGGTTGTGTTTAGTGTTAGTTTGTGAATAATACATGCATTGGCCATTTGTTTGTTTGAACTGCCCTGCCTTTAATGTTGCTGCTTTGCCTTTAAAATGCATCTTCCTACTCGATTTGATTGGTCCATTGAGGACAATGCATGCTTTAAGTGTGGGGAGGTGTATTATGTGCTTTAAAGTGGTCTGATTCGAAGCTTTCACACTTGATTTTTGGACTTATTTGGCATGATTTTTCTTGAAATTTGACTTGATTATGGCTTTTGAAAGCAAATGGAATTTTCATCTAGTGTGTAAGTAGAATTTTTGGAATGATTACTTAGGGCATTGCATGGGGCACTTTTAAGGTATAAAGAGGGTGTAAGTTTCTCATTTAACTTTTCTTAGGGAGGAAGTGACTGATTAGAGTAAGCTATAAATGTGAGAAGCCTTCAACCGAATTGAGTGGGCCAATAGTTACTTGACCTCCTAGAACTTGTCCTAGCTCTTGTTCGAGATCACAATGCATGGCATGATTGAAAATGAAAGGGCGTTTCTTTCTAAACCCTCATGACCCAAACACTAAGCCAACCAAATATTATCCTTTGATTAACCCCTTTGGGCCATTCACTTTTCTTTTCTACCACCTTGACCGAGTTGTGAATAAGTGATTATAGCATATGCTTGCATTCATATTAGTATTGTATTGTTGTATCTTGTGGAAAGCAAGCTATATGAGTGAAAATAAAAGATGGTCCAGAGCCACAATAGAGGAAAAGAAAAGAGGG